>CM063152.1:874980-1474980 GCA_031885435.1 Passerculus sandwichensis | reverse complement strand
CCCGGATCCCAGCCCTCATCCTGATCCCAGTACCAACTCTGATCCCGATCCCAGCCCTGATCCCAACCATGATCCTGATCCTGATTCCAGCCCTGACCCTGCTCTCAACCCTGATCCTGATCCCAACCCCGATCCTGATCCTAGTCATGGCCCCGATCCTGATCCCAACCCCGATCCTGACCCCAACCCTGACCCCAGTCCCGGCCCCAATGCCAATCCAAATCCTGACTTGATCCCAAACCCAATACCAATTCCAATCCCGATCCCAACCTAGACCCTAAACCCAACTCTGACCGCAATCCCAGCCCCACTCCCAGTCCCAACTCTGACCCCAATCCCACCCCGATCCCGCCCCCACTCCCAATCCTGATCCTGCCCCCAATCCCATCCCGATCCTGCCCTCAGTCCCATCCCAATCCTAGTCCCACTCCCGATCTCGATCCTGCCCCCAATCCCACCTCAATCCCGCCCCGATCCCCCCCAATCCCACCCCCAATCCCACCTCAATCCCGCCCCGATCCCCCCCAATCCCACCCCTAATCCCCCCCCAATCCCACCCCCAATCCCCCCCAATCCCACCATGCCTCCCGGATGGCCATGGCCGTCCTGGTCTCCCTCCCCTCCTGCCGGGTCAGGTTCCGCGCGGCCTCCAGCAGGCTCTGGGCTGTGGGGTGCTGCCCCAGCGCCCACTCCTGCACCAGGTGCTCCCCGTACTGCAGCACCCCAACCTGGAACGGGGAGGGTCAGAACCTCAAAGCATCCCCCAAACCCACAGGGAACCCCAAATCCCCACGGTGCTGCCCCAGCGCCCACTCCTGCACCAGGTGCTCCCCGTACTGCAGCACCCCCACCTGGAACAGGGACAGTCAGAACCCCAAAACATCCCCCAAACCCACAGGGAACCCCCAAATCCCCATGGTGCCGCCCCAGTGCCCACTCCTGCACCAGGTGCTCCCCGTACTGCAGCACCCGCACCTGGACCGGGGATGGTCAGAGCCCCAAAGCATCCCCCAAACCCACAGGGAACCCCAAACCCACAGGGACATCCCCCAAATCCACAGGGAACCCCAAAGTCCACGGGCAATCCCTCAAATCCCCAGGGGACACCCCTCAAACAACCAAGGAATCCCCAACTCTACGGGAACACCTCAAACCCCCAGGGACCCCCCCAAACCCCCAGGGAATCCCAAAACCCACAGGAACATCCTTCAAACCCCCTCCAGAGAACCCCCAAAACCCCGGGGACATCCCCCAAACCCCCAAGGAATCCCAAAACCCCAGGGACATCCCCCAAACCCCCAAGGAATCCCAAAATCCACAGGAACATCCTTCAAACCCCCCCAAGAGAACCCCCAAAACCCCGGGGACATCCCCCAAACCCCCAGGGAATCCCAAAATCCACAGGAACATCCCTCAAACCCCCAGGGAATCCCAAAATCCACAGGAACATCCCTCAACCCCCCAGGGAACCCCCAGAACCCCTCAAACCACCAGGAGGGACAATGGCATCACCCCTAGGACAATGGCATCACCCCAGGGACATCACCTCAAGGACCATGACATCACCCCAAGGCTGGCATCACCCCAGGGACAATGCCATCAGCCCAAAGGACAACAGCATTGCCCTGGAGACACCATCCCAGCCTTGGGGACACCTTGGTGGCCAACACCAGGTGCCATCACCCCAAGAGACAATGACATCACCCCAAGGACAATGCCACCACCCCAGGGACAATGCCAGCACCCCAAGGGACAAAAGCATTGCCTTGAGGACAGTCACCTTGCCCTGGGGACACCATGGTGGCCCCACCAAGGCGCCACACCAGGTGGCATCACCCCCAGGGACAATGCCATCACCCCAGGGGCAATAGCACTGCCCTAGGGACACCACCACAGCCTTGGGGACATTGTAGTGGCCAAGGTGCCACGCCAGGTGGCATCATCCCAAGGGACAATGGCATCACCCCAAGGCTGCCATCATCCCAGGGACATTGCCATCACCTCAAGGGACACCACCCTAAGGGATGATGCCATCCCCTTGCCCTGGGGACACCGTGGTGGCCTGACCTGTGTCTGCCCCGGCCCGATGAAGAAGCGTTCCAGAACGTTCCCCAGGAAGGCCTGCACCTCCTCCCAGGGGTAGATGCTGTTGGAGCCGTCCAGGAGCACCACGATGTCCATGAAGGTGGAGCAGCCTGGCAGGGGACACCGGGGGTGACACCGGGGGTGGCAGGGCCCGGGGGCTCCCAGGAGGTGCCACCCCACTCACGCTGGGCCGTGGGGGCCATGGTGGCCACCAGCTGCAGCTCCTGGTCCAGCTGGACGCAGCGGCCGGGGCTGAACACGGAGGTGCCGCATTGCTGGGACCACAGCGGGGCACAGGCCTGGGGGAGAGGGGACACGAGGTCACAGCAGGGACATCGCCACCCCCTGCCTCAGTTTCCCCACCTCTGACTCAGTTTCCCCACTCCTGCCTCAGTTTCCCCACCTCTGACTCAGTTTCCCCAGTCCTGCCTCAGTTTCCCCATCCCTTCTCCCCTTTCCTGCCTCAGTTTCCCTCACCCACCCTCGGTCTCCTTCTTCCCCTCCTCTAGTTTCCCCTTTCCCACCTCACTGCCCCCATTCCTGCCTCAGTTTCCTGATTCCTGCCTCAGTTTCCCCATTCCTCCTTCATTTTCTCCATTCCTGCCTCAGTTCCTCCATTCCTGCCTCAGTTTCCCCACTCCCACCTCACTGCCCCATTCCTGCCTCAGTTTCTCCATTCCTGCCTCAGTTTCCCCACCCCTCCCTCAGTTTCTCCATTCCTGCCTCAGTTTCCCCACCCCTCCCTCAGTTTCTCCATTCCTGCCTCAGTTTCCCCGCCCCTCTCTGTTTCCCCTTTCCTGCCTCAGTTTCCCCACCCCTCCCTCAGTTTCTCCATTCCTGCCTCAGTTTCCCCACTCCCACCTCACTGCCCCATTCCTGCCTCAGTTTCCCCATTCCTCCTTCATTTTTCTCCATTCCTGCCTCAGTTTCCCCACCCCTCTCTCAGTTTCCCCTTTCCTGCCTCAGTTTCCCCACCCCTCCCTCAGTTTCTCCTTTCCTGCCTCAGTTTCCCCATTCCTCTTTCATTTTCTCCTTTCCTGCCTCAGTTTCCCCGCCCCTCCCTCAGTTTCTCCATTCCCCCCTCAGTTTCCCCACTCCTGCCTCAGTTTCCCCGGCCGTGCCTCAGTTTCCCCGCTCACCACCAATCCCCCGTCCCCGGACTCGGCCAGGGTCATGCCCAGGTGCCCGGCGCTGCTGCTGAGCCACGGAACCGCAGCACCTTGGGGACAACGGGGACAGAAACGGGGTGAGCACCTCGGGGCGGGGGGGACCCCAAAACCTCAGCAGGGTCTGGGGTGTGGGGGGACCCCCAGAGGGCAGCACCCCCAGCTGGAACGGGGAGGGTCAGAGCCTGAGGGAGCCCCAAAACAACCCCCAGACCCACAGGGAACCCCCAAACCCACAGGGACATCCTCCAAACACCCAGGGAACCCCCAAATTCACAGGGACCCCCAAATTCACAGGAAACAGAGAGTCAGAGCCAGAGGGAGCCCCAAAACTTCCCCCAAACCCACAGGGACCCCCCAAATTTCTCCCCATGGGTACCGAGGTTGACCTTGGCACAGGAGGAGTTTTGGGGTCCCATGTGGGACCCCCTCAAAACCCAGGGAAACCCAAACACACAGGGAACCCCCAAACCTCCAGAAATCCCAGTCCACAGGGACTCCTCAAACCCCAGAGAACCCCAAAACCCCAAAAAATCCCAAAGTCCAGAGGGACCCCTCCAATCCCCAGGGACTCCAAAACCCCCCAAAAATCCCAAAGCCCACAGGGACCCCCCAAATTCCTCATGGAACCCCCAAACCCCCAGGAACCCCTACACCCACAGAGACCTCAAATCCATGGGGACCCCTCCAATCCCCCAGGGAACCCCCAAATCCCACAGGAACCCCTCACACACCCAGGGACCCTCAAAGCCCCATGGAACCCCCACAAACCCCCATGGAACCCCCCAAATTTCACCCCCATGGAACCCCCAGAAACCCCCATGGAACCCCCCAAATTTCACCCCCATGGAACCCCCAGAAACCCCCATGGAACCCCCCAGATTTCACCCCCATGGAACCCCCAGAAACCCCCATGGAACCCCCCAGATTTCACCCCCAGGGACCCCCAAGCCCTCATGGAACCCCCACAAACCCCCATGGAACCCCCAGAAACCCCCATGGAACCCCCACAAACCCCCATGGAACCCCCACAAACCCCACAGGGACCCCCCCAAATTTCACCCCACAGGGACCCCCCAAACCCCACAGGGACCCCCCCAAATTTCCCCCTCCCCGTGGGTACCGAGGTTGGCCTTGGCGCAGGAGGAGTTCGGGGCTCCCATGTGGCACCTGTAGATGTCCCCCCGGCCGTCCCCGTCCCACGGGGCCCCCACGAGCAGCCTGAGGGGACAAAATGGCGGGAAGGGGGTGGTGACACAGAGGGGACACCGAGGGCGCCGCCACCCCCTCCCCTCCCCCAGCACGGCTTTGGCCACGGGTTTTTTTTTGACGTTTTTTGACGATTTTTGACGATTTTTTTGGGGGTGGGCGCCGTGCCAGGGCTGTGCCGCCCACGCCTGTCTGTCCGTCTGTCTGTCTGTCCGGCCGCAGCCTCCTGCTCCTCCCGTGCTTCCCCTGCCCAGCCTCAACCTCCCCTCCCTGCCTCAGTTTCCCCCCTTTCCTTCTCCCCTTCCCTGCCTCAGTTTCCCCAACACCCACCCTCGGTCTCCCTCTTCCCCTCCTCAGTTTCCCCATTCCTGCCCCAATTTCCCTTTTCTGCCTCAGTTTCCCCTTTCTTCCCTCCAATTCCCCTTTCCTGCCTCAGTTCCCCCAGCCCTGCCTCAGTTCCCCCACTCCTGCCTCAGTTTCCCCTTTTCCCAATCAGTTTCCCCTTTTCCCAATCAGTTTCCCCCTTCCTGCCTCAGTTTCCCCATTCCTGCCTCACTGCCTCCCTTCCTGCCTCAGTTTCCCTCTTCCTGCCCCAGTTTCCTCTTTCTGACTCAGTTTCCCCCCTTTCCTGCCTCAGTTTCCCCATCCCTGCCTCAGTTTCCCCTTTCCCACCCCCTCCCCACCGTTCCTGCCTCAGTTTCCCCCTTTCCTCCCTCAATTTCCCCATTCCTGCCTCAGTTTCCCCATTTCCACCTCAATTTCCCCATTCCTGCCTCAGTTTCCCCATCCCTGCCTCAGTTTCCCCTTTCCCACCCCCTCCCCACCGTTCCTGCCTCAGTTTCCCCATTTCCACCTCAATTTCCCCATTCCTGCCCCAGTTTCCCCTGACTCAGTTTCCCCCTTTCCTGCCTCAGTTTCCTCTTTCCCACCCCCTCCCCACCTTTCCTGCCTCAGTTTCCCCTTTCCTCCCTCAATTTCTCCACTCCTGCCTCAGTTTCTCCATCCCTGCCTCAGTTTCCCCCACCATTCCTGCCTCAGTTTCCCCCAGGTCTCACTCACCCCTTGTCCCCGCCACTGCCCCACTGCAGCACCCGGTACCCAAACTGGGACTCCGCTGGCCCCAGGAACACCCTGGCAGTGCCCGCGTCGATGTTGAACCCCTCAGCGACCCCTGCAGAGGTGGAAATTCCCTTTTTAGTCTTTTTTCCCCAAAAAAAAACCCATTAAAAATAAAAATTTTCCATTAAAAATAATTTTTTTCCCATCAAAAATGAGAATTTTCCCATTAAAAATAAGATTTTTTCCCATTAAAAAATAAGATTTTTTTCCCATCAAAAATAAGATATTTCTCCATCAAAAATAAGATTTTTTTTCCCTTAAAAAATAAGATTTTTTTCCCATCAAAAATAAGATATTTCTCCATCAAAAATAAGATTTTGCCATTAAAATTAAGATTTTCCATTCAAAATTCCGGGTTTTAGTTCCTCTTAGGAATTCCCCTTCCCACCTTGAGCCCACTCTAAATTTGCTGTTTCCCCTTAGGCCCACCCTAAATTTAAAGAGATTTTGGTGTTTTCTCCCTCAAAAATAAATTAAATGGGGGGAAAACTGGCCAATTTTAAAGGGATTTTGGTGTTTTTTACCTCAAAAAAATCTCAAAAATAAATTAAGTGGGGAGAAATTACCAAAACTGGTCGATTTTAAAGGGATTTCGGTGTTTTCTCCCTCTAAAAAAAATCCAAAATAAATTAAATGGCGGAAAATGACCAAAACTGGTTGGTTTTAAAGGGATTTTGGTGGGTTTTTTTCCCCTCAAAAATAAAATTAGGAGGGGGAAAATGACCAAATTTGATCGATTTTACCCCAAAATCCC
The DNA here is from genome assembly GCA_031885435.1 of Passerculus sandwichensis. Classification (NCBI taxonomy): domain Eukaryota; kingdom Metazoa; phylum Chordata; class Aves; order Passeriformes; family Passerellidae; genus Passerculus; species Passerculus sandwichensis. The sequence goes on along the minus strand of CM063152.1, from coordinate 1,468,647 downwards.
CCCTGGAAATTCAGAGAGAAGGGAAGGAGGGAACCACACGTGGCTGCACTCGGATTATTCAAACTCCCAGACCTTAATCCCAATTCTGATCCCAATTTTAGCCCCAAAAAAGCCCCAAATTGCCCCAAATAAACGGAATTTTTGGGTTTTACCTGGGAGCAGGATCAGGGCCAGGAGCAGTCCCACATCCCTCATGGCTGCAGCTCCAATTCTGACTCCAAGCAGGACAAAAATCCACGAGTTTGGGGTTTTTTTCCTCTTTTTTTTTTTTTTTTTTTTTCAGTTTATTTTTCCCTCCTCCTTCATCCTCAATTGGCTGCTAAAAATAAATGTGGTTTTGGATGGGAGGGAGGCAAAATTTCAGGGAAAAAAAACAGCAAAGTGGTAAAAACACAGGGAAAAAAGGAGAAATAAGGGACAAGTGGGTGCAGGATTTTTTGGTGGGGGTTCTGGATGTTTGAAGGGAATTTTTCCACTTTTTTCTGGGAAAATGAGATGGGAAAAATCTGAATTTTCCCCCAAGGATTGAAGCACACAGAAGTTGGATATTCCCCATGGGGACAGTCAGGTGGGAAAAGGGATTTTGGGGGGTCTGGGTGGGGTTTGGGTGGATTTTTGGGTGAATTTTGGGTGGATTTTAGGTGGATTTTGGGTGGATTTTGGGTTGCCACGTCCTCCGGGTGACACTGGCACCACCCGGAGTTCAAAAAAAAAAAAAAAGGAAAGAAAATTAAAAAAAAAAAAAAAAGGGAAAAAAATCCAAAGTCTGCGAGTTAGGACAGAGGGAAAATTGTGCTGCCAGAGGTTGTGGGAAGGGCTGGAATTTTCAGGGGGAATGAAAAAAAAAATTAAAAAAAAAAATAAAAACCTCAAGGAATGAGGAGAAAAACAGAGAAAACGGACAAACAGCGAGTGTGCGGCCCCGGCGGCCAAACAGGGCCCTGCCCACGGGGAAACTGAGGCACGGGGGGGAAACTGAGGCACAACGGGGAAACTGAAGTACGATGGGGGAAACTGAGGCACGGGGCCGCCAGTTCAACCCAGTGCCCCCAAGTCCAGCATTCCCAGTCTGGCCCAGTGCTCCCAGTCCATCCCAGTACTCCCAGTTCAACCCAGCCCAGCCCAGTGTTCCCAGTCCAACATTCCCCAGCCCATCCCAGCATTCCCAGTTCAGCCCAGTAGTCCCAGTCCAGCATTCCCAGCCCGTCCCAGTGGCCCCAGTTCAGGGGCAGGCTTAGGTGACCATCAGAACCAGGTTTAGGTGGGATCAGAGCCATGTTCAATATCAGAACCAGTTTTAGCATCAGAACCAGGTTTAGGTGGGCATGAAAACCAAGCTTAGGTGACCATCAGAACCAGGTTTAGGGGGGCACCAGAACCAGGTTTGATATCAGAACCAGATTTAGGAGGGGCATTAAAATCTAGTTTAGGTGGCCATCAGAACCAAGTTTAGCATTAGAACCAGGTTAAGGGGGAATCAGAACCAGATTTAGTATCAGAACCAGGTTGAGGTGGGCATCAGAATCAGGTTTAGGGGGGATCAGAACCAAGTTTAATATCAGAACCAGGTTTAGTATCAGAACCAGGTTCAGAGGGGCATTAGAACCAGGCTTAGGTGGGCATCAGAATCAGATTTATGGGGGTATCAGACCAAAGTTTAGGTGGGGATCAGAACCAGGTTAGTGGGATATCAACCAGGTTTAGTATCAGAACAAGGTTTAGCATTAGAACGAGGTTTAGGTGGCCATCAGAACCAGGTTTATTATCAGAACCAGTTTTAGGGGGGGGATTAGAACCAGGTTCAGCATCAGAACCAGTTTTGGGGGGATCAGAACCAGGTTCAGTACCAGAACGAGGTTTAGGTGGGGATTAAAACCAGGTTCAGCATCAGAACCAGGTTGAGGTGGGCATCAGAACCAGGTTTGGGTGGGGATCAGAATCAGGTTCCGTATCAGAACAAGTTTTAGGGGGGCATTAAAACCAGGTTTAGCATCAGAACCAGATTTAGGGGGAAATCAGAACCAGGTTTAGTATCAGAACCAGATTTAGGGGGGTATTAAAACGAAGGTTTAGGTGGGGATCAGAACCAGGTTTAGTATCAGAACAAGTTTTAGCATCAGAACCAGGTTTAAGTAAGAATCAGAACCAGATTTAATATCAGAACCAGTTTTAGGGGGGGATCAGAACCAGGTTTGGGTGGGGATCAGAACCAGGTTTAAGTAGGGATCAGAACCAGGTTTAGTATCAGAAACAGGTTTAATACCAGAACCAGGTTTAGGGGGCATCAGAACCAGGTTTAGGTGGGATCAGAGCCAGGTTCTTCCCCCAGAGGTGCTGGGCACTGAACCAGGGAACGGGCACAGCCCCAAGAGCTCCAGGAGTGTCTGAGGCAGTGTTTGCTGCACTTTAATCATTAAATTATTCATTAATTAATTACACTGAAACGTGGGATCCCCTGGAGTGCTCCCCACCCAATTCCCACCGGGATTCACACCCTGCTCCAAAGCCTTCAATGCCTGAAAAGCCTTTGGCACAGCCCAGGTGCTCAGGATGGGGCTCCCAAAAATCCTTCAAGATATTCCAGCTCTCCCAGGGACTATCTGGAATTTAATAATTTGGGGCTCCCAAAAATCCTCAAACCTATTTCTGCTCTCCCACGGACAATCTGCTTCTGGAATTCAAGAATATCCCAAAAATTCCTGCTCTCCCAGGGAGAGATCCAAGGAAAATCTGACTCTAGAATTTAATTTGGAGTTTCCAAAAATCCTTAAAGATATTTCTGCTCTTCCAGGGACAACCTGCCTCTGGAATTTAATAATTTGGAGCCCCCAAAGCCATGGATTTATCCCTGACGCCGATTTTTTCCCATTCTCCTCTCCCTGCACTCAGATTTTTTTATAAGGCAGGAAAAAATTATCCAAACAATTTGGGGTTGGATTCATTATCTGGCACCAGAATCACCCCAAAACCATGGCTTCACTCCCCAAAAAACCATGAGAAGCACCCAGAAATCCTCATTTTCCAGCCCAAACCATACATTTTCCAGCCCCAATCCCACATTTTCCAGCCCCAAATATTCCCTGTTCGTTGCTCCACATGAAAGGCCCTTCCCAGACAGAAAGGGGGAATTTTGAGACCCCATTTTTTCCCTAAAAGTCAATAGGAAAGAACACATTTTGGGAGCTGATGTCCCTGTGGGATCCAATGCTGCATCCAATGCTGGAACCTCATGGCTCCAAAGAGTCAGGAATGACGGGAATGGCACTTCCAGAGGTGCCAAAACCCCCCAAAAATTCCCAAGAAATTTAGGGCTTGAGCTTGAGCCAGGGGTGCAGGATGGTGATGATGGAGAACACAGAGGAGCTGAGCCCACAGAACCCCACACTTTCCAGCCCCAAATCCCACATTTTCCAGCCCCAAATATTCCCTGTTAGCTGTTCCATGTCAAAGGCTCTTCCCAGACAGAATGGGGGATTCAATGTTCTTCCTTTTTTTCCTTAAAAGTCAATAGGAAAGAACACATTTTGGGAGCTGATGTCCCTGTGGGATCCAATGCTGCATCCAATGCTGGAACTTTGTGGCTCCAAAGAGTCAGGAATGAAGGGAATGGCACCAACCAGTCAAGTCCAGAGGTGCCAAAACCCCCCAAAACCCCCGAAATTCCCAAGAAATTCACGGCTTGAGCTTGAGCCAGGGGTGCAGGATGGTGATGATGGAGAGCAGCGACGAGCTGAGCCCACAGAACCCCACCACCGCGGGGCTGCTCCTGCACAGCCCCAGCCTCTCCAGGGGGATCACCAGGTCGCAGGCGTTCCTGAGCAGGTCCAGCAGCAGCGGGGGGTTGTCCCTGAGCACCTGCAGCAGGAGGTGCAGCTGGAGCTGCAGCTGCAGCCGGAGCTGCTGCAGCCGGCCCTGGGCGCCGGGCTGGGCGCGGCTCTCGGCGCTGCGGCCGCGCTTGCGGGCGGCCCCGGCGCGCTCCAGCAGCAGCCGCAGCTCGTAGGCGTCCCTGCTCAGGTTCACCACCAGGGCAAACAGGTAGTACCTGAGGGGGAGAGAGAGGGGGAGAAGGGGCAGCACAAGGGTCTGGATGCTCCCAGGAGCTACAGAAATGCCCAGGGCGTGGGAAAGTCTAAGCTCGCCCGTGGGATTCCGGTCCTCGTAATCCCCATTCCCGGCTTTTCTCAGGAATTCCATTCCATTCCATTCCATTCCATTCCATTCCATTCCATTCCATTCCGTTCCGTTCCGTTCCATTATTTATTCTCCCCAGAGGAACCCCATTCCCTGTTCTCCCCCAGGAATTTCACTCTTTTCCCCATAAGAACTCCATTCCCTGCGCTCCCTCAAGAATTCAATTTATTTTCCCCCAGGGGAACCCCATTCCCTGCTCTCCCTCAGGAATTTCATTCTTTTCCCCATAAGAACTCCATTCCCTGTCCTCCCTTGGGAATTCCATTATTTATTTTCCCCAGGGGAACCCCATTCCCTGCTCTCCCCCAGAAATCCTATTCGCTATCCTCCCTTGGTAATCCCATTCCCTGCTCTCCCTCAGGAATTCCATTATTTATTCTCCCCAGCGAAATCCCACTCCCTGCTCTTCATTGGGAATCCCATTCTTTCTTTCTTTTCCCCAGGGGAATCCCATTCCCTGCTCTCCCTCAGGAATTTCATTCTTTTCCCCATAAGAACTCCATTCCCTGCGCTCTCTCAAGAATTCAATTTATTTTCCCCCAGGGGAACCCCATTCCCTGCTCTCCCTTGGAAATCTCGTTTCCCCGCTTTTCATTGGGAATCCCATTCTTTCTTTTCCCCAGGGGAATCCCATTCCCTGCTCTCCTTCAGGAATCTCATTCTTTATTTTCCTAGGGGAACTCCACTCCCTGCTCTCCCCCAGTAATCCTATTCCCTACCCTCCATTGGGAATTCCACTCCTCTTTCTCCCCAGGGGAACCCCATTCCCTGCTCTCCCTCAGAAATTTCATTCTTTTCCCCATAAGAACTCCATTCCCTGCTCTCTCTCAAGAACTCCATTCCCTGCACTCCCTCAAGAATTCAATTTATTTTCCTCAGGGGAACCCCATTCCCTGCTCTCCCTTGGAAATCCCATTCCCTGCTTTTCCTCGGGAATTCCATTATTTATTCTCCCCAGCGAAATGCCATTCCCTGCCCTTCATTGGGAATCCCATTCTTTCTTTTCCTCAGGGGAACCCCAATCCCTGCTCTCCCTCAGCAATCCCAATCCCTGCTGTCCCTCAGGAATTTCATTCTTTATTTTCCCCAGGGGAATTCCATTCCCTGCTCTCCCTCAGGAACCTCATTTTCTCTCTCCCTCAGGAACCTCAATCCCTGCTCTCTCTGGAGAACTCCCTTGCTTATTCTCCCATGGGGAGCCCCATTCCCTGCTCTCCCTCAGGAATTCCATTATTTACTTTCCCCAGGGGAATCCCACTCCCTGCTCTCCCTTGGAAATCCCATTCCTTGCTCTCCCCTCAGAAATCCTATTCCCGGCCCTCCCTTGGGAATTCCACTCCTCTTTCTCCTCAGGGGAACACCATTCCCTGCTCTTCTCAGGAATCCCATTCTCTGCTCTCCCCCAGAAACCCCATTCTCTGTCCTCCCTTGGGAATCCCATTCCCTGCTCTCCTTCAGAAACCCCATTCTCTCTCTCCCTTGGGAATCCCATTCCTTATCTAACCCAGGGTAATTCCATTCCCTGCCCACCCCACACACACCTGAGGAGCCTTTCCCACCCTCAGGAATCCTCCCCAACCCCCCCTGTCTCACCTGAAGGACCTCTGGCTCCATTTCTCCATGGCCAGGCCGGGCAGGACGCCGCTCTTCCCGGCCCACAGGACGTTGTCGCAGGCCAGGAACAGAGCGCGGTTCAGGTGGGACAGGGTGAGGCAGAAGCGCAGCACGGGGTCGGGGAGGTGCAGCGAGCGCTGGGCGCCCCCCAGGGCCTCGGCAGAGCCCCCCAAACGCAGCACTGCAATGGGGAGGGGGAAACAGAGGTGTGAGACCCCAAAATGTCCCCTCAAAACCACCCTGAGCCCCCCAAATGCAGCATTGCAAAAGGGGACGGGGGGGAAACAGGGGTGTGAGACCCCAAAATGTCCCCTCAAAACCGCCCTGATCCTCCCCAGAGCCCCCCAAATGCAGCACTGCAAAAGGGGGGGGACACCATGCGGTGTGAGACCCCCAACATGTCCCCTCAAAACTGCCTTGATCCTCCCCAAACCCAACGCTGCAGGAAGGGGGGACACCAGGGGTGTGAGACCCCCAAAATCCACCCTGAAAGCCACCCTGAGCCCCCCAAACGCAGCACTGCAGAGGAGAGGGGAAACCAGGGGTGTGAGACCCCAAAATGTCCCCTCAAAACCAACCTGAGCCCCCCAAACGCAGCACTGCAAAAGGGGGGACACCATGCGGTGTGAGACCCCAAAATGTCCCCCTCAAACCCACCCTGATCCCCCCTCACCGCCTCAGCCGAGCCCCCCAAACGCAGCATTACAAGGAGAGGGGGACACCAGGGGTTTGAGACCCCAAAATCCCCCCTCAAAACGCCCCAAAGGCAGCACTACAGGAGGAGGGGACACCAGGGGGGTTACCGGGGGTGTGAGACCCCCAAATCCCCCCTCAAACCCCCCCTGAACCCCCCCCCAGCCCCACTCACGCTTGCGGCCCAGGCTCAGGTGCGCCTCCAGCTGCTGCAGCCGGCTCAGGGTCCCGGAGCTGCCCCCGGAGCGGCTCAGCGCAGCCCCGGCCAACACACAGGCGTACTGGGCGGCCCTGGGGACAACGAGGGAGTCACGGGGGGCACCGGGGACGGCACCGGGGACATCACCGGGGACCCCCCGTTCTCTGGGATCGCCTCTCCGCCCCGGGACCCCCGTGACCCCCCTGCCCTGCCCGCGGAACCGCGGCCGCACCTGAGGAGGCGCTCCCGGGCCTGGCTCTGGGCGCTGAAGCGCACCCAGGCCTCCATGGCGCGGGCCCGGTACCGAGCCCGGTACGGCGGCGTCACTTCCGTCACGGCCGCGGCTCCTTGCCATTGGCGGAGCGCGGAGCCGCCCACTTGTACCAAAACAGAGCCCGTGAGTGGGCGGCAGCGTAATCTCCGCCTTTAAATCTGAGTCCAAGAGTTTGATTGGCTTGTTTTGTCATTAATTGCTTCTGCTGATCAATAAGACTGGGGCTGTCATCCCGCACCGTCATCTCTGCTAATTTGTGTTTTCTGCATTTTGATTTGTTTATTCCTCAGTCAATCAAACAAATTATGCAATGCTATTGGTCAATGGGCACCAAATCCCCGCCCCATTACCGCCCCACGACCACACACCGCTATTTGTGTTAGTGGGTGAGTGCGCCGCGCCCTGACCCCGCCCCCCCAGCCGCGCACCGCGTTCTGATTGGCCTTCTGATGCTTTCCCCGCCTCCCCCTCCCCGATCCGGCGCTTCTATTGGCTCGCTGAGCTCCGAGCGGCGCTGATTGACAGCGCGGCGCTGAGGAGGGAGCGCGGCTATGGAGGCGGTGCGGGCTCAGCGGCTGCAGCCCGGGGTGGGCACCGGGCCCCGCGGGGCTCGGCCCGGCCTCACCGGGGCTCCTGCGGGGCTCGGCTCGGCACCGGCAGCGGGGTCGGGGCTGGGCCCGGGGCTGGGGCTGCCGCCGCCGCCGCCCCCGCTGGGCCTGCAGGGCCCCCCCGCGCCCCCCGGGCCGGGAGCCGGGGCCGTGCCCGGGCCGCCCGCGGTGCTGCGGGAGGCGGTGGAGGCCGTGGTGCGGAGCTTCGCCAAGCACACGCAGGGCTACGGCCGCGGTGAGCGGGGCCGGGGGGAGCCGGGGGTGCCGATGGAGCGGGCTGGGCGGGGGGCGATTGTCCCTTATTCCATTTTATCACTTTTCTTTATTGCCGTGTTCCTTTTCCTTATTTCCTTCTTCACCCCCTTTTCCTTATTTTCGTGTCCATTTTCCTTATTTCTATTCCTCAATTCCTTTCTTCCTCATCCCCTTCTCCTTTTCCTTCTTTCCATGCCCCAATTCCTTCTTTTCGTGACCCATTCCCTTTCTTCCCATGCCTGCCTTCCTTCCTTCCTTCCTTCCTTCCTTCCTTCCTTCCTTCCTTCCTTCCTTCCTTCCTTCCCCCCCCATTCCTCCTCTCCATGCCCCAATTTCTCATTTCCCGCACCCCAATTCCTCATTCCAATACCCCAATTCCTCCTCTCCATGCCCCAATTCCTCCTCTCCATGCCCCAATTCCTCATTCCCACACCCCAATTCCTCATTCCCATGCCCCTTTTCCCTCTCTCCATGCCCCAATTCCTCATTTTCACACCCCAATTCCTCATTCCCATGCCCCATCCCCTCTCCCCGCGGTTCCCCGGGCAGTGAACGTGGTGGAGGCGCTGCAGGAGTTCTGGCAGATGAAGCAATCCCGCGGCGCCGAGCTGCGCAACGGAGCCCTGGTTCTCTACGAGATGGTGCCGGCCGCCAGCCCCCCCTACGTGTGCTATGTCACCCTGCCCGGGGGCAGCTGCTTCGGCAGCTTCCAGGTACCGTCCCCACCCGGGAATGCTCCTACAGGACCCCCACCGGCATCGTTTCCCAAATATCTCCTCCCTGTTATGTGTTCTCCTCCCCGCATCTGCCTCTAAACCTCTTTAGTTGTAAGGAAGTTCCCGGGGGATGGCCCTCCAGGATCCCATCAGGATTGTTTTCCCAAATATCTTCTCCCTGTATCTGGATCTAAACCTCTTTATTTGTAAGGAAATTCTCGGGGAATGCCCCTCCAGGACCCCACCAGCATCGTTTCCCAAATATCTTCTCCCCGTATCTGCATCTAAACCTCTTTATTTGTAAGGAGATTCCCGGGGAATGCCCCTCCAGGACCCCACCGGGATAATTTCCCAAATATCTTCTCCCTGCTGGGTGTTCTCCCTGTATCTGCGTCTAAACCTCTTTAGTTGCAAGGAAATTCCTGGGTCCAGGACCACACCGGGATCGTTTCCCAAATATCTCCTCCCCTGTTGTGCATTCTTCTCCCTGCATCTGCCTCTAAACCTCTTGGTTTAATTGCAAGTTGCTCCTGGTCTGTAAATCCTCATCAGGTCCCAGTCTGGAAAGATTTGGCTGTGGACTGTGCAACCTTTTTTGTTGCAAGGTAATTCCTGGGAATGCCCCTCCAGGGCCACACCAGGATAATTTCCCAAATATCTTCTCCCTGCTGGGTGTTCTCCTCCCTCCATCTGCCTCTAAACCTCTTTAGTTGCAAGGAGATTTAATTGCAAATTTTTCCTGGATTCTGTAAATCCCCAATCTGGGAAGATTTGACTGTGGATTGTGCAACCCCTTTAGTTGCAAGGAAATGCCCAGGGATTGCCCCTCCAGGATAATTTCCCAAATATCTCCTCCCTGCTGGGTGTTCTCCTCCCTGTATCTGCCTCTAAACCTCTTTAGTTGCAAGGAGATTTAATTGCAAATTTTTCCTGGATTCTGTAAATCCCTAATCTGGGAAGATTTGGCTGTGGATTGTGGGGTTTTGGTGTCCTTTATTGCCTGGTCTGGTCACTTACAGATGAGGTAGGAGAGGGGATATCAGGGAAAACTGTTGTATTGGCTGGACCTGATCTTCCTTCTCCTTCCCAGAATTAGATCCTTCCTTTTCCTTCCCAGGATTTGATCCTTCCCAGAATTTGATCCTTTTCCTTCCAAAGATTTGATCCTTCCTCCTCCCTCCCAGGATTAGATCATTCCTTCTCCTTCCCAGGATTAAATTAAATTTAATTAATTCATCGAGAGTGCAGCGCGAGGTTCTGAACCTCTTTTTGTTTTGCCCCCAAATCCTGGCCTTTGAGGGGAATTTGGGAACACTTTTGACTGTGAAAAAAATTAATTAAATTGAATTAATTGACAGTGCAACAGGAGGAGCCGAACCTCTTTTGGTTCTGTCCCAAAATCCTGATCTCAGAGGGGAATTTGGGAACACTTTGTGTCTGAAAAAAATTAATTAAATCAATTAATTGAGAGCGCACTGGGAGGTTCTGAACCTCTTTTGGTTCTGTCCCCAAATCCTAATCTCAGGGGGGAATTTGACAACACTTTGGGTCTGAAAAAATCAATTCAATCAAATTAATCCCCAACGCTGTGGGCAGTTCCGATTCTGGGGGTGCAATTCCGATTCTGGGGGTGCAGTTGTGATTCTGGGGGTGCAGTTCTGATTCTGGGGGTGCAATTGTGATTCTGGGGGTGCAATTCCAATTCTGGGGGTGCAGTTCCGATTCTGGGGGTGCAGTTCCAATTCTGAGGGTGCAGTTCTGATTCTGGGGGTGCAATTCCAATTCTGGGGGTGCAGTTGTGATTCTGGGGGTGCAATTCCAATTCTGGAGGTGCAATTCCGATTCTGGGGGTGCAATTCCGATTCTGGGGGTGCAATTCCAATTCTGGGGTTGCAGTTCTGATTCTGGGGGTGCAGTTCTGATTCTGGGGGTGCAGTTCTGATTCTGGGGGTGCAATTCCAATTCTGGGGTTGCAGTTCCCATTCTGGGTGTGCCATTCCCTCGCTCCCCCCTCTGCTGGTGCCCTGGGGGTGCGCGGGGGTCCCGGGGTGTCCCCAGCGTGGCCGTGTGTCCCCAGTTCTGTCCCACCAAGGCCGAGGCGCGCCGCAGCGCCGCCAAGATCGCGCTGATGAACTCGGTGTTCAACGAGCACCCCTCGCGCCGCATCACCGACGACTTCATCGAGAAGAGCGTCTCCGAGGCCCTGGCGTCCTTCAACGTGAGCAGGGGGGGCTTGCTTGGTCTTTTTTTGGGTCAGATTGGGCCGTTTTCTGACCCTGACGTGGGGTCATTTAGAGGCGGTTTAAAAAAAATTTATTCTGTTTTCAGTCTCGTGTGTAGGGTGAGGCAATGGAGACAAATGTTGTAATTCACTCCATCACAATCTGAAGCTAATTATTTCTAATTTCTGAACTTAATTCTAATTTCTAAACTTAATTCCAATTTCTGAACTTATTTCTAGTTGCTTTTTCAGTCTTATGTGTAGGGTGAGGCAATGCAGATGTTATAATTCATGCCCATCACAATCAGAAGCCAACTATTTCTAATTTCTAAACTTATTTCTAATTTCTAAACTTATTTCTAATTTCTAAACTTCTTTCTAATTTCTAAACTTCTTTCTAAATTCTAAACTTCTTTCTAATTTCTAAGCTTATTTCTAATTTCCAGACTTATTTCTAATTTAATTTTCAGTCTCATGTGTAGCGTGAGGCAATACAGATGTTATAATTCATGCCCATCACAATCAGAAGCCAACTATTTCTAATTTTTAACCTTCTTTCTAATTTCTAAGCTTATTTCTAATTTCTAAGCTTATTTCTAATTTCCAGACTTATTTCTAATTCCATTTTCAGTCTCATGTGTAGGGTGAGGCAATACAGGTGTTACAATTCATGCCCATCACAATCTGAAGCCAACTATTTATAATTTCTAAGCTTATTTCTAATTTCTAAACTGACTTTTAATTCCATGCAAAGCAGCTTGTTAAAAAACCACCAGCTGCAGGTTATTTTTCATATTTGGCTGCCATTGTTTATCTCCAGCTCCCCTAAAGCTTCCAAAGTCAATTCTGGAAAATATCATTTAGCTCCTCTGTGTCTGAGCAGGCTGTCACATCCGCACGTGTGACAGCTCAGCCTGTGCTGCCGTCGGGCTCTCCTGGACCCCACTGGGAATTCCAGGAGTGGGAATTCCCAGGGATGGCAGTTGCAGCTCCACAGCTGGGGTTTCTCTGCAGGGCAACCGGGAGGAGGCCGATAACCCCAACACCGGGATCGGGGCCTTCCGCTTCATGCTGGAGTCCAACAAGGGGAAATCCATGCTGGAGTTCCAGGTGCCGTGTCCACTTTGCGTCCTCTCCTGCCCGGCTCCCACTCCTGGTTTGCTTAAGGGATGTTTGGGTTGGTCTCCCAGGTGTATTTTTAGTTTTTTTCCCATGGGGAATTGTAGAAGTCCGTCTGAAAATCCTTCGTCGTCACCCGTTCATTTCGGGCGGACCTTCACAGAAATTAACTCAGATTTTCCTTCTGATTCTGCTCAGATTTGGGGTAACTCCAGTTATTCCCTTGGAATTGTGTTTTACTCACTGTCACTGATATTTCCAAACATCCTAATTGCAGTATTCCAGTTAATTAGTGGGATTCATCCTTAAAAACAGGGGAGCAGGAGCTCCCACACGACGGGAAGATATTTCCCCCAAAGACTGGTGGTGGGTTTGGGATGTCCTGACCTCAAACCACAACCTGGTATCCCACTGGAATGTGGGAAAAAACATCTGGATAATGGGAAGTCTGAGCTGCCAAGGGAAGGTTCTGGAACGTGGATCAAGATTAGAGCAGCTAGAAATGGAATATCTGCTCTCATGCAAATGCACACATATATAGAATTATAGATATGTGTTATAAATATATTAGAGATATAAATATATGTACCTGTATTTGCAAAGCAAATGTTCTCTTAGTGACCCTCCCACTTTAGAGAGTCACAGCATTTCATTTTAAATGTAGAATTCCTTAATGAGGTGCCTAAATCACTATACTCTATCATTTTGCTGCTCTGTGTACCACCAGCATTTACGAGAATTTATTCTCATGCATTAAAGAATATTTTACGGTACCAGCCTTCCAAAACGCCCAAGTGGAAATCGCCCAGCCCTGAGCAATCCCAGCACGTGTGGTGGTTTTATATTTTATATTTTAAACCCTCCCTCTTGCCATGCCAGGAGCTGATGACAGTTTTCCAGCTGCTGCACTGGAACGGGAGCCTGAAGGCCATGAGGGAACGTCAGTGCTCACGCCAGGTGAGTCCAGCTCCATCCTGGCTCCATCCTGCTGCTCCTTCCCGTTCCTGAGCTTCCCCTGAGGCCTTGTGGAGGACAAATGATCCAAATTGATCCAAATCTCAGCCCCAAGAGCATAAACGATGCGGACTGAAGAGAGAAAACAAGGAAAATGGGACTTCAGGTGCTGGAGCTGTAATTGGACGATTAACTCCAATATGCAAATGGATCAAAACTTATAAAAGTGAGAGACCCTGTGACCGGGTGACCATTTTGGGTCCATTTTGTGACCCACCTTGGGTCCATTTTGTGACCCATTTTGGGTTCACTTTGTGACCATTTTGTGACCCATCTTTGGTCCATTTTGTGACCCATCTTGGGTTCATTTTGGGTCCATCTTGGGTACATTTTGTGACCATTTTAGGTCCATCTTGGATCCATTTTGTGACCCATCTTGGGTTCGTTTTGGGTCCATTTTGTGACCCATCTTGGGTTCGTTTTGGGTCCATCTTGGGTCCATTTTGTGACCATTTTAGGTTCCATTTTGTGACCATTTTGGTTCATCCTGGGTGTAGCCCTGCCTGGGCTCTCACACTGCCCAAGCTGCATCCATTGAGAAAACCCTTTTAACAAACCCCCGCTTTATCAATAAACTCTGCCCAACCTCTGCCCTAGCTCAACCTTCACAGACCCTCATTCCCCTTAAAGTTCCTTCCAAATTTTAACAATTCTATTGCATCCCGCATGGTTTTTTTCCCAATTCTAACAATTCTCTGCCTCCCATTCCCGCCAGGAAGTCCTGGCTCACTACTCCCACCGCGCTCTGGACGATGACATCCGAAACCAGATGGCCCTGGACTGGGTGAACCGGGAGCAGAACGTTCCGGGCGCCCTTTCCCGGGAGCTGGCGGCCACCGAGCGCGAGCTGGACGAGGCCCGGCTGGCCGGGAAGGAGCTGAGGTTCCACAAGGAGAAGAAGGACATCCTGCTGCTGGCAGCTGGCCAGCTGGGCTCAGCGCACTCCTCTGGCTGCTGAACCCCGAAATCCCAACCCTTGGTTGATCCCCAAAACCCTTTCCCCAAATCCCGGCCCATTTGCACATTTAGAGGAAATTTAGGGAAAAAGCTCCCGAATGGATTTTGGCAATTTTCATCCTGGTTTTTAGAGCTTCTCCTCATTCTTCCCTTCAGAGCTCCTTATTCCCCAGGGAACTTTTTACACTCCTCTGGTTGCTGAACCCCGAAATCCCAACCCTTGGTTGATCCCCAAAACCCTTTCCCCAAATCCCAGCCCGTTTGCACATTTAGAAGAAATTTAGGGGAAAAGCTCCTGAATTTAGGGAAAAAGCTCCTGAATGGATTTTAGCAGTTTTATCCTGGTTTTAGAGCTGCTTCTCAGCCTCCTCGTTCCTCCCTTGAGAACTCCTTATTCCCTAGGGAACTTTTTGTTCCCTCATAATCCCTACAGATATTTTCTTGTCCCTTATTTTCGGGGTTCAGATCCCAGGTTTTGTCCTCTCCTCACTCCATCATTGCTGGAGCAGTTGGGATTCCATGGAATCCAGTGTTTCCTCTGGAAAAACCCATTGGATCCTCTCCCTCCTGCAGCAGAAAGGGATCAATTAGAGCTCCTTGATGAGCTCCTTAATTAAATGAGTGAGTGCCAAGGCGTGCAATATCCAGATTTAATTTTGGAATTAAATCTGGGATCAGCCTGCAGCATTCCAGGATCTGCAGTTCCCCCCATGGAATTGCTCTGTCTGGAGGCAAACATCAGCATTGGAAGGTTGGAAAAGTCTTGGAGAGTTTGTGGATGAGGGAGGGATTTGCACTAATCATTCCTTATCCTTTGTAACCATATGGAATTTAGACTATATTTAGCTTTAAAACCCCTTTTATGGCATGGAATTGTTCAAACAGCTCCGAGTCCACCCAAGAAAATGTCAATTTATCCATGGAAATTTCCATCTTACTCCCCTTTTCCCCAGCAGACTGGGAGTACAAACTGAATTCCAAGCCAGAATTCCTTTTTCACCCCAGCTTAGAGCTTTTCCCACTTCTCATCCCCTTAAACCCTGCAGATTCCACTGTTCCCACCCTCCTCCTTCCCTCTGCCTGACCACAGGATATTCCAGCAATAATCATTGTTTTAGGATAAAATTGGAATAATTCCATTATCTGTAGGTACCCCATTTTTATATCCACATCCTAACAAGCTTATTTTGGGGGTTTATATATTTTTTATACTTTTTACAAACACTAATAATGTTCAGTGTCGCTGGAAATTGGATTTTAAAAGGGATGGGGGGGGGTTATGGGGTGTAATTTTCCTGAAATATTGGAAAAATTTGATTTAGGAATAACATGGAGTTAATCTTGCAATTTATTTTACACCTATGGGAATCCCTGAAGCTCATCCCAGTTCTTTATGCTCCAAATAAATCTGGGAGGACTTTAGGAGTTCCATCACTGTGGAATTAAAAAAAAAAAATAAAAGGGAAAAAAACCATATTCCATTGCTTGTGGGATCAAGGCGCCAGTTTGGAGGCTCCGGATCTCCGTGGAAGGCGTAAAATTAACAAAATTCAGATTTTCTCAGTATGGGGAAAGTCGTTCTTCTTGTTGAGGCAGTGGGATTATGGGATAAACACTACTGTGGATTTTCTACAATAAACCCAGCGATTTTGGTTAACTTTGGTGCTCTTGCTCATTTTTGGGGGGGGGGGGGGCAGTCGTGCCCAGAAACTGCTTTAAGCCGCGTTGGTGTGTGGGGTTTAAAATTCCCAGGGTTTAAAATTCCCAAGGTTCAAAATTCCCGCGGTTCAAAATTCTCGGGGTTCAAAATTCCCGGGGCAAAAAGAACCGCCCCGACCTTCTCAAAATGGCGGACGGGACACTTCCGCCCAGCGCCCTTCCCAATATGGCCGCGCCCATAGTTCCGCCACACTCCCCAATATGGCCGCGCCGGTACTTCCGTCACACTCCCCAATATGGCCGCTCCGGTACTTCCGCCGCGTTCCCTCCCACTTCCGGCGCGCTCCCGGCGTGCCCCGCTACTCCCGGCAAGATGGCGGACGTGCTGGATCTTCATGAGGCGGGCGGAGAGGATTTCGCTATGGACGAGGACGGGGACGGTGAGCGCGGGGCTGCGGCGGTACCGCCCGGCCCAGAGCGGCCCCGCCGAGCGATCCGGCCGGGTCCCGGTTCAGCGGAGCCGCTCCCGCCGCCTCCGGATGATGGCCTCAGGGAGAGCCCGGGCCCGGAGCGGGGGTTGCTGTCGGTGCCAGGGGGGTCCTGCTCGGTGCTGGGGGGTCACGCCTGGCTCGGGGGATCGTTCTCGGTGTGGGAGATGGGTCCTGCTGTCCGTTCCTGGCCCGGAAGGACTCGGGGGGCCCTGTCCGGCCCCGGGGGGATCATTCCCGTCACGGGGAGACCGTCCTGGCGTGCCCGGGGGTGGCTCTGCCTGGACCGGGGGGTCCTGCTCGGTCCGTGTGGGATTTTCCCGACCCAGGGACATCATTTTCAGCCCAGTGGTCATTCCCAGCCCAAGGGGTCACTCCCAACCCAGGGGTCATTCCCAGCCCTTCCCTTCCCAGTGGTCATTCCCATCACAGTGGTCATTCCCACCCCAGTGGTCATTCCAGTCCCAGTGGTCATTCCCAGGGGGATCATTCCCACCCCAGTGGTCATTCCCAGCCCCTCCCAGCTAGGTTGAGGGGTCCCTGTCAGGGATATCCTTCCCATCCCAGGGGGGTCATTCCCATCCCAGGGGGGTCATTCCCATCCCAGTGGTCATTCCCATCCCAGGGGGGTCATTCCCAGGGGGATCATTCCCACCCCAGGGTCATTCCCATCCCAGGGGGGTCTTTCCCACCCCAGTGGTCATTCCCATCCCAATGGTCATTCCCAGGGGGATCATTCCCATCCCAGGGGGGTCATTCCCACCCCAGGGTCATCCCCATCCCCTCCCAGCCAGGCTGAGGGGTCCCAGCCCTCTCTGGGGGTCTCCCTGCCCCTGCTAAACCCCATGGCCCCCGTTCCCCACAGAGAGCATCCACAAGCTGAAAGAGAAGGCCAAGAAGCGGAAGGGCCGCGGCTTCGGCTCAGGTGAGACCCCCAGAGCACCCCCAGAGCCCTTCCCCGGCCCTCTGGGTGACCCCTGAGTTTCGGGGCTCCCGTTCTTACCCCCCGTTTTTGTTTCCCCAGAGGAAGGATCCCGCGCCCGGGTGCGCGAAGATTACGACAGCGTGGAGCAGGACGGGGACGAGCCGGGGCCACAGAGATGTGAGGGGACACTGGGGACCTGCGGGGCTCCCAGGGGGCTGGGACGGTCCCTTCCCTCAATCCAAGGATTTATTTTAGGCTGGGAAAATCCCTTCCCTTCCCCTTCCCCTTCCCTTCCCTTCCCTTCCCTTCCCTTCCCTTCCCTTCCCTTCCCTTCCCTTCCCTTCCCTTCCCTCTTTCCTAAACTTTCCTTCCCAAAATTTCCCTTCCCAAAATTTCTCTCATTCCCAGGATTTATTTTAGGCTGGGACTATCCCTTCCCTCGTTGCCAAGATTTAATTTAGGCTGGGACAATCCTTTCCCTTCTCTCGTTTCCAGGGTTTAATTTATGTTGGGATAATATTTTTTTCCCCTTCCTTTATTTCCAGGATCTCTTCCCTTCCCCTCCCCACGATTTAATTTAGGTGGGGCAATCTCTTCCCTCCTTCCCAGGATTTATTTCAGGCTGGGAAAATCCCTTCCCTCATTCCCAGGTTGGAGCAATCACTTCCCTCCCCTTTTCATTCCCAGGATTTATTTTAGGCTGGGATAACCCCTTCCCCTCATTCCCAGGATTTATTTTAGGGCAAACCCCAGCTCCAAATCCCCTTTCCCAAAGTGGAAATGGGGGAATCTGGGGGAGATTTTCCTTCCTGAGAGCCCCATGACATCCCAAATGTCCCCAGGGGCACTTCCCCCATGGGAAATGGGATCTGGATTTGGGTTCAGCCCTGCTGGGATCAGCTTTCCCCAACCTCACCCAGGATTTGGGGGTTTTGGACATTCATCTCCCTTTCCTAGCTGAAAAAGGAGTGGTTTTGGGGTGACAAACCCCAAACTGGGGACCCAGCACAGCAAGAAAGAAGGATTAAGGCCACGCTGGGATGATTCTTCCCCACTTCCCCCCAAATATCACCTTCCCCCAAACCTCACAAGGATTTTGGGGTGCAAACCTGCATTGCCAGCCCTGTGACCCCAGTTTTCCCTGCCCAGCCGTGGAGGGCTGGATCCTGTTTGTGACAGGGGTGCACGAGGAGGCCACGGAGGAGGACGTGCACGACAGATTCGCCGAGTTTGGGGAGATCAAAAACATCCACCTGAACCTGGACCGGCGCACTGGCTACCTCAAGGTGAGGCTTTTGGGGACCCCCCCCCAAGCTCCAGCTCAGCCTCCAGGGTGTGAGGTGCCAGAGGGGCACCCCAGTTCTGCAGCTCAGCTTTGGTTTATTGGGAGGTTCCTGCACCCCAAAAGCCAAAACTGAGCAGGGGGTTGGGGTGGGAGCTGGATTCCCCCAATGCCAGGGGGCATTCCCAGTCCTAAATCTGGGGTGTCAGGGGGTCTGTGCATCCCAAATTTGAGTTCCCCTGGTGTCTGGGCTCATTCCCAATCCTAAACCTGAGGTATCAGGTGTGTGTGCACCCCATGCCTGAGCTGGGAGTTCCCCTGGTTTCTGGGTTCATTCTCAATCCTAAACCCAGGATATCAGGGGATCTGTGCACCCCAAACCCGAGCTGGGAGTTCCCAATGTCTGGGGGCATTCCCAGTCCTAAATCTGGGGTCTCAGGGGGTCTGTGCACCCCAAGTCTGAGCTGGGAGTTCCTCTGATGTCCAGGTTCATTCCCAGTCCTAAACCTGGGGTGTTAAGGGGTTTGTGCACCCCAAAGCTGAGCTGGGAGTTCCCCCAGTGCCTGTGTCATTCCCAATCCTAAACCTGGGGCCTTGGGGGTCTGTGCACCCCAAATCTGAGTTTCTCTGGTGCCTGTGTCATTCCCAATCCCAAAACCTGGGATGTTAAGGGGTCCGTGCACCCCAAACCTGCGTTCCCCTGGTTCCTGTCCCATTCCCAATCCTAATCCCGGGCTGTCAGGGTGGTCTGTGCACCCCAAACCTGCGTTCCCCTGGTTTCTGTCCCGTTCCCAATCCTAATCCCGGGCTGTCAGGGGGTCTGTGCACCCCAAACCCGGGTTCCCCTGGTTCCTGTCCCGTTCCCAATCCTAATCCCGGGCTGTTGGGGGGTCTGTGCACCCCAAACCCGGGTTCCCCTGGTTCCTGCCCCGTTGCCAGCCCCGCTGTGCCCCGTTCCCCCCAGGGTTACACGCTGGTGGAGTACGAGACGTACAAGGAGGCGCAGGCGGCCATGGAGGGGCTCAACGGGCAGGAGCTCATGGGGCAGCCGGTCAGCGTGGACTGGTGCTTCGTCAGGGGCCCCCCCAAGGGCAAGAGGAGGTGAGGGAACTCCTGGGAATTCCAGGGAATGAATTCCTGGGAATTCCAGGAGCTGGCAATGGGAGGGACGTGTGGGCGAGGGGAATGGGGGAATTGCGTGCACCGTTCCGGGGGTGGCGGGGTTAAAATAGGGATAAACACCCCAAAATGGTCTTCTCCTGCACTTCTTCCTTCCCTCTTCTTTCTCCCATTTCCTCTATCCTTTTCTCTCCCTTTTCCCTTTCTTTTCCCCTATTTCTTGTACCCTTTTCCCTCTCATTTCCCATATTTCTTGTACCTTTTTCCTTCCCTTTTCCCTCCCTTTCCCCCATTTCCTATTCCCCTTTTCTCTTCCCTTTCCCCATTTCCTGTACCCTTTTCCTTCTTTGTTCCCTATTTCCCATATCCTTTTCCCTCCCTTTTCCCTTTCCTTTCTCCCATTTCCTGTACTCTTTTCTCTCTCCTTTCCTCCATTTCCTGTACCCTTTTCCCTCTCCTTTCCCATATTTCTTGTACCTTTTCCCCTCCCTTTTTCCCTTTCTCTTCCTCTATTTGCCGTACCCTTTTCCCTGCCTTTTCCTTTTTCCCATTTCCTGTACTCTTTTCTCCATTTCCTTTCCCCTTTTCCCTCTCCTTTCCCCTTTTTCCTCCCTTTTTCCTTTCCTTCCCTTTCCCTCCCTTTTTCCTCTTTCCTCCCTCTTCTTTCTCTTTTCCCTTTTCTTCCTTTACATTCCCCATTCCCTTACCCTCTTTTCCCTTTCCCCCTTTTCCCCTCCCTCCCCTTTCCTTCCCTTTCCCCTTTCCATTCCCCATTCCCTCACCCTTCTTTTCCCTTATTTTTTCCCCTTTTTCTCCCCTTTCCCTCTCCCACTTTTCCCTCTTTTCCAGGGGCGGCCGCCGGCGGAGCCGCAGCCCGGACCGGCGCCGCCGATGATGGATCCAAACCTCCTCCCATTGATGTTCCACCTCCAAACTGGTGGGAAACTGGGCAAACTGGGCTCTGTACGCAGCCTGGAAGGAGCCAAGCCAGCTCCATCCCCCGGGGAAATGTGGGTTTTATGGAATTTTATTGTTTTCAAAGGACAAGTATGAGGGAAGCAGCAGTTTCGGAGGGTTGGGGGGGATTTCCCTTGGGTTTGGGGGGATCCCTCCCAGCTCCCCATCCCAGAATATCCTGGGAGTTTTTTTTTTCCATGCTCCAGGCAAATGGTTTCTGAATCTCCCATGGTATTTATCCCACTGGGCATTCCTTGTTTTGTGTCAAATAACAAGATTTTGTCTAAGTTTGTCTCCTTGTTCTTTGTCCTTCATTAAAGCTCCCGTGCC
Organism: Passerculus sandwichensis; assembly: GCA_031885435.1. Lineage (NCBI taxonomy): Eukaryota > Metazoa > Chordata > Aves > Passeriformes > Passerellidae > Passerculus > Passerculus sandwichensis. The sequence continues at coordinate 1,448,026 of CM063152.1, read as the reverse complement.
CCTTTCCCTAAAATCCTTTTCCATCCAAGCTGCTGGATCCCGAGGGATCCTGGGGATCCCTCCCAGCCTGGCAGTACAACAACTCAGATCTCAAAAAAACCCTCTTTTTTTTCCCTTAAAACTGAGATTGGGATGCAACAGCTGCGCCCCCAACCCCACAGATGTGCCCACCACCCCTCACTCACATCCACTGAGCCACACTGGGGCCTTTAACGCCAGACCCTGGGGGAAAAAGCTGCTGGGAGGATGAGGCAGGAGCAGGAGGGGGATCCTGGGGGGGCCCTGGCAGTTGGGGTGCGCCCACCAGCTCCCCAAACTGGGGCTCGTGCAGTTTGTGCCGACAGAGGAATGGAACAATGGACCCTCGGCAGGGTTCAGAGCAGGGCCAGGCTTTCCCCAAGGGGTCCTGGCCTTGAGGGGGGGGTCCCTAAGAGCCAGGCTCGGGTCCCAGCCCCCCGCAGAAAGCGCCGAGGTTCCGCAGCGCCTCCGGCTGCATGGAGTGGCGGCGGAGCAGCGCTCGGGGCGGCAGCGGCGGCAGCAGCCCCGCCCGGCCCGGCGGCTCCGGCGGGACCGTCCCGGAGCCGCGGCGCTCCAGCAGCCCCGCCGGGTGCCGCAGCGGCCCGGGAGCGCTGCCGAGCTCGGGGTTAGCGGGGTCCCGGCGCAAGGGTTTGCCCCGTGGAGGATCGGCGGGAACCCAGCGCCCCGGGGCGGGCACGGGGGGCACCCGCTCTGCCCAGGCGGCTCCGGGCAGCCCCGAGACATCGCGTCCCTCCACGCTGTGCCGGCGGGGGCGCAGCCGCAGCCCCTCCAGCCCCGCTGCCAGCTGCTCCTGAGGGCCCGATGGCCCTTCAGGAGAGCCCCACGACCCTTCCGAGGGTCCCCGCGTCCCCTCCGCGTGTCCCCGCATCTCATCTAACGCTCTCCGCGCTCCCTCTGCGGGTCCCTGCGTCCCCTCCGAGGGTCCCCCCCGCACCCCCTCCACCGCCAGCCCCCACGGCTCCGAGTTGAGCCTCTTCAGCTGCCGCTTGGGCCCGGCGCGGGCCGGTTCCGGAGCGGCGGGAGGGAAGCGGAACACATCGCGCTCCTCATCCCTCCCGCCGGCTCCCGGCGACGCCGCCGCCGCCGCCCGCACCTGCACCTGCGACGGCGACGCGCACAGAGCGGGCGAGGGCGGCGAGTTCAGGTACTGCCGGGTGGTCTTGGTGCCTCGGGGCGACGTGGCCGAGGTGATGATGATGACATCGCGGCCTCGCTCCCGACACGCGTCCAGCAGCACCTGCAGCGTCTCCCGGTCCCCCCGCTCCAGGGCGTAAACCAGCGCCGAGCCCCCGCCGTAATCGCGGGCGCTGGGGTCGGCGCCGTGGGCGAGCAGCGTGGCCACCACGGCGGGGCCGGCTCGCTCGGCACACGCGTGCATCAGCGCGGTTTTGCCCGCCTTGTCGGGGATGTTGGGGTCGGCGCCGTTCTCCAGCAGGTACTGAACCATCCGCGGCTGCTCGGGGGGCTCGGCGTAGCCCGCCCGGCACGCCGCCATCAGCGGCGTGGTGCCCGCCGCGTTGCCCTCGTTGATGTAGGCTCCCCCTTCGAGCAGCAGGCGGGTCAGGCGGAATTTGCCCTGGGAGACGGCGCGGAGCAGCGCCGAGCCCTCGGCCGGGATCATGGGGAGCGCCCCCGGGGGCACCGCGGCGCTGGGCATGGCCGGGCTCACGGGGGGTGCGGGTGGCGCTCGCTTACTGCGAGGGGAGAGGGTGCGCTGAGACCCCCAAACCCCCAGGATGGGGTGTCCCCTCTCCCTGCCTCAGTTTCCCCGCTAAATGAGGGTTCCCGAGCTCGCCAGGCTGTGCCTGCGCCCCCAAATCCCATTCCTCAAATGCTTTCCTGCGCCCCCTCCTCATCCTCCTCTCCCTCCTCCCTTTGCCCCACCTGATTCTCCTGCCCACAGCGCCATCCCTGCGGTACCCCCATCCCTGCAGGTACCCCCATCCCTGCCCGGTACCCCCATCCTGCCCGGTACCCCCATCCCTTCCCGGTACCCCCATCCCTGCCGGTACCCCCATCCCTTCCCGGTACCCCCATCCCTGCAGGTACCCCCATCCCTGCCCGGTACCCCCATCCTGCCGGTACCCCTATCCTGCCGGTACCCCCATCCCTGCCCGGTACCCTCATCCTGCCGGTACCCCTATCCTGCCGGTACCCCCATCCCTGCCCGGTACCCCCATCCCTGCCCGTACCCCCATCCCTGCCCGGTACCCCCATCCCTGCCGGTACCCCCATCCCTGCCCGGTACCCCCATCCCGGCCCGGTACCCCCATCCCCGCTGGTACCCCCATCCTTGCCCGTACCCCCATCCTTGCCCGTACCCCCAACCCTGCCCGTATCCCCATCTCTGCAGGTACCCCCATCCCTGCCCGTACCCCCATTATTCCCGGTACCCCCATCTCTGCCCGTACCCCCATCCCTGCCCGGTACCCCCATCTCTGCCCACACCCCATTATTCCCGGTACCGCATTATTCCCGGTACCCCCATCCTTCCCGGTACCCCATTTTTCCTGGTACCCCCATTTTTCCCGGTACCCCCGTCCCCACCGGTACCCCCCATCGCTGCTCACACCCCATCCCCACCGGCGCCCCCATCCCCGCCCGCCCGGTTCCCATGGCGACAGCCGCTCATCCCGCTCCGACCAGCCGGTAAAACGGGAGAAAATCCTCCCGGTCCCCTCCGTGAGACCCCCCCCGAGCCCGGGACCCGGGGGGCTGTCCCCTCACCCCCCCCTCTCAGCGGGGACCCCCCCATCTTCCCCCTCTCCATCCCCGTTTTACCGTGCCAACCGGCGCGTGGGCTCGCTCGTCCCGGTTCCCGCGGCCCCGGGGATGGGGCTGTCGGGGACAGCGGCCCGTGGCCGCCATCCCGGCCTGCCGCCGGTGAGGCGGGGGGGGCGGGAGGTGCTGTGGAGGGTCCCCCCCCTCCCGCAGCGCTATTTTTGGCAGCTGCGGGCGCGGGGGGGGGGCTGGAGCGGGATGAATCAGCCACGGCGCATCCAGAGCCCGGCCCTGCGTGGGAGTGACGCGGGGGGAGCGGGGGTTGGGGGGCACCGGGGGCTCTCGGGGGGCAGCGGGACCGGGGGGCAGAGCCCAGCAGGACCGGGGGGCAGCGGGAATGGGGGGGCTGAGGGACCTGGAGCATCGGAAACTGGGGGAGTACAAGGGGGTAGCGGAACTGGGGGGTCCTACAGTGGGGCTGGGGGCAGTGGGCAGCGGGACTGGGGGGCACAGCGTGGCAGGGCTGGGGTGGCACCGGTACCGGGGGCTGAGCTACCCCGGGGCAGAGGGGCAGGGAGGGTCTGGGCAGGAGGGGCCGAGGGACTTCTTCACCCCCTTTTCATCCCCTTTTGATCCACTTTTGATCCAGTTTTTATCCATTTTTCATCCGTTTTTCACCCATTTTCCATCCCCCTTTTTGAGCCCCCCGTTCCCACCCCGCGCCCCGGCCCCGCCCCCTCCAGTGCTCCCCCTCTAAGCCCCGCCCCTCGTTCTGACCCGCCAATCAGCGCGCGGCTTGCGCTCAAGCTCCGCCCCCCATGCGCGGGGCGGGGCCACGGCGACCGCGCACACGTGGAGAGCGATTGCGCTTGCGCAGAGCGGGGCCGGGACCGGGAGCGGGACCGAGAGCACGAGGGGACACCGGGACCGGGGTACGAGGGGATATCGGGACCGGGACCAGGGTATGAGGGGATACCGGGAGCGGGAGGGCCACCGGGAGCACCCAGGAACGGGGATGGAGACGGAGACCGAGCCCGGGAGCCACCGGGGGAGGCCATCGGGACTGGGTGGTGCACAGAGACAGGGTACCGGGACAAGGATGGGGACCGGGGACCGGGGGGGCACCGGGACTGGGGTCAGCACCGGCAGCAGCTTTGGGGAGGGGGGAAGAAACGACACCGGGGAGCGCCGGGACCGAGAACGGGGGGGAACCGGGACGGGGGAGCGCCGGGACCGAGAACGGGGGGGAACCGGGACGGGGGATAACCATGCCTGGGGGGAACAACCGGGACCGGGACCGAGAGTGAGTGAAAGAGGCACCGGGACCGGACCGAGGGGCGAACCGAGCTGGGCAGCGGCACGTGGGGCATCACCGGCACCGGGCAGAACGGCGATGCCAAGGGGTCTCCTTGGGGACATTGGGGTGAAATTGGGGTCCCTGTCCCCTCCTTGAGGACACTGGGGGGACATTGGGGTCCCTGTCCCCTCCTTGGGGACACTGGGGGGACATTGGGGTCCCTGTCCCCTCCTTGGGGACACTGGGGGGACATTGGGGTCCCTGTTATCCCTTGGGGACATTGTGGTGACATTGGGGTTCCTTTTTCCTCCCCTTGAGGACATTGGGGTCCCCCTTGTCCTGTCATTCCCTTTGTCACCACCAGGCGGCGCCACTGCTCCAGCCCGGCAGGACCCCCTCCAAACTTTGGGGCTTTTTTTTGGGTGGATTTTATGTGAATTTAAAAATATTTCTGGTACTTCTGGCTCAGCTTTTGCTGCTTTTTGCCCAGGGCCATGGCGGGCCGGGGCCGCGGCCGGGGCCGGGGGCAGATGACGTTTAACGTGGAGGCCGTGGGCATCGGCAAGGGGGACGCGCTGCCGCCGCCCACCCTGCAGCCAGCGCCGCTCTTCCCGGTGAGCCCTCCGGTAACGCGGGCCCCGGGGGGGAAACGCCCATCAGCTGGTTTTAAAATTGGAAAAGTTTAATAGGAAAAAATTATTATCATCATCATCATTATTATTATTATTATTAATATATATATTATATATTATATATTATACATTATACATTATATGTTATATATTAGTATATATTAGTATATATTATTGCAAATAATATATACTAATATATAATATATATACTAATATATACATCTAATATATATACTAATATATATAAACTAATATATATATATTAGTATATATATGATTAGTAATAATAAATACTCACAAATACTGATGATCAATTATATAAGAGCATAATGATATAATAGTACAATAAATAATAATGTAATACTAATAAATACTAATAAATAATAGTAGGGAAATAATATCAGTGAATAAATATTGTAAAATAATAATAATGCTGATAATAAATAATAATGTAATAATATAATGATGATAATATTATTATATTGCTATAAAAATTGCAATATAATTAGAGTAATAAAAATTTGGATAATATTTGGTATCATTTAGTCTATTATATATATATACATATATATACACATATATATACATATATATATACACATATATACACATTACATATGTATATATATGTATACATATACATAGACATATACCTATACATATGCATATACGTATACACACATATATACATATATATACACATATATATATATACATATACATATATATATACACACATATATATACATATACATACTTTTTTATATATATATATATATATAACCTAGAACATGCTAATTAAGCAAATCATAACTCGTGTGACATTAATTTCAATATTTGCCAAAAAGCAACGATAAAATATCCGTTTTCCCCCGGTCCCGCAGGCTCTGGAGCGCCGCGCGGCGCCGCTGCCCGGCGGCGAGGAGGGCGAGTACATGCTGGCCCTGAAGCAGGAGCTGCGCCGGGCCATGAAGGGGCTCCCGTACTTCGTCAAACCGGGGGCGCCCCGCAGAGGTACCGGCACCACCGGCACCGGGCGCTCAGCCTCCGGTGTGCCCCCGGGGGGGGGACGGGGCTTGTCCCGGTGTGCTCCAGAACTCTCTTGCAGTACCCAGCCCCATCGTTTTATCCCCCCTGTTATATTCCCCCCAATTTATCCCATTTCCTTGCCCCGTTATTTATCCCCTCATTTTATTCCCCCTCATTTTATTCCCGTTATTTATCCCCTCCGTTGTATTCCTCCCGTTATTTATCCCCCCATTTTATTCCCCCTCATTTTATTCCCATTTTATTCCCGTTATTTATCCCCTCCGTTTTATCCCCTCCGTTGTACTCCTCCCGTTATTTATCCCCCCATTTTATTCCCCCTCATTTTATTCCCCATTATTTATCCCCTCCTTTTTATCCCCTCCGTTGTACTCCTCCCGTTATTTATCCCCCCCCATTTTATTCCCCCTATTTTCTTCCCCATTTTATCCCCCCATGTTTTATCCCCCCTTTTTAATCCCCTCCCCATTTTATGCCCCCTATTTTCTTCCCCCGTTTTAATCCCCCCATTTTCTTCCCCCCTGTTTTATCTCCCCCCATTTTCTTCCCCCCTGTTTTATCACCCCCATTTTATCCCTCCTGTTTTCTTCCTCCCCATTTTATTCCCTGTTTTATCTCCCCCCTTTTATCCCCTCATTTTATTCCCATTATATTCATCTCCCCCATTTTATTCTCCCTATTATTTATCCCCCTCATTTTATCCCCTTCATTTTATTGCCCCGTTTTATCCCCCTCATTGTATTCCTTCCATTTTTTATCCCCCCCATTTTATTCCCATTATTTATTCCCCCTATTATTTATTCCTCCCATTTTATTCCTCCCATTTTTCCCCCCGTTTTATTCCCCACATTTCATTCCCCCCCATTTTATTCCCATTATTTATTCCCCCCCCCTTTTATCTCCCCCATTTTATTCCCATTATTTATCTCCCCCCATTTTCTTCCCTCCCATTTCATTCCCATTATTTATATCTCCCATTTATTATATATCTCCCTCATTCTATTACCCCCATTTTATTTCCCCCGTCTTATTCCCCCCATTCTCTTCCCCATTTTATCCCCCCAATTTTATTCCCCCATTGTATCCCCACCATTATTTATTCCCATTTTTTATCCCCCTCATTTTATCCCCTCCCTCATTTTATTCCCATTTTATTCCCCCTAGCTGCACCACCTCATGCCATCATCCATCGGGGGTGGCTGTCCCCAAATCCCCCTGGAATGTCCCCAAATCCCTCAAAATGTCCCCAAACCCCCACAGAGTATTCCCAAATCCCCCGAGAGTATCCCCAAATCCCCCGAGAGTATCCCCAAATCCCCACAGAGTGTCCCCAAATCCCCCAAAATGTCCCCAAACCCCCACAGAGTATCCCCAGATCCCACCAAAATGTCCCCAAATCCGCACAGTGTCCCCAAATCCCCCAAAATGTCCCCAAATCCGCACAGAGTGTCCCCAAATTCCCACAGAGTGTCCCCAAATCCCCCAAAATGTCCCCAAATCCCACCAAAATGTCCCCAAATCCCACCAAAATGTCCCCAAATCCCCACAGAGTGTCCCCAAATCCCCCAAAATGCCCCCAAATCCCACCAAAATGTCCCCAAACCCCCACAGAGTGTCCCCAAATCCCCACAGAGTGTCCCCAAATCCCCCAAAATGTCCCCAGATCCCCACAGAGTGTCCCCCAAATCCCACCAAAATGTCCCCAAATCCCCCTGGAATGTCCCCAAATCCCCACAGAGTGTCCCCAGATCCCCTAAAATGCCCCCAAACCCCCGCGTGCCCCCGCAGACATCGAGCGCTACTCGGACAAGTACCAGCTCTCCAGCCCCGTGGACAACGCCATCGACTGGAACCCAGGTGGGTGACGCAGGAGGGGGACACAGAGGGGTCCCGGGGGGCCACGTGGGGGTTTTTTTGGGGTCCCCCCCTTTGCCCAATTTTGCCCAATTCTGCCCCCCCAGACTGGCGGCGGCTCCCGCGGGAGCTGAAGATCCGCGTGCGGCGGCCGCGCAAGGCCCGTGAGTGACCCCGCCCTGTCCCCCTGCCCTGTGCGTGTCCCCATTGTCCCCTGGGGGTGACAGTGCCCTGTGCCCCCCCCAGGGACCCCCGGGCCTGTCCCCAAGCAGCAGCTGGCCCTGGACAAGGAGGAGGCCATTAAGAAGCTGGAGGTACGGAGGGGAAGCTGGGGGTGCTTGGGTTGGCGTTGGCAGGGATGAGGGATCTGACTCCGGGCTCTCGGAGGGCTGGTTTATTTCATAATAAATTTATAATGGTTTATAATACAATTTATAATGCTTTATAATGCTATGTAATACTGTATAAATTTACAATACTTTATAATGCTATGTTGTATTTTAAAATACTATAGTACACTGTACTATAGTATACTATACTTCACTTATACTATACTACACTAAACTATACTATGTTCTCAGAAGGCTAATTTATTAATTTATAATACTACATTATATTTAAAAATGCTGTTTATTCCTTTATAATACTACATTCTATTTAAAATGTTGCTTATTACTTTATTATACTATTTATTACTTTATTGTACTATATTATATTGAAAAATGCTAGTTTTTTATTTATTATACTTTATTATATTTTAAAATGCTAATGCTAGTTTTTTATTTATTATACTTTATTCTATTTTAAAATGCTATTTATTACTTTTCAATACTACGTTATATTTAAAAATGCTATTTATTTCTTTATAATGCTATACTATATTTAAAAATACTGTTTATTACTTTATAATACTATATTTTATTTAAAAATACTATACTATGCTATAGTGTGTTCTTAGAAGGCTAATTTATTGCTTTTTATAATTTATATATATTATATAAATTTATATATATAAATTTATAATATATACATAATTTAATGTAATTTATAATACTATATTATATTTTAAAATACTATACTATAGTGTGTTTGCAGAAGGCTAACTTATTACTTTTTATAATTTATATATTTTATATACAGTGTTATTTAATATGTAGTATTAATATCTATTTAATATCCAGTATTATACGTACTATAGTATATATAATATATACTGTATTATATATTATAGTACATACTAATATACTATATAATATTAATGCAATATAGTTGTTAATATATCTGTTATTAATTAATTAATTATTATATTATATATATTATATTATATATTATATGTTATATATTATATATTATATATTATATATTATATATTATATATTATATATTATATATTAATCCTATATATAACAATATATAGTATTATTTATAATACTATCTTGTATTTTAAAATGCTGTACTATACTAAAGAATACAGAAAAGATACTTACTGAAAAGTAAGTAAGAAAATAGAATAATGAAAAGATAAGAAGATAATAATGAATAAAAGATAAAATATAATAATGAAAAAAAATATTAATAAAAACTTGTGACTCTCTCTAGAGTCTTGACACATTTTGGCACTGATTGGCCAATTAGTAAAAACAACTCGCAGCAGAATCAAACAGTCCAAACTTCTTCCACATGAGCAAAACACAGGAGAAGCAAATGAGATCAGAATTGTTTTCCTTTTTCCTGAGGTTTCTCAGCTTCCCAGGAGAGAAATCCTGGGATTTTTTCAGGGAAAGTCGAAGGGATTTTTCCAGAAAATGTGAATCCCACAGGGGGTGTCCCCAGTGGGCGCATTTGGGGGGTTTTTTTGTCCCCTCAGAGCCTGGAGAAGAAGGAGGAGGAGGTGACATCCGAGGAGGAGGAGGAGAAGGAGGAGGAAGAAGAAGGAAAGGAGGAGGAGGAGGAGGAGTACGACGAGGAGGAGCACGAGGAGGTGACAAAGGGGGGGCACCTGGGCGGGTTGGTGGGTGCTCAGGGTGTCCCCAGGTGCCACCCGTGCCCCCTTTGTCCCCTCAGGAGACCGACTACGTGCTGTCCTACTTCGACAACGGCGAGGGCTTCGGGCCCGACAGCGACGACAACGGCGACGAGGCTGTCTACTGACCCCAAAAGGGGCGTTGAACCCCAAAAATGGGCACTGGTCCCAAAAATGGGCACCCCAAAAGGGGTACTGACCCCAAAAGGGGCGTTGAACCCCAAAATGGGCACTGATCCCAAAAGGGGCACTGACCCCAAAAAATGGGTACTGACCCCAAAAATGGGCACCCCAAAAGGGGCACTGACCCCAAAAAATGGGCACTGATCCCAAAAATGAGCACCCCAAAAGGGGTACTGACCCCAAAAGGGGCATTGAGCCCAAAATGGGCGCCCCAAAATGGGCACTGACCCAAAACGGGCACTGACCCCAAAATGAGCACCCCAAAATGGGCACTGACCCCAAAAATGGGCACTGTCCCGCTGCCCTGGCATAGCAGGGGTGCCCTCACCTCCTCAGGGGACATCCTGATATCCCTTGGGGACATTGGGGGGACATTGGGGTCCCTGTTCGCCCCTTGGGGACATTGTGGTGACATTGGGGTCCCCGTTCCCCCCTTGGGGACATTGTGGTGACATTGGGGTCCCCATTTCCCCCTTGGGGACATTGGGGGGACATTGAGGTCCCTGTTTCCCCCTTGGGGACATTGTGGTGACATTGGGGACACTGGGGTGACATTGGGGTCCCCTTGGGGACGTTGTGGTGACATTGGGGTCCCCGTTATCCCTTGGGGACATTGGGGTCCCCCTTGTCCTGTCATTCCCTTTGTCACCACCAGGCGGCGCCGGCGCTCCACGCCCGGGGTGGGGGGGGGGGGCGGGGCGGGACCCCCTCAAATTTTGGGGTTTTTTTTGGGTGAATTTAAAAATATTTTTGGTATTTCTGGCTCAGCTTTTGGTGTTTTTTAGCGCGGAGGGGTTGGATAAGGGGGTTACCAGAGGCTAAGAGGAATTAAAATGGGGAAAGGGGTTTGGGGGGGCTGAAATGTGGCTTTTTTGAGGTGGAAAATGTGTTTTTATAAAGAAGGAGAAAAGTATTTGAGAAGGAAAAGCTTTATGTGGAAGGGGAAGTGGTAATTTTTTGGGTGGAAAAAGTTCTTTTGGGGACATAAAGGTTTTTTTGGGGAAAAGGGTATTTTTTGGGGTGGCAAGGTGGATTTTTGGGGAGTTAAAGTGTAATTTTGGCGAGGAAAATCTAACTTCTTGTAGGTCAAGATGTCTTTTTGAGGGGAGAAAAAATGTATTTTTGGGGAGGGAAAAATACGTTTTGGGTGGAATGTGCGTTTTTGAGGGAGAAAACTTTGGTTTATTGTGGAAATTTTGGAGGGGCAAGGTGTATTTTTAAATAATATTTTAGGGTTTTAGGTGATAAGGTGAATTTTGGGGGAAGAAAAAGCAATATTTTTTTTTTCAGGGGTGACTTTTTGGAGTGAGAAAATGTGGATTTTTTTGGGAGGAAGAGACATTATTGGTGGGGGGACAGAGCTTTTTTTTCGAGGGGGGATATTTTGAATGGGGGTAAATATTTTGGGGTGAGGGCGAGGAGTTTTGGGGAAGTTCGGTGCGGGGTTTTTTCGCAGGAAGGGGCGGTTTTGTCTCACCCTGGGGTTTGTTTGTGCCTCAGGGCTGCTCACACCGCCGTCACATGCTCCAGTTCCTGTTTGTGGCCACCAACATTCCAGCCATTCTCAACTTCCAAACCATTTTTATTCTCCTTTTTTTTTTTTTTTTTTTTTTTTTTTTCCTCTTTTCCAGGTTAAAAATCTTGAATTTTGGGGGGTGGGATTTGTCCCCCCTAAGCCTGGAGAAGGATTTGGGGGTTGAGGAAATTGCCCCAAATCCTTTGGGTTTTGTCACCCCCCCCATCTCCGTGCCTCAGTTTCCCCATTTCTGAGGGTCCCTGATCCCAGTTTAACCCAGTTTGGAAATTCCCAAAAACCCCAAAAAACCCCAGAATTTCAGGCTGAACCCCCAGAGCTGTCCTGGCACCCACAGGAATAATGAGGGAGGTTTATGGCTTTAATTGGTTTAATTAGGGCTGTAAAATGGGGAGGGGGGGGCCAGAGTTCAGCCCCTGGGGTGGAGCATTTTAGGGGGGAAAAAACAACAATTTTAGGGAGAAAAATCAACAATTTTAGGGGGAAAAATCAACAATTTTAGGGGGGAAAATCAACAATTTTATGGGGGGGAAATGGACAGATTTGGGGGGGAAAAATCAACAATTTTCAGGGGGAAAAATCAACAGTTGTAGTGGGGAGAACGAACAATTCCAGGGGGTAAAATCGACAATTTTAGGTGGGGAAAAATCAACAGTTTTAGGGGGGGGAAATGAACAATTTTATGAGGGGGGAAATCCACAAATTTGGGGGGAAAAAAATCAACGATTTTAAGGGGAAAAATCAACAATTTTAGGGGGGAAATGAACAATTTTATGGGGGGGAAATTGAAAAATTGGGGGGGGGGAAATCAACAATTTCAGGGGGAAAAATCAACAATTTCAAGGGGCAAAATGAAAAATTCTGGGGGGTAACATCGACAATTTCAGAGAGGGAAAAAACCAACAATTTCAGGGGGAAAAATCAGCAATTTTAGGGGGGAAAATCAACAATTTCAAGGGGGAAAATGCAACACTTGTAGGGGGGAAAATCAACAATTTCAGGGGGGAAGATCGACAAATTTGGGGGGGAAAAAATCAACAATTTTAAGGGGGAAAACCAACAATTCCAGGGGGAAAAGTCAAGAGTTTTAGGTAGGGGAAAATCAACAATTTTAAGGGAAAAACGACCAGTTTTAGGGGAGGAAAATGAACAATTCTGAGGGGAAAATCAACAATTCCTGGAGGGAAAAAATCCAATCTTTTAGGGGGGAAAATCAACAAATTCAGGGGGTGGGGTGGCCAGTGTGGGACTGGGGTGTCTCCCAAATTTTTTGGGGGGCTGTGGGAGTTTCTCCCTGATTTTTTGGGGTTTTTTTTGGGTGCGTTTTCTCTATTTTTTGGTGCTGTCTGTGCCTCCCCTTTCCCTCAGCCCGGCCCATCTGGCCCAGGGCAGGGTGACCTTTTCCCTCCTTGGCCGTTGTCCAAAATGGCTCAAATTCCATTAAAAAAAAATAAAAAAATAAATTTAAAAACCGGGGGGGGGAAGGAGGGGCCAGCCCAGCGATTTTTGGGGGGACTCCAAGTGGGAGAGAGGGTGGGGAGCCAAGCCAAGGTCGTGGCCTTGTTTTTTGGGACAGCGGCACCTTTCACCCACATCCCAAAAGCTGAGCCTGGGGTGCTGCTGCAGCAGCAGGGCCAAAAAAAGGCCGGAAAATCGGGAATGCCGCCCCGCCTGCCTCAGTTTCCCCCGCTCCGTTTCCCGACCCCTCCGTGCCTCAGTTTCCCTTCTTTGGGCTGTTTTTTTTCTGCTCAGATTTTTTGCCTTTTTTTTCCCTCCCCGGGAAAAACAAGGAAAACCCCAGAAAAAAAAAGCAGGAAAAGCAGTTTGTGCCTCAGTTTCCCCACTGTATTTCCATCTCTCCGTGCCTCAGTTTCCCTTCTTTGGGCTGTTTTTTTTCTGCTCAGGTTTTTTGCCTTTTTTTTTTCCCCCTGGAAAAATCAGGAAAAACCTCCCAGAAGCCCCCCCAGAAAAAAGCAGGAAAAGCAGTTTGTGCCTCAGTTTCCCCACTCTGTTTTCCAATCTCTCTGTGCCTCAGTTTCCCTCCTTTGGGCTGTTTTTCTGCTCAGATTTTTTGCCTTTTTTTTTTTTTTTTTTCTTTTTCCCCTGGAAAAACCAGGAAAACTCCAAAACCCCCCCAGAAAAAAAAAGGCAGGAAAAGCAATTCGTGCCTCAGTTTCCCCACTCTGTTTTCATCTCTCTGTGCCTCGGTTTCCCTCCTTTTATTATTATTATTTTTTTGCTCAGCTTTTTTGCTTTTTTTCCCCCTGGAAAAATCAGTAAAACCCCAGAACCCCCTGCAGAAAAAAAGCAGGAAAAGCAGTTCCTGCCTCGGTTTCCCCACTCGCCCCAATTTTAATCTCTCTTTGCCTCAGTTTCCCTTCTTTGCGTTATTTTTTTTGTTCAGCTTTTTTGCTTTTTTTTTTCCTCCTGAAAAGAACAGGAAACCACCCCAGAGCTGCTCTCAGAAAAAATTAAAAAAAAGGAAAAGCAGTTCCTGCCTCAGTTTCCCCACTCTGCGCCCCCAGCTTGTTTCACTCTCTCTGTGCCTCAGTTTCCCTCCTTTTGTTACTTTTTTTCTCCTCAGCTTTTTTTGCTTTTTTTCCGTTGATAAAACCAGGAAAACCCCAGAAAAAAAAAAAAAAAGCAGGAATACTCCCCTGCCTCAGTTTCCCCACTCTGCCTGTTGCCATCTCTCCGTGCCTCAGTTTCCCTTCTTTACACCATTTTTCTGCTCAGCTTTTTTGCTTTTTTTCTCTCCTGGAAAAACCAGGGAACTCCCCCAGGGCTGCTCCCAGAAAACCCCCCCCAAGAAAAACCCCAAAAATTGGGAAAATAATTTATTTCTATCCCGATTCCAAGGGGGTTCCTGCCATCCTCCCACCCCCGAGACACACAGGAGACAACAGAATAACTTCATTTATTTATTACAACTTTATTACAAACTCTGCCCCCCAGGGGCTGCGAAAAAAAAGTACAAAATTTGCATTTTTGTGCTTCCCCCCCCCACACACACCTCCCCGATAGACTATGTACAAAACCAGAGTACAAAAGGTCGTGACACCGACTCTGTGTCGCGACAGGACGGATGCACGATGTCACAGCGCCCCCTCCTCCCCTCGGCGGGAGCGCCCAGCGCCACGAAACGAAGCTGGAATTAATTAAAAACCACAACTCCCCGCCTGTCCCTGTCACGACAGGACGAGCACCGCGACAGCCGAGATCTCCCCAGCTGGATCTGCTTTGCCTCCCCACAGTTCCTTGAGGGATTTTCAGTCCCTCCAGATTTGAGGTGGGGAACGCAGCAATTCCTCGGGAACGATTCCTGGGAGCGCGGCAGCTCCCGGGGCTGGCAGGAACTCCTCGGGAAACGCAGGAATTTGCAGCAGCTCCTCAGGAATGTGACATTTTTTCCCTTTTCCAGACGCGCTGTGCAGTCAGAGCCCGGGTGCGGGTGTGGAGCTCACTGGACGATGTTGTTGTTGTTGGTGTTGTTGTTGTTGGACACGCAGGGATCCACCTGCGAGCAGCGGGAGGGTGAGGAGCCCGCACAGGGGAGCCCATCGGCCCCACCTGGCCCCGGCTCCGCTGCCGCGCTCACCTCCGTGTAGGTGGGGGGAGGCATGAACTTGAACTCGGGCGCGTACATGAAGATGGGGCTGTCGAAGCCGTCGGGATCGTCCAGCAGGGGCGTGGTGGGGCTCTCCAGGCGGTGATCCTCGGGCACGATGTCCAGGTAGCACGGGGGAGCTGCGGGGAGGCAGGGAAACGCTGGTGAGCTCAGCTGGGACATCACAGAGGGGTTCTGCACACCCCAGCCCGGGCACATCCCACCCCGCTCACCCTCGGGAGCGTCGGGCAGGTTCAGGTCCACCCAGCTCATCTCGGAACTGGTCTGACTGGCCATGCTGGAGCTGCGGCTGCCGATGCCCGAGCGGCTCCCGATCACCAGGGGCAGCTCCAGGATGATCTTCTTGGAGCCCGGGACGCTGACGTAAATCTGAAACAAAAAACCCCCAAACTTAGTTAGACACCTGTAGCACAAAAACCCCAGAACGACAAAAAAAACCCGAAAGGAAGAAAATGAGAACTCACCTGCAGGAAGTACTCCACCCTGAGGATGTTGCAGCCCAGGATGGAAGGCTTCAGCTTCCTCACGCGGATGGTTTTGCCCCGCCACGACTCGGAGGTGCCCGAGATGATGTGGTTGCCACGGACGCAGGAGAGCTTCTGGGAGAACACCTTGGTCTGCCCGTTGGCCAGGTAGGTGTGCTTGGCCACGATGGCGGCCTTGGGCACCACGATGCGCGAGCAGGTGTTCTCAAAGTCGGCGTTGATGCAGATCTCATCGCCTGCCAAAAGAATAACCAATTATTGAAGGTGTTTGAGGTTTCCCCAAGGTTCCCCCCACTGCAGCTCCCTGTTCCTAGCAATCCTCACCTTCACAGAAGCCCTTCCTGTCGATCTGGGCGCTGACAGACACGCGGCCATCGGGGATGAACATGCACGACACTTTCTTCTCCTTTTTGGCTGCAACTGGAGACTGTGGGGAGAGAGGGAACAGTCAAACACTGGCCCCATCTTGTTCTTCCAACCCTTCCTTCCTCCTTTCCTTCCTTCCCCTTTTTGCAACCGAGCCTCGAATTCCCCTGGAGCGCCCAACACGCCCCACCCAGTGTCAGTTTCTGGAATTATCCACACCTCCTTAATCCCACCCTTAATCCCGCTCAGATCTGATTAAAGCCACCACGGGCTTGGACTGACCCTCCCCAAGGGCTTTTCTCGCCAGCTCTGAGAGAGAGAAGGGGCTCACCAGCAGTTCTGGGGTGTTCACATCCACAGGATCCATCACCTCGAAGCGTTTCTTGATCAGCTGAGCGGGGCAGGACGGGCGCTCCAGAGACGCCTGCACCCAGTAATCCACAGAGCCGTACTTGCCCTTGAACGTGGTGCCCAGCGGCCTGCAGACAAACAGGGGGTCACTCCAGAGCCAAAACACGGCTTTTCCAGTTTGATTCCAGTTTAATTCCAGTCTGATTCAACCCCAGCGGCAGCTGCTGCCTCGTACTCACCCCTGGGGCAGCTCGAAGCCGAATTTGTACTCGTACTTGTTGCCGGGTCTCAGGATGACTGAGCCGTCGTCATCTGGAGGAGGAAAAGGGCAGGGAAATCATCAGGGCGATCCCGAGCTCCGAGGGTGTTGGCCAACACCTGTGCACACCCCGGGAACCCCGTGTTCTCTGCCCGCACCTCACCAACACCCCGGGGCAGAGCTGAGCTGGCTCCACCCCAGCTCCAGTTTCCCCTTTATCTCCCAGCTCCAGCCCCAGGGTGTGATCCTGCGCCCGGCCCTGGCCGTGCCACCGGTGTTCCCAACCCCTGTGGAGTCAGAACACACCACAGCAGCTCCCCAGGCTCTGATTTTGTCCTTCAGCTCCCAAACTTCGACTTGGCTTGGCCAAGTTACTACGTTTTTTCTAGATTTAGTTATTTTTCCCAAACTCCAGGCACACCATTAAGGCTGTGCTGGTGATCAAGCAACTCCAAGGGGATTTAGGGGTGCCCTTCCCAAACCCACTACCCCATCCAGCCTCACCACACGCCTTTTGTGCCCAACCCCTACACTGGGTTGGGTTTATAAACCAATATTTAAAGCCGCCCTCACCACTTTTCCAGCCCCATGGCCTCACCTGTGGGCTGCTCCTCAAGGGCCAGCACGTCCTCGAAGCGCAGGTACTCCATCTCCTGCCGGCACTGGGCCGGGCCCTTGGCCCAGGTCACCCTGGCCACGCCACACGCCAGCACCTTGACGGCAGTGACACGGGTCACCTCGGCCACCTCCACCAGCACTCGCCCGGCCACCTTGTCCCCGCTGAAGTAAACCTTGTCGGGCTCGCTGAAGGCCACAGCGAAGTTCTTCACTTTCTTGAACATCACCATGGCTGGGGTAGGACGAGGAGGAACGGTTTGATCAAGTAAAGGCTGCAGGGTTTTATCCCTGTAGGGCAACAAAATCCGCCCGAGGCAAAAAAAAAAAAAAAAAAAAGGGAAAAGGGAGCGAAGGCTTTGTTGAGAGAGACGCTGCGAAGTTCCCACAGGAGCTCCTTGCCCCGGGACCTCAGCGCTCTGAGGGAGCCGCTGCTGTCTCCACCTTTTATAGGCTCGGGGTCCCCGCCCACCCCCGCCCGCGCCTGTTGCTCCCGGGGCCGCCACGCTGAGGGCGCGTGGCCGGGCGTGCTGCTCGCGTGATCAGC
The DNA here is from genome assembly GCA_031885435.1 of Passerculus sandwichensis. Taxonomy (NCBI): domain Eukaryota; kingdom Metazoa; phylum Chordata; class Aves; order Passeriformes; family Passerellidae; genus Passerculus; species Passerculus sandwichensis. Next base: position 1,430,445 of record CM063152.1, on the reverse strand, counting down.
GCGCTGATTGGCTGCCGCTGCCTTGTTTACGGCAGCACTGACCAATCAGAGCAGCGCCCGGGGAGCGTGGACAGCGTGTGAAGGAAAGCAGCGCGTGTTCAGCGGGGGCGGGACGGACGGGGGTGGAGTGACAGCTCGGGGGACCAATGGGAAGCGAGGATGGGCGGCGGCTCTGGCCAATGGCGAGCGCGGAACACGATGTCATGTTCCCAGGGTGGGGGGGGCACGGGGGTGTTGTTCCCAGTTTGGGACAGGCCGCGTTGTACTGGGAGCACTGGGAGCGGCCCTGCGGGGCCCTGAGGGGTGGGGAGCCTTCACCTCCTTCCTCAGAATCCTACCCCCAACCCAGGGTGTGAGAAATGAAATCTGGGGGCGCCTCCATTGCCCTCCCTCAGCCCCCCCAGTGAACTCTCCCCTATTAATTTGGGTTAATTAGGGCGGATTTGGGGTACGGATGAAACTGGGGTGACTCATCTGGGCAGGATTTTCCCTTTTCTGCTGCTTCCATCCCCTGGAATCCTTCAGCTACTTCTGAGGGGTTCCCTCACCGCCTTGGGTGGTGTTTTCACACCCCCCCCCTGCACACATTCCCCCCTCATTATTTGGGGTAAATAAGGGTGAATTTGGGGGTTCAGCATAAAAACCTGAATTTGGGGGTTCCCTCACTCCTTCTGGTGTATTTTTTCCTCCTTCTGGTGTATTTTGGGGACTGTTCCCACCACCTCAGTGGTATTTTCACCCCCCCCTGCACACACTCCCCTCTGTTATTTGGGGTAAATAAGGCTGAGTTTAGGGGTTCAGCATCAAATTTGGGGTTCCCAAATTTGGGGAATTTGAATTTGGGCTTCCCTCCCTGTTCGTGGTGTATTTCTGGGAGTGTTTTTTGCTTCCCGCTCAGCTTGGGGACACTTTTCCCCCAAAATATCCTTCACAAACATCGACCCAAGCTGCAGCAAACATTCAAATCAATTCCATAACCCCTGGCCCTGTTTTCCAGCGGGGATTTGAGCACTAAAACAGAATTTCTCCTTCTTTCTAACCCCTCCAAAAGAGACTAATTTCTGAGAAACTATCAGATTTCCCTCCCCGCATCAGCATTGCTCACTCCAGGACAAGAATTTGCTTTTTTCGCTTTTATTTTCCCCCAGTTTTTGGTGCTTTCCCACCTCAGGAAAATTCAAAGGAAGGAGGAGAACAATGTCCATGGAGCCCTGGCCCTGTTTTGAGCAGTAAAACAGAATTTCTCCTCCTTTCCAACCCCTCCAAATGAGACTCATTTCCCAGAAAATATCAGATTTCTCTCCCCACATCAGCACTGCTCACTCCAGGACAAGATTTTTCTCATTTTCCTCTTTTCCCCCAGTTTTTGGTGCTTTCCCACCTCAGGAAAATTCAAAGGAAGGAGGAGAGCAATGTCCATGGAGCCCTGGCCCTGTTTTGAGCAGTAAAACAGAATTTCTCCTCCTTCCCAACCCCTCCAAAGGAGACTTTGGTTTCTGAGAAACCATCACAATTCTCTCCCACGAACATTGCTCACTCTAGGACAGGAATTTTGATCTTTTTCCCTTTTATTTCCCCCAGTTTTTGGTGCTTTCCCACCTCAGGAAAATGCAGAGGAAGAAGAACAATGTCCATGGAGCCCTGGCCCTGTTTTCCAGCAGGGATTTGAGCAGTAAATCAGAATTTCACATTGAGCATTGCTCCACGACAACAATTTCCTCTTTTCCTCTTTATTTTTTTTGCCCAGTTTTGGTTCCTTTCGCAGCTCAGGAAGGAGAACAATGTCCATGGGGCGAGCCAGCAGTGGAAATAGGAGTGGCAGCCATTTCCAGGGAGGTTTTGTTGGGTTTTTGTTGGGAGTTGTCCTTCAGGGTTGTTTGTCCCGCTGTTCCTGGCGCTTTTCCTGCCCTTCTTCCCCCCGGAGTTAATTCACACCTGATCGTATAAACCGATAAAGCTCCGGATAAAGCCCGGGGCATAAACTGCCCTCCTGCCAAGCCACAGGACACAATTCCACCTTGAGAGGGAATTAATTAATTAATTATTCCTTGCTTGGTGCACAGTGGAGGGAATTCAGCTTTTTCACTCTGGTCCCTGTTGTCTCCCACTAGGAAAAAAATGATGGGTTCATGGAGAATTAGGGATTTATAATTATAATTAAATTATAATTATAATTTATATAAATATATAAATATAAAGAATGTGTTTCTATCATATGTGTATATATTTCTATACTGTATGTTTATATATTATATATTTACATTTATCTGTATTCATTTATATTTGAAATGTAAATATATAATATATTTATACTATCTGTTTATCTATTTATCTATTTATATAATACCATTCATATATTTTAAATATATTAATGTAGTGATACAATGTATTAATATATTGATATATTAATATATTAATACATTGATATAATACATTTAGTATATTAATATGTATTAATTATATACAATATTATTATATTATATTACATTACATTATATTACATTATATTATTATATTATTATATTATTATATTATATTATATTATTATATTATATTATATTATATTATATTATATTATATTATATTATATTATATTATATTATATTATATTATATTATATTATATTATATTATATTATATTATATTATATTTTTTATATTTATATAATAGATGTCTATATTTATACTTTATACATTTCCATAATATATATTTCTATATTATGTAACAATAATTCCTTTTTATAATATAAATATATAAAGTTTTATAATTAAAATATAAATATTTTGAGATTTATAATTATAATAATAATTTGGTGAAAGGTGGGGAGCTTTTTCCAGCCTTCCCTGCCAGGGGATATTTGAGCCCTCAGATCTCTGCCCCTGTTTATGCTCTCCCTCTCCAGTTCCCATCCCCTCAGACACATTCCAGCAGAGCCAAAGGGCCAGGGAACTCGTCAGTGAAATGATCCCGAGCACGTTCCACATCCCAAAAATCCTCCCCGAGCTCCTCCAGCCCCGTCAGTCAGTGCTGCCCTTTCCCCCCCTGCCCTCCATTTCCCTCGAGGGCCAGGATTGCTCCAGGAATTCTGCACGGATTTGGAGGAGGGTTGGGATTTTCACTTGGGAAAAGCCAATTTTCCACTATCAAAACCAAGAAAACCGGGAGAGGAATCACCAGGGCAGGGACAACCTCCTTTTCCCACTAAAATTTTATTTAAAGCGTTCACTTCCCCTCCAAGCTGTTACTTGTAAAAAGCCAATTTTCCCAATATCAAATCTCCTTCAAAACCAAGAAAATCAGGAGAGGAATCCCCAGCAGTTCTGGGCATGGACTACCTCCTGCCAGCCCTAAATTTAAGGCACTAAAATGTTATTTAAGGCATTTATCCCCATCCCATGGGCTCAGAAGTTCCCCAGGTGGATGGATGGGCAGAATAGCAGAATCCATAATTTTTCCTGGAGCTCCTAAATAGGGAAAAAAGAATTCCAGGAAATCTGAATGGATCTGGGGTGGGGGATCAGGATTTTCACTTGGTAAAAAACCAATTTTCTCAATATCAGACCCAAGAAAATCAGGAGAGGGAAATCAAGAAAATCAGGGCAGGGACAACCAAGAAAACCAGGAGAGGAATCACCAGGGCAGGGACAACCTCCTGCTCCCACTAAAATTTTATTTAACTCTTTAACACCCCTCCTGTGGGCTCAGAGGTTCCCCAGGTGGATGGATGGGTAGAATGACAGGATCTATAATTTTTCCTGGAGCTCCTAAATAGAGAAAAGAAATGGCCAGGAAATCCGAATTAATCTGGAGTGTGGTGTCATGATTTTTACCTGGAAAAAGACAATTTTCCCAATATCAAATCTCCTTCAAAACAAAAAAAATATCAGGAGAGGAATGCCCAGCAGCTCTGGGCATGGACAACCTCCTGCTAAAATTTTATTTAACACTTCAACACCCCTCCCATGGGCTCAGAGGTTCCCCAGGTGGATGGATGGGCAGAATGACAGAATCCATAATTTTTCCTGGAGCTTTAAAATAAAGAGAATTCCAGGCCGCTGTGACTCACTTAGCTCTCCATGCCATGGCAATCTGGAATTCCCTCAAGGGTCAGGATTGCTCCAGGATTTCTGGAAGGATTTGGGTTGGGGTGTCAGGATTTTCACTCGGTAAAAAACCAATTTTCTCAATATCAAACCCAAGAAAATCAGGAGAGGGAAATCGAGAAAATCGGGGCAGGGACAACCAAGAAAACCAGGAGAGGAATCACCAGGGCAGGGACAACCTCCTGCTCCCACTAAAATTTTATTTAACTCTTTAACACCCCTCCCGTGGGCTCAGAGGTTCCCCAGGTGGATGGATGGGCAGAATGACAGGATCTATAATTTTTCCTGGAGCTCCTAAATAGAGAAGAGAGAATTCCAGGCCACTGTGAGTCACTCAGCCTGGGAATAACCCACTTCCAAAGCCACAGGGGCAGAAAATGAACCCTGGGGTGACTCAGCCAGGGGAAGGAATTGGGCACGGCTCAGACTTGTTTTTGCCAGCACAGCCCTCTGGTGCTGATAAGATCCGTGGGGCTTTTTTTTTTTTTTTTCTGCTGCTGATAAGATCCTGTGCTTTTTTCTTCTGCGCCAGGTTATCAGGGTTGGTTGCCAGGAGCTCCTGGGGCAGCCTGGCCTTTGTCCTTGCTATAAAAAAAAAGCAGAATTCCGTCTGGATCGGTTGGAGAGAGGAGGATTCTTGCGGCCCTGCAGCTTCTCTGGGATGTTTATTCCATTTTTCTCACCTTATATGGTCCCTTCCAGCATATTCCAGACTGGGAAAGGGGGGGAGAGAGGAGCAGGGAGGGATCCAGAGTGGTTGGAGCAGGGGACAGAGTGTGCAGCTGGGAGCTGGGGTGGAAAAAGCATTTCCTCTGCTTGTTTGTGCACGGGGAACACTGGGAATGGAGCCCAGCTGGGGAAAAAAAAAAAGGACTCTGGAACTGGGTTGGCTCCTGGAAAGCAGCTGCTTGTCCCACAATAATAAATATATATTTTATAATATATTATATATTTATACATTATATAAAAATATAAATATAATATAAATGTAATATATAAATATAGACAAATATAATATAAATATATTATTTATATGATTTGTATATTTATATATAAATATCTATAAATTATAATGTATTTATATATTATATATTATATTTATTTAATTTATTATTTTCATTATATATATTATATATTATATATTATATATTATATATTATATATTATATATTATATATTATATATTATATATTATATATTATGTTATCTATTATATAATGCATTATATAATGTATATTTATATATTATATTTTATTTCTTATAATATATTTATTATATATAAAGTATATATACAAAGTATATATATATAAAGTATGTGTATATATATATGTACACACTTTATATATATACTTTATATATATATATATACACTTTTTATATGCTTATTTATATTTATAAATTTATATATTTATATATTTGTATATTTGTATATTTATATATTTGTATATTTGTGTATATAGTGGGAAATAAATTTATAGCCCAAGAAGAAACCCAAAGCCTTGCAGAAAACTGACATGCAGAAACGTGAAAATGAGAAATACTGACTTAGAAATACCATAAAATAAAATGAACGTTGTTAAGGAAAGAATTGAACTGAAAAGAAGTTTAGATACTTTAAAAAAATAGAACTATAAAAATACACTATAATACTTTAAAAAAATAGAACTTTAAAAATACATTATAATAAACCCCACTAAGAGTAATTTTAAATTATTAGCTTTAAAGCATTTACAACATAGTGTAACAACAACTAATAAAACAAAACCCATTTATAACACATTATAATTAAAAATAGTTAACTTCTAATTGCAATAACATAAATTATAACATCTATTTTGGTAACATTTATTTCTATTATTTTATAACATTCATTTCTATTTTTATAACATTTATTTCTATTCCATTTATTATTTTTAACATTTCTCTATTTCTATAACACTTCTTTTTAAGATCTAATTATAACATCTCTATTGTCTCACCCTTCTCATCCCACCAAAAATAAAATCAACATTTTTAAAACACCTCTCAATTGCCCAAATTCTAAGTAAAAAAAAAAAAAAAAAATTAAAAATCCTTTTTTTTTTTGCTGTTTTGTCCTCAGCAGAGGATTTTGACCCCCATATTTGAGATTTTGCAGGGTCGGGGATCAGGATCCCTTTTCCCCTTCCCTCAGGGCTTGCACAGGAGGATTTTTTCCTGTCAAATCCCATTTTTCCAGCTCCCACTGCAGACTGGGGTGTGAAAATTCTCCATCCAGGTGGGATTTCCTCCCCTGTTCTCTGCCCTGTGGGTGCTTTTTGGAGCAGGGAGGGGGAGAGAAGATTCCAGAAGAGCTCAGCCATCCATAAACAGGGAAGAATTCAGATTTTGGGAGTGCAAAGTCCCGTGTTTGTCACCTTCTCTGGCAGGGACAGTGACAGCAGAGAGGGGCAGAGCCCCTGGAGCCCCTCAGACAGCAAAAAAATGGGAAATTTTCCTCCTTTTCAGCAGCAGAAACTGCTCGGAGCTGGGAGTGTCAAGGTCAGGGAAGAGAAAGGTGGCTTGGAGCCATCTGGTGTCTGGAAGGTGTCCCTGCCTTGAGGAAAGTGATCTTGAAGGTCTGTTCCAGCCAGAACCAACCTGGAAGGAATTCTGGAATTCTGTGATTCCTTGTTGGTTGGGGTGAGGATGGAAATCCTGTAACTCTGGAGCTCTGACGGTGCCGCAGTGCTGGGTTCTGTGGACATCTAGAGGCTTTCCCGGGAATGGCAGAGGATTCTCCATCCATCATCCATCCATCCATCCATCCATCCATCCATCCATCCATCCATCCATCCATCCATCCATCCACCTGTACATCCGTCATCCATCCATCCATCCATCCATCCATCCATCCATCCATCCATCCGTCCATCCATCATCCATCCATCCATCATCCATCCATCCATCCATCCATCCATCCATCCATCCATCATCCATCCATCCATCCATCCATCCATCCATCCATCCATCCATCCACCTGTACATCCGTCATCCATCCATCCATCCATCCATCCATCCATCCGTCCATCCATCATCCATCCATCCATCATCCATCCATCCATCCATCCATCCATCCATCCATCATCCATCCATCCATCATCTGTCCATCCATCCATCCATCATCCATCCATCCATCCATCCATCATCCATCCATCCATCATCTGTCCATCCATCCATCCATCCATCCATCCATCATCCGTCCATCCATCCATCCATCCATCCATCCATCCATCCATCATCCATCCATCCATCCATCCATCTGTACATCTGTCCATCCATCCATCCATCCATCCATCCATCATCCATCCATCCATCCATCATCCATCCATCCATCCATCCATCCATCCATCCATCCATGCATCCATCCGTCCATCCATCATCCATCATCCATCCATCATCCATCCATCTGTACATCTGTCCATCCATCCATCATCCATCCATCCATCCATCCATCCATCCATCCATGCATCCATCCATCCATCCATCATCCATCATCCATCCATCATCCATCCATCTGTACATCTGTCCATCCATCCATCATCCATCCATCCATCCATCCATCCATCCATCCATCCATCCATCCATCCATCCATCCATCCATCCATCCACCCATCCATCCATCCTCTGTATCAGGGCCACCATCTCCTCCTGTCACAAGGCCACCATCTCCCTGTGTCCCAGGGCCACCACCTCCTCTGGACACCCTTCAGGATCTCAAACCCAATGCAGGAGTTCATCTAAATGGGGAAAAAGTGCCAGCCATGGGGTGGTCCTGTCCCATTCCCAAATTACCCCACCCTGCTCCTCCTCAGGGACACCCCGGGGCAGGGACAGGCTCTTCCCCCACCCCACACCCAGGAGCAGAACGTTGGCACCAGTCTGAGTTGTTGATGTCAACAAAGTTGTTTCCACTGACGTCAAAGGACTTTGGATCGACCCTTCCCCTCCCTGGCTGATGTCACCTGCTCAAAAACACCTCGGCCTCTCCATCCAACTCCAGCAGAGCCCACTCGGGGGAATTCACCTCCCAGCCGGAGCTGAGGGGCTTCAGGGTGGTCTCCCATGAGGAGGAGGCCTCAGGAGAAGGTTTGGGTTGGATATTTTGGGGATTGTGTTGGTGGGAAGGGAGGTCAGACGTTGGAACCGTCCTGGACGTGTTCAAAAACAAGTGGATGTGGTGCCTGGGGTCACGGGTCAGGAGTGGCCTTGGCAGTGCCGCGGGAGAGTTAATGATTAATGATCTCAGAAGTTTCTCCAACCTTAATGAGTCCATAATTCATCAGAAACAGCTTCTCCACGTTGTAACCCAGTTGTCAGAACTGTCCGCGTTGGGCCGCTCCTGGTGTAACTCTGGGTTGGGTGGAGCTGCTGAGCCTCAAATCTGAAACCAGAGCTCTCCAAATCAGAATTCCTGGACATTTTCAGTTTGGGAGCTGCTCTCTAAACTTCAGAGGTGGCTCCTGAGAAAGGGTTGGCAAGGGAAGCTCCAGGCCCAGTCCTGGTGGTGCAGGTTCCTGGCTGTTCAGGAGGAGGGAAGGTCTGGTTCCACTGGGAACCCTCCTTTCCCCATGGAATTCTTGTTGGGTGGCTCCACAGGCCAACAACTAAAGGACAATTAAGTTCTGCACCATCAAACCCATCCCATTTCCACCAGGAGCTCCAGCACCACCAACGCTTCTCCTGAGGGTTTCATCCCTACAGAGGTTTCATCCCCATGGAAAACATTCTCCCCACGGAGGATTTTATCCCCTCCAGAGGGTTTTATCCCTGCCCAGATGATTTTCTTCCCAAAAGGAGACATCAGGAAGCAGCTGGCTTTCCTCTCCATCCACCCAAAGCTCTGGAGCCACGGGAGCAGGGCAGGAAGGAGATATTCTTATCCTCATCTGCCACTGCTGCCCAAAGACATGAGGGGACAGATGACAGGAAATGGGGACTCAAAAATAAACCCTTTAATGTCAAACCCATCAGGGATTACCAGGAACAGAATAAAAAATAAAAAACATGGAGCAGATCTCCTGCTCCCCACTGTGTGCTCTGAGCACCCATCCGAGGGGGAACTCACCGTGGTATCCATGAAATTATTTCCTGTGCGTTCTTTGTGTTCTGGGCACAAAAGAGTAAAGAGAGAGAAAATCCCGTGGATGTATTGAAACTTGAGTTGTAGAACCTCCCTTGATTGAGCCTTAGTGCCTGGAGGGGCGGAAATTCCCTTTGCCCCCACGTCCACAAGCCCTTCCTGCAATTCTGTGCGACAGGGATGGCCAAGTTTTTAACATTTTATTAAAAATAAAGGAAAGTCTTCGCTAAGGAAACGATTTCTCCTGTAGAGCTCCATGTGCTTTACTGAAATCCTCTGAAATATGGGAAATTTGCCCTCCCCTCTGCAGTCCTGCACCTTCCACGGGGCAATACCCTGCCCCTCTGGGTGCCCAGCTGGCTCTGCCGTCAGGAATTCTGTTTTTCCAAGCAAAAGCTCCAGTTTGGGTTGGACTTGAACAACAACAGAGAAACCTGGGCCCAAGGGAGAGAATTCCCAAGGGAATTTTGTCCTCCCTAAAACCTGACACCGATCCCCAAGCCCAGATCCCGGCTAAATTGAGTGCGCAACAGGTGCCAAGAAAACAAGGAAAAATAGCAACAGCGGCCTGGGAAATGGGAGATCTCAAGCTCCACAGCTCCCACTGCTGGAGATCCGCTTGTTATTTATCCTGGAAGAGGAGACATGGACGAAACCGGCTGATTTCTACTCAAAAGTCTCCTTCTTGGTCACAACGCTCCCCAAAATTATTTGTGGCCTTGCTCTGCTTTGGGAGCAGCTGAGTGAAAGGTCCCAAATCCATTAAAAATTTTTTTTACTGCTAAAAATTGGGCTTTGGGCTTTGAGTTCGTTATTTCTGGATCTGTGAGGTTCCTGAGTGGAATTCTGCTGGATTAACACAGGGAGAAAGGTGGGAAGCGATTTATGGAAAGGCTCAGAGAGGTTTCTAACCCTGGGGATTTATTTTTCTTTGTGGCACCACAATGCCACATCCTCAGGGGAAAAGGAACGTGTCAGAATGGAACGGAAGAAACTGGAACTGCCTTCAGGGCAGGGGAAGGAACGTGTCACAATGGAGCAGAAAAATTTGGAACTGCTTCAGGAGAGGAGCTGGGAGCAGCTGCACCATCCATGTGAGACCAGGGGTGCAAACCAGGGGTTCACCCCTTCCCTCTCTTGCGTCTCTGAGGTGAGGAACCTTCAAGGTGGAGCCAGCAGCTCTCACAAGTTCCCTACAGAGCAAGCAGGGCTTAAAAGTGCAACAAACCAGCCCAAAATCCACACGGGAGGAGGAGGAGGACGAGGAGCAGAAACGATGGAGAGCTGAGCTGGCAGCCTCCCCCGGCCTGGAAGATGTGGAGCTTCTCAGCATCGGGCAGGAAGAGCCGGGCGTCCTCCAGCGCCCCGCGCGCCGCCATGGTGAAGTTGGCATCCCCAGAGGTGACCACGTCGAAGACGCACGACTGGAAGTAGACGTCCTCCACGGGCAGCATCTCCCGGCACAGCGCCCGCGCCGTCTCGGCGGGGACGCGGCCGCGCCCGCGGGGGCTGCGGGACATGCGCTGGCTGTGGGGGCAGCCGCCCACGCAGAGCTGCAGGTCCTGCTCCTCCGTGAAGGCCCCGGCCACCTCCTCGGCGGCGCGGATGGAGAAGGAGAGCTGGCGGCCGGCCTGGCGCACGGCGATGGTGGTGCCGATGTAGCCGGCGCGGATCTCCACGTGCCGGCCGGGGCTGAGCTCGCGGATGGACAGGCTGCTCCCGCCGGGACGCGCGCCGCCGTCGACGGAGCCGTCCTGGAAGGCTGCGGGGACGTTGTCCAGCTCGGCCTGGTAGACCTTCTGGTCGATGCATTCCTTCATGTTCTTGAAGATGATGGTGAGCTGTGGGGAGTGGGGTTGGAGGGGGGTGAGTGTGGTGGGTGTGGTTCCATCACAGGGGTTGGGGGTATCTCAGGATGGAGGTCTCACCTCACTTATCCATCCTCAAACCATCCCCGCTACATCCTTTGGGGATATCTACAATATTTCCTTCTTTTTTAAACACCTTTTGAGCAATGGAAAACTCAGGTGGGGCCAAACCCAGCAAGATTCCTCCAGGTACCCCATGGACCACAAAATTCCTCCAGGCACCCCAAGATTCCTCCAGGTATCACATGGACCACAAGATTCCTTTGAGTACCTCATGGACCACAAGATTCCTTCAGATTCCTCGTGGACCACAAGATTCCTCCAGGCACTCCAAGATTCCTCATGGCACCCCATGGATCACAGAATTCCTTTAGGTACACCATGGACCACAAGGTTTCTCCAGGTACCCAATGGACCAGGAGATTCCTCCAGGTACCCCCGGATTCCTCCAGGTACCCCATGCACCACACAATCAGCTGACAGCAGCAGGAGTATTTGAGGGTCCCCTCAACAACCTTCACCACTGTTTTCCCTCCTTCCTCATCCCCCACTGGGTCTGAAGGGTTTCCAAGGATTTTGGGAAGCACAGGAGATGCCCTGACCCTGGATTTGCCCCCCATCCTACGCGCTAACCTCACCTTGCTGGTGACCGTCGCGTTGGACCCCTTGGCCACCGGCGAGCTGGTGGCTTGCACAAACAGATAATCATTGTCCAAGAGCGGCCAGGAGCCCTCCACGCGGCACGTGTGGAAATCATCATGAAAGGTTCGGATGTGGGGGTCCCCAAAAGCAGCGCAGTGCTGGAAACCGGGGGGCCGGCCGTGCTTGTAGAGGAAACTCCTCTCGTAGTCGCAGATGTCGAGCGACTCGAAGCCGCGCGCGGCGTTGGGTGCCGCGGGCCGGGGCCGTGGTGGGGCCGTGGGGCCTTCCTTGGAGCAGTTGTTCTGGATCATGAGGTCCTCGATGCCGTGCACGGCCGAGTGGAAGGCCAGGTCGCCGCGGCAGGTGCGCGCGGTGCGGCGGGTGCACAGCGAGTAGGAGCGCAGCGCGGTGCAGAAGGCGGCGCCGCGCTCGGGGCCGCGCAGGTGCAGCGTGGCCGCCACGTACTCCGAGTTGCAGCGGAGGATCTTGCACTGGGAAGAGACTGAGAGAGAAAAGATGGGGTGGGGAAAGGGCGGCTTGTGCTCCTCTGTTCCAGATTTCGAGGCGAGGTGTGTTCTGTTACCATCTGAGTGGCCGTTGGCTTTTGTCAAGTGGGCGGTTTTCGTTATCTCTTCCACAATTGTGGTAACGCTCCTCACTCGGGGTTCACCAAATGTGGAATTTGCCGGCAATCCCAACATGGGAAGAGATGAGAATCTTGACTCCATGTTTCAGAAGGCTGATTTATTATTTTATGATATTATTTTATATCTATCGTCACCATGATATTTTCTGAAAAATCCTTTTGTTAAGATCTTTTTCTCTTTAGAAGCTGAGAAGCCTCAGAAACGAAATGTAAACAATAATTATCTGCTGCTGTAAAATGCAACAGGTGCATCTTTGATTGGTCTCATGGGGTTGTTTTTAATTAATGGCCAATCACAGTCCAGCTGTCTCGGACTCTCTGGTAGTTACAAGATTTTGTTATCATTCCATTCCTTTCTATTCCTTTCAAGCCTTCTGATGAAATCCTTTCTTCTATTCTGTTAGTACAATTTTAATACAATATATGTATCATAAAATAAATCAGCCTTCTGAAACATGGAGTCAAGATTCTCCTCCCTTCCCATGTCAGAGTTGCCTGCAAATTCAACAGTCTGGAGGTCCTGGAACACCAGCACGGCTCTGCCTAGAGGGAGGAGCCAAGCATTCCTACCTGGATATAATCTGGAGATTCTGGAACACCAGCACGGCTTCTCCACTGGATTTCCCAGAGGAACAGCAGCTGCCTCTCCTTCCACTGGATCTTCAGAGGAAGATTGCACCTTCCTTTCTTTTTTTATTATTAATTTATTATACTGTTATTAATACTATTTTACTATTTTAATTATTAATTTTATTATTAATTTATTATACTATTATTCTATATTATATTACACTATATGACACTTCATCTGAATGGAATCTGCAAATAAACAGACAACGAGACAGAACTCTCATTTGTTTTAGCTAGTTTTAACTAGCTAAAATTAAAAAAAATCCCTGAACTGTAGGGGTTTTTTCCCCTTTTCTTTAAACCTATTTAAACCTACTCTAAACTAAGCACTCAAAAAACAACCAACAACTCACACCTACAACCCACCAAACTAAACCACAACATTCCCCCCACCATCCAGCTCGAGATTCTCATGGAGATTCCTCCTGGAAGCATTTTTTCTCCTGATTTTTACAGAGAACAACCCTGCCCATGCTGATCCTTACCATGCCTGAGGAGGAAGAGGAGCAGGAAAGCTCGGAGGAAGAGGCCGGAGTTTTCCAGCTGCCCTGGGCTCCTACTGTGGGCAGCTCTCCCCATTCCCATCCATGCAGAACTTGGGGGATCTCTCACCCACCGGCAGCTCCCGGCTTCATTCAGCAGCTCCCCTGAAACCAAAGGTGGGATTGGAGGGATGGGACCTTTCAAACACCATTTGAGCAATGGAAAACTCAGGTGGAGCCAAAGCCAAGATTCCTCCAGGTACCCCATGGACCACAAGATTCCTTCAGATTCCTCAGGTATCCTGAGGTTCCTCCAGGTACCCCAAGATTCCTCCAAGCACCCCATGGACCACAAGATTCCTCCAGGTACCCCAAGATCCCTCCAGGCATCCCTTGGACCACGAGATTCTTTCATATTCCTCAGGTACCCCAAGATTCCTCCAAGCACCCCATGGACCACAGGAGCAAGTCGAACCCAGCACTTCCAAGGCCACCACTTGTCCCCAGGTGGCACATCCACACCTCCAGGGATGTGACTCCACTTTGCCACACCTTGACCACCCTTTCCGTGAGGAAATTTCATCCCCCTGAAGTTTTCTCACCCCGATATCCAACCTAAACCCCCCCACCCCGTTTTTCCTTGAGCCGTTTCCTCACAGGGGTGGGCGTTGAGCATTTCACTCCACCCTCACTTTGGGGACACCACAGGTGGGACCAGAGCCACCCCTGGGTGCCAACCACACCCTGGGACCCTCATTCCTGCTCTCCCGCCGCCCCCTCACCTGGATCAGCCTCCTCAGGAGCTCCTTCCCCGCGTCCTTGTCACCAGCTCTGCCCCGGGTGACAGCCACAGAGACCCGTGGAATAACCCAGGAGAATTCCAGCCCCCCTGGGCTCCTCCATGCTCCTGGATGAATTTGGGGCCCCAGGAGCCCAAATTCAGGGCACAGAGAAGGGATCCCCCCGCGGCTCCTTGTCCCCGGCCACCTTTGCTCTGTCCTTTCCCCCCGCGGGGCAGAGGCGGGGGCTGAAATCGATCCCTCTAAATTTAGCTGGGCTCTGCCCCAGCCTGGAACAACAGCCAGAGCCTGGAGAAGGTGGGGCACAGCAGCTCCGGGTTTGGGGAGCCCCCAGACCCAAGGAACGTGGGAGCTTCACTGGGATTTCCTCCTTGGAAGCTCCCGTGGGCACCACCCGGGGGTGAATCCTTGTGGAAAAGCTTTTCCCGGTGGGACGTGTCCAGCAGGGAATGGGGATGGTCCCTGCCAGGGAACGCTTTTCCAGCGTTTTGTCTCCTGGGGCACAGCCAGGTCCTGAAGGCAAACATGGCACGGGCCAAAGTTGGCCAACGTCCCCAGGGATCGATGGCCAGTGTCCCCAGGGCTGGTGGCCAATGTCCCCAGGGGTCAGTGACCGCCAGGCCATGCTGGCTGCACTCCTGAAATCCCACCTACACCAGCTGCAAGGAGAAGGAATGGCCAGGAATGTCCAAACTGGGATTTTCCAGGTCCATTCCCACCTGAAGTCCCACCTACGCTTTCAGGAAGCAGCTGCTGCTCCCTGCAAGGAGAAGGAATGGTCAGGAATGTCCAAATTGGGATTTTCCAGGTCAAATTCCACCTATACCTGCAGGAAGCAGCTGCACCAACCCCTTAAAGGAGAAGGAATGGTCAGGAATGTCCAAATTGGGATTTTTCAGCTCCATTCCCACCTGAAATCCCACCTACACCAGCTGCACCAGCCCCTGCAAGGAGAAGGAATGGTCAGGAATGGTCAGGAATGTCCAATCCTGGGATTTTCCAGGTCCATTTCAGAGGACAGGGGTGGGAAGTTGGGTCCCTCAGCATTCCAGCACCCACAAATCCCTTTGGGAACACAATCCAGGAAATCCTTCTGGCTCCCGAGCCAAGCTCCTGCTGTTTTCCACCTGCAGGGACCAAATCCTGGCGCCCAGCTGAGGCCAGGAGGGCTCTGGGATTGGGGTGGGAAGAGAAGAATTTGGGGAAATCAGCGTTTGCCAGAGAGCTGGAAGAGTGGATGCCTCCTCTTTCCAGGATGCACAGTCAGTCCCAAAGGATGCACTCCTCCTTCCATGCCATGCTTGGGAGGAAATAAATCCCATTTCTCCAGAAATAATGGGAATAAATCCCATTCCTCCAGAAATCAAGGAAATAAATCCCATCCTTCCATAAATAAGGGAAATAATCTCATTCCTCCAGAAATGAAGGAAACAAACCCCATTCCTCCATAATAAATAAATGAAATAATCCCATTCCTCCAGAAATAAAGGAAACAAATCCCATCCCAAGCACAAATCCCATCCCTCCATCCCCACACCTCATCCAAGGATCCCAGCACTCCCCTTACCCCAGAAAATGCCACCAAATCCCCCCAAATCCAGAGGAAAATCCCGGTCCTTGGTCAGGGTGGGAATGAGGAGGGAATCCCGGCTGTTGCCACCCAGAGGGAGGAAAAAACAGCTGAAAATTCTGACAGGGGAGAGCAGGGGCTGAGTGGGCTCCGAGAGCACTTTAAAAATAGCCAGGGGGGATTTTGGATCCCAAAAGGCAAATTCCAGTGGGGAGGGGAAGGGAGAGCCAAGATTTCCCAAGCACACACGGAGAAATGGGTGAGGTGGGTATGGAATCCCTCAGAGCTGCCCGTCCTGAGGGTTCTCCAGGTGTGGGAGAGGTTTTAAAGCGATTTCTGTGAGCCACAGAGAAGTCTGAGATCCATGTTCACCCCTGAAAGGATTTCCTACCAAGGTGCTTGACATAGAAACCAAGAAAAAAGGAAGAAGAAATAAGAGAAGATCCCCATTTTTTTAGGGAATCTCATAAGGGCAAACTTGGAAAAAGAGGGTGAACCTGGAAAATTAAGGATGGTCTGGGAAAAATCAGGATGAAATAGGAAAAGAACAGGAAAAATGAGGAAAAATAAAAAATGAGAGTGAATCTGGAAAATATGAGGGCGGTGCTGGAAAATAGGGGTGAATATGGAAAAATCAGGATAAAAGTAGGAAAATCAGGATGAACCAGAAAAATCAGGATGACCTCGGAAAAATCAGGATGAAATTAGTAAAAAAATGGGGAGAAATAAAAAATGAGAGTGAATCTGGAAAATATGAGGGTGGTGCTGGAAAACAGGGGTGGATATGGAAAAATAGGGATGCATATGGAAAAATCAGGGTAAAAGTAGGAAAATTAAGGATAAAGTGGGAAAAATCAGGATGATCTGGGAAAAATCAGGATGAAATTAGGAAAATAATAAGGAAAAAAATGAGGAGAAATAAAACGTCCCCGCGTCCCTCAAGCACGCCTGACCACGCCCCCACACCTCAGTCTCCGCCCAGACAACCATATAAGGATAAAGAGGGCGTGGCTTTGTTTGAATGGGCGGGGCATACGCCGCCTGCGGTGATTGGGCGGGTTGAGTCACGTGGCGCGGCTGCGGCGGTGTCACGTGACTGCGGGAGCGGTGAGGGCCGTGAGGGGAGCGTGAGGGGATCGGGGGGACCGTGAGGGAACCGTGAGGGAACCGAAGGCTTTGGGGACTCCGGTAGCATCTGCTGGTGCCGGGGGGTGCCCTATGGGAGGATCGGGGGTACAGGGGGGCTCTGAGTGGGGGGGGTCAGGGCCTTTCCGAGAGCTCCGGGCCTGAAAGGTCGCCGGGACACCCCCGTGCTGTTCCCGGGGCAAGGGCTGTTCAAGGAGGGTCCTCGCCCCGCAGCCTCTCTTTATTCCCCATTCCAGCCCCCTCGTATTCCGCATTTCCCCCTCTTATTCCCCATTCCAGCCCCTCCGACCCCCCCAATAACAGCGGCTGACCCGGCAGAGCCCCCCACAGGTCACCCCTCCGTGTTCCCCCCTCCTGAGACCCTCAATCCCCATCCCTGTCCCCCTTCTCTGATGTGGGGTCCTCTCCTGGGGGTCCGGGGGGGTTTCTCTCCTTGTATCCCCCAAACCCTCTCCCTCTTGCAGCCCTTTTTTAATGTGGGGTCCTCTCCTGGGGGCCGGGGAAGATTTCTCTCCTTGCACCCCCAAATCCCCTCTCTCTTGCAGCCCTTTTTCAATGTGGAGTTCTCTCCTGGGGATCTCCCCTTGCATCCCCCAAACCCCCCTTTCTCCTCTCCTGAGGGTCCGGGGGGTTTTTCCCCTTGCACCCCCCTAATTCCTCCCTCTCTCTCTCTGTTCCAGCCCTTCCCCGATGCGGGGTCCCCTCCTGCACCCCTAATTCCCCCCCTCTCTCTCTCGCAGCCCTTCCCCGATGCGGGGTCCCCTCCTGCACCCCTAATTCCCCCCTCTCTCTCTCTCGCAGCCCATCCCCGATGCGGGGTCCCCTCCTGCACCCCTAATTCCCCCCTTTCTCTCTCTCGCAGCCCATCCCCGATGCGGGGTCCCCTCCTCGCCGCCGCGGCCGCTGCCATGGGTGGCCCGGGCGGGCCCTTAGCCCGCACCATCCGTGCCAAGCTGACCGCCGCCCTGCAGCCCACGCACCTGGAGGTCCGCGATGACTCCCCGCGGCACGGGGGGCCCCCCGGCGCCGAGACGCATTTCGGGGTGCTGGTGGTGAGCGCGCTCTTCGCGGGGCTGTCGCCGCTGCAGCGGCACCGCCTGGTGCACGAGGCGCTGCGGGCCGAGCTGGCCGGGCCCCTGCACGCCCTGCAGGTCACGGCCCGCACCCCCGAGCAGTGGCAGAGCGACCCCCAGAACCCCCCCGCGCCCCCCTGCCTGGGGGGGTCCAAGAGGGAGAAACGGCGCGGGGCTGGGCAGGAGGAGGAGGAGGAGGAGGAGGCGGCGGGGAAGCAGTGACGGCGCTGGGAGAGCCACGGGAACGGCGTGGGGATGCTGGGACCCCTCCCCAAAAACTGTGTGAGGCTGCCAGGAGCCCCCCGGGAACAACAGGACACCCCCAGGAACAACAGGGACCCCCGAGGAATAACAGGACACCCCCAGGGACAACGTGAGACCCCCCCCAGGAACAACACAACACCCCCAGGAACAACAGGGACCCCCGAGGAACAACAGGACTCCCCCAGGGACAATGTGAGACCCCCCCCAGGAACAACAGGAACCCCCCAGGAACAACGTGGGGCTGCTGGGACCCCCCAGGAACAACAGAAACCCCCCCAGGGACAACGTGAGACCCCCCAGGAACAACAGGAACCCCCCCCAGGAACAACACGACACCCCCAGGAACAGCGTGGAGCTCATGGGAGCCCCCACAAAACTGCGTGGAGCTCATGGGAACCCCCCTAGGAACAACAGGAACCCCCCCAGGAACAACATAGGGCTGCCAGGAGCCCCCCAAGAACTGTGTGAGGCTGCCAGGACCCCCCCCAGGAACAACGTGGGGCTCCTGGGACCCCCCCCCCCCCAAGAACAACGTGGGACTGTCAGGACCCCCACCCAAAAACTGTGTGGAGCTCCCAGGACACCCCCAGGAACACCAGGACCCCCCAAGAACAACGTGGGGCTCACAGGATCCCCCTCCAAGAACACCAGGACCACCCCAGGAACACCAGGACCCCCCAAGAACAACGTGGGGCTCACAGGATCCCCCCAGGAACACCAGGACCCCCCCCAGGAACAATGTGGGGCTGCCAAGAACCCCCACAAAAACTGTGTGGACCCCCTCCCCAGGAACAACATGGGGCCCCTGGGACCCCCACCCTGGTTTCAGCATTGGGAGGGGACAAAAATAATTGGGGTGACCCCCCCCCCCCGTGACGCTCTGCCCCAACCCAGCACCCCCACCCTGCTCCCCACCCTGTGGGGGATTTTTGGGGTGCCCCTCCCATTGAATCTGCATTAATGAATTAATTTAAATAAAAGTGTTCTGTGGGCAGCTGGAGAACCCTTTTTTTTTTTTTTTGAGTGGGGGGGGTGGTTGGTAATTATTTTATGCTTTTTTTTTCGGGGGGGGGGATGTGGGGTTTTTTTTTTGGATGGATTTTTTTTTTTTTTTTTCCATTTTAATTAATTTACAAACACCTGAAACTACAGCACGGCACGACAGAGCTACGGGGGGGGGCCGGGGGGTGGCCCCCCAAGGACCAGCTACACCAAGGAGGGGACAAAGCACACGGGGGGGGCTGCTTGGAATGGGGGGGGGCTACCCTGGGGCTGGGGGGGCCCCCCAGCTCTGCCCCACCCTGTGGGAAGGGGGCAGAGCGTGAGGAACCCCCCAAACCCCAAACTTTGAGGGGGCACAGCACTGGGACCCCCCCTGAACCCCGATTTGAGCACTGGGGACCCCTTGCACCCCGATTTATTTTTTTTTTTTGGGGGGGGGGTTTAGGGGCTGTTTGTGCTTTGCAAACCGCTGGTGGTTTTGGGGTGGGGGGGAGGAAAAAGGGGATTGTTAATAAGGGATGTGGGGGGGACTTGGGGTGCAGGGAGGAGGGAAAGGGGGTGCAGGGAGCCCCCCATCCCCCTTGAACCCCCCCCTGACCCACACCAGCCTCCCTCAAACTGGGGAAAATCCTTTAAAAATCAGTTAAAAATCCCTAACTGGCAGTTTTGGGGGTCCCCCACTGCTGCACCCCAAATGGGGGGGACAGGGGGGGGGGCTGTGCTTTGCACCCTGAAAATTGGGGTGGGGGACACCCAAAAATTGGGGCATCCTGGTGGGGCGGGGGGCATGTGCTTTAAAGGGGGGGGGGCACCCTAAAATTGTCAAGGGGGTCCAAAGGGAGGTGAACCCCCCAAAGGGAGCTGCACCCCAATATTTCCTGCACCCCCCCCAAAGGGAGCTGCACCCCAATATTTTCTGCTCCCCCCCCCCCCATCCCAAGGTACCCCAAGGGCTTTTTACCCCCCCCCCCCAAAAAATCTGTGGGGGTTTGGGGGGACCCTGCTGGGGATGGGGAAACTGAGGCACAGGGGGCTCCCCCTGCTTCATCCTCCTTGGCTCAGCAGGGATTTGGGGGCGCACAGAGATTTGGGGGGGGGGGTTCAGAGGATCGGGGGCCCCCCTAAATCCCATCCCCCTAAAGCCCCCCAGGAATGAGCAGCAACTCACACAGGGGTGACACCAAGAAAAGAAACTGGGGTGAGAGAATTGGGGGTCAGGGGGGGAATTCTGGGGGGACTCCAAGGGATCACGGAGGTTTTGGGGGTACAGAGGGGTTTTTTTGGGGTGAGGGGGGGGGGGTCCAAGTGCAAATGAAAAAGACCCCAAATGCTCCAAGAAGACGTTTCACAGTGTCTAACGCAGAACTAACCCCGGGGGCACGAGGAGATGGACGGGGTGGGGGGGAAATGCTGGATTTGGGGGGGTACCCCAGGGAAAGGGGGGGTCCCTCTCCCCCAGCCCCCCATCACTGCAGGACCTGCCCCCTCGTCTCGGGCAGTTTGAGGGCCAGGGAGCTGCCCAGGGCCAGAGCAGCTGAGGCGAAGAGGATGGGCACGGCCTTGGTGATGCCCACGAAGGAGGTGAAGATGCTGATGCCCAGCACGGCTGCCAGCTTGCACAGGGCGTTCAGGAAGCCAAAGGCCGTCGTCCTGGGGAGGATGAGGAGGGTTGGGCTTGGCGAGGGCACCCCCAGGGGAAGGGGTGGGTGCCAAGCCTAGGGGGGGTACCTGCACGGGGCAGGTGGTACCACGAAATTGGCACCTGGCGGCGTGAAATGGGCACCTGGGACACCAAAGTGGGAACTCAAAACCCCAAAATGGGAGCTCAGAGCCTTAAATGGGAACTCAAAATCCCTAAATGGGCACCCGGCACCCCAAAATGGGAACTCCAAAATCTTAAATGGGCACCCAACACCCCAAAATGGGAACTCCAAACCCCAAAATGGGAACCCCAAACCCCAAAATGGGAACTCAAAATCCTTAAATGGGAACTCCAAACTCTTAAATGGGCACTCAGCACCCCAAAATGGCAACCCCAAACCCCAAAATGGGAACTCCAAAACCCTTAAATGGGCACCCAGCATCCCAGCACCTCAAAATGGGAACTCAAAATCTTTAAATGAGCACCCGGCACCCCAAAATGGGAACTCAAAATCCCTAAATTGGCACCTAGCACCCCAAAATGGGAACTCCAAACCCTGAAATGGGCATCCAGCACCCCAAAATGGGAAGCCAAAACCCTTAGATTGGCATCCAGCACCCTGGCACCCCAAAACGGGAATTCAAAATCCTTAAATGGGCACCCAACACCCCAAAATAGGAACTCGAAACCCTTAAATTTGGCACCCAGCACCCCAAAATGGGAACTCCAAACCCTTAAATGGGCACCCAACACCCCAAAGTGGGAATCCAAAACCCTTAAATTGGCATCCAGCACTGCAAAATGGGAAGTCAAAATCCTCAGATGGGCACCCAGCACCCCAAAATGGAAAATCCGAACCCCAAAATGGGCACCCCAGCACCCCAAACCTCCCACCCAGCACCCAAAACTTCACTCCTTGCACTCAACAGCCCCACCCAGCACCTAAATCCTCCACCTACCACCCACAACTTCACTCCTCAAACACAAAACTGCACCTTTTGCACCCAAAACTTCACTCCTTGCACCCCAAAACCTCCACCCCGTGCCCCCACCTCTTGTCGGAGGGGTAGAGCTCCACGGTGAGCACGTCGAGCGCGTTCCAGGAGGCGATGCTGACCCCCCCAAAGAGGCAGAGCAGGGCGATCATGGCAGACTCGCTGTTCCCGAAGGACAGGAAGAAGCAGCTGATGCAGGACATGACACTGGAGCCAGCTGGGGGACACGTGGACACGTCAGAGCGCGGGGAAACTGAGGCACGAGGTGGGGCTGAGAGTCCCGAAGGGGAGAGGGAGGTGGGGGTGACCCACCAGAAGGTCCCCAGAGATGGAGGTGACCAACGGGTGGGAGAAAGATCAAGGAGTGATGGATGAAGATGGGGTGATCCACCAAGGTAAAGGTGATGGTGGTGGGTCAAGAGATGGCGGTGACCCACCAGGAGGTCCCCAAGAGGTCCCCAAGAGATGGAGGTGACCAACGGGTGGGAGTAGGACCAGGAAAGGGGGTGATGGAGGTAGGGTGATCCTCCAGGAGGTCCCCAGGAGGTCCCCAAGAGGTCACCAGAGATGGAGGTGGGAGGAGGATCAGGAAAGTCCCCAAAGGGGTGATGGATGAAGGTGGGGTGATCCACCAGGGTAAAGGTGATGGATCAAGAGCTGGGGGTGACCCACCAGGAGGTCACCAGAGATGGAGGTGACCAACGGGTGGAAGGAGGATGAAGAAAGTCCTCAAAGGGGTGATGGATGAAGGTGAGGTGGCCCACCAAGGTAAAGGTGATGGCTCAAGAGATGGAGGTGACCCACCAGGAGGTCACCAAGAGATGGAGGTGACCAGTGGGTGGGAGTAGGATCAGGAAAGGGCATGATGGATGTGGGGTGACCCACCAGGAGGTCCCCAAGAGGTCACCAGAGATGGAGGTGGGAGGAGGATCAGGAAAGTCCCCAAAGGGTTGATGGACTTTACCCCACCAGGGTAAAGGCGATGGTGGGTGGGTCAAGAGATGGGAGTGACCCACCAGGAAGTCCCCAAGAGGTCACCAGAGATGGAGGCGACCAACAGGTGGAAGGAGGATGAAGAAAGTCCTCAAAGGGTGATGGAAGTGGGGTGACACACCAGGGCAAAGGTGATGGTGGTGGCTCAAGAAGATCAAGAGCCTGGTTTGGGCTGAAGGCACCTCCAGGACCCCCCAGCCCCACCAAGGGGTCCCGTTGCCCACCCAGCATGCGCAGGCGGCCGATCTTGTCCATGAGCAGGGCCGAGACGATGTTCCCGGGGAGCACGGCCAGGGTGCCCAGGAAGCTGACGAAGTAGATCATGTAGGCGTTGTTGTCGTCGCTGAAGTCCAGCTGGCAGCCCTCCTTGTTGTGCAGGAACGTGCTGTTCACCACCCGGCTGTTGATGAACTTGTACTCGAACAGATCTGGGGGACAGCGGGGACACGGGGTCACCCCATCTCCGTGCACACCTGCTGGCCCATCCCACCACATCTGGTGGGTCAACCACTCCTGTGAGGACCACCCTGGTCCTTATCTCTGCCACCCCAACTCCATCATGCCACTGAGGACCTTCCTTCAAGCTGGACCTTCGTTCAACCATCCCCATCTCCATTAAAACCCTGGTGGGTCAGGTTATCTCTACCACCCCAAGTCCAATGTGCCACTGGGGACCTTCCTGACCTTCCTCCAACCTGGTGTCCTCCCCAACCTCCACCAAAACCTTGGTGGGTCACATTATCATTATCACTCCAACTCCATCATGGCACTGAGGACTTTCCTGACCTTCCTCCAACCTGGTGGCTCACTCCCATCTCCATAAAAACCCCGAGAGCCAGCCTGGTGGGTCATATTATCTCTGCCACCACAACTCCATCATGTCATTGGGGACCTTCCTGGCCTTCCTCCACACTGGTGGCTCACTCCCACCTCCATCAAAACACTGGTGGGTCAGGTTATCTCTACCACTCCAACTCCATCATGGCACTGAGGGCTTTCCTGACCTTCCTCCAAGCTGGTGGCCCAGCCCCATCTTCATCAAAACCCTGGAGGGTCAAGTTATCTCTACCATCCCAACTTCATCATGCCACTGGGGGCTTTCCTTTCCTGACCTTCCTCCCTGCTGGTGGCTCACCCTCATCTCCATCCAAACCCTGGGGAACACCCTGGTGGGTCACCCCCTCCCAGGGATCCCATTGCCCCACCTGTGTTGTAGAAGACGGTGGAGATGAAGGTGCAGTTCTTGAAGAAGGTGTTGCTGGAAGTGATGTCCTCGAAGTAACACTCCTCAAAGAGCGAGTCCTCGAACGTCACCGACTTCATCTTCAGCCCGATGAACCTGCACGGGGAGGGACAGGAAGGAGAGCCCAGCTGCCCCCCAAGCTCAGCCCCAAGCTCAGCAAGGCCAGGCCCAGCCTCCCCTCGCTCACTTGTCGTTGAAGTACTCGCCACCACGGTGCACTTGGTTCTCCAGGGTGAAGTTGAAGGTGAAGTGCCGAACCTTCTCGCGCGTGAAGAGCTTGGTGCGCGACGCGTACTCGATGCTCTGCAGGTGCTTGATCATGTCCGGGAACCACACGGTGAGCCCGTAGTAGCTGCGGGGACAGGGGTGAGCGGGCACCACACACCTGGGCTTGCCAGAGCTGGCCCGGGGCTCCCAGGGCTATCCCAGGGATGCTCGTTCCATCCCATCCCATCCCATCCCACTCCGTGCTGCCCCCTCCCATCCCATGGATCCCATTCCGTTGATCCCATTGATCCCATTGATCCCATCCCATCCCACTGATCCCAACCTATCCCATCCCATGGATCCCATCCCATCCCATCCCATCCCATTGATCCCATCCCATCCCACTGATCCCAACCTATCCCATCCCATGGATCCCATCCCATCCTGTCCCATTGATCCCATCCTCTCCCATCCCATCCCATGGATCCCAACCCATCCCATCCCATCCCATCCCACTGATCCCAACCTATCCCATCCCATGGATCCCATCCCACTGATCCCATCCCATCCTGTCCCATTCTACTGATCCCAACCCATCCCATGGATCCCATCCCACCCCAGTGATCCCATCCTATCCTGTCCCATCTCATCCCATTGGTTCCATCCCATGGATCCCACCCCATTGATCCCATGGATTCCATCCCATCCCATTGATTCCATCCTACTGGTCCCATTGATCCCATCCCATCCCATGGATCCCATTGATCCCATCCCACTGATCCCATCCCATCCCATTCCATCCCATCCCATCCCATGGATCCCATTGATCCCATCCCACTGATCCCATCCCATCCCATCCCATGGATCCCACCCCACCCCACCCCGCAGCACCTGAAGGACATGGTGAACCACACCGCCATCATCATCAGCGTCACCCGCCGGTACTCGGGCACGAAGCACTGCTGGAAGTTGCTCCAGACCTGCGCAGGGACACGGGAGGTGACAAACAAGGGCACGGGAGGTGACAGGGGGCACAGGGAGCCCTGGGTGGCCCCGGCCTCACCTGCTGGGACAGGTTGAGGCATCGGACCAGCCAGCGCCGGTACCACGTCCCGGTGTCCGACTGGATCTCGATGAGCTCGTCCTCCCGCTTGATGGTCTTGATGTGGGTGACCTGTGGGTGGGACAGATTGGGGACACCAGGAAGCCACCAAAAACTTTACTTCTTGCACCCAAAACCTCACTCCTTGCACTCAAATCCTCCACCAGCACCCAGTTGTGCCTCAGTTTCCCCACCTGTTACAGCAGCATTCCCCTGGTGGTGCTTTTCCCAAAGGTGGGAATTGCACCCCAGCTCCGGGAGGACACCCCACCCTCACTTGGGGTGCTGGGGAGCACAGGGGGGTCAGCTCTGGGTGGTCCTTACCGAGAAGACCCTCTCGGGGTGGCCCTTGGCTCTCATGTTGGTGTCATGGACCTGCTTCAGCACCATCCAGGCCTCGTCGTGCTTCCCGTTCTGTGAGGGCAGGGACAGGTCCCAGGTCACCCTGGGACACCCCAAATCTGAACCCTGACCCCCCCCCCATCAGCTGGGTCCTACCACCCACCCAGGGAACCCTCCATCATCTTCATCTTCATCACCTCCTCAGGGTCACCCCATCCCTCTGGGTCCCATCATCCCTCTGGGTTCCACCACACACCTGGGTCCTGCCACCCACCCACATGGGGATCCCTCCATCATCTTCATCACCTTCTCAGGGTCTCCCCATCCTTCTGGGTCCCACCACCCACCCACCCGGGGATCCCTCCATCATCTTCATCACCTTCTCAGGGTCCCATCATCCACTTGGGTCCTGCCACCCACCCACTTGGGGATCCCTCCACCATCTTCATCACCTTCTCAGGGTGCCATCATCCACTTTGGGGTTCCTGCCCAGTTCCGCCACTCTCCAAAGCCCATCTGGGCCTTCCTGTCCAGGCCTCACCACCTTTGTCTGGGTTGCCCCATCTCCATCCTAACCTGGGTGTCCCTTCCTGAGGACCCTCAAGCCGTCCCCCATTCCAGGTCCCTGATGCACCCCGAATCCCCCCTGAATGCCCCCCCAG
Source organism: Passerculus sandwichensis (assembly GCA_031885435.1). Lineage (NCBI taxonomy): Eukaryota > Metazoa > Chordata > Aves > Passeriformes > Passerellidae > Passerculus > Passerculus sandwichensis. Next base: position 1,403,932 of record CM063152.1, on the reverse strand, counting down.
AGCCCACCTCAAGGTAGAAGCGCGGGCTCTCCGGCATGGTGGTGAGCGCCCCGATGGCGAAGACCGAGGGGAAGGCGCAGACCAGGACGAAAACCCTCCAGCTGTGGAATTGGTACGCAGAGCCCATCTGGAAGCTCCAGCCTGGACAGGGGGGACAGGACACGGTGGTGGGGCCGAGCCCCGGCTCACCCCCCGTGTGCCACCAGCCCAGGGCTCCTACCGTAGTGCGGGATGATGGCCCAGGCCATGGCCGAGGCGTAGATGCCCCCGATCATCCAGAACATGCAGAGCCAGCTCAGGTGCTCCCCGCGCTTCTCCTGCGCCAGGAACTCCGAGAAGTAGGAGAAGACGATGGGGATGGAGCCGCCGATGCTGGGGACGGAGGGGAGGGAGCAGCGTCAGCCCCTGCCCCAGCACACCCGCACGCAGCGGGGATCAGCCCCTGCGGCACATTCACATTTCCTGGGAAAATCCCTTCACCCAGGAGTTTTCTAATGGGAAGCCGAGAAGCCTCAGAGGAAAAGGAAAACAATAATTATCTGATTTGCTTCTCCTGTGTTTTGCTGCTTTGGAGGTTGTTTACCCACAGGTGGGTGTTTCATCGGGTTTTGCTGTGAGTTGTTTTGCCTCTTTGGCCAATTACAGGCAAGCTGTGTCGGGACTCTGGAGAGAGCCACGAGTTTTTCATTACTATCTTTTTAGCCTTCTGTAAGTCTGCTTTCTGTATTCTTTAATATAGTATAGTTAATATTAATATAATATAGTATCAAAATATAATATAGCATCATAAAATAATAAATTAGCTTTATGAGAGCACAGAGTCAGATTCATCATTCCTTCCTTTGTCTGGGGGGAACAAAAATACAACAGCTGGGCCCCCTATAAGTATCCTTTCTGTATTCTTTAGTATAGTATAGTTAATATTAATATAATATAGTATCATAATAAAATATCACAAGATAATAAATTAGCTTTATGAGAACATAGAATCAGATTCATCCTTCCTTCCTTGGTCTGGGGGGAACAAAAAAATACAACAACTGATCTCCCTCTGTAAGTATCCTTTCTGTATTCTTTAGTACAGTGTAGTTAATATTAATATAATATGGTATCATAATATAATATAGTATCATAAAATAATAAATTAGCTTTATGAGAACATGGAATCGGATCCTTCCTTCCTTCCTTCCTTCCTTCCTTCCTTCCTTCCTTCCTTCCTTCCTTCCTTCCTTCCTTCCTTCCTTCCTTCCTTCCTTCCTTCCTTCCTTCCTTCCTTCCTTCCTTCCTTCCTTCCTTCCTTCCTTCCTTCCTTCCTTCCTTCCTTCCTTCCTTCCTTCCTTCCTTCCTTCCTTCCTTCCTTCCTTCCTTCCTTCCTTCCTTCCTTCCTTCCTTCCTTCCTTCCTTCCTTCCTTCCTTCCTTCCTTCCTTCCTTCCTTCCTTCCTTCCTTCCGGGGGAACAAAAATACAACAGCTGTGCTCCCCCTGCAAGTATCCTTTCTGTATTCTTCAGTACAGTATAGCATTCTTTAATATAATATATTTTAGCATTCTTTAATATAATATAGCATCATAAAATAATAAATTAACTTTATGAGAACACAGAATCAGATCCTTTCCTTCCTTTCCTTCCTTTCCTTCCTTTCCTTCCTTTCCTTCCTTTCCTTCCTTTCTTCCTTCCTTCCTCTGGGAGGAACAAAAATACAAAAGCTGCCCTCCCCTTTAAGTATCCTTTAGTATAGCACAGTTTAGCATTATTTAACAAAATATAGCATAATAAAATAGCAAATTAGCCTTCTGAGAGCACAGAATCAGATTCCTCATTCCTGCCTTGTTCTGGGGGACGAAGGAAGCCAGCCCAGCAGCCGGGCCCCCCTTACCCCACGCCCGAGAGCAGGCGGCAGAAGAGGAAGGTGCCGTAGCCCTGGACGAAGGAGGAGAAGAAGGCGAAGACGCTGTTGACGGAGAGGGAGATGAGGAGGCACTGCCTTCGGCCCAGCCGGTCGGCCAGCCCGCCCCACACGAACGCGCCCACCATCATGCCCAGGTACACGATGAGCCCTGGGGAAGGGGGGACACAGCGAGGTCAGGGCTGGGGGACACGGGGACCTGCGCCCCGGGGTCAGCTGGAGCAGGGGGAGCATCCTCGGCTTTGGGATCCTCTCCCCAAAATTATGGGTGCCCTTGAGGAGAGGGAACAGAATTCTTTGTTTTCCCCCTGCTCTGCTCAGGGACTGTGGGACCCCAGGACCCCCTCACCCAGCCCTGCCCCCTGTCCTGAGACTGCCACATCTCAGGGATTTGGGGTTTTTGGGGGGTGTCAGGTTCCGGCAAGCATCACAGAGAAGGGGGGAACCAATGGAACAAGGCCTCCCCCCAAACCCAACCTCAGCATCCACTGGGCAGCCCAAATTTCAGCCATTGCTCATGTGGGGAGCAGTGTGGGACTGGGAGGAGGATGGTGGGAGCCCCACATCCCTTCCTGGACCCCACAGCCCATGGCCTCCCAGTTCTTCCTGGATCCCACATCCCTTCCTGGATCCCACATCCCTTCCTGGATCCCACATCCCTTCCTGGACCCCACATCCCTTCCTGGACCCCACATCCCTTCCTGGACCCCACATCCCTTCCTGGATCTCACACTCCATGGCCTCCCAGTTCTTCCTGGTCCTCACATCCCTTCCCGGTCCCCACATCCCTTCCTGGATCTCACACTCCATGGCCTCCCAGTTCTTCCTGGTCCCCACATCCCTTCCTGGACCCCATGGTCTCCCAATTCTTCCTGTGTTCTTCCACAGACCCTATGACCCCCCCCCCCCCCAAATCATCCTGAGCCCCCCATGTCCTTCCCCATCCCCACCTTCCTGTGCTTCTCACTGCATCCTCATGTCCCCCCTACATCCCACATCTCCCCGCATCTCCCCCTGACCCTCCTGTCCCCCCCAGACCCCTCTCCGTGCCCCTCTCCTCACCCAGCATGCCCTTGTTGGAGTCGGACAGGCACATGTCCTTCTCGGCGCTGGGCAGGACGAAGCCCACCACGAAGATCTCCACGCCGTCCGCCATCAGGGCCAGGCCCAGGACAAAGTAGAGGGTCCACTGGAAGCGGCCGTGGCCGCACTCCTGCAGGATGAGCTCGTACTGCTGCGCCAGCTCCTCCCGGTCCTTCCTCCGCTGCCCCTCGGTGTCGTCGAAGGCTCCGGCGGCCGCCGCGGCCCCCAGGCGCTCCCCGCCCTTCAGCGACTCCTGCCGCGGGATCCCTTGGTATTCGCCCTCGTAGATCTCGTCCTCCTCGTCGTGGCCTTCCGTGGCGTCGCTGGACACCCCCTCCTCCTCGTTGGCGCCTTCGCCCCCTCTGTAGTAGCCGTCCTGGGGCGCGTAGTCTTCATCGTCCTCCTCCTCCTCGAAGCGCGAGTAGGAGCGGCGGGTGTACTCGTCCTGCACTCGGTCCATGCCCCTGCTCACCTTCTTGGCCGCGTGTTTCTTCACCTCCTTGGCGATGTCCTTGGCGCCGCGGATGAAGGCGGTCCGGTCCCGGAACGACTCCTCCATGGTGCCCTCGGGGCTGCTGCGGGGCTGCTGCGGCTGCTGCGGGGTCTCTGCTGCGGGGGCTGCGCCCTCAGGCCCGCGGGGAGGGGACGGGGGTGCTGGAGCTACCCATCCATGGAATGGGGGGTGGGAGCGCCCGGGATGCCAGCCTGGACCTGGGGAGCCCAGACAGAACCAGGCTGAGCTGGGCGGCGCTGGCCCCCGAGTGCCACTTAGCGCTTTGTCTCCGTCTCAGATTGGAGCAGGAGGATTAGAGGACACAGACTCAAACTGCGTCAGGGAAGGGATAGGTTGGGGATTAGGAAAAAAGATTTCACCCGAAGAATGATAAAGTACTGGAATTGTCTTCCACTGGGAAGATAAATCCACTGGATATTAGGAAAAATATTCTGCTGGATATTAGGAAAAAAAAATTTCACCCAAAGAATAATAAAGTAGTGGAATTGTCTTCCCAGTTGGATATTAGGAAAAAAATTTTCACCCAAAGAATAATGAAGTACTGGAATTCTCTTCCCAGGGAGGTGCAGAATCACCATCTCTGCATGTGTTTAAATAAACACTGGACATGGCACTTGGTGCTATAGTTGAGGTGTCAGGGCATAGGTTGGATGATGACCTCAGAGGTCTTTTCCAAGCTCATTATTCTGGCATTCTGTGATTTGGGGACCCCCCGGTGAAGCAGCAGGTGGGGTCTGGGGTGGGGACAGGCTGGGAGATGCTGGTTCCACGCCAGCCCCTTCCCCTCACTTGGGGGGCTCCAGCTGCCCCCAGTCCCCCTGGATCCATCCCTGCTGCCCCCATCCCAAAGCACAGGGGGACGGCAGGGACATCCCCAGGACTGCGAGTCACCCCGAAAAACAAGCTCTGGACCGAAGCTCCCCAATCCCCTGGGCACCACAGGGAGGATGAGGAGGTCAGGAGGTCCCCAAGCCCTCCCAGCACCGCCCTGGCTGGGTGCCCCAGGGCGCAGGAGCCCCTCAGAGGATCCCTCGAGTGCCAACGATCCGAGTGTGCCAAGGCCACGCTGGCTGCAGGAGCTCTGCCAGGCAGGATTTACTGCGGGACACGCCAGCCCTGGCACGTGCTGGCCCGGCCAAAGGGGGCTGGGGGGCACCACGAGGAGAGGGACGGGAGAGGGACACGCAGATCCCCGCGGGTGGTGCCATCTCCTCGTCCCCTCGCACGCCAGCGTCCCACCCCCGCTGCACAGAGCCCGGCTCGGCTCGTGACAGGGACGGACCCGCAGCCCCCCAGCCCCCGGTGCTGCTGCTCCTCCACCCTCGGGGGCTGCCGTGACCCCCCCCAGCGCTATTTCTGTCTCTGGCCGGGCGGGAAGGAGCTGGGAGCGCAGGGACGCAGCCGGCGACGCGTCCCCCCCTGGCCAGGAGAGGGGACAGGGCACGCAGGGACGCTAAATTTAGAATTTGGGAAGCCTGCAGGGAGGGGGGCTGCGGCACAGCACGGGCCCCCACTCCCCAGCACAGACAGGCCGTGGGTTTATAGGGTAAAATTGCAAATTCCCCCCTCTGGCTGCAGGGAGACCCCGGTCCCCTCCCCGGGGCTCCCGGATCCACGACCAAGGTCATTCCGCTCCAGCCAGGCCCGAGGTTCCCCTTGCAATCTGCCCGTGTGGGGCCGGCATTGCCCAGCCCGGGAGGTGCTGGGGGTCGGCAGGGGAGCAGGGAGAGCCTGGCAGCGCGGTGAGGAAGAGGATGGGCTGGGGGAGCAAGGTCACGGCTGCCTCTGTCACAGAGAGCGGCCGCACGAACCGGGGAGCCTCGAGCGGCCGAGCCGACGCCAGGAGCCGGAGCTGGCTGAGATCGGGGGGTTTGATCGCACGGGATGGCCAGAAACCCCCCCAGACCGCAATCCCTGAAATGTGGGAGCCAGGGAGATCCCCCCAGAAATCCCCATTTTGGGGGGGCTGAGCACGGCGCTGGCCCTGCAGCCCCGCCGTGGCGTTGGACGGCTCCGCACAAGGTTATCGGCTCCGGAGCTGCCTCCTCCGAGACGAGCCGAGGATGGATGAAGCCGTGCACCCCAAAAGCCCCGAGAGTCCCCAAAATGAGGGGGCAGCATCCCCCCCCCCTCCAAACCCCCCCTCAGCCCCCAGGCTCCCTGCGGAACGCCAGGAACATGGCGACAATGGGGAAGAGTTGGGAATCGCTCGTGTCCAAGGTCACCCCCCGACATCCCCCTCCCCGTCACCCCTTCCCCAAATCCCCCCCGGTTCCCCCCTCCCATCCCTGCGGCGAATTCCCGATCCCCTCCGGCTGCTCTGCGGCGGGGGGTGAGAGGAGCCCCCCAAAAACGCACATCCAAAGGCAGAGCCCGGCCCCCGGGAAGGTTCTCCAGGACAAAATGGCCACAGCAAGTGGGGAAGGAGAAGCCGAACCCCGAATCCACCAGCGGCTCCGATTAACGCCGCGGGGAGGGGGATGATGCGGGCTGTAAACCCATTTATTGTCCCCCCTTACCTGGCTCAGCCCTCGCCCCGCTCCAGCTCCTTGCCGGGGGACGCTCCGCCGAGGAAGGATGCTCCGGGGATGAAGGAGATGAAGAGGATGCTCCGGCAGCGGCCGCAGCTCCCGGGTAGCAGCGCTAACGCCGCAGCCTCCGCCGCGCACACGGAGCGCTGGGAGAGTCCATCGGCGCAGCCCCGGCAAGGGAGGGATCAACCGAGAACCGGGGGGGGCTCGGCGGGGGCGGGGGGCTCGGCCCACCGGGAGGGGGGCGGGGGAGCAGCGCCGGAGCCCCCGGGATGCGCAAACGGAGCTCGCGGGGATCGCGGTGCCCGCGATGGAGCCGCTCCGGAGGAGGATGAGGATGGAGGGGAGGTGCGGGAGGGGTGGGGGGCACCGAGCGGGGCCCCCCCGGAGCTGCCGGTGATGCTCAGCCCGCCCCCGCCCCCGTCACGGCTGAGTCACGGCCTCCGCGGGGCTGGATCGGGAATTTTTGGGATCAAATCGTCCCCGCCTGGGCTGCTCAGACGCGGCCCCGAGGCTACAGCGCGACACACAAAACCCCCCCTCCGACGCGATGGATTTTTTATTTTTTTTATATATTTTTTTTAGGGAATTTTTAGGGCTGGAGATGCATGTTGCGGCACGGGATGTCCAAAGCCACCCCCGTTTCTCATGGATGGATTGCTGAGGGTGGGAAATTGGGAGCTGCAAAAATAAAAAAAACCCCAAAACCTCGGGGCTGTGGGGTGCTGGGTGCTCCTGGGATTGGCTGAGCTCGGAGTGGGGGGAGTTTGAGGTGACCCCACAAGAAAAATCCTCCCTGACCCCCTTCACTGGAATTCCAACATTCCCAGAGCCCCCTCACCCTGCACCCCAACACTCCCAGAGCCCCCTCATCCTGCACCCCAACACTCCCAGAGCCCCAACCTTCTCCTGCGCCCCTCCCCAAATTCCAGGGTGCCAACCCCAAAGCCTCACGCTCTGTCGGGATCCGTCAGGATCAGCATTTTCACCCCTCAGACTGGAAAAAAAAACAGGGACGGGGACCAGTCTGGGAAGGGTTGGGAAGCACTGGGAAGGGTTTAGAAATCCACGGGCTGAGAAGCAAATTGTGACATTGATAGTTAGGAAAAAAAACAAAAAAAAAAAAACAAAAAAAAAACCAAAAAACAAACAAAAAAAAAAAAAAAAACTAAAAAAGAGGGGTGGAAATGCAGGGCAAGGCTGGCACAGGAGGAATGGGCAGCACCAGGATCTCCAGGCTGTGCCCTCCAGGATCACAGGGAGGGGACAAGGAAGGAGTGCCACATCCTCAGGCACCCTGTGACTCGTGTGTCACCACAGAGCCCCCAGGGTGGTTTTGTGGATCGTCAGAGGGAACAGGGCTGGCAGGAGGACACAGAATGGCTCCTCTTGTCCTGACAGCCCCGTCCAGACCAAAATGTGGGGACAGAGATGAGGGGAATGGGATAAAAACTGGGGTGAAACGGGAGGAAAAGGGGAGAAAATCAGGGCTGACAAAGGACTGGAAGAGAGGATGTAACTGGGAAAGAGATGAGGGGAATGGGATAAAAATTGGGGTGAAATGGGAGGAAAGGGGAGAAAATCAGGGCTGAAAATAAACTGCACTCATGGGGAAGAGAGGATGTAACTGGGAAAGAGATTGAGGGAATGGGATAAAAACAGGGGTAAAACGGGAGGAAAAAAGGAGAAAATCAGGGCTGACAAAGGATTGCAGTCAGGGGGAAGAGAGGATGTAACTGGGAATGACAGAACACCAGGGATGAGGGGATAAAATGGGGTGACAGTGGGTGCCTGCAGGGGAGAAGGGGATGATGATGATGATGATGATGGTAGTGGTGTCCATGCAGGAAGATTGGCTGCCCTGGGGGGATCCTGGTGGTTTCCAGGACTGAGGAGCAGGGAATGCCACCCTGGGGCTCCCTGCATCCAGACAGGATTCTCTGGATACTGGAGATTTCTTCAGCACCACAGGGAACCCCCATTCCCACCCCTAAGCCCACTCATTCCAGCAACCCACGTGGGGCTCTCCCCACATTTCTGCATGTGAAGGATCAGGAGGGGCTTCCAACCTTCCCCTTCCACCCCATCCAGGGCTCCCACCTGGCTGTAAGAAGATGAAGGGATGAAGGAAGGAAGCAGCAAATTCCCACTTCCACGTCCCCCCACAACCTCCCAGCTCTTGGGGGCTCTGCCATTGCCCAGGGGCAGGAAAAGGGGTTTGAAGATTTCCCAGGGGAATGTTTGACTTTGGCTAAACCTTGGCACCAAAATATTCCAGAGTCCAACCTCAGCTCCTTGGATTTGGGCAGAACAGGAATGGGAATCCAGACATTCCTTGGAGCAGCTCTTCCAGGCTCACAGGTGGAGCAGGGATCAGACCATGGCTCAGCTCTGCCCCAAATCCCTCCAGCCCTGGTTCTTCCCAAAGCAGGGAATGCATCTCAGTCCCAATCCAGAAACCCTTCTGGTTCCTAAATCCTTTATTTGCAAGTGGTTGGCCACTGCTTTCCATACAAAACCAACAAAAAAATCCAGTAAAAAGGAGCTTGGAGAAGCTTCCAGAGGAACAGGAGGAGGTGGGGAGAGGGAGGAAAATTAAAACTATAAAAACAAACGGGGGGCAGAAACGGGGAGGGAAGGGAGGAGCAGGGCACGGCCCCCAGCCCTGGGCAGGAGTGGGAATGTCGACCCCAAGGGCTGGGCAGGGGTGGGGAGCAGAGGGTGCCCCCGCTCTCAGGGCAGGGGTCCCCGCAGGGGCCCTCGTGGGGGCACCCCCGGGGGTCTCTGGGCCGGCCGAGGGGGCAGAGGGACCCTCTGGTAGCCGTAGGGGGGGGGCCTGGGGGGCCCATTGTAGCCGTGGGGTGGCATCAGCGGGGGGGGCCCGCGGAGCCCGTGGTGCGGCAGCGGCCCGGGGTGACCTGTGGGGACAGGGGGGTCAGTGACAGGGGGAGAGAGAGACCCCAAAACCCCTGGGGGAACGTGAACCACCAGCCCAAACCTCCCTGGAGCTGCCCACCCACACCCAGGGGTGCCACATGCAGCAGGTGCCCCCCACAGCTTGGCAAAGAATTAGGAATTGCCCCAAAAACAGGGGACAGGGGGGTCAGTGAGGGGGGAGAGACCCCAAAACCCCTGGGGGAACGTGAACCACCAGCCCAAACCTCCCTGGAGCTGCCCACCCCATCCCATCCACACCCAGCTTGGCAAACACCCCCCAGAACCAGGAACTGTTCCAAAAATAGGGGACAGGGGGGTCAGTGATGGGGGAGAGAGACCCCCAAACCCCCTGGGGGAACATGAACCACCAGCCCAAAAACACCTCCCAAACTCCCCTGGAAGTGCCCACCCCACCCCACCCACACCCAGGGGTGCCACATGCAGCAGGTGCCCCCCACAGCTTGGCAAAGAATCAGGAATTGCCCCAAAAACAGGGGACGGGGAGGGGTCAGTGACGGGGGAGAGAGACCCCAAAACCCCTGGGGGAACGTGAACCACCAGCCCAAACCTCCCTGGAGCTGCCCACCCCATCCCATCCACACCCAGCTTGGCAAACACCCCCCAGAATCAGGAATTGCTCCAAAAACAGGGGACAGGGGGGTCAGTGATGGGGGAGAGAGACCCCCAAACCCCTGGGGGAATGTGAACCACCAGCCCAAAAACACCTCCCAAACTTCCCTGGAGGTGCCCACCCCACTCCACCCACACCCAGGGGTGCCCCCCCAGCTTGGCATATACTCCCCAAAATCAGGAATTGCTCCAAAAACGGGGCAGGGGGACAGGGGAGAAAGGACAGAGCCCCCCAAAACCGCTGGAGGAACATGATCCAAACCCAGCTCCCAAAATTCCCTGGAGGTGCCCACCCCAACCACACCCAGGGGTGCCCCCTCCCAGCTTGGCACACACTCCCCAAAATCAGGAATTGCTCCCAAGACCCCCATGGGCTCCCAGAACCACCCCAAAACTGTGGATCTCCCCATGGGGGGGGTGCAGAGTCCCAGTGAGGAACCCCTGTGAACACCCCAAAGTGTTTGGGGGGGTGCCAGATCCCCCAGACTTTGCTCCACACCCCTCCTCCTCCTCCTCCTCCCCCAAAACCAGACCCCACTCACCCATTGGAGACCCAAAGTGTGGCCCCCGAGGGGGGAGCCCCATGGGGGGGGGTCCAGGGTGTGGCATCCCCGGGGGGGGCCGGGGGGGTGGCTGCCCTCCTGAGCCTGGTGGTCCTGGGTGGTGCTGCCCCATGCCAGGGGGGCCGTGGTGCACCTGCATGGGTGGCATTCCTGGGGGGGGAGGATGGAGTTAGGGGTGCCAGGGAGCCCCCCCAGGAATCAAAATTGCAGCTGGGTTTGGAAATCAGGGGTGCAGAGGGGGGATTCTGATGCCAAGAAGGGGTTAAAAAGAAGGGAAACAGCTCTGGGCACCGCCAGGAACCAAAATTCCAGCTGGATCTGGAATTCCAGCTGGATCTGGAAATCATGGGTGCAGAGGGGGGTTTCTGCTGCCAAGAAGGGGTTAAAGAGAAGGGAACACAGAGTTTACAGTAAAAGGAAAGGGTTTGGATGCAAGTGGGTGGGAAAAGATGGGAATAGAGAGTGTGCAGCCCTGGGACAGTGAGGAATCCCCATCCCTGCAGAATTTGGACAAGTTCCCAAAGCAATCCAAAGCTGGAGGTTGCCCTGCTCTGACTGGGGCAGTCAGGGCTCCCCCAAACTTCCTTTCTGTCAATTATCCCATTTAAAAAACCCCACAAATAAACTATTGTTTCCTCCTGAGCCTGATTTTCCCCTTCAGGTGTAATTGGCTCTGCTCAGGCCCTGCAGCATCTGTTCCTGGCATGGCCAGAGCAGGATCACACAAAGCTCCCTAATTAGGGTGGCTCTGGAGCCACAGGATCAAACAAATCCCAGAGAATCACTAAACTGCACATTTCACAGAATTTGTGCTTTTGACCACAGAGCTGAGAGGCAGACACAGCTCCTTCCCAGGACCACAGGGCCAAAATGTGGGGAATCAGGGAAAAAAGGGGTTTAATTCAATTATTAATGCCAAAATCAGCTCCTGCCTTCCTCCCTTCCTGTGTCCCTGCCTCCCAACCCTCTCCCTGCCCTGGTGCCTCCCAGACAGCAACAAATTCCTGAATTCCACACATCCTTCACATCCTTCAGCAATCACAGCCCCCACTCAGACTGTATTTCACTATTTTGGTAATTATTGGATGCCATGAGCTTAATTCTTTAAATGGACCAGTCAGTTAATTAGTTCTAATTCAGAAACGAAGTTATTTCGTTTATGTTTGAATGGTTTGAAGTGTCTAGCAGGAATTGGAGGGAAGGGATGAGGAAAGGAGAAAGGGAAAGGGGAGAGGAAAGGAGAAAAGGGGAGAGAGGAGAGGAAAGGAAAAAGGAGAAAGGAAGGGGAGAAAGGAGAGAAGAGAGAAGCAAAGAGGGAAGGGAAGGGAAGGGAAGGGAAGGGAAGGGAAGGGAAGGGAAGGGAAGGGAAGGGAAGGGAAGGGAAGGGAAGGGAAGGGAAGGGAAGGGAAACGGAAGGGAAGGGAAACGGAAGGGAAGGGAAACGGAAGGGAAAGGGAAGGGAAGGGAAAGGGAAGGGAAGGGAAGGGAAGGGAAGGGAAGGGAAACGGAAGGGAAGGGAAGGGAAGGGAAGGGAAGGGAAGGGAAGGGAAGGGAAGGGAAGGGAAGGGAAGGGAAGGGAAGGGAAGGGAAGGGAAGGGAAGGGAAGGGAAGGGAAGGGAAGGGAAGGGAAAGGGAAGGGAAAGGGAAGGGAAAGGGAAGGGAAAGGGAAGGGAAAGGGAAGGGAAAGGGAAGGGAAAGGGAAGGGAAAGGGAAGGGAAGGGAAGGGAAGGGAAGGGAAAGGGAAGGAGAAAGGAGAGGAGGAAAGGAGAAGAGAAAAGAGAGAAGAAAAGAGAGGAGACAGAAAGGAAAGGAGAAAGAAAAGGAAAAGGGAAAAGGGATTGAAAGCAAAGAAGAGGAGGCTCCCCAGCCCCGGCAGCCCCGTACCTGGGTGGTGCATCCCTCCCGGCGGGAAGGGGTGCGGGTGAGGGGGGTGCCCCCCAGCAGGGGCCGCTCCCGAGGGGGGCCCGGGGGCTCCGGCGCCCGGGGGCATCGGCGGCGGGGGCATGGCCGGGGGCATCCCGGGGGGCAGCGCCCCTGGCGGCGGCACCGGCGGCGGGAACGAGCCGGGGGGAGGCAGGCCTGCAACACCAACGGGGGAAATTTACGCCACGGGCAAATTTAGTGAAAAATCCTTCTGCTAGGATATTTTAATATATTCTAAATTCTATATTCAACTATATATTCTATATCGAATATAGAATATATACTCTATAAAGAATATATATTCTATATAGAATTATTATTCTATATATTCTATATTCTATTCATTATTGTCTTTTTGGCATTCAGTAAGTGTCTTTTCTGTATTTTTAATATAGTATGGTATTTTTTATATATTCTAAATTCTATATTCAACTATTTATTCTACATATTCAACATAGAATATATAGAATATACAGAATACATAGAATACATAGAATATAGATACATTCTATATATTCTATTATTATATTTTTAGCATTCAGTATATTTTTTGTGTTCTTTAGTACAGCATATTATTTTTATATATTCTAAATTCTCTACTCAACTATATATTCTATACAGAATATATAAATTCTATATAGAATATATTTTATATCTTCTATATTCACCTATATTGTTTAGTATAATATAATGTAATATAATATAGTATATGACAGAATATATATATTATATGATATGACATAATATATTAGCATTATAATATATAATATATATTATATATAGTAGATATAATATATTAATGCTATGTAAAAATATATATTATATATATTTTATACATTATATATAATATAATATAATATAATATAATATAATATAATATAATATAATATAATATAATATAATATAATATAATATAATATAATATAATATAATATAATATAGTATAATATAATATATTTGTATTATATAATATATACTACATAATAATATATATTATATACAAAATATATAATATATTAATAGTATGTAAAATATATGTTACATTATATTATATTATATTATATTATATTATATTATATTATATTATATTATATTATTATATTATATTATATTATATTATTATATTATATTATATTATATTATATTATATTATATTATATTATATTATATTATATTATATTATATTATATTATATTATATTATATTATATTATATTATATTATATTATATTATATTATCAGCCTTCTGAGAACACAGAGTCAGACACATCATTCCTCCCTTCATCGGGGCACCCCTGAAAACACAACTGGGGTGGTGCCACCACCTTTTACCCAACCTTGTCACCCACCTGGCGGTGTCACCCACCTGGCGGTGTCACCCGCCCTATCATCCACCTGGAGGTGTCACCCGCCTGGCGGTGTCACCCACCCTGTCACCCACCTGGCGGTGTCACCCACCTGGCGGTGTCACCCACCCTGTCACCCACCTGGCGGTGTCACCCACCTGCTCCTGTCACCCACCTGGCGGCGTCACGCCCGGCCCCAGCGCGGTCACCACGGGCGTGGGGACGGTGGGCGGCGGCGGCGCGTCGGCGAAGAGCTGGTGGGGCCGGTCGGCCTGGGACAGCGGGTTCTGCGCCGCCAGCAGCCGCTCGGCCGCCGAGCCGTGCCGCTCGCCCTTGGAGTCCTTCTTGAAGGCGTAGGACACGGTGATGGGCCGGTTGCACAGGTACTGCCCGTTCATGGCCTCGATGGCCGCGTCCGACGCGTCGAAGCTGGCGAAGTTGATGAAGGCGTAGCCCTTGGAGTTGCCCGTGTCGGGGTCCCTCATGATCTTGGGGGTCTGCAGGATGACGCCGAAGGCGCTGAAGGTGTCGTAGAGCAGCTTCTCGTCGATCTCGGGGTCCAGGTTGCCGATGAAGATGTTGGCGCCCACGTCCAGGTTCTTGTTGTGGGCCGAGGCCTTGTTGACGCGGATGGGTTTGCCGTAGAGCTTGATCATGTTCATGATCTTGATGGCGTAGTCGGCGTCCTCCTCGCTCAGGAACTCCACAAAGCCGTAGCCTGGGGGACCCCAAAAGGGCTCAACACACCTCAAAGGCATCTCAGGGGGGACCCCAAAAGGATTTCAGGAGAGAAATCCTGGACCCCAAAAGGATTTCAGGAGAGAAACCCTGAGCTGAAATCCTGGACAGGAATCCTGGACCCCAAAAGGATTTCAGGGCAGAAACCCTGGACAGAAATCCTGGACCCCAAAAGGATTTCAGGACAGAAACCCTGGACAGCAATCTTGGACAGAAATCTGAAAGATTTCAGGACAGAAATCCTAGACCCCAAAAGGATTTCAGGACAGAAATCTTGGATCCCAAAAGGATTTCAGGACAGAAATCCTGGACAGAAATCCTGAACCCTAAAAGGATTTCAGGACAGAAATCCTGGACCCCAAAACTATTTCAGGACAGAATCCTCCCACACACACCCACCTGATTTAAGACACCAGCTCATTGAAAACCCCATTTAATCCTTCACTGAAACCCCCTGATTTTATTTTAACACCACCTAATCCTTTATTAAATCCCCACTTCATTTAAACCATGGCACCCCCATGTAGGAATGTGCTCATCCCATTGATGGAGTAGCTAATTATTCTTTGTCTGCTAATACAGGAAAAAAAGCCCAGAAGTTTCTCTTCCTCAATTTGGTACAAATACACCTCATAAGACTTTTAAGATTTCACCTCAGACTTAGGGCTGCCAATTAGACAGAGGCCAAAAAAGTCCCACCTAAGTAATTCACTAAAAAAAAAGAAGAGAACAATGGAAATAATCCCTTTTGTGGAGTGTTTAGCAAGAGGAAGATCCTGTCACCCTTAGTTCAGCTTTTTCTCTCTAAGACCTTTGTTATTTCGCCTTTTTTAAACCTTTTTTCTGCTCCCAACACCACCTCAAAACCCATCCTGTTGATTTTATGCAGCAGAGCTATCTCAGGTGTAACAGATTCTCTGAGAGCTCATAAAACCCAGCTCGAAGAGAGGCCAGAGGATGAAGAGAGGCCAGAGGATGATCCCCCCTTTTCCACACCCCAGTCCCAGCCCCGGCTCGGCGCTTTCGGGGCTCCCTCACCCTGGTGCTGGCCCGTGACCCGGTCCTTGGGCATGTGCGTGTTGACCACGGGCCCTGCCTGCAGGAACAGCTCCCAGAGCAGGGGCTCGCTGACCTTCTCGTCCAGGCCCCCCACGTACACCGTGGCATCTGCGAGGAACCGAGATCAGAACCGGGACCCCCACAAACCCGAACCCCCTTCCGCCGAAACCCCTTCCCCACCAGCCCTTAATCCACGAGCCCCCAACCCCCCTCCTTTTCCTTCGTGAATAAACCACAGCCCACCAAAACCCCGGAGCTCCCCCATGGCCCCCCTCCGTGTCCCAGGGAGCCCAAAATCCCCTCCAGCCCTTCCAGGATACACCAAGGACCCCTCATCCCCCTCAGGATGTACCCACAGCACCCCCGCCGTCCCCGCGCACCCCGCACGCCCCCGGCGCGCCCAAGGCCTCCCCAGCGCCCCCGCGGTGTCCCCGTGAGTGCCCCCAGCGCCGCCCCAGCCCCGCCGTGCCACCGGTGCCGCCGGGCCGGTGCCGCCGCTCCCACCCTGGTTCCTCTCCGAGATCGGCCCCGCCGCCATCTTGTCCCGCTCCCCGCGCGCGCGGCGCCGCACGCACGGACGCGCGCGCGTGACGTCAGCGCGCAAGCACGGCGTCACCGGGACGGGACCGGAAGTGGTGTCGTGAGGGGAAGGCGCGGCCGCCATCTTGAGTGTGGGCGGGGGGCCGCTGCCCTTCCTTCTGTCGCGACATGGCCTTTCTATCGAGACATGGCCTTTCTCTCGCGACACGGCCCTCGCGGCCAGGAGGGCCCTCAGTGCTGGAGGTCCCAGATCTGGGCTCCCGCAGTGTCCCCATCCCCATCCCTGAGCTCCTGGAGCCTCATGGAGGCAGCACAAATTTAATGGAAAACCGAGACCCCGCAGCGCCCGTCCGGCATCGGGGACACCTCGGCAGCCGCCGCTCCGCAATTCCCGGCAGTGCCAAGCGCCCAGAGGTAGCCGGGGGAGCTGCGGGGAGCACCGGGGTGTTCAGAGCCCCCAAGGCCCCAGCGATCCTGGGTGGGCTCCGGTGTCCTCGGGCTCTCAGTGGGGTCTCCGCAGGTTCCAGGCACGGAGCCGCTCCTGGAGCAGCTGCAGCTCCTCGGTCAGCCCGGCCAGGGATGGGGCCAAGCGGCCACGCTGCAGGGAGAGCACGTCCAGCACAGTGTGGGGACGCAGGACACGGGACAGGGATGGGGACACGGGGACCAGAACATGGGTGGAGGGTTCATCATGGGACAGAGGGACACAGGGGTGGGAACACGGGGACAAGAATGGGATAGAGTGGAGGGTTCATCATGGGGCAGGGACACAGGGGTGGGAACACGGGGCTGAATGTCCAGTGCAGGACAGGGTAGGATGGATGGACATGGGGTCTGTCTCTCCATCCGTCCATCCATGGATGGACATGGAGTCCGTCCATCCATCCATCCATCCATCCATCCATCCATCCATCCATCCATCCATCCATCCATCCATCCATCCATCCATCCATCCATCCCCTGATGGACACAAATCCAACCTCACCCCCAGCCCAAACACCAGGACAGGGCTGACACCCCCCCAACCCGGACCCCCCACTCCGTCCCCCCCGTGCCTCAGTTTCCCCGTACCTGTTCCTGGGGCAGCGCCCTGAGGTAGCAGCGGTGCCAGAGCCGCACGCAGGGCCCGGCGGTGCAGGGCAGCAGCAGCCCCGGGGGGGGCTGGCACGATGTCCCCAAGAGCCCCCCCAGTGTCCCCTGGCTGCCCGAGGGGGACCCCCAGAGTGGGGGGCGCTGGGGGGGGCGGCTCCACCAGGGCAGGGGCTGGGGGCACAGGGAGCCCTTGGCCAGAGCCAGCACCAGCCTGGGCTCCCCCCACGGACGGGGCTCCGCGGGCTGGGGAAGGAGCAAAACTGGGATTAGGAGAAATTAGGGGCAAAAAAATGGGGGGGAAAAAAAAAAAATCCCATTTTGGGATTTTCCCTCAAAGGGAAAATAGGAGGAAAAATGGGGTGGAAAAATAGGGGCAAACAAAAAGGGGGTAAAATCCCAGTTTGGGATTTTCCCTTTAAGGGAAAAACAGGGGAGGAAAATGAGGTGAAAAAAATAGGAAAAATTAGGGGCAACAAAAAGGGGAAAAATGCTATTTTGGGATTTTCCCTCAAAGAGAAAACAGGAGGAAAAAAGGGGTGAAAAATAGGAATAAAAAGGGCTGAAAGCAAGAGGAAATGGGGGAAATGATAGGGATGGGGGGGAAAAAGGGAGGGTGCAGCCGCACTCACCGTGCTGGGGGTCGGGGGCCCAGCAGGGCCCGGGGGTCCCGCGGGGTTCCGGAACTGCTCCCGCTGCTGCCGGCTGTAGCGGCGGCCCCAGGCCCACACCGGGGGGAAGCTGCAGGGCTTGGGGTGTCCCCTGTGCCCCCCGGGCTCCTGCCAGCCCCCCATGGGCCGGTAGGTCTGGCTGGGGAGCCGGGGCTGCGAGGGGAGGGTTGGGAAATCAGTGCCGTGTTTGGGATGGGGAAACTGAGGCACGGAAGGGGGGAAAGAAATGGGAGATCTGGGGGTGCCCGTGCCCAGTCTGGAATGGGGGTGGAGAAACTGAGAGTGAGGAGAAGAAGGGGTGAAATGGGAACTGAGAGTGAGAAGAAGGGGTGAAATGGGAGGGTTTGGGGGTGCCCAGTTTGGAATGGGGATGGAGAAACTGAGAGTGAGGAGGAGAAGGGGTGAAATGGGAGATTTGGGGGTGCCCAGTTAGAAATGCAGATGGAACTGAGAGTGAGGAGAAGAAGGGGTGAAATGAGAACTGAGATTGAGGAGAAGAGGGGGTGAAATGGGGGTGCCCATTCCCAGTTTGGAATGGGGATGGAGAAGCTGAAATGGAGGGGGAAAAGGGGTGAAATGGCAGATGTGGGGGTGCCCGTGCCCAGTTTGGAATGGGGATGGAGAAACAGAGTGAGGAGAAGAAGGGGTGAAATGGGAACTGAGAGTGAGGAGAAGAAATCTTGGACAGAAATCCAGATTTCGGGACAGAAATCCTGGACCCCGGAAGGATTTCAGGACAGAAATCTTTTGGATTTCTGTCCAAGATTTCTTCTGGGAGATCTGGGGGTGCCTGTGCCCAGTTTGGAATGGGGGTGGAGAAACAGAGTGAGGGGGAAAAAGGGGTGAAATGGGAGATTTGGGGGTGCCCAGTTAGAAATGCAGATGGAACTGAGAGTGAGGAGAAGAAGGGGTGAAATGAGAACTGAGACTGAGGGGAAGAGGGGGTGAAATGGGGGTGCCCACTCCCAGTCTGGAATGGGGATGGAGAAACTGAAAGTGAGGAGAAGGAGGGGTGACATGGGAGGGTTTGGGGGTGCCCAGTTTGGAATGGGGATGGAGAAACTGAGAGTGAGGAGGAGAAGGGGTGAAATGAGAACTGAGACTGAGGGGAAGAGGGGGTGAAATGAAATGGGGGTGCCCGTGCCCAGTTTGGAATGGGGATGGAGAAGCTGAAACGGAGGTGGAAAAGGGGTGAAACGGGAGCTGTGGGGTGCAGCCCTGCTGCCCTGCCCTCACCAGGCTGCTGCGGCCCCGCTGGCGCTGGCAGCTGAAGCGGAAGGTGCTGCAGTCGGGGCTGAAGCTGCTGTCGTGCAGCGCCAGCAGGAACGCCTCGGTGAAGCCAAAATGCGCCGGGAATTGCCACAGCAGCTGCCACGTGCAGTCCAGGAAGAGCAGGAACACGGGGGCCTGGGGGGAAATGGGGATGGAGGGGGGGTCACCTTCTCCAGGGTTAGGGATGGGACAGGAGTGGGGGTCTCACCTGCTGCCAGGGTTAGGGATGGGACAGGAGTGGGGGGTCTCACCTCCTGCCAGGGTTAGGGATGGGGGTCTCACCTCCTGCCAGGGTTAGGGATGGGGATGGGGGTCTCACCTCCTGCCAGGGCTGGGATTAGGGTCTGTGGGACAGGGTTGGGGGTCTCACCTCCTGCCAGGGCTAGGATTAGGGTCTGTGGGACAGGGTTGGGGGTCTCACCTCCTGCCAGGGCTGGGATTAGGGTCTGTGGGATAGGGTTGGGAGTCTCACCTCCTGCCAGGGTTAGGGTTGGGGGTCTCACCTCCTGCCAGGGCTGGGATTAGGGTCTGTGGGATAGGGTTGGGGGTCTCACCTCCTCTCAGGGGCTGTGGGACAGGAATGAGGGTCTCACCTCCTGCCAGGGCTGGGATTAGGGTCTGTGGGACAGGAGTGGGGGTCTCACCTCCTGCCAGGGTTAGGGATGGGGGTCTCACCTCCTGCCAGGGCTGGGATTAGGGTCGGTGGGATAGGGTTGGGGTCTCACCTCCTCGCGGGGGCTGTCCTGGCACAGCAGCCCCAGCCTCCGTGGGAAGGGGTGCCCAGCTGCCACCCACTCCCTCTGCACCAGGCTCTGGAAGCCGAGCAGGGAGCGGGCGTGGGGGTCCCCCAGGAGCTGCACCAGGGAGGCCAGCAGGCAGTTCAGGTCCCGGTCTGAGGCTTCTGGGGGCACAGAGTGGTGAGGGGGGGGGGTCCCTTTGAAGCCCCCTCCCATCTTTTTCCAGCCCCCACCTTGCAGGATCACAGAGCAGCGTTTCCCTGCCAGCAGCGATGCCACCTCCGCTGCTTTTCTCAGGCACGAGCTAAGGGGTAAAAACAGGGGTTCGGGGCACCCCAAAATGTCACAGTCACTCTTTTGGGTGGCTCGTGCACCCACCACAATGCCCCCAGCACCCCATGGTGCCAGGTGGGCTGGGGGGGACATTCCACCGTGGAATTTAAGGTGAATTTTCCCTAAAATACCTCCCTGCACCCCAAAGTCCCCCTTGTCCCCTGCTCACCGCACATGATCCAGCCACCGTGTCCCCTCCAGGGCCGAGAGCCACTTGTCCTCTGCCACTGCACCTGCATCCCAGGGGATGGGGTTCAGGGGAGGGGAATCCCAGCCCCCCCCCCAGTGGGTTTGGGGGTCCCCAGGGTCCCCCTGGTGTCACTCACCCGGCAGGCAGAGCGCCCTCAGCCTCAGGTGGGCCAGCTGGATGTCAGCCAGCGTGGGCAGCTCGGCCGTGTCAGCCAACACGCAGGGCCCACGGCCCCCCAGCAGCAGCTCCTCCAGGCACCTGGGGGGCACAGGGAGCCCTGGGTGGTGCCAGCTCGGGGGCACAGGGAGGTGCCAGCTCGGGGGCACAGGGAGGTGCCAGCCCGGGGGGCACAGGGAGGTGCCAGGCCGGGGGCACAGGGAGCCCCAGGTGGTGCCAGCCCGGGGGCACAGGGAGGTGCCAGGCCGGGAGCCCCAGGTGTGCCCAGGCTGGGGGCACAGGGAGCCCCAGGTGTGCCCAGGCCGGGGGCACAGGGAGCCCCAGGTTGTGCCAGCCGCAGGGCACAGGGAGCCCCAGGCAATGCCAGCCTGGGGGCACAGGGAGCCAGCCCTGGGCACACCCTCAGCCCCCTGGCACCCACCTCACGTCCTCGCTGCCCGGCTCTGAGGCCGGGTGGAAGCTGGCAGCTCTCAGCAGGTCCCCCCCGCCCGGGTGGTGCCAGCACAGGCGCTGCAAGAGAAACGGGGTGACACCCCCAGATCTCCCGGTGCCCCCCACCCCGCCCGGCCCTGCCCAGGCACTCACAGGCACCCGGCGCTCCTGGAAGTGGCCAAAGGTTCGCTTGAGGTCGTGGTCCAGCAGCCCGCTAGGCACCCAGAGGTACTGCGGGAGGCTGTGGGAAGGTGGGACACGGGCTGGGGTCCCCCCAAACCTCGGGTGCCGTTTGGGGGGGCTCAGGCGGCGCTGGGGGCCGTACCTCGGGGCCATGTCGAAGCGCTCATTGACGGCGCTCACCCTCCAGCCCGCAGCGCCGAGACGCTGCAGCTCCTCCTCCCAGTCCCGCAGGCTCTCGAAGAGCAGCGTGGTGGACGAGCCCTCATCCTCCTCCTCCTCCTCCTCCTCTGGGATGGCTTCCCCAGGGCTGGCCCAGCCATCGGCAGCATCCCCCAGCCTCGCAGCCGCCTCCCGCGCCTGGGCGATGGCGTTGGCCACCTGCGAGGGCAGCGGGGCTGGGCTGTGAGCGGGGAGCCCCCCGGGTACCCCGGAGTGGGGGTGCAGCCCCTCTGCCCCTCCCGGCCGTACCCGGAACGCCTGCGGGGCCAAGCCGTTCTCGGGGAAGGAGAAGCGGAGCAGGCGGAAATCCCGGCAGAACACGGCGAGCTCCTCCGGGATGAACTTGAGGGTGGAGGCGGCCGTGAGCACCTTGGGCTTGGAGAAGCTGCTGGCTGCGGTCGGGGGGATGAGGCTGTCAGGGATGAACCCCGAGAGCCGCCCGGCTCATCCCGCGTGTCCCCAGGTGTGCCCAGGTGTGCCCAGTACCTGCCACCAGTTTGTGGATGCAGGGCAGCGCCACCTCGTCCTCAGAGCGGAGGAGGCCACGGGAGCCGGGAGCCTGCGGGAGAGTGGGGAGGGCTGGGAACTGCCCCGGAGCGTCCCCCGGGCCCGGGAGGGGAGCTGGGGATGGATCTGGGCTGGGACATCTGCACCTGTGTCCCTTGTCCCCGCTATGGCCTGCAGTGAGGAGCTCCCAGGGTGAAGGATCTGCAGTCAAGGGGCCGGGATGGGCTGGGATGGGAGGCAGGGGTGGGGTGGGGCTGAGCCGAGGGTCGGGGCGCGGTGGGGTGGGGTCGGAGTGGGATCGGGATGTGCCGGGATGGGGCCGCAATGGGATCGGGATGTGCTGGGACTGGGGTCGGGATGTGCCGGGATGAGATTGGGATGGGGTCGGGATGTGCCGGGATGGGGTCGCGCCTGGGCAGGGATCCCCCCGGGCAGGCGGCGCGGGGCCCCGCGGTCCCGTTCCCGGTATTCCCGCTGTTCCCGGTGTTCCCGCTGTTCCCGTCGCACCTGGCCGGGCACGAAGGCGAGGCGCCGGTTGGTGCAGAGCAGCGTCCCCGGGACGGAGCCGCCGCCGTTCCCGCGGCGCCGCCGGGCGCCCGCCGCCTCCTCGAGCACCCGCTCCCCTGCGGGGACCGACACTGGGTGCGGGGCTCCGAGCGCCCCGAGCCCCCCAAACCCCCGGCCCCGCTCCCGGCCCTACCTGGGAGCCCGGGGAAGGGCGGGCGGCGGCCGCCCGGGGCCCCGCTCATGGCGCAGGGACTTTGGCCGGGCGGGCCCGGAGCGCCGGGGCCGGAGCGGCCCGGGAAAGAGCCCCGAGCGCCCGGCCCGGCTCCGGCATCCCGCCCTGCACTCCGGCATCCCGCCCTCCCCTGGCATCCCTGCCCCGCCATCCCGCCCCTCGGGGCCCGGCGTTCCGCTCATCCCGCCTTCCGCCCCGCGCCGTCCGAAACCGGCGGAGGGAAACGGGGCGAGCCCGGGAGCTCCGCGGGCGGCCTGAGGCACCCCAAAGTTCAGTGTAGGGTCGGGGGTACGGACCCCACCCCTCGGGGACGGGCGGGTCTGGGGTCTCCAAAGAGGGGGAAGCCCCAAACCCCGCCAGCAGCGGAGCGGGAGGGGCGCGGGGCGGCGGCAGAAGCTGCTCGGTGACTCACGGCACAAGCGCGGAGCCTTCTCCTCCCAAACCAAGCCAAGCCGGCCCCGTCCCGGCCTCGCCGAGCCCCCGCCCCGCAGCGGGCAGCAGGTGGATGGCGGCCCCGGGGCCACCTGTGCCACCCTCGGTGCCACCCTCGGTGCCACGACACCTCCGGGCACCCCAAACCCGAGGCAGCCAAATAAATCCTGACACAACCCAGGCGCACAGAAACTCCAGTTCCAGCTCTCATTCCTGCTGTGTTTCCCCCCGGATTTTTGGGGCAGTCGCAGCTTTGGAGGCTGCGGTTGGTGCACCCCGATTTTCCCCCTGCAGCAGAATCAC
Organism: Passerculus sandwichensis; assembly: GCA_031885435.1. Taxonomy (NCBI): domain Eukaryota; kingdom Metazoa; phylum Chordata; class Aves; order Passeriformes; family Passerellidae; genus Passerculus; species Passerculus sandwichensis. The sequence continues at coordinate 1,380,878 of CM063152.1, read as the reverse complement.
CTGGCAGAGGTTCCCGGGGCTGGGAAAAGCTTTTGGCAGATGAGAGGAATTTCCTGGAGGCTTTGAGCCCGGACGGGGTCAGTCGGGGCCATGGCAGGAGGGAAGATCCTGGAGGAAAATCATCAGAGGTGGAGCTGGGCACGGAGTGTCCGCCCACAGTGCCCGGAGGAAGGAAAAACAGAGCTGGGAGAGAAAATCCCAGTGCCAGAAATCCCTTGGGAAACTGTTCTGGGGTCCCACCTTCCAACCACCCCCAAAACTCTTTTTCATTTAAAGCTTCAGCATCCACATGGCTCATGCTGGGATTTATCCCTGATTTTGTCCTGAAATTCAGGTCTCAGGTACCAAAGGGAGCCTTGGGATGCAGGTGGGGAAAAGAGCAGCAAGGACAGACAGAAACAGGGAGGGAGGGAGGGGTGTTTGAGGCTGTTCTTTTTTAAATGAAAGCCAAGAATTAGTAGCAAAATGGAGTCAAACAATAAATAATATAAATAATAACCCCCAAATCCCCAAAGAATTGGATGGAGAAGGGGATGAGGAGCAGCCCCAGGAGGGGACTGGGGATGAAGGAGCCTCAGGTGCATCAGCTGAAGGTTTTTATTGTCAATGAGTCTGTGGTGCCACAACGAGGCCACAGGTACAGCCCAAGTGCAACGCTCTGGCCCTGTTCACCAGGAGGCCAAATATCACCAATTAATCTGGAATTAATTAAAAAAAAAAAAAAAGGAGTTTTTTTTGTGAATAAACCACTGCAGAATTAATTCAGGTCACTCGGTGTCGCGTTAGTGAGACCCAAAGCTGCCCCGGCCTCCTCTGCCGAGGGTGAATCTCATTTAATAAAATCAAATCAAATCTCATGAACGGGTTTTACACACGCTGAAAGACAAAGTTTTCCTCCACCGGGATCAATTGGAATTCCAACCACACCAGTTAAGTGCACTTAGTTTGACCTTGGGGTCACACCACAGCCTCCCCATGGAAAAATCCCTCCCGGGGGCAGGTTTGGTGCTTCTCCTGCAGTTTTGGGTTTTCCCTCCAGCACTGCTGCTTCTCCTACAGGTTTTTTGCCTTCTCCCCATCCCCATCCAATCCAGCCTCCACTGGCATGGAGCTCCCCAAAAAGGAGAGAAATTCCCCCAAAACCTGAGTGCTGAAGCATCACCTCCCCCTGCCCTCCTGTGCCATCCCTGCTCCAGAGGACATTCCCAACACCAAAACAAAGCTGCTGCTCCAATCCGGGGAAAAATAAACATCAGAACGTGGAATTTAAACCAAGAGCCCGTAAATAGTGAAGGGTTTTGGGTTGGGTTTTAACCAAAACAGCTTCAAATTTGGGGTGAACCAAATAGGGGCAGAGCTTGTGCTGTTTAACCAGCACTGCACGGCCCTGCCTGGGGTTGAAGTCCATTGGAATTCCTGCATTTTGAGGGAGAAATGTGGAATTTGTTCCCAGGTAAGAGGAGCCAGCTGGAGTGGGTGTCACACCCTCCCCTTCCCACAGCTTCAGCCATGCTCGGGGATTTTATAAAACCAGGGAAAACAACTCAACACTGGAATCAAACCATCCCTGGGCTGTCTGAAATTTGGATTTGAAAATCTGCAGACAAGGAGCTTTGCTGGCTGGACTCAGAGTGTTGGGATCCCACCAGGAAAGGCCCAATTTGGGGGCATTTAGGTGTAGGAAGGGCCTTAACTCTGGGCTTTTAGGTCTAAATGAACATTTTTAGGGCCAAGGGTAAGGCGTGGGGTGATGCCCCGAGCTCACTTCCAGCTCCTCTTCCTCATCCCCTCTCCAGGCAATGGCCATGGGCAGGAAGGGGTTGCATAGTTTTGATTCCTTCTGGAAAATCAACCCAAAAATAGAAAGGAGGGAATGTTGTAAAGCTCTGGCTGAAGGATACAACTCCTGTTTTATTTCCACGTGGTAGGAAATGCTGCACCTCGCTCCGTGCAGGACCGGGTTTGGGAGCTGCAGTTACCAAAGAAACCCCAAGGAATTCTGTGCAAACATCGCAGTGCTAAAGTGAATCCCACCCTGGGAGCCAGGGGGCCGGGATGGGGTCAGGAACAACACGTGGGAGGAGGATTTTACCTTCTTGTTCTGCTTTTTTTAGCCCTGTTATCAAAAAATATGGATTAATTCCGCAGCCTAAAGGTCAGTTGGTGGCTCAGCACAACGGAGCCGAGTTAATCAGGATCAGAGGTAGTACAGAGTAGCTGTGCTCAAGTAGGAGTTACATGGGGCTGGGGGTGCTCTGGGACCCCTTTCCAGTGGCTTTTCCTGGGGGATTTGCCCCAGGCTCACTGGGAATTCCTGGCAGGATCTCCTGTGGGCTGGGGGCTCTGCGCAGGAAGAGAAACCTCCAATCCCTTGAGCTCTGGGAGTCCCCCCCTGCCTCAGGAAGAGTTTAAAAAGAACATTTTAAAACCAGAGTTCAGCTCATGGGGAGGAGAGGAGGGGACAGAGCCCTGAGCCTGTCCTGGTGCTCAGAATCATCCAGGACTGGGTGGGGGGCGTCCAAGCCACCTCACCTCATCAAAGTCCAACTCCAACACGGTGTCGCTCAGTACCAGCAAGAAGAAATACAGAATAAAACCAGTGTTAAAAAACTCCATTAAAAGGTTTTGTGACTCTCAAAATGGGGCATTTCTGCTCCGTCCCAGGTGGTCAGGAAGTGGGAAGGACCTGGGGGGAGCTGCTCCCCCTGCCCACTCCCAAAGCTTTGGTCTGGTTTATTGAGTTTTTGAGGAAATTCTCCCCCCTCACCCTGTGCTCCGAGCCGAGCAGCCCCCCCGGGAATCCTTCTCCTCCCCTGCAGGGGCTCCAGGAAATCAGGGGCTGCTTTCCCCCTTCTCTCCCTCCTGCACCCATCAATGCCACCAGCCCATCCCAGCAGGCCCAACGCCGCTCCCACCTCCTGCAGAGCGCGAGAGGAGCGCGGCTGGGTGTAAGAAACCGAACTGCATCTCTGTTATTGCATCCCCCACGTGCCAGGGGTCCGACGTGCACAGGGGCAGCTCAGAACCTGTGCACCAGCGCCTCCCTCTCCCTGCGCCGCAGCTCCTCCTTGTAACAGCACGAGCAGAAATTCCCGGTCTCCGGGTGTCCGTAGAAGCTGCAGTTGGGCTGTTTGCACTTGGTCTGCTGGATGTTGTAGAGGCCTTGGCTTCTCATTTTCTCCGCCGCTCCTCCCTGGTCCTGCTCCAGGAGCTCCCGGCAGCCGTTGCTGTGCGGGGGCAGGAGGCAGCCGGAGCCCTCGCGCTCCGCGGGGAACGGAGCCTGGCTCTCCGTGTCCGTGGGGGAGAAGCGGCCCGGGTGGGCAGGCCCGGGCGGGCAGGGGCCCAGCCGGCCCTGGTGGTGCCGGGGCAGGGTGGCGTAGGGGGGGAGGCTCCCGCAGGGCCCCCCCGCCAGCTGCCGCCGGCCCTCGGGACACGCGGGCGGGTGCAGCCCCTCGGCGCTGCCCATAGAGGGCCTGGGGAAGGTGAAAACGCCGGAGTAGCCGGCTGGAAAAGCAGCGAGTTTAGCACCCACGGCCGGCTCCAGGGGCTGGGGGGGGTAGCTGGGGGGCGGCTGGCAGAACACGGGGCCCGGCATCGCCTCCTCGCCCCGCTGGGCGCCCACCTCCCCTTCCGGCCTCTTGGCCGGGGCGGCGCCGCCCAGCGCCTTCTTCTCGGCCTCCTTCTGCCTCTGCTCTGCCAGGAACCGCTCCTCAGCGTCCAGGAGGTACCTCTGGATCATCTCCTCCTGGAACTGGTGCCGGGTGCTGGTTTTGAGGTGGCTGGCGAAGATGAACTTGCGCTCGCCCTGCATGGCGGCGCGCAGGATGCTCAGGCTCAGCCGAACGTCGCTGCTGTACTTGGAGGGATCCGAGGGCTTCTCCGGGGCTGCTTTACCTGCACCAGGCTTCTCTGCAGGAGCCGAATCTCCAGGGGAACACTCCTCCTTGCTGTCCTTCCGTGCCTTCAGGGATCCCTTCTTCTTCTTCTCCAGGGTGTCTCCCTGCCCGTTGCTCACGCCGCCCTTGACGCCTTTGCTGTGCATCAGGCCCCCCATGTTCTTTTTTAGTTTGCTGCCCAGAGTCTTCCCGAAGCTTCCCAGCTTGTTGGCTACCGAGTCTGCTCGTTTTTTATCCTTCTCCTTCTCCTTCTCCCTCTCTTTCTTTGGTTTCTCCCTGTCCTTGGCCGCCCTGGTGCCCCCGTTGCTGGCGGAGCTGCTGCACACCGACTCCTTGTCCGACTCGCCCGACTCCGCTGCCGAGCGAGCGTCATCGCCCGCCGAGGCCGTGGGGGACTCTGGCTGAGCCAGGGGCGCCTGGGGAGGGAGGAGAGACAAAAATCAGAGTCTGGAAACCCCTCAGGTAAAGATTTCCAGGTGGAAGGTGAAGGAAAGGAGGTGGTGTGGCTTGGAACGCTGAGAAAGGCGTGTCATCCCTGCATCCTGCACATCCCTAAATGTCCCCGTGGCACCTTTCCAGCCTGAGATAGTCCAGGATCTTATGATTCTATTCTGTGATTCTCTGATACCTCCACTTGCAAATCCAGGGAGATTTCAGGTGCAAATCCAGGGAGGAGGAGGGTGAGATTGTCCCAGTCTCGAGGTGGCCATAAACCAACAGCTCCTGTTTGTTTGGAGCTTGGGATGTCCCTGAGGGGCTTCTGGGTCACGTAAAGACTGAAAATGGACACGGAAAGTTCTGGGGAAAGGTGCCCACATGCAAAACTGAGTCACTTCCTGCTCTCTGGCAGAATCAGCCAAGTTCCTGTGGGCACAGAGCCCCCAGGTAAAGCCCACAACAGCTTTCCTGCGGAGAGGAGGGGTTGAATAATTCATAGGTAAAGAAGATCCCCCTGGTCCCTTTACCTGCATGTCACAAGGCAACGTGATCCATCTGACATTCATGTAGCTGTGCAGCAGGTGCAGTTTGGCTTCCAGTGACAGGGTCACGCTGGCATTGGAGGGGGGCAAAGCCACAGGTCAGAGCCATTTCCCACCTGGAAACATCTCCCCCCATATCTAACATCGTTCCCTGTGTTGTGTATTTAAATGGATCTTTTCCAAGGGTACAAAAGGGATAATTGTGAAGTTTTCCTTTCAATGAAAACCCAAAGGGAGAAATCAAATTCCTCAGTCTTGGAATCAAAACCTTTCTGCCTCAGCCATAGGAAGTGCTGGGACTAAACCATGGTGAGATCTGCCCAAAGCCTCACCCAGACCAGGCATGATCTGGTGGCCACCACCCTCCCCATTCCAGGGACCAATAACACAAGGATTTGATGGCAAATGGAAAAATTTGTGCACATTTTTTACGCTGCTATCACAGGAGATCCTCCCCTGCTGCTGATGCCTTGAGCTACCCCCAGGCCAGAGCTCCAGGACCTGGAGCATCATCACTGAGATGTGGGAACAAAGGTTGTGAGATGTCACAGCCCCACCCAAACCACATCAAAACGAAGGAAAAGCTGAGCAGTGCCATTCCCTGGGCACAGCTTTCACCCAGCACAAGAAAACCCAGCTGGTTTTCCATCTGTGACCTCTCTGCTCTGCAGATCACCAACCTGGCCAGCTTGACATTGTCACTGTCATCCTTCCCCCACTGCCACTCCTTGCCCGGGTCCACGGCGAAGTGCACGGGGAGCAGTTTGTGCTCAGAGTCCGTCAGGGGGATCACAGCTGCCAGAAACGGGACAGAAATGTCACAGCAATGTCACAGAAATGTCACAGCAATGTCACACTGACAGCCCAGGAGGACAAATATTGCACACCTGGAGCCAGCCCCGAGCACAGCACGCACCAGGAGCATTTCTGTCCCCTCTGATGGCAAATCCCAGTGCTGGGATCATGGAATTCTCAGAGCACCTGAACCTCACAGGGAAGAGTTTCTCCACCATTTCCCACCCAACCCTGCCCTGTGTCAGTGGGAATCCACTCCCCTTGTCCCAAGTCCCCTCCAGCTCCTGGAGCCCCTTTGGGCACTGCAAGAGCTCCAAGGTCAGGTCATTGTTGGTTTTCTGGGCTGACATTGATGGGTCCTGGTCAGCTCTTCCTCCCCAGCACTCCCAAATCTTCCTCCTCCTCAGTTTCTCACCTGAATCCCATCACTCACCTTGATCTTTTGTGTTTTCCTTCTGCTCCATGGAGACCAGGGCAGAAAAATGAGCTTGGTCATAAGCCAGGACCAGAGGGGACCGGTGGCATTTGTTGGCTGGGACTTCCAGGGGCAGATAAATCCCTCCAAAGGGAATTGGGGCAAATGCTGGCAACAATTGAGAGTGGTTAGTTGTGATCACAGGTTCAAGAGTTCAGAGTTGTTTGTGCTGCAGCTGCTCCAGAATGAGCCCTTTGCCTCGATGGAGGGCTCACCTGCAATTATCTCTCATCTCAGGGGACATTAAACAAAACCACAGCCCAAAATAGATGTTTATTTTACATCAGGAGGATTTCAAATGTAGAATGAACTGGTATTTTCTAGAAAAAGCCTTCCCCTTCACTCCCCCACAAGACAAACTTTGCCTACAGAAGGATGGAAATTGATAAACCTTCCCTGACAGGGAACTGAAGGTGATGGTGGAAAATCCAACACTCAGGGAATGGAGGAAAATCCACCACCAGGGAATGGAATTTCTCATCCCCAGATGTGTGTGCAGAGGTAAAAAAAGAAAAAAAACCTCGTGTGATGCTCTTATAGCAGCAGAAATTGGGTTGGGAGCCAAATCTGACCTGGCCCCTCACCTGCTGCAGGTGAATTTTCCCCCCTGCACCATTCCCCACTCCAAATGCAGCTTTGAGAGCAGAAAGGCTCCAGAAAGGGTGGAAAGGAAAAGTGGAGAGCTCAGAGAGGCTCTGGGAAGAGAGGAAGGTCTCACCTTCACCACCTGAGTCCCTCAGCATCGTGTCTGCCACCACCACAATGGGTCTCTTCAGCACGTGGGCCAGCACAAAGACGTGGAACTCCTCCAGGCTCTCATACACCGGCTCCTCTGAGCTCTCCACCCTGGGCAAAGGAGAAGCTGGATGTCATCCCTTGGGTAGTTTGGATATTCAAACATTTGCTTTGGAACACCAGCAGGAGGTTTCACAGCCAGCAGAGGCTGAGCTCAGCACTGATCTGAGGGTTTAGGTGTGGATTCCCAAAATGTCCTGCTCCAAAACAAGGGTTTGTGCCCAAGGAATGCCCAGCTGCTGCCTGGCATGGCTGGGAGTCCCTTATCTAAAGATAAGGACGGCTGTGGCTGGGAAGTGTCCTTGAAACAGAAGGGAGATGGCAAAAATTCTCAGCTCTGAGTTATTCTGATTTCAGAGTGCGAAGCAGAAGGAAACAAAAGGAAACAAAAGGAAGCACAAAGAAGGACAAGGAAAAACACAAGGAAGCAGAAGGGGGCAGAAGGAAGCAGAAGGGAGCACAAGGAAACACAAGGAAACAAACAAAAGGAAGCAAAAGGAAAACACAAGGAAAACATAAGGAAACACAAGGAAAACACAAGGAAACAAACACAAGAAAACACAAGGAAACAAGGAAGCACAAGGAAAACACAAAGAAACACAAGGAAAATATTTATTCCCTGCCCAATCCATATCCTACCCCACAGAAGAAGCCCCAAAATCCTTTCCTGGGAGGCTCCATGTGCCTGGTGCTGCCTCAGGATCTTTGTCCTTCCCCTGAAACCCAACCAGCCCAAACCAGAGCTGCTGCCCTGCCCTGGGGCACCCTGAGAGCTGTGCCCTGAGGGGATTTACTCCCTGTTGTACCCTGGGTGTAATTCACTCCCTGTTGTAGGTGTAATTCCCTCCCTGTTGTACCCTGGGTGTAATTCCCTCCCTGTTGTGGGTGTAATTCCCTCCCTGTTGTACCCTGGGTGTAATTCCCTCCCTGTTGTGGGTGTAATTCCCTCCCTGTTGTACCCTGGGTGTAATTCCCTCCCTGTTGTAGGTGTAATTCCCTCCCTGTTGTAGCCTGGGTGTAATTCACTCCCTGTTGTACCCTGGGTGTAATTCCCTCCCTGTTGTAGGTGTAATTCCCTCCCTGTTGTAGCCCTGCCGTACCCGCCGCAGCCGCCGCCGTTGGTGCCGTAGTGCACGCGGGGCTCGCTCGACGCCAGCTTGATCAGCTCATTCCACTCCTTCTGCCACTCCTCCTCTGTGTAAACCAGGCCAGACTGAAAAAGGGCGAAAAGAACCCAAAATCATCCAGGTAAAGCTCTCCCAGTTACTCCAGAGTGGGTTTGTACCCACAGCACAACTTTCCTCTATGGGTTATACAAAAATAATCAACACATTCTGCACCATGGCCTCAAAAGTGCTTCCCAATATTCATCCCAATTTCCCCTCTCCATTTAAATCCATTCCCCTTGTGCTGTCACTTGTCCCATGTAGGAATGTGCTCTCTGGTGATGGAGTGACAAAACTATCTTTTTTTGTCTCTTTAAAAAGGAAAAAATCCAGAAGTTTCTCTCTTCAATTAGGGAAAAAGTCCTCATAAGACTTGGGGGACTCAAGGATGGCTAACTGGACAGAGGCAAAAAAGTCTTGCCTAAGCAATTCACTAGAAAAAGAAGTGAACAAAAAAATTAATTGATTTTGTGAGGTGTTTTACCAGGAGCAGGAACCTCTTGCATTTGGCTTGATTTTTTCTCTGTAAAGAGTTTTGTTATTTTGCCTTTTATTAAAACTTGTTATTTTGCCTTTTAATAAAACTTTTCTGTTTCCACCACTACCACAGAAGCCATCCTGTTGATTTCATGCCTTCTAAAGTAGCTGAGCTATCTTGGTGTGATATAAATCTCCAAAAGTTTATAAGACCTGGCTCAAGGAGATGATTTATCAATCCCAAGACCCTTTAATTTTGCTGCAGCTCTGAGTGCAGGACACCCCTCAGCACAGCCCAGCCCAAAATTCCAGACTGGCACCTCCCAGAGGCACAGGGAGTTTTCCCAGGATGGCAAAAAGAGCCCAAACCATCGCCCAGCTCCCACCTCCTTGTTCTGCTGGGTCTGCTGCCAGCGCCAGCGGCGCCTCAGCGCCTCCCGCTCCGCTCCCTTGTCCATCAGGGTGTGCAGGGACTTCCTCAGCATCAGATCCCGGTCGTGGAAGCCCCACATTCCTGCAGGGAGGAGGAGCAGGAGGGTCAGGAGGAGCTGCTGTGACTCCCCGAGCCACTGCAGGGAAGGGGCTGCTCCATCGTCCCACACTTCCCTCAGGGAAACTCGCACAAATCAGAATTACACACAAACAGCAGCCAGGATTTCCACTCAGAGCGTTTCTCCTCTATTTGCTTTTCACTCACATCTTTTATTTCCCTCCTCACAGCCCACTCCTTCCTTTATTTCCTTTGCAGTAGTTACTGTATCAGAGGGGGAGAAGGATTTGAGAAGCAGCTGCAGCCCCTTCCCTTGAACCACAGCATCCAGAATGGCTCCTGCCCCCAAAGGAGCACGGTGGGCTCTTCCCCAGGGATTTGGGGGCTGTTTTCTTGTGGATAAACCCAAACCTTACCCAGGGAGGCAGCGTGGAGCAAACAATTCCCATCTCCAGTGGTGGCCAGGGGCAGCAGGCGCTGGCAGCTCGGATCCACCGTCACCCACCAGTTGAGACGTCCTGGGGACAATTGGGAGAGTGAGAAACCATGGGATGGGACTGGGGGGCTCTGGGGGCACTGCAGGATGTGGTTTCAGCCCTTCTGGAACAAAAAACAGCTGAACAAGCAGTTTAGAGAGGGTGGAAGGAGCATCTGGGCAGGTGGGAAGGTTCAGACCCAGCCCAGGACTGGGTGGGGAAGAGTCAGGACAAAGCAGCAAAAAGAGGAGATTGGAGCTGCAAAACTCCCTGAGGATGCCAGGAAAAGGCTGGGCTGGATTTGGGGCAGAATTACACACAAACAGGAGCCAGGAATTCCACCCAGAGCAGCTCTCCTCTATCTGTTTTCCCCCACACCCCTTATTTCCCTCCCCACAGGCTGAAAATGCCTCCAGGAGCACCCAGCACAAACAATTTCTCCAGGGAAAATCAGCCTTTTGCTGCTTGCTGGAACCAAATCCCTCCAGTTTCAAGTCTCTCATGGCCACATTTCCCTGCTCACTGGTTTTTAGGCAGAACATTCCAGGATTTCTGCTGATCCCAGCAGCTTTCCTGCTGCAAACGCAAACTGACAGCGCTTCAGACTGGGAGTTTCGGGTCACTGTGGTGATTCAAGTCAAGAGCAGCTAAAAATAGAAGGTTGGAAGAAATGCCCAGTGTGGCTGAAGATTCAGCCCTTCCCGAGGGAGTGAGGCTGGGCTGGATCAGGACTTTGAACCCCCTGAGTCTGAGTCTGTGTCTTGCCCTGCCCTCAACACCCCTCCTTGGCTGCCATATTTTCCAAGGGTTTTTGGATCCTGTGCAACAGGCAGGCTTTTGGCTGGGTGAAGCTGTTCAGGCTTCCAAGTTGTATTTCAATTGCTCCTACAGGAAACCAGCCCTTTTCCTTTCATTTTCAGAGCCTCTCCTTCTTCTGGAGCACGATCCCTGCTGGGGATCCCAGTGCAGAGCCATGGGATGGCTGGGAATGCTCTGTACAACCCCAGGGAGAGGAACTAAAGGCAGAAAACAGAGGTGAAAGCATCCCCAGCCACCAGAAATGCTCTGTGCATGTGTGCCTGGTGCTCGGGAGGCTGTGCGAGCCCCAGGCTGAGGGGACACACCTTGCAGAGGCATTTCTGTGCCCAAGTGTTTGCCTGACTGCGGTTACGCAAGAGAAATCGGCTCCAAAGGAACCCCACGCCCAAGCCAGGCTCCTGCCAGGGTCTGGCTCCTCCTGGAAAGGCCAAGAGGCTGCCCAGGAGTGTTGAAAACAAATTTCAGAGCCCAGGAGATTCCTCTGGCTGCCCTGGAGGAGTCCAGACCCTGGGAAGGGGCTCAGAGACCTTGGCACAGAGTGATAAAACACCAAAAGCACCTGAGCCTTTGATTTTAAGCATGGAAAAACAATTACCAGCTTTGTGTGAGCCACAAGAGTCTGAGTAGAACGTTAGGGGATTTATCACAGGGTGAAAATGTAGAATTTTGGGGTTTTAGAATGGGGGTTCAGGAGGCAGGATGGAGGAATCTGGGTGGAAATTCCTCTGATTTCCTTGGAGGACTCAAGACCCTGGCAGGGAGCTCAGAGACCTTGGCACAGAGTCAAAAACACCTTTGCCTTCCATTTTAACCCACAGAGAAAATTACCAACTTTGTGTGAAGATTTACAAGCCACAAGAGTTTAAGTAAAATGATAGTTAGTTTGTCAAAAAGTGGAAAAATAGAATTTTGGGGTTTTTAGAATGGGGGTTCAGGAGGCAGAATGGAGGGATTTGGATGTGCCTTGTCCTTCCTCTTTCTTCTTCTTGTCCTCCATCTTCTGGGTGATGGTGGCACTTTTGGACTGGTTTAGAGTAGAAGTTCACTGTCTAACACAGGTGATAGGTATTGGAAAATTTATTAGTTGGATAGATAATTGGAAAATTATTGTAAATAAAATTCAGGTAGTTTTTAGTATAAAGAGATAACACCACCCAAAGGCAGTCAGTGTGCTGGACAGATCTCAGCAGGGCAGAAAAAGAATGAAATAAAATAAAAATAAACAACTTTGAGAAGCTCAGCTGAGAGATCCTGACTCCTTCTTTGATTACAGGGCTGGGAAAAAGAGATTTTTCAACACCTTGGGGTCATCTCAACTGTAGAGACTCCAAGAGCTGCCCAGAATGTTGAAAACAACACATTTCTGGGTGTGTGTGGTTCTTAACCAGCCCTGAGAGCTCTGCAGGGAAACCAAGTGGATTTAGGGGCCTGAGGGATCTTTTCAGAATGGTCATGGCAGCAACAGATTTTCTGCACGGAGGAAAAGTCCACTGGCACCCAGAGGATCCCTCAGCACCCAGCACCATGAGCCTGTTTTATCCCACAGGGTGTTTGGGGAAATCCCATTTTATTTTCCACCAGGAGCCACCTGAAGAGGTGACAGCAATGGGAGGAACTGATGGCCCCACCCAGCCTGGAAGGAGGATTGCTTCATCCAAACCAGAAATGAGGATTTGCCTCATCCAAACCATAAATGGCTCCCCCAAGGCTACCAGGAATGCGCAGGGAGTGTCCCAGGGACTGCTCCAAGGGATCAGCATCCTTCAGTTCTTTGTGATTTTTATCCCCAAACATCCCCAGGTGAGGCACCATGGACTGACTGCTCCTCCCTGTGTGACACAGACAAACCCAGCTGCAAATCCCCAGCTCAGAGCAAAGCCTGAGTCCTGATCCACAGGGGTTTGTGTCAAACCAAGGCTCCACTCAGGGCAGAGACCTTTCCAAACCACTCCAAGCACATCCAGAGCATTCCCAGAGGATCTCATAGAAGTTTTCAGCCACTTTGGGAGTGCTCACTCTGCCACAATGGTGTAACAGGAGCTCTGAATATGTGGGGAAGGGGATCTGAACATTTATTGGGCTGTAAAATGTATTTCCTTAACCCCCTGAGGATGCTGTGTGCTAAATTAATATTGGGAGTCCCTGCAGATCACAGCACCATGCTCAAAACCCTACTTGGAATATTTCATAGCTGCACTACAGCCCTTTGTTACAGAAAAAACACTCATTTTTAACAACCCACAGACACTCAAATCTCCAAAAGGCATTTTCTAAAACTCAGAATTCATAAATTCCTCCCCATTAACAGCATCCCAGCACACCTGGCAGTGCCCCCAGCCCACAGATGAAGCACCCAGCAAGCCCCAGCCCCAGATTTGATTTGTGCAGGGACAGAGGAAGCCAAGCCTGCTCTGCTGGGGTGAGATCTGGGGTTGATCTGCAGCAGCAGCTCTGCTGTCACCTCCCAGCACCACCCTGTAATGGGATCGCTGGGATCAGGTGCTCATTCCCAAAACATGAGAATATTTCTTACAGCAACTCCTGAGCAGCACAGGGAGAAGCTGGGCCCTCAGAGTGTCTGTTATCCCCAAGGATAATGTGTTTTCTGCTATGTGCAGCAGCACAGAAACAGCAGGAGTGGAAATGGAAACCCTCCTGAGATCCCTCACAGGAACCTTCCTGGTGCCAGGGATGGGATTTTCCCTGCCAGCACAAATGTCCCCTCATTCCCTCATTTACAGAACCCTGGATGTCCCCTCATTCCCTCATTTACAGACCCCTGGATGTCCCTCATTCCCTCATTTACAGACCCCTGGATGTCCCCTCATTCCCTCATTTACAGACCCCTGGATGTCCCCTCATTCCCTCATTTACAGACCCCTGGATGTCCCCTCATTCCCTCATTTACAGACCCCTGGATGTCCCCTCATTCCCTCATTTACAGACCCCTGGATGTCCCCTCATTCCCTCATTCACAGACCCCTGGATGTCCCCTCATTCCCTCATTCACAGACCCCTGGATGTCCCTCATTCCCTCATTCACAGACCCCTGGATGTCCCCTCATTCCCTCATTTCCAGACCCCTGGATGTCCCTCATTCCCTCATTTCCAGACCCCTGGATGTCCCTCATTCCCTCATTTCCAGACCCCTGGATGTCCCTCATTCCCTCATTTACAGACCCCTGGATGTCCCTCATTCCCTCATTTACAGAACCCTGGATGTCCCTCATTTACAGAACCCTGGATGTCCCCTCATTCCCTCATTTACAGACCCCTGGATGTCCCTCATTTACAGAACCCTCGATGTCCCCTCATTCCCTCATTTACAGACCCCTGGATGTCCCTCATTCCCTAATTTACAGACCCCTGGCAGCTCTCCAGGAACCTGGAACCAAAGCAGGAGGTTCCTCCCCTGCAGGCACTGGAGCAGCAGCACTGACATCCAGAACTTATTAGAGAGAAATTCCCTTTTCCTGTCTCTCCACAGGACTGGCAGATGGAGCATGGGGTGGGACAATGCCAGTTTTGGGGGTTTTGGGGCGTTTTCCCTCTCAGCACAGTGATAACAGCCCTGAACACTCAGTTCCCATGGGTGAAGGGAAGCAGCTCCTACTCAACCCTTGCACCAGGTCATAAAAATGATGAATAATTCCCTGCTGGATGTGCATCCATGGGATATCCCAGTGACACTGTCACATTTTCTGGAAAATCCCCTTGCCCAGGATTTCCTCTCCTGAGAAGCCTCAGAGAAAAAGGAAACCAACATTATTCCATTTGCTTCTCCTGTGTTTTGCTGCTTTGGAACGTGGCTGGAGATTTGTTTATCCAACAGGTGAATTGTTTTGAGTTAATGACCAATCACAATCCAGCTGTGTCAGACTCTGGAGAGAATCAGGAGTTTTCATCATCATCATTATTTCATCATCATCATCATCATCTTGTTAAGCCTTCTGTCAGTATCCTTTCTCTAGTCTTTAGTATAGTTTCAATATGGCATGATATGATATGATGTAATATGATATAATGTAATATGATATAAAGTAACATAATATAAATTAAATTAAATTATAATATAATATATGGTGTAATGTAATGTATTATGATATAATATTATATATAAAATATGACATAATGTAATATAATATATATTATATTATATAGATAAGAGATAATATAATATAGTATAATATAATATAATATAATATAACATATAATATAATGTAATATAACGTAATGTAATGTGCAATATAATGTAATATAATGTAATGTAATATATATTATATGATGATATGATATGATATTATATAATTAGAATATATCATATCATATAATATAACGTAATATAACATAATATAATGTAATATGCAATACAATGTAATATAATGTAATATAATGTAATGTAATATATATGATATGTTGTAATGTAATGTAATATAATATGATGTAATATGATATATGATATGATATGATATGATATGATATGATATGATAATATAACATAATATAATATGATGTAATGTAATAATAAATCAGTCTTTTAAGAACACAGAGTCAGATCCATCATTTCCTCCTGCCATGGGGGACCCAGTAAAACACGCCAGGCTGGTGCCCAGACAATGCCCCACCCCAGGGCGCCCCCGTGGGTGGCACTGGCCCTGTCCCCAGCACTCACCAGCCTGCTCCAGCGCCACCAGCATGGACTGCTCGATGAGATCCCTCTCGATGAAGCTGCGGAACTCCTCCGAGTACACGGTGAGGTCGGGCAGCTGGAAGGTGCAGACGGGCATCTCCAGCGGGTGCTCGCTGCTGCCGCTGCCGTTGCTGGAGACGTGGGAGCGGGCCAGGGACACGATGGTGGAGCTGGCGTGGGAGATGCCCCGGGACAGGCGCTTCTCTGGGGGAGAGCAGGGGGAACAACAGCAAAGTGGGGCAGGGGCCTGTGACAAAACCAGCCTTTGTCCCCTTGGAAGGGGAAGAAACCCCCAAGTTTCTCTCCTCGATTAGGTGAAAAAGGCACCTCATAGGCCTGGAGGACTTCACCTCAAAGCCATTAGTTTCTTTGTTCACTTCTTTTTCTAGTAAATTGCCACTTTTGTGAGGTGTTTTACCAGGAGCCTGGAGAAGAGGAGGCTCAGAGGTGCCCTTATTGCTCTCTACACCTTCCTGAAGGGAGCTTGGAGACAGGTGGGGTTGGTCTCTTCCATCAGTTTTCCCCATTTTCCCCATTTTTCCCCATTCCAGGGCAGCACTGACAGAACCAGAGGACACAGTCTCAAGGTACCGCAGGGAAGGTACAGGTTGGGTATTAGGAAAAAATTTTTCACCAAAAGAATAATAAAGTACTGGAATGCTCTTCCCAGGGAGGTGTAGAATCACCATCTCTGGATGTGTTTATTTAAACACTGGACATGGTGCTACAGCCTGGTTGAGGTGTGAGGGCATAGGTTGGATGATGATCTTAGAGGTCTCTCCCAACCTCATGATTCTGTGATTTTGAACCTCAGAGAAAGGAAAAAGAATTCTTATCATTTGCTGTGCCTGTGTTTGTACAAAAGTAGAACGCTTGGGACAAAAGCTCTGTGAGAAACATTTGAAGGAGCTGGGGCTGTTCAGCCTGGAGAACAGGAGGCTTAGAGGTGACTTTATTGCTCTCTACACCTTCCTGAAGGGAGGCTGCAGACAGGTGGGGTCAGTCTGACAGAGCCAGAGGACACAGCCTCAAGGTACAGGTTGGATATTAGGAAAAAATGGGAAGGTACAGGTTGGATATTAGGAAAAAATTTTTCACCAAAAGAATAATAAAGTACTGGAATGCTCTTCCCAGGGAGGTGTAGAACCACCATCTCTGGATGTGATTAAAAAGACTGGTTCTACAGTCTGGTTAAGGTCTTAGGGCAGAGGATGGATGATGATCTTAGAGGTCTCTCCCACCCTCATCACCCTGTGATTCTGTGCTCCGACAGGACACTGCCCAGCCCAGGACACCCCTCCAGGACACTGCTCCAGGACACTGCCCAGCCCAGGACACCCCTGCAGGACACTGACCTTGCACCAGGTCATCCTGGCGCTGCAGGGGGGGCCTCCCTGGCCGTGCCAGCTCCCTCTCGGGGGGCCGGCAGCCCCGGCCCTCGTTGAAGGGGTGCGGGAGGTTCCCGGCGTGCACCTGCCGCAGCTGCTCGAAGTCGCTCAGCGCCGCGCTCAGGTCCCAGTTCTTGCCTGCACGGGGACGTGGAGACTCGGTTTTTCCTGTTTTCCCCATTCCAGGTGTGGAAGCTGAGGAATTTTCCCCATTTTCCCCCATTTTTCCCAGAATTATCCCCATTCCCCCCATTCCAGGTGAAGCAGCCCCACTCACCCTCACCCACCACAGAAACTGAGACACTCCCTAAACATCTTTGCTGGAAACCATTCCAGCCCCCAGCTCCCTCCCCTCTTCCCTCCCACCCTGGGCATTCCCATGATGATTCCCAGTTTTCCATACCTTCAAGGAGGTCTCTGGCCAGCCCTGGCTCTGCCCCCGTTGAGCGAACAAAGTCGGACAGGACGATGTCCATAGCCAAGGCCAGAGGGGTCGGCGGCACCCGATCGGCTCCTGGGCATCAACCTGGGCATGGAGAGCACCAAGAGCACCCCTGGACTGCACAGCCCCAGCTGGGAACCAGCTGAGGGCTCAGTGAACCCTCCCCCAGAAATTCAATGTGCTCCAGGTTCACTCCTGGGCAGCACAATGTTCATTTGGCTATAAACAGCAACAGAAAATTTGGGAAAATTCATGAGCTAAACCAATCTCATCTCAAAGGTGGTGGAGCTTTTCTTTCCAAATTAGGAATAAAGTATATAATAAATATAATTTATTATATATACATAATACATATAATAATATGTAATATGTAATATATAATATGTAATATGTAATATGTAATATATATGTCATACATAATATATAATGTCATACATAATATATAATATATAATGTATAATACATAATATATAATATATTATATATAATATATAATATATAATATATTATATATAATATATAATATATAATATAATGTATAATACCGTATATATAATATATAATACATTATACATTATATAGATAATATAATGTATTGTTATTGTATACTATATAACTTATTATATAATATTACATATATATATATAATTATAATTTATTATATATTCATATAATAAATGAATTTTTGGGAGCAATGAGAAAGCAGAGAGTTTCTCTTGTGCATTTACAGGAGTAAATCCCTGCCCCATCCCACTCCAAGCACCCCAGATGTGAGGCAGGGAAAAGGAAATTCAGGATAAAATGCTAGAATTAGGAGATTCTAAGGAAAATATATTTTAAAAAGCCCCTTTCAGACAAAAATCCAAACTGAACAATCCCAATTGCTCTGGCAGACAAAATCAATGTCCAGACAGAGCTCCTTTCCATTCCAGAACTCCTTTGACTCCTGAACCCTTCCCAGAGGGGATCAAAACCTCAGATTTATTGTGTAATTTTGGTTTATTCGATTGGTTTATTTGATTTATTCTGTAAATCTGGATTTTGTTGGGTTTTGAAGGCGTGTGCTCCTGCCATGCCTCCAAATCCTGATTTTCTGCATTCCTGGGGCAGAGAGGGAGAGGAAGAGCAGCCTCATCCGTGGGAGTCCCCATGGGCAAAGTGGAATTTGCTGTTGTTAAAAGGCTGGGATAAAAACTCTGCCATCAAGGAATAGGAAAGAATGGGAATAAAATTTATGCTGAGCTGAAGATCTGGAAGGGGAAAATCTGGGAAGGCTGGGAGAGGGAGGTGCTGGGGTATGAGGTGGGAGAGGAAATTTCAGGATTGTGGAATTTAGAGCAAATTTCAGGATTGTGTGGAATACAAACAAACCTGGTTGTTTTCCTGGTGCCTGAGAAATAAAATCTCTTTTTCAGGATTATCCCTACAGACATGCAAACCTTCCCCCTGGTACCTTAAAATATTTTTTTTCCAAGATTATCCTCAAAGGTGGGCGAAATTCCCTAACAGCACAACTCCCCACAAGCATCCAAGACTTTACCCTGGAATTTCTTGCTGGAGAAACACCTTTCCCACAATGGAGTTGTTAAAATTCCTCCTCCCAGAAGCGATGCCAAAGCCCAGCACATTCCTGGAGCAGGATTTGGCAGCAATTCCCGCTCTCACTCCACCAGTTTAGGGAAGATCCCTAATTAGGAGCTGCACTTTTGGATCCTCTAATCCCTGGCAGGAGCAGCTCCAGGAGGAGATAACGGGAGAAGCTCCCTCCGGGTGGGTGTGGAATTCCAATGCAAATGAAAACTCAGCAGAGCTTTGGGGAGGGAACGAGCAGCACATGCCACCCCCCTCCTGCACTGCATTCCAAACTCCCTCGTGCACAAAAATGCCAGGGAAAACACAGATGGAAAACTCTGGGTCCAGCTGGGAGGTGAAGGATGGTTGGGGATTTGTTGAGGGGTTGGACAGAGAGATGTCCCCACCCCAGATTTATTTATTGATTGTTTCCTTTCCCTGTGGGAGGGAAATGCTCCCTGCTCTTCCCTCCTTCCAGAACAGGTGGGAAATGAGCCCAGGGAGGAAATAAAAACCCGAGAAGATTCACAAATCCATTCCCCAGCCATGGGGCAGGAGCTGAGCACACCCCAAATCCCCCAGGAGGGCATGGGGGTGATCCAAGGTGAGCGTTCCATATTCCAACCAGAAATGGGTGGAAAAAACTGTATTTAGGACTAAATTCAGTTGTTGCTGTGATCCCAACAGCTCTTTGCAGTTTTTTTTAGAAAATGTTTAACAAATATCCTCACGCTTGCAGAGGGTCTGAGCACAGAAATGCTCCTGATGGGAGTGAGCAGCGATCACTGGGAGCAGGAGGAGCTGGAGCTTCGTGCAAACAGAATTCCATGGTCACACACCCACGGGAACCCAGAGAAAAGCTCATTTCCCAGTGCCAGGGGATCCACCCAACGCTGACACCAACCCTCAGCCTTCCAGCAGAGCAATCTGCCCAGTCCCACCCCTGGGGATGGGGCAAAGCTGGGCTTGGTCCTTGCTGGCAGCATGGAAATCCTTCCTGGAGGGAATTCAGATCTTTCACACCAAATGTCCATCCAAAATAAGGGGAAAGCCATAAAACCTCCTGGAGCCTCCTCTCTCTTGCTGCTTGCAGCCTCTCCCAGGGCAACTCCAACTCCATCAATTCACCGGGGGCACGTGGAGCATCCTGGTCCTCCTCAAGACCCCAACACCATCAGAAAAATCAGCAAACTGAGGGAGGAATTCCAGACAAAAGGTCCAAAATCTCAATGTCTCTCAGCTCCATCCTGGTGGGAAATCAACCATGGGGAACACTGGATTTAAACAGCTCACCAGAACCGAGTGTGGAGCAGCAAAACTGGATCCATTTAAAGTTCCAAACTGCAATTTCTGGGGCTTTAATTCCCTTATTTTGTTATATTTCAACACGCTGCAGAAAGAGGAAATAATTCTCTTTGTCAGGGCCAAATCCTGACCCAAGGTCAGCCACGACCTGTGGCTCCAGTGTGTTTATAAAACACTTCCAGAAATATTCCAGGAGCAGCAAAGCCCCGGATCTGGCACGTGATGCTCTGCTGAGGGCAGGAACCGAGCTGGGAGCCAGGACTGCACTGCCAGGGCTCTGCTCCTCACCCCAACCCCACAGGGACACGAGGGACACCAGACCTGACCCTCAGGGAGCTGCAGCTGAGGCAGGAGGTGCCCAAATCCGTGGGAAATTTAATCCTGTCAGACCCACATGGATGTGTTCACTCCCACCAGCAGGGAGCTGCACAACAGTGGAAATACAGCACAAATCAAACTCCTGAACTCCAAACCCTCCAAAATCCTGAAATTTGGCAGCACTCAAGGCTAAGCAGGGGGGTCCTGAGGGGATCTGCAGGTGGGACGTGGGAGCAGCTCCAATCTGAGACTGTGAGGAAAATGAGCTTCTCCATGAGCTCTGAGTGAGCATGGCCTGATGCTCCTGAAGGCTTCCTGGTGCTCCTGAAGGCTTCCTGGTGCTCCTGAAGGCTTCCTGGTGCTCCTGAAGGTTTCCTGATGCTCCTGAAGGCTTCCTGATGCTCCTCAAAGAGGTTTCTGATGCTCCTCAAAGAGGTTTCTGATGCTCCTCAAAGAGGTTTCTGATGCTCCTCAAAGAGGTTTCCAGATGCTCCTCAAGGAGATATCCTGATACACAATGAGGTTTCCTGATGCTCCTGAAGGCTTCCTGATGCTCCTCAAAGAGGTTTCTGATGTTTCTCAAAGATGTTTCTTTCCTGATGTTCCTGAAAGAGGTTTCCTGATGCTCCTCAAGGAGCTTTCCTGATGTTCATCAAGGAGCTTTCCTTTTGCTCCTGAAGGTTTCCTGATGCTTCTTAACGAGGTTTCCTGAAGCTCCTCAAGGAACTTTCCTGATGCTCCTCAAGGAATTTTCCTGAAGCTCCTCAAGGTTTCCTGATGCTCCTCAAGGAGGTTTCCTGATGCTCCTCAAGGAGGTTTCATGATGCTCCTCAAGGAGGTTTCCTGAAGCTCCTCAAGGAGGTTTCCTGATGCTCCTCAAGGAATTTTCCTGAAGCTCCTCAAGGAGCTTTCCTGATGCTCCTCAAGGAGGTTTCTGGCTTCCTCCCCACCCCACACCTGTCCTGGCCCTGCAGGTTATCTAACAGCCCCAGGATTAGCAGCACCTGTCCTGACCTGACACCTGTGCTGTGTCACTAAGCTCCAGCTGCAAGGGCTGGGTGGGACACACACCCTGCAGCTCCTGACTCCTCCAGGGTGGGAATCAACCCAGATCATCATCATCATCATCATCATCATCATCAACAAAAATCCAGTTATTCCTGATAAAACTGAACATGCAGGACACCCTTGGAGTGCTGGGTGGGACACACACCATGTCTGTCTCTTACAGGACGGGAATCAATCCAGATCCTCCTCATCATCATCAAAAAAAAAGTTATTCCTGATAAATAACAGGACGCCCTGTTACTTATCAGATGCAGGACATCCTTGGAGCTGTGAGTGCAGAATGGAGCCAGCCTGGCAGGGAAGAGCAGGAATTTTGGGGAACACACAACACAGGCAGCTGTGGCAGTGACTGAGGAATTTTCCCCCAATTTTTCCTGGAATTATTCCCATTTTTCCCCATTCCAGGCGCTGGATGTGGCTCTGTGGCTGCACCTCATGCTTGGTAGGAACAGCCCACCAAGATTTCCCATTCTGGGAACTTCTGACAAAGTTTTAGCACAGTCTAAGAGGAGAGCACATAATCCCCAAAAATGAGCTGCTCCAGTAGGGAAAAAGGGCTCTGAAAAAAGGGGCTCCTAAAGGGGAATAAAAGGGGCACCTAAAGGGGGCTAAAAGGGATCCTAAAACCACCCTGGTGCTCAGGAGTTGGAGTGAAATTATGGAAATCATCCCAATTTTATCAAGTTTCAGTGCTTCAATGAACAGCTTTATCCTGTTTTTATTTCCAGAGTTCCAGCTGCTTCCCAGTGCTGCAGACACAGCTGGGCTCCTCCCAGCTCCCAGCTCATCCTGAACCTTGGGCTGAAGAACACACCAGAACCTTCCACTTTTATCTCCAAGATAAAAGCCCAATAAATCTCCAGCAGCAGCTGCAGCAAATCCAGGTTCTGCCCCACCACCACCATCATCATCATCATCATCATCATCATCCTCCTGGTTATCAACTGCTCCCAAAATTACAGCATTCTCTAATCTCTAATGACAGCGCTGACGACAAACTCAGCTCTCTCAGTGTCTGCACCAAAGAAATTCCCTTTGAGCCAAGCTCTCCCTAAACCAGGCCACGATTATTTGCAGCCTGAGCTGGACCTGGCACACGCTGTCCTTGCCTGGATCCCAGGGGAGGCTCCAAATGTCCCCTCTGCAATCGAGGCCAGGGCAGCTCCACCACCAATTCTGCTCATTTGGTCCCCAAATGTTTCAACCCAGCGCTGCTCCTGCCAGGATAATCCATTTTCAGCCCTTTGCAGGGATGGGTTTAGGGTGGAACTCGGGACTGGGAGAGCTGAAGTGCCAATTGAGGGCCAGAGCATCTCGCAGAGACAGCAGAGCCACGTCCTGGCACAGAGTGGCACAGATTCACCACCAACACCAGCAGAAAATTAAATATATCCCAATAAAAATACTGAAGAGCAGAGTCCTGAATTTTGAAGCAGTTTGGGCACCCAGCTCCTTTTCCCATCCCCAGCTGGGATTTGGATGCTCCTGCCCACACCAGGGGCTGCCAAGGCTGAAGCAGGCACAGGGGATGCCTGGATCCACAGGTGGCCACTCCAGGAGCTCCTTTAGCACAAAACCATCTTTAAGTAGATTTAAAATCCCATTTTCCAAAAAAAACCAAAAAAAAACAAAAAAAACCCCAAACAACTCAGCATGGACGTGTGCTAGGTCAGGAAGATAAAACCCAGCGGTGTCAGCGATTCACAGCGAAGAATCCCGGCTGGAAGTTTGGACTTTGCAGCTCTGTGGCTTTCAGGAACCGGGAGATTCCCGGTCCCGAGCACCAATTTCACAGCCAGGAAAGCCCCGCAGCATTCCCGGCGCACCGGGACCCAACACAACCCCCGGGAGGCTCCGTTCTCCTACCGGGAGTGAGGTTCCCGGAGCTGGGCACGGTCCGGGGCTGTGGCCGGGAACGAACCAAAGGAGAAATAAAAACCCCCGAACTCGCTCTCCTCACTCCAGGGCTGGTTCTCAGCTCCTGTTTCGCTCCACAGCGGAGCCACCCCAGCCTGGACCGGGCAGCCGCGCGGAAATCCCGGTGTTCCCGGGAGAAAACAACCACCAAGAGCAGAATTATTCGGGACGGGAGCAGGAAAACGCCGCTCCCCGAGGAGCCCCGGCGGTGAAGCCCGGGGGATCCGCACCGGCAGCGGCCCCGGAGCGGCCCCGCAGGCCCCCGGGCTGAGCAGGGACCCGCAGCCGGCACCCGCACGCCGCAACCCGCCCCGGTACCGCGGGACAACCTCCGGGAGCGGCCCCGGGAGCCGCAGCCCGGCAGCGACCCCGGGAGCCGCCCCCGCCGCCCCCTCAGGCCGCGCCGTGACCCCGCGGGCGCCGCCGACGCCGCCCCGAGGCCCGGCCCCGCCAAAACTTTCCCGAGGCCGAGCGGGGGCCCCGCCGTTACCTCCGAGAGGCTCCATGGGTGGCCCGGAGCGGCCCGGCCCGGAGCGGCCCCGGGGCCCTCCCGCCGTCGTCGCCGCCGCCGCTGAGGCCGCTCCCGGGGCGGGGGGGGACGGACAGAGCGGGGGGGGGGAGGGCGGAACGGAACGCGCCACCCGGAACGCGCCGCCACCCCCGTTCCCGCCCGGAACGCTTTGGCGGGCGCACGCGGCCGTGCGGGCAGGGGCCAATGGCGGCGCAGGGCCGGGCCGGGCCACGCCCACCTCGGGAGCGGGGGGAGCAGAGCGCCCCCTGGCGGCGGAACGTGGGGGGGGGCGGCACCGGGATCCCCCCGGGACCACCGGGAGGGCGCGGGACACCGGGGGGCACCGGCACCACCGGGAGGGGCCTGGGACCACCGGGAGGGCGCTGAGACCCGCTGTGTGCGGTCTGAGAGCCTCGGGGGAGGCCCGGGATCCCCGAGAGGGGCCTGAGACCCCCGTGAGGGGCCCATTACCCCCATGAGCGGCCTGAGACCCCTGTGAGGGGCCTGAGACCCCCGTGAGGGGTTTGAGATCCCCGGGAGGGGGCTGGGACCGCCATGAGGGGCCTGAGTCCCCTGTGAGGAACCTGAGACCCCCATGAGGAGCCTGAGACCCTCGTGAGGGGCCCGTGACCCCGTGTTTGCAGCCTGAGACTCCCTGTACAGAGTCTGAGACGCTGCTGAGGGCTTGAAACCCCTGTATGGAGTCAGTCACACCTTGATGGAGCCTGAGACCCCATGTAAGGGTTCAGTAAGGGCCTGAGACCGTGAGGGGTGTCCCCTTCTGTGGGGTCAGTGGCCCCAGAGCGAGGCCCTGGAGGGTGAGGGGTCAGCACCCGCTCCCTGAGCCTGGTTGCCACTGGGGATCCTTTCCTTAGTATGGAAAGATTCCTGTTCCTTGCTCATGGCATGGGAACAGTGTGGAGTGGGGCAGCAGCCCCAGATGGCCCCACATTCCCTGGGACGTTCCTTGTGACATTCTCTGTGACATTCTCTGTGACATTCCCTGTGCTGAGGGCCCGAAATTCCCTGTGACATTCCCTGTTCCAAGGGCCTGGAATTCCCTGTGGCATTCCCTGTGATATTCTCCATGGCATTCCCTGGGACATTCCCCGTTCCAAGGGCCCCACATCCCTGTGACATTCCCTGTGCCGAGAGCTCCACATTCCCTGTGCCATTCTCTGTCCCTATGGCATTCCCTGTGCCATTCCCTGTGCCAAGGACCCCACATTCCCTATGACATTCCCCATGCCAAGGGCTCCATATCCCTGTGACAATTCCTGTGCCATTCCCTGTGCCCCAGGTGGGCCAGGCCCTGTTCTGCAGCAGTGGCCAGCGGGAGCTGCAGGGGCTGGTGACAAACAGGCCACGTCATGCCCCCGGCTCAGCTGATCCTGATTCTGAATCCATTCTTTGTGTCCTGCCAGGAACCTGCCCTTGTTTGTGTCCTGCACAAAGGGATTGTTTGTGTGGCTGGGCAGGGAAATGTCCAGCACAGAAAGGACAGGCCCGGGGTTTGTCCCTGCTGGCTGCACAGTTTGTCCTCACAGCGGGTCCTGCCTCATGTCTCTGGTGGCCAGCAAGGGGCTGGAGGGTCCCTGTGCTCCAGAGTGATCCCTGTGCTCTGGAATGTTCCTGTGCTCTGGAACAATCCCTGTGCTCCGGAGTGATTCTTGTTCTCCATAGTGATCGCTGTGCTCTGGAATGTTCCTGTTCTCCACAGTGATCCCAGTTCTCCAGAGTGATTCCCATTCTCCACAGTGATCCCAGCTCTCCACAGTGATCCCTGTGCTCTGGATGATCCCAGTGCTCTGGATGATCCCTGTGCTCCAGAGTGATCCTTGTTCTTCAGTAATTCCAGTTCTCCACAGTGATCCCCATTCTCCAGAGTGATCCTTGTCCTCCACAGTGATCCCTGCTCTCCACAGTGATCCCAGTTCTCCACAGTGATCCCAGTGCTCTGGAATGTTCCTGTGCTCCAGATTGATCCCTGTGCTCTGGAACAATCCCTGTGCTCTGGAATGTTCCTGTGCTCCAGATTGATTCCTGTGCTCCAGATTGATTCCTGTGCTCCAGATTGATCCCTGTGCTCTGGAATGTTCCTGTGCTCCAGAGTGATCCCTGTGCTCTGGAACAATCCCCGTGCTCTGGAATGTTCCTGTGCTCCAGATTGATTCCTGTGCTCTGGAACAATCCCTGTGCTCTGGAATGTTCCTGTGCTCCAAGTTGATTCCTGTGCTCCAGAGTGATCCCTGTGCTCTGGAATGTTCCTGTGTTCCAGATTGATCCTTGTTCTTCACAGTGATCCCTGTGCTCTGGAACAATGCCCGTGCTCTGGAACGTTCCTGTGCTCCACAGTGATTCCTGTGCTCTGGAACAATGCCCGTGCTCTGGAATGTTCCTGTGCTCCAGAGTGATCCTTGTTCTTCGCAGTGATCCCTGTACTCCAGTGATCCCTCTTCTCCAGAGTGATCCCAATTCTCCTCAGTGATCCCAGTGCTCTGGAATGGGGTCAGCACAATGTTAACCAGACATAAAATCCCATCTCGTTCCACAGCTCCAGTCAGGAACATTCCCAGAAACTGATCTAAAGGATTTTGTGGTGAATTTAGCCCTGAGGAGCCAGGAGAGCCTTGGTGCTGCTGCTCCCTGCAGAGCCACACACAGGACAGGGCCATGGGGACAGGGACAGTGCCCCACACAGGGGTGGCACAGCCTGCCCTGGCTGTTCCCCCTTGCAATCAGGAGTGGAGAGCCCTTTTGAAACAACCAACACCAAATTCAATCCCTTAAAATAGCAGTGCCATAATCCCAGACAATCCTATTGCCTCAACTTAGGGGCCACGGTCTGTCCTCGTGCCTGGGCAGTGGTGGCAGCCCCAGGGCAGGCATCGGGGAGGTTAAATCAGGGTTATTTACAGAAATTATACTTGACTCGATTCTTATTCAAGAATTAGAAGGTTAAAATTATTATGGTCAAAAAGAGGTTATTAAAATTATTAAGGTTTAAAAGAATTATGAGGTTTAAATTAAAAATTACAGCAAATGCAGAGGTGTTTTCCAGCCTAAACAATTCCGTGATTCCAACCATCTCACTAATTTGCCTGTGGGGAATGAAAAGTGTAAAATTTCTGCAGAATAAAAGTTGTTTTAAATGTTTTACCTGTAAACCAGGGATAAACATCCCACCAGGAAGACTCAGAGGTTTGGTTTGTGATTCATTTCATTAAAATGGAACAAGAAGGGGTTTGTCTTCCCTGAGAACAAGGACAAAGATGGATTTAAAGAGGAGATGACACCCCGGGTTTGCTTAGTTCACAAATAAAATCCAAAAGCATTTCCTAGGAAACTGGACAATAACTAAACCAGCACTTTCCAGACTCTGAATCATTTAACAATAAGGCCAGAAATCAATCAGATGCAATTAATTCCAAATTTTTTATACCATTTGCTGTTATTGTGTGTATCCTTTGGCCAGGAGCACCCACACACTCCTTAAGGCATCACTTTGGATATGAGAAACAAAATCTGGCAAGAAATAAGAGATGTAAGAAAGAAAATACTGGAATTGTATTTTTCTAGCTAAATCCCTATTTAAACCACTCAAATCTTTGGAGTTTGTACATTTCCAGCCTCTAGAAAAGAAGACTCAAAGCATTTGGAAGCGAAAAGTAAAATCTCGGCAGGAAATTGAAGGATTAAAGACGCCAAAAGTGTCCGTCACTCTGAGAGGAACGGGGGAGCCGCTTAATTGGAAGTGAAAGGCAGGACACACTCATTAATTAATTGTTATCCCCTCTATAAATAGGGCTTTGGCAGCGGGGGAGTGCCCGGCCCGGGTCAGCCCTGTCCCGCCGGGAATAGCTCCTAATCCCAGCGTCCTGGCCCGGGATTAACGGGACCGGGCTGGTCCCGGGGCGTTCTCCATCCCCGGTTCGGTGGAACCGGGTCACGTCCTTTGTCCTTGGGGACCCCACGGGACCCTCGGGTGTGCCGAGCCCTCCTGGGGGCTTGGGTGGGTCTGCGAGGATTTGGGGTAGACCTGGAGGGGGTTTGTGAGTGTTTGGGGTGGGTTTCGGTGGATTTCGCTTGGTTTAGGGTGGATTTAGTACAAACCGGAGCGGGTTTGTGTTGTTTTAACATGGGTTTAACATGGGTTAAACCATGGGTTTTAACATAGGTTTAACATGGGTTAAACCATGAGTTTTAACATAGATTTTATTTAAGTGTGTCTGGGGTGAGTCTGTTTGGGTTCAGTATCAAACTTCTCCGCCCTCCAGAGCCACTTCCACTGCTCGGGTCCCCTCGGGAAGGGAAAGGACGGGCTGGGGGCTGCGGGAACCCCGGAGGGACCGGGGACTGCGGGAGCACCGGGAGCGCAGCTGGCGGAGCCGCTCCCGCTGCCGGACTACAACTCCCAGCAGGCAGCGGGGCCGGGCGGAGCGGTGCCGAAGAGTCCCGAAGTGGGGCCGAGCCTGGCCGAAGCGGGGCCGGACATTCCCGAAGCGAGGCCGGAAAGAGCCGAAGCGGGGCCGGAGCGGGCGAGGGGCGGCCCGGTAGAGGAGCATCCCCGGCAAGATGAACGCGGTGCTGGCGGTCCGGCAGTACGTGTCCAAAATGATCGAGGACAGCGGTCCCGGTATGAAAGTGCTGCTGATGGACCGGGAGACGGTGAGGAGCGGCCGGGCCGGGAGCGCGGAGGGCGGCGGGGCCGGGAGCCGGGCCCAGCGCCGCCGTGACGGGCGCTGCCCCCGTGCCGCCCGCAGACCGGCGCCGTGAGCGTGGTGTACACCCAGTCCGAGATCCTGCAGAGAGAGGTTTATCTCTTCGAGCGCCTCGACTCGCCCAACAGGGAGCCCATGAAGCACCTCAAGGCCATCTGCTTCCTGAGGCCCACCAAGGTACGGGGCAGAGCGGAGGGAAACGGACTCAGATCGGGCTGGGGAGGTTTGGGTTGGATATTCAGGAGAATTCCTTCATGGAAAGGGTTGTTCGGCAGAGCCACAGTCGCTGGAATTGTTCAAATCCGTGTGGATGTGGCACTTGGGGACAGGGGTCCATGGTGGCCTTGGCAGTGCTGGAGGGACAGTTGGACTCAGTGGTCTCAAAGGGCTTTTCCAAACTCACTCATTCCATGTTTGTGGTGCTGATGAAGAGCTGGGCACTGGAGCAATGCTGGGGAGGTCCAGGTTGGATATTCAGAGAATTCCTTAATGGAAAGGGTTGTTCAGCCCTGGCACAGGGCAGTGGTGGAGCCACAGTGCCTGGAATTGTTCAGATCCCTGTGGATGTGGCACTTGGAGACAGGAGTCCGTGGTGGCCTTGGCAGTGCTGGGGGAACGGCTGGACACCAAGATCTCAGAGGCTTTTCCATCCCTAAGGATTCCATGATTCCTTATTCCTTAACTCTGCTCTCCCTGGTGCTGTTTCCATCCAGGAGAACGTGGAGCTCCTGGTGCAGGAGCTGAGAAGGCCCAAGTACAGCGTCTACTTCATCTGTGAGTATGAAGAGCCCTGGAGGGGTCCTGGAGCTCCATAAATCCGTAAATCCCAGTGTGGATGGGGTAGGCTGCACACCTCTGTGCACCTTCCTGTGCCAGCTGTGTCAGGCAGGGAATTCCCACGTGTCCTGAATGTTCCATGGGTTTGCAATGGGGCAGAATGACTCCAGCTGCCTTGGGGTTGCAGTGCAGTCCTGCAGGCCAGGAATGAGCCCCTAGGATGGCAGGAGCTGGGGGAAGTGGCCTCTAGATGTCATCGTGGCTCTGCAGGACGCTGGGGACACGGGCAGGGAACGGGTTGGGAGCATCCCTGGGAGGTGGCTCGGGATTCCAGCACCTGCAGGGTGAGAGGGGCTCTGTGGGGTCTCTCCTGCCCCAGAGGGGAGCAGACTGCCAGCCCACAGGGTCTGCATGGAGCCCCCCTGTCCCTTCCCTGTTTCCTCCCAGATTTCAGCAACGTCATCAGCAAGAGCGACGTGAAGGCCTTGGCTGAGGCCGATGAGCAGGAGGTCGTGGCTGAAGTGCAGGTGAGGTTTGGATGTTTTAGGGAGAGCCAAAAGCAAAGGGAAGGTCCAGGCTGCCAGACACTGGGAGCTGTTCCCAGCTGGTGCGTGCCAGGCCTGGCTGGGAGGAGGGATGGACACAAATGTGGGATGGAGAGGTAAAAGACAGAAAATGTCTTTTCCATTCCTCTGTGCCCTGGGCTCTCACAGCTGCTGCTGGTTTTGGTGGTTCACAAGGTGCTGCCCAGTTCAAATCCGTGTGGATGTGGCCCTTGGGGACAGGGAGCTGTGGTGGCCTTGGCAGTGCTCAGTGGTCTCAAAGGGCTTTTCCAATTCCATGATTCCATGTTTGTGGTGCTGATGAAGAGCTGGGCACTGGAGCAATGCTGGGGAGGTTCAGGTTGGATTTTCAGGAGAATTCCTGCATGGAGAGGGTTGTTCAGCCCTGGCACAGGGCAGTGGTGGAGCCACAGTGCCTGGAATTGTTCAGGTCCCTGTGGATGTGGCACCTGGGGACAGGGGGCTGTGGCGGAGGGGAGCTGTCAGAGGGTCTGGGGTGGAGGGAGGAAGGATGATCTGAACCAGTGCGTGCAGGGGGTGGTGGGAGCTTGGTCAGAGACACAGAACTGCTCTGTTCCCCTCTCCAGGAGTTCTATGGTGACTACATTGCAGTGAACCCGCACGTCTTCTCCCTGAACCTGCTGGGCTGCTGTCGGGTAGGAACACGGCGAGTTGTTCTTGTTTTGGGTAAGGTATTGAACCCAGGAGATTGCTCTGGCTGCTCTGGAGAGCTCCAGATCCTGGCACAGGGCTCACAGACCTTGGCACAGAGTCACAAACACCTTTACCTTCCATTTTAACCGTGGAAACAATTACCAGCTTTGTGTGAGGAGTTAACAAGGCACAAGGGTTTGAGTAGAATGATAGTGAATTTGTCACAGGGTGAAAATGTAGAATTTTGGGGGTTTTAGAGGTTCAGCAGGCAGGATGGAGGAATCTGGGTGTGTCCTGTCTTTCTCCTTCTTCTTGTCCTCCATCTTCTGGGTGATGGTGGCACTTTTGGATTGGTTTAGGATAGAGACAGACTGTCTAACATAGGTGATAGGTATTGGAAAATAATAAATAAAGTACTGGTAGTTCTTAGTATAAAAAGATAACACTGCCCCTAGGGCAGTCAGTATGCTGGACAGATCTCAGCAGGTCAGAGAAAGAATAATAGATAAGAGAAAACAAAAAACCTTGAAAAGCAGAGCAGAGGAATCCCAACTCCTTAGAGGAAGAAGAAGGTGGGAAAAAAGACTTTTAATACCTCAGGAGCCATTTCAGCAACAAACCCAACAAATCTCTCATAACCCAGGGCACTGGGGGGCTGCTGGGGGGCAATGGGCCTTGGCAAGGAGGTTTTGTGTTCAGCCCCTGGGTACCTGCTGCTCCAGCACTGTTGTGCTTTCCTGTGACGCTTCAGCACTCAGAAACAAGGATGTGGGGAAGTGTGGGAGCTGTGCATCCACGTGAGGTGCAGCTTTTCCTTCCAGGGCCGCAGCTGGGACCCGGCTCAGCTCACCAGGACAACGCAGGGCCTCACTGCTCTGCTCCTGTCCCTGAAGAAGTGCCCCATGATCCGCTACCAGCTCTCCTCAGAGCCGGCAAAGCGCTTGGCCGAGTGTGTGAAGGTGAGAGCAGCCCACAGCTCAGCTTTAGGATGAATTCAGCCTTGGCTGGTTTTTTACAAACACCTGTTTGTCACTGTCCTGTTTTCTGGAAAATCCCTTTGCCAGGATTTCTTCTCCTGGGAAGCTGAGAAGCCTCAGAGGAAAAGGAAAACAATATTATCTCATTTGCTTCTCTTTTGTGTTTTGCTGCTTTGGAATGTGGTTTGGAGATTGTTTATCCACCAGGTGGTTGGTTGATTGGTCTCGTGTAAATTGTTTTAACTTAATGACCAATCACGATCAGGTTGTGTTAGGACTCTGGAAGAGGTCACAGAGTTTTCATTATCATTCTTTGTGGCCTTCTGTCTGTATCCTTTCTTTATTCTTTAGTATAGTTTAGTTTGGCATTCTATAATATAATGTATAATGTAATGTATAATATATAAAATATAATGTGTAATGTATAATGTATAATACATAATGTATTATGTATCATATATTACATTATAATAATATTATAGATTATAGATTATAGATTATAGATTATAGATTATATATTATATATTATAGATTATATATTATAGTGTCCCAATTCCCTGGGGCCTTCAGCTCCTCCCTGGCAGTGCAGACAATGCAGCAGGATTGAGCTTTCACCCTCCCTTCCCTCTGCATAAATCCACGCTGAGAGGGAGCCTTTTCCAGGATTTCAAGAGGGATTTTTCCCATTTTTTTTCCCCCCTTTTCCCCACAGCAAGTGATCACCAAGGAGTACGAGCTGTTCGATTTCCGCCGCACCGAGGTCCCTCCCCTGCTCCTCATCCTGGACCGCTCGGACGATGCCATCACCCCCCTGCTGAACCAGGTGAGCCACACCCAGCTGTGCCAGGCTGGGGCAGGTCACACACCCAGCTGTGCCAGGCTGGGGAGCTCTGCAGCATCTGGAGTTCAACCCCTGGCAGGTCATGGTTGGATGTTGTAGAGGAAAGTGTTGCTTCACACCCCCAGTCCCTCCAAAATCTCTCTTTTATCCCTGGCTATGTTCTCCAGACCTGAGTGGGGGTTGTTTGTGCTGGCTTCGGTGGCAGATGGACCCAGCACCCTGGGAAATGGGGCCACCAGCACTTCCATGTGGTTTCTGGAGCCCCAGTGCTTTGCAGGGCCTTTCCCAAGGGTTGTTTGTGGGGCTGTGAGTGACCTTGCCCTGCTGAGTCTCCCTCTGTTATCGATGGCTGCTGGATTTGCTGGGAGCTGTTGGATTTATTTGTTCCATGCTGTGCTGCAGATCCTGGCAGGATCTGTTGGTCTCCCTTCATTTCTGTGGGATCAGGAATTGCACCTGGGTGGGACCAGCAGCCCCAGAGCTGCTGTAACACCGGTTCTGCAGGAGCTGGAGGTGACATCTGTGTCACAGCCCAGCCCACACCTGCTTTGTGGCGTTTAGGATTGTGCTCAGCATCAGGCATTCTCTGCTGTTTCAGGATTTCCTATCCCAAAGAGATTCCCGGGGATGTAAATGGAGTGTTGGGCACGGCAGGGCTCTGATCAGCTGTCGCTGTTCTCTCTGGGTTATTTTTAGACTTCTCAGGATAAAAATAGAAACTCCTGATGTGCAGAAATGCTCCTGCCAGTGGAGCATGAAGGGAATTCTGCAGTGGAAATGTGGGACTCTCCCTTGCCTGGGCAGAAAGTTGGGGGGGTTTGGTGGCCAACAGAGGTGTTGGAACAGGAATGTTAATCCCCATCCCTCTTCAGTCCGTTTTGAAGGTTCCTGCAGGAATTCCTGATCTGGTGGGAGGTGTCCCTTCCAAGCCAAGCCATCCCATGATTCTGGAGTGGCCCTGGAGGGGGGCAGTGTCTCCCCATCTCGTTATTTACCAGCGATGTTCATTTTCACCAGCACGCCCTGGCTGCTCTGGGGGACACGTCCCAAACTCTGCTGCGTGTCCTGGCGTAGCAGGAGCAGCTCTGGCTGCCTTCAGCTGAACTCCATTGATCTCCCAGAGCTGTGTCTCACCAAGGTCATCCCTTTGCCTCCCTTTCCTCTGGCAGTGGACGTACCAGGCCATGGTCCACGAGCTGCTGGGCATCAACAACAACCGCATCGACCTGTCCCGCGTGCCGGGGATCAGCAAGGACCTGCGGGAGGTCGTCCTGTCGGCTGAGAACGACGAGTTCTATGCCAATGTAGGTGTCCAGGGGGGCTTCACCAGCACCCACAGCTGGGGGTTTGCCACAGGAAAGGAGTTTCGCCGTGATTTTGGGGATTTTGTCACCCCTCGGGGTGGGGATGTGCCGTTTGTGAGCATCGTTGTGCAGCATCAGTGACATCTGATGTGGGATAACGTCCTAGAAAATGTGTTTGTGGTTTGGTTTCAAAGCCTGCTGCAGGTTTTGGGGGATGGAGTCACCTTCTCCCAGCTGCTCAAAGCTCTTCCTTGGTCAAACGAGTTTCCCTCTGCTTCCCATCTTGTTCCACACAGAACATGTACCTGAACTTCGCCGAGATTGGCACCAACATCAAGAACCTGATGGAGGATTTCCAGAGGAGGAAGCCAAAGGAGCAGCAGAAGCTGGAGTCCATAGCAGATATGAAGGTACAGACAAATTCCATCCCATTTGTGCCCCAGCCTTTAATGTTAGCAGTAAATAAAAAGCACATCCCTCCCAGAAACCTCCTGGGACTGAGGTGTCTGATCCTCTGCACACCAGCAGAGAATTTGTACAATTTATGGCTGGCTGCACCCACCTTCTGCCATCTCCTGCTGTTCCCTGGAAGCACCCACTGCCTCAGTTTCCCCTCACAGGCCTTTGTGGAGAACTACCCTCAGTTCAAGAAGATGTCGGGCACAGTGTCCAAGCACGTGACGGTGGTGGGGGAGCTGTCCCGGCTCGTGGCGGAGAGGAACCTGCTGGAGGTGTCCGAGGTGGAGCAGGAGCTGGCCTGCCAGAGTGACCATTCCAGTGCCCTCCAGGTACCCACCCTGCCTCTGCCTGGGGGGGTTTCACCCCGTCTCTGCCTCGGGAGGGGGGGTTTGATGCTGGCAGGCAGTGGGAGCTCCCTGTGGGGAGGGACACTGCGCGTGGAATTGCTGCTCAGATGGGAATGAGTCATGGTTAATAACTGGCTTGAGAAGCATCTTTGCAAATCCTGTCCTTACATCCCACAATCCAACATTCTTTCTTTATATTCAGCCAGTTGGTTTCTGGCAGACACCAGGGTAAAACAACCTCAGATGCTCTGCAGGAGCTGATGTGTTTGGGCAGGAGAAAAGCTGGAATCCGTGGAATTGTCTTTACCTATTTTTTTAAGAAAAGCCACTAGAAAGACCCTTAAATCCAAGATTTCTTTGGCAGAGAGGCCTGGAAAAGCTGGAGGGAGGCCCTGTGACAGCTGAGTGTGGCCCCTTGTGCTGTGAGCAGAGCAGGGTCTGGCAGTCAGTGGTGATGGATTTGGGCTGGTGTTCCACAGCAGCTCAGAGCAGGGCTGGAGAGTCTCAGTTCTCACTTCTGAGAAATGACTCCTCGATTTCCAGTAGTGCAGGGGGATTCCCAACACGTAACAGACCCTGGCATGGCCCTGGGGAAGCAGAGGGGCTGGGAAATGAGGAAAAGCAGCTCCAGCGGCTTTGAGGTCAGTTCCTTCCCCTCCTGTGTGGCTCTGAACTGCAGGTGGGGGCAGAGGGGGTAACACTGTCCCCAGAGGTGGAGCAGGGAGTGCAGGGATGGGATTCCATAGCTGCTGCCTGGCAGGATTTCCATGGCTGAGTGTGGAACTGGGACTGCAGCCAGGAATGTGTTTGCTGGAAGCAGCCTCTGAGGTCCTCACGCTGTATCACTGTCTCCAGCTCAGGTTGTTGTGGTTTAAAAGTCAAATATTCCCAGTCTGCTCCCTCCCTGTGCTGTGAGCTGTGATTTTTGATGGGATATGCACAGCACAGAGCTGGTGCCAGGTGAATCCTGGGGGTCACCTTGCTCCTGCTCTACACAAACAGCATTTCTGCAGTTTTAGAAATGCTGCCTCCGTTTCCTTCCAGCCCCTGGGAGATTTGCAGCAGCTTGGGAGTGAATGGAAAGCCCTGTAGGTGGGATCTTTGTCCCTGCAGCCACCCCACCCTGGGCTGTCCCTGCTGCAGCTCCAGCAAGAGGGAAAAGGCCACGGGACAAGAAGCAGCAGCCAGAGCTGGAATAAAGATGGAATTGTTCTCCCCTGATGTCACTTCAGGGATTGTTGGATCTCTGGTGCCCCAGTCTGGGACATTTGGGTTCCTCCTGCCCTGGGCTCTCATTAACCCTGACACGGAGCATGAATGGAGGGTTGGAATCCCAGCTCCTCCCGTGGACAATGGGTTTTCTGTTCTCTGCTTCCTGCTGCTCCTGGCACTGCCAGCACAGGAACCTCCCTGGGGCTCTGGTTCTCCCCTCACAGGTGAATTCCTGACCTTGAGTGGTGAAATTCCTCTTGATCCTCCTCACAGCCAGGATTTTATGCTGGTTTTAGTCAGCATCAGTTAAATAGGTGCCAACAAACATCTGGGCCAGGGTGGTGAATCCAGCAGCAGATCAGGAGTATAACAGATAACAGATCCCCGCTCTTCCCTGTAGCTGGGATCTCTCTTTCCATGCTTTAATTCCTTCCCTCCTTTGCTTCCAAATGTGCAGTTTGTTCCTCCACATCTCCCATCCAAAGCTTTGCTGAGACTTTGATGCCATTGCCTTGCACCTTCCAAAAAGGAAATGGAGTTGGGGGTTTTGTAGTGGTGGAACCTTTGGGGTGGAGCTGGAAACACGCAGGTGGAGCTTGGAGGTGTCTCAAAATCGCTGTGCACAACCTCCCCCTCCTGCAGCACCACAAGGGGCTCAGGACCCATCACTGGTGGGTTATGAATTCCCAGTTCCACGGAAAGACCCAAAACCAACTTGTACTCCAGTAAATCCTCCTGTGAAACACCTGAGGGGCCGGGCTGTGGGGTTTGTACCAAACCTGCATCCTCCTGCATTGCCCGTGGCAGTTGCTGGGCAGCGAAACCGCTCTGATAAGCGATAAGTGACCGATAAATGGCTGATAAGGCGGTGACACCGCTGGGGGTGTCTGTCTGTCCCCGTGTCCCCGGGCTGAGCAGTGTCTGTGTGTCCCGCAGAGCGGTGACACCAATGAAGGCGTCTGTCTGTCCCCGGGCTGAGCAGTGTCTGTGTGTCCCGCAGAGCGGTGACACCAATGAAGGTGTCTGTCTGTCCCCGTGTCCCCCGGGCTGAGCAGTGTCTGTGTGTCCCGCAGAGGGGTGACACCAATGAAGGTGTCTGTCTGTCCCCATGTCCCCCGGGCTGAGCAGTGTCTGTGTGTCCCGCAGAGCGGTGACACCAATGAAGGTGTCTGTCTGTCCCCGTGTCCCCGGGCTGAGCAGTGTCCGTGTGTCCCGCAGAGCGGTGACACCAATTAAGGTGTCTGTCTGTCCCCTGGCTGAGCAGTGTCTGTGTGTCCCGCAGAGAAGTGACACCAATGAAGGTGTCTGTCTGTCCCCGGGCTGAGCAGTGTCTGTGTGTCCCGCAGAGCGGTGACACCAATGAAGGTGTCTGTCTGTCCCCGGGCTGAGCAGTGTCTGTGTGTCCCGCAGAGCGGTGACACCAATGAAGGTGTCTGTCTGTCCCCGTGTCCCTGGGCTGAGCAGTGTCTGTGTGTCCCGCAGAGCGGTGACACCAATGAAGGTGTCTGTCTGTCCCCCGGCTGAGCAGTGTCTGTGTGTCCCGCAGAGCGGTGACACCAATGAAGGTGTCTGTCTGTCCCCCGGCTGAGCTGTGTCTGTGTGTCCCGCAGAGCAGTGACACCAATGAAGGTGTCTGTCTGTCCCAGAGCTGAGCAGTGTCTGTGTGTCCCGCAGAGCGGTGACACCAATGAAGGTGTCTGTCTGTCCCCGGGCTGAGCAGTGTCTGTGTGTCCCGCAGAGCGGTGACACCAATGAAGGTGTCTGTCTGTCCCCGTGTCCCCAGGCTGAGCAGTGTCTGTGTGTCCCGCATTGCGGTGACACCAATGAAGGTGTCTGTCTGTCCCCGGGGCTGAGCAGTGTCTGTGTGTCCCGCAGAGCGGTGACACCAATGAAGGTGTCTGTCTGTCCCCGGGCTGAGCAGTGTCTGTGTGTCCCGCAGAGCGGTGACACCAATGAAGGTGTCTGTCTGTCCCCGGGCTCAGCAGTGTCTGTGTGTCCCGCAGAGCGGTGACACCAATGAAGGTGTCTGTCTGTCCCCTGGCTGAGTAGTGTCTGTGTGTCCCGCAGAGCAGTGACACCAATGAAGGTGTCTGTCTGTCCCGGGCTGAGCAGTGTCTGTGTGTCCCGCAGAGCGGTGACACCAATGAAGGTGTCTGTCTGTCCCTATGTCCCCGGGCTGAGCAGTGTCTGTGTGTCCCGCAGAGCGGTGACACCAATGAAGGTGTCTGTCTGTCCCCGGGCTGAGCAGTGTCTGTGTGTCCCGCAGAGCAGTGACACCAATGAAGGTGTCTGTCTGTCCCCGGGCTGAGCAGTGTCTGTGCGTCCCGCAGAGCGGTGACACCAATGAAGGTGTCTGTCTGTCCCCTGGCTGAGCAGTGTCTGTGTGTCCCGCAGAGCGGTGACACCAATGAAGGTGTCTGTCTGTCCCCATGTCCCCTGGCTGAGTAGTGTCTGTGTGTCCCGCAGAGCGGTGACACCAATGAAGGTGTCTGTCTGTCCCCGGGCTGAGCAGTGTCTGTGTGTCCCGCAGAGCGGTGACACCGCTGGAGGTGTCTGTCTGTCCCCTGGCTGAGCAGTGTCTGTGTGTCCCACAGAGCGGTGACACCAATGAAGGTGTCTGTCTGTCCCCGGGCTGAGCAGTGTCTGTGTGTCCCGCAGAGCGGTGACACCAATGAAGGTGTCTGTCTGTCCCCGTGTCCCCGGGCTGAGCAGTGTCTGTGTGTCCCGCAGAGCGGTGACACCAATGAAGGTGTCTGTCTGTCCCCGGGCTGAGCAGTGTCTGTGTGTCCCGCAGAGCAGTGACACCAATGAAGGTGTCTGTCTGTCCCCTGGCTGAGCAGTGTCTGTGTGTCCCGCAGAGCGGTGACACCAATGAAGGTGTCTGTCTGTCCCCGGGCTGAGCAGTGTCTGTGTGTCCCGCAGAGCGGTGACACCAATGAAGGTGTCTGTCTGTCTGTCCCCTGGCTGAGCAGTGTCTGTGTGTCCCGCAGAGCGTGCGGCGGCTGCTGCAGAGCCCGCGGCTGTCGGAGCTGGACGCGGCGCGCCTGGTGATGCTCTACGCGCTGCGCTACGAGCGCCACGCCAGCAGCGGCCTCCCCGCTCTGCTGGAGGAGCTGCGCGCCCGCGGGGGCAGCGACAGGTACCGCAAGGTAACCCTGGGATGGGGTAAAACGGGGACAGGCACCACAAGGTAACCCTGGGCTGGGGTAAAACAGGGACGGGGTAAAACAGGGACAGGTACCGCAAGGTAACCCTGGCATGGGGTAAAACAGGGACAGGCACCACAAGGTAACCCTGGGCTGGGGTAAAACAGGGACGGGGTAAAACAGGGACAGGTACCGCAAGGTAACCCTGGGATGGGGTAAAACAGGGACAGGCACCGCAAGGTAACCCTGGGATGGGGTAAAACAGGGACAGGTACCGCAAGGTAACCCTGGGATGGGGTAAAACAGCGACAGGTACCGCAAGGTAACCCTGGGATGGGGTAAAACAGGGACAGGTACCACAGGGTAACCCTGGGGAGGGGTAAAACAGGGACAGGTACCACAAGGTAACGCTGGGGAGGGGTAAAACAGGGACAGGTACCGCAAGGTAACCCTGGGATGGGGTAAAACAGTGACAGGCACCGCAAGGTAAACCTGGGGGGGACAGGAGGGGATAAATAACCCCGGCATGGGGCAAGGCAGGTACTGTGGGGTAACCCCGGGATGGGACAGGTACCGCAAGGTAACCCTGGGATGGGGTAAAACAGGGACAGGCACCGCAAGGTAACCTGGAGGGGGCAGGAGGGGACAAATAACCCCGGCGGGGACAGGCAGCGCGGGGTAACCCCGGGATGCAGCAAGGCAGGTACCGTGGGGTAACCGTGGGGTGGGGCAGGAGGGAGGACAGGTATTGGGGTAACCCTGGGGTGGGGCAGGTACCACCAGGTAACCCCAGGATGGGGGCAGGTACCACCAGGTAACCCCCACCAGGTACCACCAGGTAACCCCAGGTGGGGCAGGCACCCCGATGTCCCAGGATGAGGAATCTCTGCTGTTTGGGGTGAAACTGCCTGCCCCAGATCAGCCCAGGGTTGTGCTGTTGCACAGAGCTCGGCTGGGACCTGTGGGTGTGGCTTTAAAAGGTGTTTTAAGTAAGTCACTCGATTTCAGTTCCCTAAACCAGTGGAAATGAGGCAGAATGACTCCAGCTGGTTTGGGGTTCAAGTCCAGCCCTGCAGCCCAGGAATTACTGAATGGGGACTGGACTCCAGAGGTCCCTTCCACTCCTGACCAGTCACTGATTCCGTGATATTATGAAGGATTTCATAAAGCAGGGATGGCAGGAGCCTGCTGGGAGGGGAGTGTGGCACCTCCGTGGCCTGGGCTGCGCTTCCTCTCTTCTCTTCCTCCCCCACTCTCCCCAGCTCCTGCAGCACCAGGCAGTGGCTGCAGCGAGGGGCTGGGGATGGAGAGGAGCTGGCAGGGAGGGAACAGGCAGCAGTGCCAGGAGCAGCTGGGGAGGAGGTGGAGGAGAGGGATGATGTCACCTCGTGTGGAGGAGCTGCTGCAGGCGATGGCGATGGAGACGAAGCTTCTCCTCAAGCAGGAGGGTCGGGGCGGGCTGGGGGACGTGGGGGTGCTGCTGCTCTGCCCCCTCACCTCCATGTGCGGTTCCATTGGGATCATCTCCGTGGCTCCTTGTCCCCATGGGGTGTCTGCAGTGAATCCTCACTCCTGGAGGGGGTGCCAGGCTGACGGGCTGTGCCCTCTCCCTGCACAGCTGGTGTCTGCCGTGGTGGAGTACGGAGGGAAGCGCGTGCGGGGCAGCGACCTGTTCAGCCCCAAGGACGCCGTGGCCATCACCAAGCAGTTCCTCAAAGGCCTCAAGGTACCAAGATTCCTTGGGGAGATGGGCACAGGCTCTAAACTGCAGCCCAGAGCAGGAGCAGAGCTGGCAGGAATGCTCTCAGGGCCTGATTGCACTGAGAACAACAGGAGCGAGCTCCTGGAGAGCTTCTCAATCCCAAATTCAGGGCTAGAACCTGCTGTGCCTCTGCTGATCCTCCTCCCTTGCTGGGCCACTTCCTAAAGAGCTTCTCTCTGGCCACAGGGCATTGAGAATGTGTACACCCAGCACCAGCCCCTGCTCCAGGAAACCCTGGACCAGCTCATCAAGGGGAAGCTCAAGGACAGCCAGTATCCCTACCTGGGCCCCAACACACTCCGGGACAGGTACGTGGGGCCTGTGGGGCACAGCCTGCACTGGCACACAGCAGCTGGGACATCCCTGCTGTCCCCAACACTGTCCCCACAGCGGGGTGGGACTGATGGTGAACAGAGCTGGGGATTGGCACAGAAATCTCTTGGTTGTAAAGGTCTTGTCTCCCCAGGGATGTTCCCAGGACTGGGGTGTGTCTCACCCTGGCTCAGATGTGCCATTCCTGATGGGCAGCTGAGGTGAAGGAGAGGAGGCAGGAGCAGCTTTGCTCCAGGTCATGCTGTCCATGCAGCGATCCAAGAAGGAAATCCCTGGTGTTGGTCCCACCAAGGGATTGGGAGGGTGGTTACAGGAGAGGGAAGGAGCAGCTCACTGGAAAGCAGGATGTGCACAGCACACTGAGTTTGTGTTGGGATAGAAGAAGGTGCTTCCCTCCTTTCCCCCTTCCTCTTGGCTTCCCTCAACAATCCCACATCTCCCTGCTGGCTGGGAAATGTCCCCTCAGGTGAATTGAGGCACAAATCCTGGCACTTCCTGATCAGCCTGGGAGCTCCAAGGCAGCTCTGTGTCCTTGCCTGACTCCAGAATCGATCCTGATTTCCCAGCCCCAGCAGATCATGCATTAAACATGGCACGTGGATCCACAGGGATCGGGGTGGTGCTGCTGGACTCAAAGTTCAGGAGAGGTTTGGGGAATTCAGTGGATTGTTTTCAGCTCCACATCACAGGGATGGAGGTCTTCAAAGGAGGCACTCTCAGGATCCTGGATCTGCCTACAAAGTGCAGGATTTATCCTTGGCTTTGTCTGATCCCACCTCAATATATTTGTGGCTGCTCCATCCCAGAAATTGTCCAAGGCCAGGCTGGTCAGGGCTTGGATCCACCTGACTCCAGAATTGATCCTGATTTCCCAGCCCCAGCAGATCATGCATTAAACATGGCACGTGGATCCACAGGGATTGGGGTGCTGCTGCTGCTGGAGGCTGCTCAGGGCTCTGGGTGAAAGTTCAGGAGAGGTTTTGGGGCATTCAGTGGGTTGTTTTCAGCTCTGAGCCCAGCACATCACAGGGATGGAGGTCTTTAAAGGAGGCACCCTCGGGATCATGGATGTGCCTACAAAGTGCAGGATTTATCTTTGGCTTTGTCTGATCCCACCTCAATATATTTGTGGCTGCTCCATCCCAGAAAGTGTCCAAGGGCTTGGATCCACCTGCTCTGCTGGGTGTCCCTTACAGATGAACTTTTAGCTCCCTTCCAGGCAAACCACTGCATGATTTGTGCTTTTATCCCAGGCCCCAGGACATCATTGTGTTCCTCATTGGAGGGGCCACCTACGAGGAGGCTCTGGCTGTGTTCAACCTGAACCGCTCCAACCCCGGCGTGCGCATCGTGCTGGGGGGCACCACCATCCACAACACCAGGAGGTAAAATCCAGCCCTGGCTGCTGGCACAGCAGGAGTTTGGGAGATCCCACGTGGAAATGGGTGTCAGTGCTCTGGAGCCAGCTCTGCTCGTGCTGGCTCGGGGACAGATCTCTGAGCTGGAGGTTTAACTTGAATTTCCATGAGTTCAAGGGCAGGCAAGGGGAGTTTCCCACAGTGTTTTTCTAGTTTATAACACAGGGCAGCACATGGGAATTCAGCACTGAATGAATCTGCAGCTGCTTTGCTGAAGGTGGGCAAAGATCCCTGTCAGTATGGAATTCCCAGTGGGAAATGTCTGGTTTATAAAGACAAATAACTTTTCCTGGTTTATAAATGCAAATAACTTTTCCTGAACCCAAATTATTCACTTTGTGCACAGGAAAGAATTGAGGCCACAGTGGGAATTGCTTAGGAGAGCAGGAATCCTCTGAATTCTCAGGAATTTCTCCAGATTCCCAGTGCTCAGTGTGGGATGGTGGGAAAATCCTGAGATGAAGCTCAGGATCTGCAGCTCCATCCTTGGATCTGCTTGGATTGGTGCTGCTAGGAGCCACCCTGGCTGGTTTGGGCTCTGCTGCTGTGCAGTCCCTGAATTATTTACAGAAAAACTGGGATTCTGTGTCCAAATTTGCATTTCAAAGAATGAGGTGGGGGGAGAAAAAAAAAGGAAAACAAAAGGAAGGGCTGGATGTGGCCTGGTCCTGCCTGGGGAGGACAGCAAGGGACCTGTTGTGAATCAGCCCTGTCCCAAGTGATCCATTTTCTCTTGGATAAGGTTTCCCTGAGCATGGAAGGACAATAAAACTGTCTCCTGTCCATTGTTATCCACAATTCCAGCACAGTGCCCCAGGATCAGGGATATCTCAGCACACCCATCCAAGGAAAGCCAGGTTTTAGTGTGTCCCAACCCCTCACCTAATCCATGGCCTTGCTGATTCCTGTGGGATTAGGGCAGATATTGTCACCAGAAACAAGGGGATTTGGCTGTTAATGCACGGAGCAGCCGTGTAAGCACCTAAATCCTGCTCCCATTGTTCATCCTCCCTGCTGCAACTGGGACCAACATCTGTGAGCCCTCAGGGGTGGCCCAAAGGCTGGAGAATCTGCTCTGCTCCCAGGGATTCCAGAGCAATGCCACAGGGTTTGGAGGAGAGAGGGTTACAGAGGATCGATAATCGGATCAGAAGGGCTGCAGGAACATCTGGTGCTGGGGCTGACTCATCCTGGCCAGGTTGAGACAAACCTGCTGGGACTAATCCGGGATGTGGGGCCTGACCCAGTTACCCACTTAGAGCCACACTGGTGCCACTGGCTCCTCCTGGGGACTGCACAAGGCTCCTTTCTCCTGGGGGTTGCTGGGTTCTCAGCAGTGGAGGTTCCTGCAGATGCCTCTGCTGGGTTCTCAGCTGTGGAGGCTCCTGGAGGTGCCTCTGCTGGGTTCTCAGCTGTGGAGGTTCCTGCAGATGCCTCTGCTGGGTTCTCAGCTGTGGAGGTTCCTGCAGATGTCTCTGCTGGGTCCTCAGCTGTTCCTGCAGGATCTGCAGGGTCCTTGGAGCAGCAGAGGGGGTTGTGCAGCTCATTTTTAAAGTGCAGGTGGGAGTTTGGCTCATTCCCTCAGTCACTCCAGACTGGGAATGTGCTCTGATGGACCCTGAGGTGTCACTGGTCACAGGCACAACAGGCTCCAGACAGCACAGAACCAGAGACCCTCAAAGCAGCAGTCATTCCCTGCCAGAGCTCAGTTCTGCCTGGTTCTAGTGCCTAAAAATAACCTGGAGGAGGGAGAGCTCAGGCTGGAACACACAGCCAGGTGCCAGAGCTGTGCCAGAGCTGGTGCCACCGTGGGCAGTGCCCTGGCTGTGCCCCCTCCCAGCTGTGTCTGGTGGCACTCAGAGCTGGGGTTGCTGCAGGGTTTTGCAGATTTGAGGGTTTTACTCCTTTTCAAACCCCTCGAGATTCACAACCTGAGCTGCTCCAGCCCCAGTTTAGGGGAATCCCATTTCTGCAGGATTTGTGGCATCTCTTGGTTTGTATTTCTTTATCTTTTGGGGTATTTTTGAAGCATTGCTGTTGAGATCACCTGATCAGCACACTGAGGGATGAGTCAGCCTGGGCATGGCCGTGGTGTCTCACTGCCAGAGGAACCATCCTGGGGCAGGATCCTCCCAGCTGGGAGCATTGCCGCCCTTGGGAGCTGCTCCCAGCCGTGGGTGGGTGATGCCAGCAGGCCTGAGCTTTGTGCTGGGGACAATCACAGCCCCTCAGGCCCTGGATACATCTGGGACAAGGCCATGAGCCCCTCTGGCCCTCATTCCACTGACCTGAAGCTTTCCCAGCAGCTTCCTGGAGGAGGTGACAGCCGCAGGATTCCGCGGTCGAAGCGCTGAGAGCTCCCAGATCCCACCAAGGTCCAGCAGACGGTGAATCCTGAAGAAATGAGGGATTTTTGAACATTCAGAGCTTTCCCAGAGCAGAGCAGGATGTTCCTGGCCTGCAGCTGGAGCTTCCCCTGCACACCCAGAGTGGCAGCGAGTGCTGCAGCTGGCACTGGATGTGCCCCCACTGCAACTCCTCGTTGTCCCCTCACAAACTGCTCCAGGAGTGGCATGGTCACCTTGAGGAGAGCCTGGGACAGCCCCTGAACCCCTGCAGCTCTGCACAGGACACATGAACGAGTCCCATGAGGAGCCCATGCAGGGGGAGCAGCTGTGGGGGTCTGGCTGGGGGGCACAGGAGCCCTTTGCTGTTGTCTGTATATGTTGAATCCTATTAAATCCCCCACTTTGGCCAAATCTGTCTGCTAGATGATTCCCACTTTCCCTTTCCCAAGGCCACAAGGTGCAGTTACAGCCTGAGCCTC
Source organism: Passerculus sandwichensis (assembly GCA_031885435.1). Taxonomy (NCBI): domain Eukaryota; kingdom Metazoa; phylum Chordata; class Aves; order Passeriformes; family Passerellidae; genus Passerculus; species Passerculus sandwichensis. The sequence goes on along the minus strand of CM063152.1, from coordinate 1,335,957 downwards.
CATGGGAGCTTTTGCTCCCCTCCAGGACCACACCAAGGAACCTGCAAGTGCATTTCCAGCTCTGCTCCCTGGCCTCTAATCAGCACTTGATTGGGAATTAACAAGCCAGATCAAATGAAATGAGCTCCTAAATCCCTGGGAATTATCTTGGCATCACAACTAAGTCCTGCTGATGTGGGAGAGAGCAAAGCCCTGCAGGGAGGAGGGGACCTGGGCAGCTCTGTGGGGAAAGGAGGGGGGACACAGCCTGTGCTGGGGTGGAACTGGGTGGGCACCGAATTTTTAGTGAATTTTAGGTTGTTGGGACAGGCAGGGCTGTAAGAATTCCCCCTTAGAGGTGACTCAGGTGTCTGAGAGCCCACGAGAGGGGAGCTGTCAGAGGATACTGGGCAGCCCCTGCCCCCTCCCCTCCTCCAGCAGCCCCTTCCCCAGACACCCATGATAGAATTGTTGTCAGAGGCACAGAAAAGCATGTGTCCTAATTAAACTCGCAGGCAGCAGCTTCACACTTGATATCCAGAGGCAAAATGCTGTGTGGGGGGGGTGTTAAATACATAAATAAACCAGGAGTTTGCTGATGTGCTCTGCAAGAAGAGGCGATTTTGGCAACTGTTTGTTGTGGAGCAGCTGCAGCTGCCAGGGGTGGCAAAGGGGCTGTGGGAGTATAGGGAGAGACACAACCACACCCTGGAGAGGCTTTTGGGGATGAAAAGCTGCACTGCCCATGCCACCTGTCCCACTGGGGAGCAGCCTCAGTGCTGGAAGGGCAGCCTCCTGTTCCTGGTGCAGAAATGGGAGCTGGCTTCCCTCCTATCTCCTTCCTTCCCTGTAAATTGTTGATGTTTCCAGCTCTGAATCATTGGTCACATCCTTCACAGCGTGTGACTCACTGGCAGAACAGCCTGAGGCTTCCAAGTGCAGCTGAATTCCTGCTCCCAGGGATGTGTGCAGCTGTGGTGTTGTGTGCTGTTACCTGCTGTGGCTTCAGGGCAGCTTCCCTGGCACCAGAGGGCATTGGGGAAGAGCGTGGGCCCTTCGTGCAAAGGGCACAGCAGAGCTGTCCCCCTGCCACCAGCTCTGTGCCATCTGCTGCTGGCCACCAGCCGGTGCTCTGCAGGCCCTGGCCACCAAAAACAGGATGGGAGGAAGGACAAGTGCAGTTGGAAGGGAAAATGTCATTAAATAAACTGGCAGGTTGTGTGTGATGTCCTGGGGACACACTGGGGGCCAGTGTGGTTCATCTGTCCCTCTGCCACCAGCCCTGCCTGGACCAAGCTTTGGGGTAAAAGGGAAACTGAGGCACACAGGTGGCAAATCCTGGTCCCCATGGAGTTCAGGATTGCAGAGGCACAGGAGGAAAAGCAGCCCCTGGATTTGGTGTAGAGTGATTTGTGTCTGTCCCAGGTATTGGCAGGTAGGCAGTGACCCCACAGCTCATGGCAGAAATGCCAATGCTCAGAACGGGACACAAACACTCCCGGGAGCTCTGGAAATACTCCAAGTACATCCCCAGGACTCTGGGGCCATTAATTCCAGAGTCCTGGGGGGAAACTACAACTTGAAATCAGGGGTGGGGGATGTCCAGGGATGGGATGGACGCTGTCATTGGAAAGCTGATCCACTGATGGACGATGGATCAATCTATTCCTTGCAGGACACGAAGGAGACAGACAAAATAAACCAAATAAGGGCATTTTTAGGAAGCTGTCTCCTCACTTTTGGAAGCCGTGCTCTAAATCCTGGCTGTCAGACCCTCCGTGCTGGAAGGAAATCTCCCATCTCCTCTCTCCAGAGGGATTTCCCCCCACTTCCAAACGCCTTTAGGGGATGAATTCCTCCCAGTACCACCCGGCTGCGTTTCCCTCTCCCATAAACTTTCCCGGTGACCCACGACGCCACCGGGGAACGCGGCTATACCCCGATGGGAGAACCCCATCGGCGGCACCGCCCGCCCCTCTCCCGCTTCCCCACGGCCCCGCTCGAGTGAGAAACAAAGAAGAAAAACCCTCGTGGGCTGCGATTCGCCCCGTGCCGCGAACCCCGACGTCACGGGCGTGCGGCTATAGATGGAGCTCGGGAGCCCGGCGCAGCCCAGCGCAGCCCCCCGAGCTGCGGGATGGTGGCGGCGGGGGGGGACGCGGCGGCGGCGGCGCTGCCGATGCCTCAGAGCACCGGGCCGGGCTCCGTGTAACGGGAGAGGGGCCCTGAGGCGAGCGGGGCCAAGGCAGCGCGGATCGCGGGTGTTCCCCGCTGCCAGGAGGCCGCGGGAGCCCCTCTGCGACCCCCGCCCCGGAATCGCCTCGGAGCGCGCTGAGGAACGATGAAAAAAAATAATAATTCTGCAAAAAGGGTGAGTGGAGATTTCGCGTCTTGGCCGGGGGGGAGGGAGGCTCCTGGATGGTTTGGGGAGGGGGGGTTGGATCTTCGCTTCGCTTTGCCTCTGCTCCCCCCGTGGAAAGCGCACGGACCCCCAAAGAGACCCAGAGCCCGCTCCAGGCCTCCCGCAGCCGCCTCGGCCACCGGGGGATGTGGGCAGGCAGTTTTCATCTTGGAACACAAGGAAACGATAAAATCCGGAGGCACCATCAATCCCTCGCTCTTTGCCGTGTTGTGTGTGTGCTGCGCCCACCGCTGCCTACGGAGACACCTCTGATATAAACCCCCCATAGATTTCACCTCTTGGATTAATTGCTGACAAAAAGCTCCAAAATGCCATTTTCACCGCGATATAAAAACCCCAGCTGGTTTAAATTCCGCCCATCCCCCTCCTGTTCCCCTTTCCACGGGTAAATGCCCGCTGGATGAGGCGATAGAGACGCCGGCCTGGCTTATATAACCACGGAGAGAACCCTGCCCGCTCCTCGCAGCGTCCTCCCGGTGCTGCCGCTGCACAAAAATCCCCGCGGAGCGACCCCGGGCCAGGACTCGGGCCCGGCGTTCGGCGGAGAGAGGGGGAGACAAAAGTTGGGCAAAGAGGGAAGTGGGGTGTGGGGAGAAAAGGAGTGTAAAACCAAGAATAATCGCGTTTTTTTCCCCCCCATTTTCTCCCCTCTCGCTTTGTGTTAGGGGAACCAGGATGGAAACCAGCAACCTGCGCAGCCGGAGAAGGTCGGCTGGGTGCGGAAATTCTGCGGGAAAGGCATTTTTAGGGAAATCTGGAAAAACCGTTATGTGGTTCTGAAGGGAGATCAGCTTTACATCTCGGAGAAGGAGGTAGGATCGGTTTCAGTTTCCTTTCCCATCCCCCCTTCCTCTCTCTTTGCATATGAAAGGCGCAGCCCCGGCCCTTCCCCGCGCCAGCCGGGCCCTGGGGGTTCCTGGGGGGCTTCTCCTTCTCCTCCCCGGGGCTGGCGCCGGCCGGGCTCGGGCTCGGGCTCGGGCTCGGCTCTGACAGCGATTCCACAGCCAGCTCTGCTGGGAGACATTTTCCCGGCGTGGAGACGCGAAAGGATTCACTTAGCGAGAGTTAAGCCCCTCCAACCTCTTCCCAGCGATGCCGGCTCCTTTCTGTGCCTGTCCTTGAGCCCAGCGCTGCCTTGTCCCCAGCCGCTCACTCTCTGGTTGGAAATAACTCCGCTCTCCCGGCTGCAGTCGAGCCATTTACAGGTCGCTCTCTTGGATTTTTCATGAAATTTCATCCTGGTGTGGCACGTGCCCTGCCCCTGGTTTCCTTGCCGGGTTTGGGGTTTAACGTGCTGTTGGCATCGGAGATAATCGGATGTGACTGCCAGGCTGAGGCAGCACCTGGCTGTCCTTGCACGCCCCCCCTGTGCTTTTTGTCTCCATAAATCCAGCAGGAAAAACTCCCCAGGCCGGAGCCTTCCTCCCTCCCATCCTTTGTGACATCCCAGAGCTGCACCCTGGGCAGAGTGGTGCCCACAGCAGGCAGGGGGCTTGCTCCAGCTCAGGGAATTTGGGATAAAACCCTGGTTTCCCTGGCTTTTCCCCCAAAGTGGAGGTGATTTCCTGATAGTTGGATGCCTGGCCTGGCTCTGCCTGGAGAGAGGAAGGGATAATTTGATTTAAGGCTGGTTGAGCCATGGATGTGGCACAGGCAGAGGGTCAGGGCTTGTTACAACAGAGAAATGGCTTTAAAGTGGATTGAATGCCCAGGTGGTGCTGAGCTGCTTGCTGGCATTCCAAAGCTTGTCCCATCAACTGCTCCAGAGCCAGAGGGAAACACAGGAACAGCAATAGATGTCCAGGTAGCTACAGATGAAATCCAGGTGTGCTGGGAGCCCAGGAGAGAGATGAGGCTGGAGGGGCCACACAGAGCCTGCTCTGAACAAGAAGTTCTTGTGTTTGTGTTTCATAGAGGGAAAACCTCACAGCTCTTGAGGTTGAGGCAGCCCCATGTGTGTGAGGGACCATAAATAACCTGCAGCAGCCTCTGCTGAGGCTTTATATGGAAGAATGTGTGGCCAGCAGAGATGACATCTGCTGCTGGAGCGTGCTGAGGTGACTCTGTGCTGCCCATGGAGGTGACACCGTGCTGCTGGTGTGCCCTGAGTCACTCTGTGCTGCCCATGGGGGTGACACCGTGCTGCTGGTGTGCCCTGAGTCACTCTGTGCTGCCCATGGAGGTGACACCGTGCTGCTGGTGTGCCCTGAGGCGACTCTGTGCTGCCCATGGAGGTGACACCGTGCTGCTGGTGTGCACTAGGGTCCCTCTGTGCTGCCCATGGAGGTGACACCGTGCTGCTGGTGTGCCCTGAGTCACTCTGTGCTGCCCATGGGGGTGACACCGTGCTGCTGGTGTGCCCTGAGGCCACTCTGTGCTGCCCATGGAGGTGACACCATGCTGCTGCTGTGCCTCTGTGCCCGTGGCATCCTGGGGGTCTCATTGTGGGGAGTTCCTGGGGTGTCTCAGAAGGTGCTGCAGGGTTTGATGCCAGCTTAGCAAAGCCAGGAGCTCTCCTGGGCCCCAGGGAAGGCCAATGTGTGGCTCCAGGCTCTGGTCCCACAGCACCTGCTGTTTCCTGGCAGCTCAGATCATGCTCAGCAGCTGCTCCAGAGGTGGTTCTGCAGGTGAAGCCACATTCCCAGCCCTCCTCACCATCTCAGAGCAGAAAGAGTTAAATCCCAAGGCTCCTGGAAGCTCCTCAGCTCTGTTAAATGACTTCAAACCAGACATTTATTTACTTTTGCCTGAATTTCTCCATCTGGGAAGCAGGGCAGTGAATCCCATCTCCCCAGAGCACATGGGGACAGGGAATTGTGTGTTCCACACCAGGATCCCTCGGGAAGCAGATCCCCCTTGGCTTGGGGCAGTGTTGATGAACTGCTCAGAGCTGAGGTCTGGAATGGGGAGATTTCCAAAATTCAGATGAACAAAATCCCATCAATATCCACGCTGATTCCTCCTGGGAATCTGTGTGCTTTCCCAGTTCTCTGTCTAGGACAGACCTGGGCATGCAGGTCAAAGCCCAGCCCTGATTATTCCATTTTGTCAGGAGAATTTGGGAATGCCTGATAGGATCCTGGGTTTCTCCCTGGCAGAGCCGAGTCTCTAAGGAGAGGAAATTTAGTTTTCCAGCCCAGCTGATGGCAAATGCTCACAGGGTGTTTGAGTGCTGCCCTTTGAAAGCTGCAGGACTTGTCTGACACATCCCGAAGTGGGAGCTTGAGGCTCTGGCCGTGCTCGCTCCGCTCCCCCACGGCTGCTGAACTCGTGAACTCGCACCAAAATCCTTGGGTTATTCAGCGTTTGGTCATCAGCCAAAGCCAGCTCTGTAGAGATGCGCTGAGCTCTGCTGAGCACACACCACCTTCTTAACTCGCTCTTGCATTCTTTCCCCTCGGTTCCCCCCGCCCCCGGCACATTTCTGGGAATTGTTCCCGGTTCCTGGCCCGGCTTTGTCGCTGTCTGTGCCGGGGAGCAGCGGCCGAGCCGCCCCAGCCGGGCCCGGCGCTTCCTCGCAGGAAGCCGGGGCTGCCACGCAGCCGAGCCGGGCTGCGAGGGGATGAGGAAACGCTTCTCTCCGCTTTTCGATTGTTTGCTACCGAAGGCATCGCTCAATTAGCACGAGAGCACTCGAGGAGGTGCCGCTGGGGCTGGGGCTGTGTTTGCATTCTCGGTTCTCTAAAGCTCCGTGGGGTGTTTGCCCTCGCTGAGTGCAGCTGAACACAGCACAGAGGGATTTGGGGAATAAATTCCTCCCTGGCACAGGCTGCTCCATGCCTGGAAGTGTCCAGGGCCAGGCTGGATGGGGCTTGGAGCAATCTGGAAGGTGTCCCTGTCCCTCCAAAGCCATAATTCAGTGATTCTGGGGTGGCTGTGTCCCTGGGAGCCTTGGTGGTGACACTCTGGAGAAGGGATTGAAGCTGTCACCATGCCCTGATCAGCTAAGGGCAGTGACCTGGCTGTGACAAGGACTGGACAGTCCCAGTGTGCATCCCTGCCCCAGTGACAGCCTGGCTGCAGGGACCTCAATCCCCTGCTGAACTGAGCTGCTCAGCTGCAGGAACTGAAACTTTGGTTGTACCCTGCAAGGGGAACTGTCTGTCCCAAAACTGCCCATGTTTGGGTATTTGGCTGTGCAGAGAGTCTGGAGGTTTCTCTTACATCCTGAGCCACAAGTGTCCCATGGGTGTCTTGTGATTTTCTGCACCTTCCTCATTTTTCTGTGTCCCATTGCAGCTCAAACTGCTCAAATCATCACCAAAAATCCCAGACTGGTGTGACTGAGCACCTGTGCATGGTTTGGCCCCAAAACACAGCCCTGAGCCGGGTCCAGGAGGTTTGGAGTCACTGCAGGTCACAGCTTGATGAGGAAATTTAAACTCTCATCAGTGAGAGACCCAAGGGTGGTTAATTAACCAGGTCAGAGACCCTCCTGCTGCCAGTGCAGTGCCATGACCCTCTGGAGAGGGGATTTAGGTGCCATGGCTGGTGCTCTGAGCCATCCCATGGCCACATCTCAGGGCCTAGGGAGTGCTGGTGGCCCTGGGGCCAGGCTGGGCAGGCAGCAGCTGCGGGGGAAGGAGGGGAAGGAGTGCAGGGAATGCAGCTCCCTCCTTGCATCCCAGCAGAGTCAGCACTGTCAGCCTTGGCACAGGCAGCTGCCAGGGGTGTGGGATCTCGTGGCTGCACAGAAATGTTCCCTGCTCAGGGATTGGGGGATGCTTCTGATTCCTTCTCCGTGCCTCAGTTTCCCTGCCCTCACCTGGCCACGGGTAGGAGGCAGGTGGAACTGCAGGGCAAGGTTGTTTTTCCTGCCTCACATGGGTACAGCTCAGCAAAGGCAGCTCAGACAGCCAGGGCAGCACCTGCTGGGATTGATTCACCTTAATCCTTCCAATCCTGAGCTCCCCACAGGGCACAGAGAGCAGGACCCACCTGACATCCCTCAATTCCTAAACCCTCGGGGAAGGAAAGACCTGCTGGAAACCTCCCAGCAGGGAATGGTTTTGCCAAAATCAACCACCAACCTCTTGCTTCACCCCTTCCTACTGAGAGCTGATAGCAGAGGCTGCTTCCTCCTGGGCACTGCTCACCCAGCCAAATCCTCTTTGGAGAAGCCTGGAAGGTTTGATTTGGATGGCCCCCATCTCACTGAGAACACAGAGGAGGTGACACCCTGCAGGTTTGTCACCCCCTGTGACTGACAGTGACTGGGATTTCAGCTCTCTTGGCCTCAGGGGCTGCTTTTGTCCTGTTCTCACAGAGAATGGGCTGCATGGCTGTCCTCAGCCTCTCCTACCTCCAAGGCTGCTCTGAGCTGCCTCTCATGCCACCACCTCCCTCCTTTAGGCCTCAGGAGCTTCCCACAAAGGACAAAAGAGCTGGCAAATGCCTCTGGAGTTGCCTTTCACCTTCCTTGTCCAGTTTCTCTCTCTGCACACTGGATGCTCTGTTACATGAGTGAGACACCCACTGTCCTTCCAGTGCCCCTGGGATTTCTGTGCCACCACAGCCCAGGCTGCTGCTGATCCTTTCCCCTAGGAATCCCACTTTGGATGTTGTTTATTCCCAATTTTAAGCTTTTTTAAGGGGTCACACACAGGAGCAGGATCCCCTCAGCATGTCCCAGTGCAGTGTCACAGCCCTGGTGCCATTCAGAGCTGCTTAAAGGACGAGCTGCACCTGCAGGGTGTTTGTCTGAAGCAGGCACCTGCTCTGTCCTGCAGCCTCCTGGGGATGCTCCTGCAGGCAGGAGGTTGAGTTCCAGCTGGGTGAGCTCTGAGGAGGAGGAAGGGGAGGGCTGGGGAAGCCCCAGTGACCCACATGAGCAAACATCTGGAGTTAAAGCTCTGCTCTCAGGCACAGAGCACAGCTGGGGGCTGGGATGGAAGGGGATCAGCTTTTCCTGCTGCAAATGAGTCGGGCAGAATTCAGCTGAGATTCTTGGAAAGAGGTGGATTGGAGGATGGGAGTGGGAAGAGATCAAAGCAGATTAGCAGCATGGGGAGGATGTGCAGCCAGACAGGCTCTGTTATCACACCCAGACACAGGGGATGTGTCACCAGCAGGAACAGCTCCGGGATGGCAGTGCCGGTGATTGTCCTGTGGATCCTGGGGACACAGGCACAATGAAGGGCAGAGGGGAGCTGTTCTCATCAGGCAGGGCCAGATGGTCAGTTCATCCATGCCCCTGGTTAGGAAGCTGCTTTAGTCACCCTCTTTGATTAAATTCTATGGAAGAATCATAGGGAGTTCCCTCAGAGCTTCCCAAAACTGTGGAGGAAATGTATGAAGTGGGGTGGAGTCCCTTCAGGAAATCCAAGGGCTCAGAGCTCAGCAGCATCTGCCCTCCCAGCACCCCAGTTACACACCCTGCCCCACTCAGGCAGCCTGGGGGGACTGGCTGCAGTGGGATTAAGCAGATGGATGTGGAATTGAGCCTGTAACGGACATGCAAACCCCAATTCCTCGTGTTTACCATGGAGGAGCAGAGCTTCCCTGCTGTAGGAGTGGGATTGAGGGAGAGCAATGAAGAGGAAGGGTGCAGGCAGCTTTGCCACATCCCCTTTGCTCCAGGTGTCCCTGAGGGATGGCACTGTCAGGGCTCAGCATCCAGAGCCCTGTGTGCCCCTAAATCCCTGAGCTGCAGCCCCAGTGATCCTGTGCAAGCTCCATTTTCATCTGAGCCTCTGTGACACTGATCCATGCCAAGTCCCTGTCACACTGTGGAGTGCAGAGTGTTGGGAAACAGACCTGGAAAATGGGAGATCTTGTAAAATGGTCACTCAGAAGGATTCTTTAAAGGACACTGAGCCTGGCAGCCCCTGCCCTCTGGAGGTAGAAGAGGCAGGAATTAACTTGGCAAAGTGGGATTTTCTTGCTATCCTTCTAAATATGCCCCCTCATTCCAGAAGAGACAAATCAAAACCCTCATGTTGAAATCCCGCTGCCTGGAGCAGCAGAGTCTCTGTCTGACATCTGCAAAGCTCTGATTTTCTTGCTGTTTTGCAGGTAAAAGATGAAAAAAACATACAGGAAACGTTTGATCTGAGTGACTACGAGAAATGTGAAGAGCTCAGGAAGTCCAAAAGTAGAAGCAAAAAGAACCACAGTAAATTCACCCTTGCCCACTCCAGGCAGCCTGGAAACACGGTACGTGGGGCTGGCCCAGGTGATGCCAGCCCAAGAGGTGGCTCCAGGGGTGTGGATGGTCCTGGGGCATGAGGGAAGGAGGGATGTGGGTGGTTCTGGGGTTTGCTGTGTGGGAAGATCAGGACTGGAGGCTCAGCTCTGCTTTGTCTGCTCTGTGGAGGCCTCACAGGGACCAGGGCTTGTCTCTGTGTGAGTTCCAGCACTGACCAGGGCTTGTCTCTGTGTGAGTTCCAGCACTGACCTGACTTCTCTCTTCTGTAGGCACCAAATCTGATCTTCCTGGCCGTGAGTCCAGAAGAGAAAGAGTCCTGGATTAACGCCCTCAACTCTGCAATCACACGTGCTAAAAATCGGATCTTGGACGAGGTGAGTGGCACTGACCCTGGCTCAGCCTGGCTGAGGGTTTGAGACTGTTTGGGGATACAACATCCACACAAAGCATCTCCAGCAGAGCTCATCCCCCCTTCTCAAGGGGAGTGTGAAAGTCCCAGTTACACAGAGCAGCTTCAGCCAGGAAAAATAACAGGGCAGCTCCTGCTGGGGACTCAGGGTGTGCTCAGAGCACCAGGTGGGCTGGCAGAGGCAGGTCAGGGTGAGCATCATCCCCTCACAGTTTCCTTCAGCGGGGAGGAGAACCTGCCTGGAACAAGCTGTGCCCTCGCTCCAGGGCTGACTCTCACATTAATGTTTCATGGCAACCCTTCCTCAGCTCAGCCCTGTCTCAGATCTCCCATTCACACTCAGCTTCTCACAGCACCAGGGCATTGCCAGGAGGCTCTTTGCTCTCCTGGATGGCAGCACAGAGCCTGAAGTGAAGGAAAACCAAGGTCAGACTACGGGAGAGGTTTTAGAGCAGGAGGCAGCACAGCAAACACCAGGAGAGATGTCACAGGAATCTTTGCAGACAGGTTCACTTGTCAGGAATGACTCGAGCAGATGCAATCCCATCACAGCACAGAGGGGAGGAACACTGGGTCACTTCCAGGGCTGGACTGCACACCCCATTCCCTGCCAGCCTCCTCTCTCCCAGCTCCAGGAGCTGGGAATGGCTCCCGTTCCCTGCTCACAGCCTGTGTCACCCTGCAGGTCACCGTGGAAGAGGACAGCTTCCTTGCCCACCCGACACGTGACAGAGCCAAGATCCAGCACTCCCGGCGCCCTCCCACGCGGGGTCACCTCATGGCTGTGGTAGGTACACCCAACCCCAGACACCTGCTTGGGTCAAATTCCTCTGGAATTGTTCCATTTGTAAGTGGGATTGTTGGTAGGTACACCCAACCCCAGACACCTGCTTGGGTGAATTTCCCCTGGAATTGTTCCATTTGTAAGTGGAGGTGTTGGGAGCTCCATCCTGAACTGAGAGTTGCCATGAGGACAGCTTGGGTGAAATTCCCCTGGAATTGTTCCATTTCTAAGTGGGATTGTTGGAGTTCCATCATGAGCTGAGAGTTGCCATGAGGACAGCTTATGGTCATCAGCTTAGGTGAAATTCTTCTGGAATTGTTCCATTTTTAAGAGGAGTTGTTGGTAGGTACAACCAATCCCAGACACCTACTTGGGTGAATTTCCCCTGGAATTGTTCCATTTGTAAGTGGGATTGTTGGAGCTCCATCCTGACCTGAGAGTTGCCATGAGGACAGCTCTGGGTCATCAGCTTGGGTGAAATTCCCCTGGAATTGTTCCATTTCTAAGAGGGGTTGTTGGAGCTCCATCCTGAGCTGAAAGTTGCCGTAAGGACAGCTTGGGTGAAATTCCCCTGGAATTGTTCCATTTCTAAGAGGGGTTGTTGGAGCTCCATCCTGAGCTGAGAGTTGCCATAAGGAAAGCTCGGGGTCACCAGGTTGGGTGAAATTGGTGAAATTCCCCTGAGAGTGTTCCTTTTTTAAGTGGGATTGTTGGAGCTCCATCCTGAGCTGAGAGTTGCCATGAGGACAGCTCTGGGTCATCAGCTTAGGTGAAATTCCCCTGGAAGTGTTCCATTTGTAAGTGGGGTTGTTGGAGCTCCATCCTGAACTGAGAGTTGCCATGAGGACAGCTTGGGTGAAATTCCCCTGGAATTGTTCCATTTCTAAGAGGGGTTGTTGGAGATCCATCCTGAGCTGAAAGTTGCCGTAAGGACAGCTCGGGGTCACCTCTCATCCTCTGTTCTCATGGACCACTGCACTGTAAATCCACCCCTGGCTCTGTCGCTGGGTGAGGGAGCATCCCCCTCCCTCCCTGCAGTGCAGACACCCCTGGCAGCAGGGACAGCCCTTCTGGTGCCAGCTCAGCTCTGCTTTCTGCTCCTCCAGGCATCTACCTCAACCTCTGACGGAATGCTGACCCTCGACCTGATCCAGGAGGAAGACGCCTCTCCGGAGGATCACGGCACCTGCGAGCAGAGTTTCCGGGTGGATCTGGACAAGTCCGTGGCTCACCTGACCGCGGGGCGGCGCCGCTCGGACTCGGAGAACGCCAAACCAGCGGAGAAAGGGCGGACAGGGAGCCTCCCCCGACAGGAGGCGGCCCCGTGGGACAGAGCCGGCCAGCGCAAGGACTCCTTTGACAAAGGGACCATGTACACGCCGCAGGTCCCCAAAAAGCTCTCCCACTCAGAAAAGAATAAATGTGCCTCCATGGAAGAAATCCTGTCCCGAAGGGACTCTTCCACACACCGGGCGGTGCTGAGGAAGGGGCTGGAGGCTCAGTTTGCCTCGGCGGAGCCGGAGCAGCTGACCCGGATACAGGAACTGGTTGCACTGAAACTGGAAAAAACTCAGGAACTGCTGACAGAGGTGAAGGGCTACGGGGAAGGCAAGAAAAAGACCAAGGACTCCAACACCAGCACCACCATCACCACCACCTCGTCTTCCTCATCGTCTTCTTCCAAGTCGGACTCTGAAAGGATCCTGCAGGAATCTGAGAGGCTGCTGGGGGAGGCTTCCTCCACCTGGAGCCAAGCCAAGAGGGTGCTGCAGGAGATCAGAGAGCTGAGGGACCTGTACAAACAGTTCGAGCTGCAGCAGTCAGACTCGAAGCCCAAACAGAGCTCACAGTCGCAGTTTAGGAAGAGCATGATGTGAAGGCAAGCCTTGGGATGGGAGGGAGGGACTGGGAAGGGCGGCCATCTGGTCTTTTTTTTTTTAAATATTATTATTATTTACAGTGTTCAAAAGAGTGAAAAGGTGCCTGTTCTCACCCAAATTTGCTTCTCCAAGCTTGGACCCTTCCTTTCCTCCATCGCATCCCCTGATGAATCAACCCAGTGTTCCAATAAATCAGTTGCAGTTTATACCTCCCTTGTAAGAGCTCCCTTTGCACTGCAGCTCCTGTCGTGCTCCAAGGACAGGAGCAGGTTCTGGTCCTGGAACTGCCCGGAGCATCCCGTGGGGTGGAGCTGGATCAGCCCTGGCATTGCTGCTCTCGTGTCTGGGCTGTGCCCCAAACTCTCTTTCAGCAGGACATTTGCCCTGTTCCCTCTCAGAAATAAATGACATTAAAAGGTCAAAAAGGTGTTCATCCCCAGCACTGCCTGAAGTCCCCATTACCCAGGAACTCTCCTGAAGATGTGGGAAGTTCTGGTCATTGAGGCATTTGCTGGGTGCAGCTCTCAGAGCTCTGTCCTGGCACAATCTCCTGGAAATCTTGGGGCTGGCAGCTGTAATTTTGGGGTGCACAGAGCCCTCCAGAAGGGCAGCAGTGGCACAATCCATACCCACCCTGATCCTGAATGCTTCACAGACCCCCTGGCCCCGAGCAGTGGGAGGCAGCAGCGATGTGTCTTCCCTTCTGTGAGGATCAAAGCCTTGGATTTGACAGCCCACACAGGCAGCTGGGAGGGGTTTGGGCTTTTCCATTCTAATTTCTCTTTTTTTTTTTTACCTTTTCTTTGAGCTGAAAAGTCAGGGGGTGTGTGTGGGAGCCAGACACCACACGGCAATGGCAGTTTTGGTAGGTTTGCTTTGCTCTCTCAGGTGTCACAGTCAGACAGCAGCAGGCTCTGCTTGGGCTGCCCAAGATGTGAATCAGCCCTGCTGGAAGGAAAGCTGAGCCCAGAGCAGAGCTCAGATCATCAGCTCACAGGCTGGCTCAGCTTTCCCACCCACCAGCAGGACATGGCTGTGCCTCACAAGTTCACTCCTGGTAACATCCAACTGTTTTTTAAAAGGAAACCTGATTCTTTTACCTACATGGCAAATAGTCCACAGAAATATTAAACCCACAGAGATATTCCTGGTCGTGGTTAGTGTTTTCTCTTTCCTAGCTGTAATGACAAGATTTTTCTAAATTAAAGAAAAAAATAAAACCAACCCCCAAACTTTTCTCAGTGAGTTTGGGCTAACCAGACTCCAGTGATACTTCCAGGGATAACTTTCCACGTTGATGAACTCGATTGCTTCACAAAGTTTTTTTGCAAAGACCACTGAACCTCCCTTGTGTCCTGCATCCCAGGCAGTGCCAGTCCCACCCCAGCAACTCTCCTTGGATTTTGGAATGCTCATTGCCATGCAGAGCCAGCACACACTGTGGGGAGGGCTGAAAGGAGCTGCTGCACACCTGAGCAGCCCTGCCCTGCTCTCTCCAGGCAGGCCCTGAACTCTTACAGCCAATTTTGGGGATTTTGCCTCTCTGCTCACCCCTCGGTTTCCCCGCTCTGTTTCCCTGCTGCCTCCTGCCCTCCCCAAGCCCCGGGGAGCTGCGAAGCCGAGGGCAGCACAGAGGTGGCTTTGTGCATCGCCCCCTGGCCGGTGCCTCTATCCATGCGGGAATAACGCCGCACAAAGGGGCCGTGCTGGCCCAGCAGGGCAGCAGCCGGCTGCCGTGCCCAGAAATTGTCCACTGTGGCAATTATGGAGGGTCCGGAGACAAAACATTGCATCGTTACAGGAATACAGAGTGCCCTGGCCGGGCAGAGCACAGCAGACAAGTCTGAAGGCCGATAATGGCCAAGAATTCTGGGTTCTGCCCAACTGTGCCTTGAAAACACGAACGGGGGGAAAAAAAGGGGGCTGGGAAGGGGATTTCCCGTTACACTCCAGGGAGACGGGATTGGGACTGGATTCTTAAGATGTAGGCAAAGCGTCTCCTGTAAAAATAGCTGCGATTTGCTCGACACATGCTGAGGAGTGGGCAAGCGTGCGCTGCGCTCGTCAGCTGGCACTGGGCTCCTGCGCTCCCTCCTGCTCCCAGCACAGCCAATCCCCGGAGCGCTCCCGCTCGCAGCCAAATAAGGACCGCGGGCCGAGGATCCCCGGCTGCACGGGCGCTCGGCAGCCCACCCACCCTCCCAGCCAAAGCTCCTTTTTTGGATTATTTTCTCTCTCTATGCTTCACTAGCTTTAAGCGAACCCCCTCCTCCCTCCCTCTTCCCTCCCTCCATCCTCTGCCTTTCTAAGGGAATTAACAGAGAGACACCTTAGGGTGGAATCCTTGGGAAGGAATTCCTGCCTGGGAGGGTGGGGAGGCCCTGGAGCAGCGTGCACGGAGAAGCTGGGGTGGCTCCGTCCCTGGGAGTGTCCTGGGACAGGGCTTGAGCAGTTCTGAGTGTCCAAGGAGAGGGCTTGGAGCAGTTCTGAGTGTCCAAGGACAGGGCTTGGAGCAGTTCTGAGTGTCCAAGGGCAGGTTGGACAGGGTTAGGAGCAGTTCTGAGTGTCCAAGGACAGGGTTAGGAGCAGTTCTGAGTGTCCAAGGGCAGGTTGGACAGGGCTTGGAGCAGTTCTGAGTGTCCAAGGGCAGGCTGGACAGGGCTTGGAGCAGTTCTGAGTGTCCAAGGGCAGGCTGGACAGGGTTAGGAGCAGTTCTGAGTGTCCAAGGGCAGGCTGGACAGGGTTAGGAGCAGTTCTGAGTGTCCAAGGGCAGGCTGGACAGGGTTAGGAGCAGTTCTGAGTGTCCAAGGGCAGGCTGGACAGGGTTAGGAGCAGCCTGGGATAGTAAATATGTCTCTACCCATGGCAGGAATGGACCTGGATGAGAGGTAAGGTTCCCCCCAAGTCCCAAACATTGTGTAATTAAATTGTACAGGGCTGAAAACCCAACAAACCCCCACAAGCCCAGAGCTGACCCCAGCCCAGAGTTCCTCATGGAGCACATTTTGGGGTGCAGCCCCACAGATCAGCCCCGTGGCTGCCCTGAGTTTCACCCAGGACAGCTCTGGGGACAAAAGGAGCAGCTGCAGTGTCTCTGCAGTGCTGAGAGGCCTCTGGAAAGCAGGAGGAACTGATTAAGAGGCTTTGGGTGGCTTTAAATAGAATTTACACTTGGAGGAAACTTTCACACTGCTGATGGCTGGCAAAACTCGGGTGTAGAGCAGAAATGGGTTCATGTTGTTCCAGCAGCACTGGGCTGTTCTGCAGGCTGGAATCACACCTGACAGAGCAGTTCACAGCAGTAAAATTGGGGTGCTAAAGTCCAGTTTTTCCAGCAGTTCCCAACCTTGGAAAAAGCCCCCAGCTCCCAAGTGGAGCAGGAGCACTGAACTCATGGCAGAGGGCTCTCAGGCTGAGGAGGGGGTGGGTAAACACAATTTATCCTGCTGTGCAGAAGGATTTCTTGGAGTTACTGATAGAGAAAACTGCAGAAATGCTTATTTTGTTATTCTGCAATAAGGCAAATGCTTTAAAAAGAGAAAATAGGATTTGTGTCCAGAGGTGGAAGGTGGGAAGCTACAGACCCTCCAATATCCCAAATGAATAATATGTTCAGCATACCCTTATAATATAAATATAAATTATAATTAAATATAATAATAATTAAATAGAATCAATGGGATCCCAAGGCACTCTGAGCTGTTATCAGAGCTGGGGACATTCTTTCCTAGACATCTGTGTCAGCAGCTGCAGGTGAACACCTGGAGCTCCAGAAATGCCACTCACTCACACCCTGACCCTGTCCCTCACCAGCTTTTACCCCCATGGGATAATCAGTTTGGACTTTTGAAATCAAAATGGAAAATGTGCTGCTTCCTACCTTGCAGTGCTGCAGGGTTAAATCTTCTTCCAAGTCCCTAGAGAGGAAGAGACATAAAATAGTTTGACCCACATTTACAAGAATAATTATTGACTTAACAAGTTCCAACTGGGTTGGAAATTAAAGCTCAGCAAGAACAGACCCACTTCCCTAAAAAAGGAAAGAAAAGGGGAAAATTCAGTGGTTTTGTATGGTGTGCAGAAATGTATCCCTGGAATATGCACATGTGGAGATTTGTGCATCTTCCCTCTCTTTAGGAAGGAATTCTTTGGTGAGACACAAGTACAGTGCCTTGGATTTTTTTTTCCTAAATCAAATTTAGGGTAAAAATCATCATTTTTACTCTCATCAGGCTCAGAGATCCCCACACTCTCTCCCTGAGTGGCCAGAGGGGCTGGTTTGACACAACACCTGTAAAGTGACACCACTGAAAAGGTGAATTCCCTCCTCTTGGAAGTGTCTCCTGAGCCTGGCCCAGGAACATCAAATCTCTGCTTTCACACTCTGTTGATTTGTTTGAATCTATAAAATGTCCTGAGGGACCGAAAACTACAGTGATTCTTCCACTTCCTTAATTTGTAATGTGTTTAAAAATTTATTGCTGTGTTTTGATACAAATCAACCCAGCTCAGAGGCAAGAGAGGATTTTAAAAATCTCTTTAACATTTGGGAATGCTTGGGAGAGGCCAGACCGGGCAGAGTTCAAAGGGCAGAGCTCAGCCCCCTCCTGACACCAGTGGTTTGGGGGTTCTGTGCTGAAATGGAGGTTTCTCCTCACAAATGGTGATTTCTCCTTCCAAATGGTGATTTCTCCTTCCAAAGCCCTGCCCTGGGGCTGAGGGCTGGAATAAAGAGCCCATACATGCAGGACAGAAGGACAGAGGGAAGCATTCAGAGCTGGAGGAATCTGTGCCTGGACAGCAGGCAAAGGTCTGGCACAGACTGCAGGGAGCCACTGGAGATGTGGACATCATTATTTAAAGGACTCTCAGCAAATGGGCTGAGTCATGAATGGCTTCAAACTGAAAGAGAGGAGGTTTAGATTTTGGGATTTTGGGAGGGAATTGTTCCCTGGGAGGGTGGGGAGGGTGCCCAGAGCAGCTGTGGATCCCTGGAAGTGCCCAAGGCCAGGCTGGATGGAGTTTGTGGGAGGTGGGAGGATGGAAGAGGATAAAGAAGAGCTGAGAACAATCTGTGTGCCCCCAGCCCGCCCTGGCACTGCCCAGGGCTCTCCTGCCCTCCATTAACTGCCCCAGGCCCAGCTCCACTTGCCAGGGCCTCTGTGGTTTGTGCTGCACCATCAGACACTCCCGGCTGTCTCCAGAGCAGCCTCCCTCTCTGTGCAGCCCAGTGTTTCTCCTCCCAGCCCACTTGCTGCTATAAATAATGTGAGCACTGTCTACCTTTCTGCAGAGCTAGCTGGGAGTCATCCTTCCCAGAAATGGTGAGGTGGCATTCAGAGCACTGACAGCTCCTGGAAAAGCCTGCTCAGAATCCCTGCTCAGAATCCCTGCTCACAATTCCTGCTCGCAATCCCTGCTCAGAATCCCTGCTCACAATCCCTGCTCACAATTCCTGCTCACAATCCCTGCTCACAATCCCTGCTCACAATCCCTGCTCAGAATCCCTGTTCAGAATCCCTGCTCAGAATCCCTGCTCACAATTCCTGCTCACAATCCCTGCTCACAATCCCTGCTCACAACCCCTGCTCACAATCCCTGCTCACAATCCCTGCTCACAATCCCTGCTCAGAATCCCTGCTCACAATTCCTGCTCACAATTCCTGCACACAATCCCTGCACACAATTCCTGCTCACAATCCCTGCACACAATTCCTGCTCACAATTCCTCCTGCCTCTCTTGTCCTTTATTGGTCACAGGGTCACTCAAGTTAGGTCTGCTGGCAGTGCACAAACTGATAAAGTTCAATAAATCAGAGGTCTGGCTCATAAAAATGACATGTGGCCTCTGTTTGTCAAATAGACCCTTTGGAAAATCAGTTTCTCTCCCCTTCTCAAGTCAGATATTTGCTTGCTGCCATCTGCTCCCTCCTGCTTCCAGAGAAGAGTTCACCCACAGCTCATCAATGAGAGCAAAAGCACAGCCAAATCTGGCTGAATTTGTGTTTCTTCATGGGCACAGCTCATCCTTCCCATGCCCTGGGTCTGTGCTGCTGCAGCATTCCTCAGGCAGCTCGTGACCTCAGTTATTCCTCACTTCCCAAAACGTCACCGCCTGCATTTTCAGATGTTTTAAAACCAACTTCCCTTTTTTCAGTGCCACTGAAACACTTTCCTGTCATTTTCTTACTGCTCAGCACTTTGGGAATGTTACATTACACAGAACAGTTATCTCAGGGGCTCAGCCCCCAGGATTCGGGCCCTCCCGAGCTGTGGAATAACAGGATCAGAGTGTAACAATGAATCCAGAGCCTGTGAGGCAGGAAGGACAGGGCTGGCTGCTCAAATGCTCTGCCAGCTCCTTGGGGCATGATTTGGGATGAATCACCCTGGTCTGTGTGCCCTCACCCCATGCCAAGGGTGAGCAAGTGCTCAAAATAGGCAGAAGCTGCTCCTCCCTTGCAGTTCCCAGCAGGTGAGCTGCACCTCCAGCTCAGAACTCCTGCAGGAAGGGAGCTGATGCCACCTTCTCAATTAACTGATGGTGCAAGTGACAGTGCGGGAAATATTCAGTGTTCCCTGGCACAAAACATTCCCTAAGATTTTAATTTCAAGGGGAAATACAAAGCAGCAGTGCCAGTTTAGCTCCAGAGGGGAGAAGGGAGACTCCAAACGGGAGCAGAGCAGGTGCTCAGTGCTGGGTAGAGCAGGGAGGGTGCCAGGGAGGAGGGAGCAGGGGAAGGAGGATTGTGAACATATTTACAGCCATCTGGCACCCTGAATTATCCAAACAATCTCACTGAAACACTGAGAGGGAAGGAAGGAGTTGGTTTGGGCAGAGGATTCTGAGGGCTTCGTGCTTTCTGGAAATGTTTTATATCAGTTATAAAAGTATTAATGTTACTGGAGATGTAGGGAAATGAAATCAGAAGGAAATGGAAGAGCTGCACCTCCTGGCATTTTTCCTTCCAGGTTTCTAGAAATCAAATCATGTTGGGAAATCTTGGTTTCTTGGGAAATGAATCAGGAAAGTTTCTCATCACCAAACTTCCAGGGCACCCAGTGCAAAGAACAGCACAAACCCACCAAGCTCAGTCAATCCAACCACGGATTTTCTGTATTTTCTGTCTTTGACTCCTTCCTGTGCTTAACAAAATTCTTTTCACTCTTCTACCTGCATCTCTTGACAATCCCAGTGCACCACAACCCCTGCAGGGCCTCATCTCTCAGCACCTTCTCAGAGATGCCATTTTAAGGAGTCACTCGGGCCGTCAGGGGTGGAAGGCAGCTCAGCGACAGCCGCGCTCTGCCTCCCCCTCGTTGCTGGTCGCGCTGTGCCCTCTAGTGCTCGTTCTCCCATCCAGGGTTTCTGCGATCCCGAGCTCACCGGGAGGATCGGGGAACGCGTTCCTACGGAGCAGCCACCCGTGGAACTGCAATTATTGAACATTTCCCTTCCCTCGTGGGAAGGAGGAGCACGGATTGACAGGAAAACACATCCCAGAACAGCAAACCCGAGTGGCACTGCTCCCACCCCAGCCAGGCAGCCCTAACTTTGGTCCAGACCTGTTTGATTCACACTGGAAGTACATTTTTAGAAATCCACGTGTGTTGGAGAGAGGAGAAAAAGTGATTTGGGAAGTTTACTAAAGCACTTCAAAAACTTGCATTGGGATGCACAGGAGAATTCCCAAATTTAACCAGTTTGTGGGCATTTGATTGTTCCTGTTTTCTCTGGGATTCCTCACTCTGTTCTAGGAAATACTTTTTGATCTGGGAGTTTTCTTTGTAGTGAGAATGTTTAACATCCATGTAGAAATTCTGCAGCAACTGAAGCCTCCAGAACCCCAGAGCAGAGAGAGGTGAATATTCCTCCTCCTTCCATTCCTCCTGTTGCTTGCAGAGTGATGTGGTCTGTGCAGGGATGTGGATGAGGAGGAACTCTGGATGATTGTGGGAACTAAAGGGCCCTCTCAGGAATAACCTCATTAATTTGTGTGGTATGGTAATGTAAGAGATTTCATCAACAAGCAGCAGCCTTCCACCTCCCCAGCCCTGCATGACTGAGATGGAAACAGCCCTCAGCAGATCATCAGAGAGAAAACATTCTCATCTGCACAAGTCTGAAAACGTTCTCATCTGCACAAGTCTATGCTTCAGAGCACACCTCAAACCCAGAACTGAAGAGCAGCAGCTTTTGGAGCTGCAGGAGTAGGGGTGGGTGTGAGCACAGCCAGAGTTTGGCATTACAAAGTCAGCACTCAATTACACCCTTCAATACATTTCTGACTTACACAAAACAGGGCAGGACTTGAATTCCCAAGGCTGATCCTCCAGGTTTGGTGTGGATCCCCCGACAGATGCTGAGGAAAGAACAGACTGAAGATGTTCTTGGTTTCCAGGAACACAAATTACCCCATTCACTCCAGCTGGGTGGTGCTGTGACAGGGGAGCTCACTCAAACACACAAGAAACACCACAGCACACACACTTTAAAGCACAATAATTATGACTCATCGTGGTGATGAAGCTGAGAGACACAGATGTGACTCTGAAACGAGTGCAGAGAGGCACTTGCTGCAGGGACACTTTCATTTCAATTCACCATTAGCCAGCAGCTCCCTCCCAGCCTCGGATTCCTAATTAAACACGATTCCTGCATGTCCTCAACATTGCCAGGGACAAGGATGTGACCAAGCCCCTCACAAATGGCCAGAAGACACCAGTGCTTCACCAAAGCAATGCTGGGGAGCTCTGCCTGGCTGCTCCTCAGTCAGCACAAGGTTATTTTATTTAAATTAACACTAGACTAGAAGGAAATGCCCCTCAAACACCCTGTGTGAACATGCTACATTCACACAGGAGAGATCAGCTCCTTTTCCAACATGAACCCACACTCTGGGGTCATTTTGTTCCTAGAACAGGATTCTTTTCTCAGTGCCAGGAGTTCCCAGTTTTAATATGTCCTGTGGTTTTCTGCTGGCTTGCTGTCGTGGCCAAACATTTATTTTTGAATTCTCCCTCAATTGTGCCAATTAAATTAGAAGCAATAGGAAGGACTTTCCTTGGCTATTTTTGGGGGGTCATTTTTTATTATTTTTTTAGTGAGACACACTCAAAGCAGAAACCAAGCATACTATGAACTGTAATTTTAAAGTTTAAAACCAGAGGAGTGTTCCCCAACAGGAATTTCCCAGCCCCAGGCTCTGCAGAGGGACATTTTCCATGTCCTGCTTCAAGCAGCTGCTGTCCCTGACTCTCTCTGACTCTCTCTGTCCCATCCCATGGGTTTTGGTACCCTGGGGGAGCTGCATTCCTGACTCTCCATTTGTGCCAGCGATCGATGAGCAAATGGAGAACACGAGTGTGCACATCTAACGTGACAAGAGCAACCCCTGGCACAACTGAGAGGCTCAGAAATGGATAAAAATAATTCAAGCACCATTTTTTACCTCATAAATTCAGATCTTGTTCTTTGCTTCAGACCTTTGCAATGGGTATGACCAGTGAAAGTGGTGTATTTTTAGCATACAGCAGCTCTGCTGCCAAAATCAACAACAGCTCTGTTTGCTGGAAAATGGGGCAGTTTTCATTCTGAGATTTCTCATTACACCATCAAGCAGTTCAAAGGATTTTACAGTTTTCTCCAAGGCCAAATTCCTGAATTCATGGGATTCCACGAGAATGTTGGCTTCCCCATTCTCACATAAAAATATAGATGAGTAAAGCTGAAAGTGAGCTGCCTGCGGGTTAGGCATTGAGAAATCCTTGGGGTTTATATCCTCGGCAGCATGAGGTTTTTAAAATTAATTTAATTTGAGGGAGAATAAAGAGACAAAAAGGCTAACTGGTCATTATGGAAAGTGCAGGAATGACAAGAGATAGTTCTAGGAATTCTTGGTCACATTTCATACCAAACAAAACCTCTCTTTTTTGGAAGTCTGATCTGTGGGAGCCCCCGACCTTCACTCCCCTGACCCAGGCACCTTGGTCACAAAAATAACCCCAAATCCCTTCAGAACTGTGGCTGGATTGAATTAACGTGGAAATGGGCAATGGGATGTAGGGATGTAATTGGAAAAGGGGACGATTTGCCTTGGAACCTGCATAGGCCACATTGCCCTGTGAAAGCAGGAGCAATTTGGGGGACATTAGGAACTCCATGGCAGCAGGAGCTGCTTGAAAACACAAACTTTGGAGTTCCCTTGCTACTGGGATTAATTAAGCAACCTGAAGAACTTTATAAAGAATTTCTTCCTATTTTCACCCTGTGCATTTGTACCAAATCCTGGCTGAATTTACCCTTCCTCACGCCGACGTTGACAGCCACCTTCAGCATCACGATTTGTATTTTCGGGTTTTTCTCCGCTTGGCCTCTGAACCGCGTTGTTTTCCACCACCGCACTAAAGTTCACACAACCTGAGGGGAAATTCCTCTCCTGAAGGCTTTGGGGTGGAAATGGCGCATTTCGGGTGGGAGCAGAAGCTGTTTTGGGGGTGGAAATGAGACTTTGGGGGCAGCTTCTCCCTCAGCGCCGCCGTGAGGGGCCTGAGGGGCTGTGGGCGGGGCGCGGCGCGCGCGGGTGGCGGGAAGGCGGAGGGGCGGAACTGCGGCAAATCTCAGCCAATCAGCGGCGGGGTCGCGGCTCGGCCCCTGCTGGCCGCAGCCGGGGAGCCCCGTGGGTCGCGGTTTCCCGCGCTCGGGGCCCGCGCGCCCCCTCAGGAGGGTGCCCGGGCTGGGGGAATGGCGCCCGAGCCCTGAGGAAGGAAAAGGAGGGGAAGCAGCGCCACTGGGAGGGGGAGATAAGGGCCGGGGAGGGAGCAAGAAGGGGGACAACAGGACAAAAGGCCCGGGAGGAGAAGGAGGAGGAGGAAGGAGCAGGATGGAGGAAGCCGCCCGCCGGCACGTCTTCCCCTCACTGCAACAAAATGGAGGGCGGGGGGGCTGTGCAGGGCGAGGGCGCTGCTGGACCGCGGGTAGCGGCCGCATCCCTCAGTCCCTGCCCAATTCCATCTCTAGACACCGGGAGCGACAGGTGCCTGGCGTTGTGTGAAGCAGAGGTTGGGGCAGGGAGAGCCGGTTCTACATCATGAGGAGCTGAGGAACCCAGCAGCCACATAGCAGGTTTTTCCTGGCTTTGAATGTGCCCACACACCTCTGGAGCTTTGTCCTTTGCCATCAAAGTACTGCGTGCCAGCCTGGTTTTGCTTCACCCACCTGCAGCCCCAAAAGATGGATTTAATTTGTTTAAAGTCATCCCAAAATTTAGGTTCTGTTTGGCCCCAGATCCAGTGGGAAATGGGTGCACTGGGTAGAGACATGGGGCTTCAGCTGGAACAGCAATTCTCCACCTTTTAAAACTAAATAAAATATCCCAGAAAGTCACCACCCATTTCTTGCCTAATTGCTCATCCAGCAGCAGAAAAGCCTGTTTGCCAAGGGCTTTCTCAAGTGCATCCAAGGGATTTTTGCCAGGAATGCTGGACTAATCCCAAGATAAAACAATGCTTTCTCTAGCTCGGGAGGAGCAGCAGGGATTTTTTTTAAACATTGTTCTTGTGTGAGGAATATTTCAGCCAGGCACAAGGCAGGACTTGTGAAAATCAAATCTCAGGACTCAGACTCTAATGTCTCTGACATCTGTGTTAAAACTCACCTGCAAACTCTCAGGGAACCGTTCAGGTTATCCAGAACATCCTTCCTTGACTGTTCCAGGACTCAAGTACCACAAATCCAAATTCCACCCCCAGAAACACACACCATTCTGCAGATTTCCACAACCAGAAAGAAAATTCCCTTACTCCATTCCTTCCCCCAGGTGGACATACCCCGAGAAGTAATCCAATACAATAGTCTCAATTTATTTGAAATAATTCGGTTTGAAAACTTTTTAATTTAAAATTTACAGCACACATGGGGAGGAAACATGTTTTGTTACAACTAAAAGTTACCAGAAGAGTGCTGCAGGGCTGTTGTCTTTAATTTAACACTGTCATGGCTTTATTCAAAACACAGTTGCACAAAATCAGTTACTCCAAAGTTTCAGGAAAGAGTAGGAGAAGGAACCAAACCACACTATATACAGACTGCCATACAAAGAGCATTAAAATAGGACAAAACCTCTACAAAATATAAAACCCACCCTGACGTATTTGCATGAAAAGACCACCCACCAAGCAAAAAAGTTTCAAAAGTTATCTGGAGGCTCTGAATTCCTCGTTAAAAAACGCTGTTGCTGCATGCCGAGCGGAGGACACGGGACTGGGGACGGTGACACCGGGACAGATTCTGGGGTTCGTGAGGGGCTCAGGTTCCACGTGGTGGAACTGTGGCTGTTTGGGGAGTGGGAAGTCTGGCCTAGAAAAGGGCTGTCACCCCTCAGAGCTCTGGTCTTGCTTACCCAAACAAGCCCACTACCCACATTATTTTAATCCATCAAAATAGACTCTTTTTTTTTTTTCTTCTTCTTCTTCCATTTAAAACTAATTTTATCTGCATCAGTAACAGTTAAGTAAAACCCTGACATGGAGGTGCTCTAACATACACACTTATAAATAACAAGTTTCAATCTAAGGACAAGAAGCAAAAGGATGGGAAAAACATTTTTCTTTCTCTCAAAGCTGAGCACAGAGTGAGTGCCTCACCCAGAGCCTTCAGGACATGACAACCATGCACTGACCCAGCCAGGACTCATCATCACAAACACAGCACTTGGTTGTGGCTGCAAAGGAAGTTTCACCACAGCTTTTCTAGTGTCTTTAGAGATATCCTTTAAAAAGCACAAAGCCCAAGGAGTCAGTTGTTCCCCAGTGCACCACCAGACTCTGCTTTTGAGGCTGGGAAGGTTCAGGAAAAAACCCAGAGTTAAGGCTCTAGTTGTGAGGGGAAATAAAACCACACACACAGGGGAGTGAGTGGGGCTTTGCAGAACTTCAACCCTGCATGATCTAAACTCCCCCCAAGAGCTGGAGGTCACACTGAAACTCCTACAGGAACATCCCCCAGGGAACCAGGTGACGAGGGACTGACTCTCTCAGACCCAGGGATCTCCCTCCTCCCACCTGCAGGCTCTCCCCAGTTTCTGGCAGCCAGGACAGATACAAGAACACGTCTCTGCAATAAAGCTGTGTGTGATATTTGGTTCAGGACCTGTGTGAGACTGATGTCAGTCAGTGTGACACCGCCACTGCCGTGTGAGACCCAGGCCACGCCTGAAGGAGGAATGCTGGAAGTGAAAATTTGTTTCCAACAGGAAAGGATGATAGACTGGGGCAGATTAGGGATTATAAAGGCTGCTATTAGGAATTATAAAAGCCTCTCTGCACATCCCTCATGCTCTCTCTGCAGCCACTCAATATAAACCCCCAAATATTCCCAACTGTTACACACAAACTGAGTGTTTTACAGCTAGATTTAAACAGTTGAAGAGGTGAAGTGCAGAGAAAGGCCAACCTGGGTTCAATTCTTCCCTTCAACAGTTCTAGAAAAGCTGGGGGGTGGAAAACAACACGCTTGGAGGAGTTACCCGTTCACTTCTGCATCAGAAATGCATATTTCATCTATTTTATACATTTTATAGCCATGAGTGGTGCAGAATTCCCAGAATGACAATGCAAGAGCAAAGTGAGTGAAAGTTTAACAAAGATTTCTGGCAAAAAGGTTTAAAACTACACATTAATTGCTTTGTTAATACCTGCAGTGACAATGGACTTGGGGGAAAATTTATGGATTGCAACCCTGTAAGGATCACAACTCTTTCAGTTTGCCAAAATACACTCCTGAAGGAATCTAGTGAATACTCCAAACACTGAACATTGGAGCTAGCAGGAAAACAAAAACATCCTCTGAAACCCACTGAGGCTTTACCCTGGAATACCCAAAATAGAGAGGAGCCTTCAAAAAAAAAAAAAAACAACCACAGGAAAAAAAAAATCACAAGAGTCACCTTTTAAAAAAACTGAGACATGGGTGTCATCTAGTTAGGGGTTTCCAGTTGAATCCATGGAAAACTTGGCCTAGAGTCAACTGATTTAACAGAGAGTGGGGAATTCGCTGTAGAGCACTTTTCAGTTCAGCTTTTTAAGCATAAAAACTTGAAAATCCTGAATGAAAACTCCCAATATTAAACCCATGGGACATGGGGTTGGATTCAGGGCTAACAATGACCAACACAGCAAGATTGTACGAAATGAAAGAGCTCCAAAGAAAAGTCTGGTGGGGGGAATTTGCCAATGGCTTCAGTGATTATAGGGCTGAAAATTGTTCTCTACAGAAGGTTCCCTATGGGCTATCAGAGCTTATCTGGAATGATAAAAGGGGCAGGAATAGTAAAACCACACTTCTGCTATAAAAAGTTAACATAGGATTTCTGTCAGGACATCTATGGTACATGGACATACAGAGCTGCATAATCACTATTGCGTCTTCCTCAACTGGAGAGTCTGGTCCTGCAAGTTAATCCTCCTCTTCCTCGCCTTCATCCTCGGGCTCTCGTTTCCTCTTCTCCCCTCGGACTCCCTCTGCTAAGGAGAGAGGGACACACACAGCCCATGATGGTCTGTCCATGGAGAACAGGAGGGGAGGGGAATGGGGAGTGTGTGTGGGGTGCAGGTGTTCCTGATGGGACATCCCAGCCCAGGATCCTGCACAAAATCCCTGGATTTCTGTGGCAAAGAGCCAGAACATCCCAGCCCAGGATCCTGTAGAATATCCCTGGATTTCTGTGGCAGAGGGACAGAACATCCCAGCCAGGATCCTGTACAAAATCCCTGGATTTTCTGTGCCAAAGAGCCAGAACATCTCAGCCCAGGATCCTGTAGAATATCCCTGGATTTCTGTGGCAAAGACCCAGAACATTCCAGCCCAGGATCCTGTAGAATATCCCTGGATTTTCTGTGGCAAAGAGACAGAACATCCCAGCCCAGGATCCTGCAAAACATCCCTGGATTTTTTGTGGCAGAGGGACAGAACATCCCAGCCCAGGATCCTGTAGAATATCCCTGGGATTTCTGTGTCAAAGGGCCAGAAGATCCTGGAGAACATCCTGGGATCCATCCCAGGATCCTGGAGAACATCTCCAGGTTTTCTGTTCCCAAGGGCAGATTTGGGTGCTGTGCTGTGGAACATCCTTGATTTTCAGTGCCCAAGGGCTGGATTTAGGTTCTGTACTAAGGAACATCCCAGTTTTTCAGTGCCCAAGGGCTGATTTGGGTGCTTGCTGTGCTCTCTGCTGGTGGGAGCCTGCAGTGCAATGCTGCCCCAGCCAGTCCAGTGGCCCACCCTGACTCCAGGATTTGTACAAAGTGAAGAATTCACACTGCTCCTTCGGAAATATTGTTTTTGCAAGTGGAAAATCCAGCTCCCAAACCTGCTCCCAGCATGTGGAGGAGATGGGAGCTCAGCTGGGGAGAAATTCTGGGATTTCATCTTTACAAAGATGTGGAATTTTTGATGAAAAAACTTATTAAAAAATAATCCAGTAAGCCACTTCTTGCTAACAGAACTTTGTCCCAGGATTGCATCTGGAGAAGCTGGATAAAGGGAAAGAGCACAGCAGAGCCCCACTCCTCTCCACATCAAAGAACAATTTCCAACTGCACAGCAGACAGTGCCTTTCCTTTCAGAAAACTCTTGTTTCTTCCTCACTTTAATTTTGTTTTTGTGTTAGTGTGCATGCCCCAAACCCACAAAGACAATTACAGAGAATTGATTGTTTCAGTCACAACTTCAATCCTTGAGCACTTACCTTCTTCTTCCTCATCACCTCCTTCAACGTAGTCATCATCATCCTCTTCATCCTGTACAAAAATTGGGAGATATTTTTACATTTGCTGTTTATTGAAGTCTTGTTTCCACAATGATCCCAAGCAGAAATCCAGGAATTCCCTGCAATTTCGCCACCAGGGCATCAGCCAGCCCCAGAGACTCATTTATTTGCTTTTCCTCACTGTTCACTTCTTTAAGCCAGCTCAAAGTTATTGAAAAATTAACTGTGATAGAGATGCCAGCAGCTCTAGATTGCCTTTAAACCCACAGTAAGGGCCTGGAGGAAAAGGTGCATAACTCTGTGAAAACAAGCGAGATTTTGTGGGGTTTTTATCTTGTTTTAAAGCTGACAAATGAGGAATGTAAATGAATTACAATCAGCTCCAGAGAACTCAACAAGCCCAAGTCTTGTTTTTATATCCCTTTGCTTGGTGGAATTTTGTACACAGGGGAGTGTGACAAGTCAAACCTCTGATAGTGGCTTTTGGAATATTGGAATTAAACCCACACCACATGAACTCCCTGGCAGGAAATAAACTCTTATCAGAGAACCAGCAGTGGCTGGGCACAGGATCCCAAATCCCCTTCAATCCCAAATGGGGGGGCTGCTCTGGGGCACAAACCCCACCCCTGTGGAGACCCTGTAGGACCTGAGCAGGACCCAGAGCTTCACTGCTGTCCTGTAATTTGTGTGATCAGTTTATAGCTGCAAGAACTCCACTCATCACCTCCTGAAGGCTGTTTTCTGTTCTCTGGGAACTGTACCAGAAGTGTTTTCTGTAACCACAGAACCCCACAGGAGCTTCTCTTTGCTTCCTGCGCTTGGCAGCATTTACAAACTTTACCTGAATTTCTTCTTTCATCAGGTATGAAAGACCAACTTCCTCCTCCTCTTCACCTTCGCCCAAATCTGAAGCTCCATCATCTTCATCATCATCTTCTTCATATTCTCCTGGAGGCCCAGCTTCATTCTCATCATCATCATCATCTTCATCCCCCTCTGCAATGAAGGACACACATATGAGACCAGAAATTCAGTTCCATTCTCTCCTCTCTGAGTACAGCAGGCTGGGCTTGCCCTAATAGTTTTTTTCCTGAAGGACTTTGGGATTTTTATTTTTTTTTCTAAATCCAGGCAACACATAGGACATGACCATGATTGTAACCAAGTTAAATTTTGTCATTTTTTCTCTAAGAAAGACTCCCAGTGTTTTTCCATCACAAGCTTCAGGCAAAACTTTTGATGTCTGAAGCAGCTGCAAATACAAAATCCTGCCAGCCCTAAGAGCCCCCTTAAGGGCTGCAACCAAGCTGGGACCAAAAGGAACTAGGTGTGCTTTTGGAGCTAAAATTTGTATTTAGCAGGGACCTGAAATCATTACAAAACCCTGTAAAATTGTAATTTTTAATTCAAAATAGTGTGCAGGTCCCCTTGCTCTGTATCACTCAGTGGCACAAAGGGCTTTACTGCTGGCAACAAGAATATTTGTGTCTTTGCAAAAGTATCTTTAGTCCAATTCCCCCAGTTTGGTTTCAGGAAATTACCATCATCATCATCTTCTGAGTCTGGTGCCTCGTTGTCCTCCTGATCAAACCCATCCAGGTATGTGATCTGCTGGAGCAGCTCAAAGATGCTGTCCCTGTAGTCCTCAAGGTTTGTAATCTCACAGTTGAACAGGTCAAGACTCTTCAAATTCTTCAGATTTTGCTGAAAATAAATGAAAATATTTGTTTTTTTCCTGTGGTGCTCCCAGATACAGCAGGGTGACAGCCCAATAATTTACTTTATCATCATCTCTCATTTCTAGTTAGAATTTTCTCCCTCAAATTCAGCCCAAGTTGCTGTCAGCAGCCAAATCTCCACTGAAGGCACTTGTGTGGAACAACTCCCAACCTTGGGGGTTGGGTTATGTGTGCAGAGCCCAGTTTTGGACAGAATCATCCACAAAAATGGGTGAATGGATCACCAGTGGCAGCTCCCTCCTCTTCCTCGCTGTATCACACCTGTGTCTGAGTCACTTCACATTTTAATGAAAACTCAGCAGACAAACACACCTTAACCAACAAGCACAGAGGAATCAGCATCATACTTGGCAACTTTTCCTTCAAAGACAAAACCAAGCCCAACCATCTCTGATTTGGGACATCCCATCCCATTTTCCAGCACTGGGGTTCCACATGCTGTCCTATAGCCATGGCACTGAGTCCATCAACCACGATATTTTATCAATCCATTGCAAAAATATTAAAGGTTCTTGATAAAAAATAGTATTTATTACATTTTCCCAGAGGCCCTCCCATTTCATACTCACAAGAGCTTCCACAGTGCCAAGATCTTTGATTTTGTTGCCACTTAGATTTAGATATGTGAGATTAGGACATCTCTCTGCAAGGACCTCCAGGCCTCCAGAAATGACATTGTCGCTCAACTCCAGCTATTGGACAGGAAAAAAAGGAATTAACAAATAGATTTTCAGCCTCAGAATCAGTTACATCATTGTTAACTGTTCTCCCTTTAAGAATGTAATCACTTTTGAAGATTCACCCAAGGTAAAAAGCTTTAGCTGTTAAAAAGTTCCTTTAAGTTGAGAATTATAAACTGTTCTTTAAAGTCTCATGGGTTTGGGCACCTCAGTTTTAAGTTACCAGGACTGGAGTTCATTGGGTGACCCAAGAGCCTCCTACCAATGCACAGCTGGACCTTCACAACACTCAAGAGTTACAGCCCCAAGAATCACTGACCAAAAACCAAACCCAGCTCACCATAATTAACTGGAAGCACCCAAAACAATTTAAATTCTCAAAAACACGTTTCAGACGCCCACAAAGCACCTTCAGCACCACAGGAGTCCGACCACGAGCGCTGCAAGGCGCAGCCATGGCTCTGCCACCCCAAAGGCACCGACCTTCCGGAGCTTGCTCAGCGTGGGCAGCTTGGCCAGGGATGTCAGCTCCACGTTGGCCATGCTGAGGAACTGGAGCTCCTTGAACGAGTCGTTGAGCCCTTCGATCTCGCCGTTGCTGGAGCGGCAGTTATCGAGCACCAGCTCTGTCACCTGCAATCAGGGCACACGTGGGTGTCACAGCAGCAAATTCACCTGAAACCCTCCCCAGGGACTGGAATTCACCCAAACCCACCCCCAGGGACTGAAATTCACCCAAACCCACCCCAGGGACAGGGCAGTGCCTGCACGTTTGAGGTTTCATTTCAAATCAGAGCGGATTTCTGCCCAGAAATCACCAACGCTCGCCTAATTTAAAAATTAGGCAGTAGTTTCCTGTTCTCCAAGCATGCATTAAACTTTGCAAAAACAGCCACCTGACCCCTAAACTCCATCATACAGCTCCCCACAGAAGCACTGTAGCCAACCAGCTGCTGACTTCTCCTCATCATTTAACTGTGCATAAGCAAACTCAAAAAACCAGTTTCCCTCTGAACTTAAAACCTTCTGCCTCCAGATTATTTTACCAGGGATTCCTAGAGGTTAATGGAGCCCCAGTAAATAGTTTCCTTCATAATCAATACAGGTCGCATACTTGGAGAAGCAGCAACAAGAAGCAGCCAATTAATTTTAAATTATTTTATCTGGAGTGGAACATCCACTTGGCAAAGGACAGGCACAAGGTGACTTCTTTTCCCCGCACACTAAAATTCTGGGAGTGCTGCCGACCCCTAGCACCACGAGGCCAGCTTCCCACTTTTACTTTATTTATTCATTTAAAAACGCCCATTATTCCACACAGACACCAAATTTTAAGGCAGGCTGCCGGGAGGAGAGGGAGGATCCCAGCTCCATCCCCAGCTGACGAGGCCTCTCCGAGTACCTGCCACCCCAAACACCACCGGGCGCGTTAAACCAACACTTTCGGGCAGTTTTTTTTTCCCCAGAAAAACCCCACGTGCGGCGGGTCAGGGAAAGCGAAAGTCTCCGGACTTTACTCCTGGGGAGAGCCGGGCGCGGGTTTCCTCGTTCGCGGAGCGGGGAGCGATGCTCGGGAGCCCCGGGAGGCGGCGGGGGCAGCGCGGGGCCCGGCGCGCACGTGCGCTCCCGCCTCGCCAGCGGCTCGGGGCTTTTTTAAAAAAAAAATTTTTTTTTTTTTTTGGGCTCTTTCCTAAGAAATTGAAAAGTTGGACGCGCGGGGAGGGGGAAGCGGGAGGGGTATGGGGACCCCCCACGGGGTGGCGGGCGCGGGAAAGAACGTTAATTATACTAATTAAAGGCGCCGGGATGAGCGGCGGGCCGCGGCCGGGGCCGCCGCCGTGACCTGTTTACTGCGGCCGGGGGAAGCGGCGGATTAACGTCGGGGGAAGCCGAGGCCGCCGCGCCCCCCGGGAACTTCGGGGCACCCCGAGAGAGGAGGCGGAGGGGGAATGAGGGGGGGCCGCGGGTCCCGGGGCCGCGCCGGAAGCGCCGCCCGCGCCCCGCCGGGCCCTGCGCCACGGCTGACCCAGATTCGGCAGCGGTGCCGCCGGGCCTGCGCGGCCCGAGGCGGCAGCGACGGCCCCACGGGGCGGGGGGAGCGCGCCCCGCCGGCCCCGCCGCCCCTCACCTTCTCGGGGGCCCGGTTCCGCAACTCCAGGTTGATGCGCTTCTTCATCTCCATTGCCCCCCCTCCCGCGGTTCCGCACTGGCGAGGGAGGGTGGCCTAGAGCGGCCGCGAGGGTCGCTGCGGCTGCGGCGGGCTCCGGGAGCGCGCCGGGAGTGGGTCGGGGGTCGCCGGGGCCGCCCCGGCCGCGCCGCTCCGCAGCAGCTCCGGCACCGTCAATGGCCGCCCGCACACTGCGCCTCCATGACACGGCGCATGGCGCCCCCCCCCGGCCACGCCCCGCCCCGGGGCGGGGCTTCCCAGCGCCGCGCCGCCATTGGCGCGGGGGATGCCGCGCTATTGGCCGAGCGAGCTGCCCGTCAGGACGCGCGGGGGCGGGGTTTGTGCTCGCGCGCGGGGGCCGGCGGGTGCGCGCGCCCTGAGCGGGAGGGGCGGGGCCGGGGGCGAGGCCGGCCCTGAGGGGGCGGGGCCGGGGCGGGGGCCGCGGCTCTGGGGTGGGCGGGGGTCGCGGCTCTGAGGGGGCCGCGGCTCTGTGCGGGTCGCGGCTCTGAGGGGGTCGCGGGTCTAAAGGGGTCGCGGCTCTGGGGTGAGCGGGGGTCGCGGCTCTGAGGGGGCTGCGGCTCTGTGCGGGTCGCGGCTCTGAGGGGGTCGCGGGTCTAAAGGGGTCGCGGCTCTGGGGTGGGCGGGGGTCGCGGGCCGCGGCTCTGAGAAGGTCACGGCTTTAAAGGGGTCGCGGCTCTGGGGTGAGCGGGGGTCGCGGCTCTGAGGGGGCCGCACCGAGCTGGGTGTCGAAGTTCTGAGGGCGTCGCGGCTCTGAGGGGGTCGCGGCTCTGTGGGGGCCGCACCGGGCCGGGGGTCGCAGCTGTGGGGTGGGCGCGGGTCGGGGATCGCGGCTCTGAGGGGATCGCGGCTCCGGCGGGGCCGGGCCGGGCCGAGGGTCGCGGCCGCTGCGGGGTCGGGCCGGGGGTCGCGGCCATCCCCGGCCGTGCTCCGCTGTGGGGGCCGTGCCCACCGCGCGGCCTCGGGAAGGATCTGCCCGTGGGGCCGCCCCCGGAGCTCCGTGTTCCGAGCGGGCTCACGGGGGCTCACGGGGGTCTCACACACCATAAGGTTCAGCGGCTTTTGCGAATTTGTGTTATTTTTACTTAATTTGCCAGCACTGACAACACATCGGGGAGGGGAGGCAGGTTCACACATCTGGGGAATAGCTCAGTTCCTATAATCTGAGCTGCTCAGGAAGGATATTTGAGGCTCGTATCCCACTCTGTGTGGATAAATGGGATTTGTTTCCCGCTCGGGTTGCATGTATGGGATTTATAACCCCCTTGGGGTGAATAGATGGGATTTATATCTCCCTCTAGTTGGATATATGTAATTTAGATCTCCCCAGGTGGATAGATGGGATTTATATCCCTATGGAAATTCTTTTCCTATTTAAAATTAATAATGAATGAATGTTTCTCTATTGAAGCTTTTCTCCTGGAAAACGATCCTTAAAAGAGCCTGTGAGCCACTGATATCCCTCATGCCCAGGCGGGACAATTGTGGGACAAGCAGTTGTAAATATTTACATATTGACTCTTTTAACTTTGGAGACACAAATAACCGGAAACATTTTGGCAGCATGGTGACAGAATTAAAAAAAAAAAAAACAAAACCAACAACCCCACATGGGAGTCTAGGTTTGTTCCAGCTTTCTGTAAACTCCGTGGAGAAAATATTTCCCTGGGATGGTTTGATAAGGAGCTGCTGGAAAACAGCAGAGACCTGGAGAGCTTTCTGCTCGCTTCCTACCAGGAGGTAACTGGGAAAGGTTCTCACAACTGCAGGGAAAATCCTCTTTGTGTTAAAGCTGCTTATCCCAGGGGTTTGCCAGGAGGGCTGGGTGGCTGCTCATGGAGACACCACCACCCTCTGAGTAGGGTGGAAAAGGGTAAATCTAGGAAAAGAACTTGTGAAAGAGCCAGGAGGATGGTGTCACTTTGGGATTAAAGAGGTTTGGGTGAGTATTCCCAGCTTTGGGAGCAGGGAGGACATGTCCAGCTGTCCATCCGTGGTGTGTTTGGATATTGCTGTCCCAAAACATCACTAGAAGGTGAAGATTTGGTGTGAGGATTTGGGAGTGATTCAATGTATATTTAAGTCAGGTTACAACAAACTGCTTCATTTTCTGAGTCTGCATTAGAGGGATGGTTTGTAGAAATAAACTCATAACCTTCATCCACATCTTTTATTTTCCTTTAATTGCTTTTTCACTCCACTCCAGGGTTGGACATCTCGCTGCTGTGTGATCCTGGACCATTTTCCGGGGCGTTCTTGGCTTTTCTCGATCCACCTTGATGGCAGCACCAAGCCAGGAGGTGGCACTGCCAGGCAGCGCGTCCGGTCCCGCTCTGAACCCGCCTCCAGCCTTTGTAAATAACAAAAGTTTTCTTCTTTGTACCTGCCCTGGCGGCTCGGGAGGTTCCCCCGGGATCCGGGAGGGCTCTGGGGATTTGTGACCACCTCGAGTCTCCTTCAGCACCCCTTGACTCAGCCTCTTTTGTCCCGGGTACACCTGGGCCAGTTTGCCGTCTCTCCTTCCTGTTAACTCTCCCAAGGAAAAGCAGCACAGGCACCAAGTGTGGGGATTGCAGTTTTCTCTTCCCCAAAAAGGAATTTATCTCTGATTTCCTGACCAAAACCACCCATTGCTGTGATGGTTTTGCTCTCCATGGTGGGGTTGGAGGTTTTCTGGTCCATCTTCTCCCAGATATTGTGGGTGTTTGTGGAAAATAAGCAGTTCTGGAAGAAACAAAGTTGGAAGCTCCTGGGTTTAGAGGCTCAAGAAGATCCTTTTGATGGGACAAGCACTGCACACATTGTTTGCATTTGTTATTCCAGTTCTGGATTGTTTACCATGAGACACCATGCACCAGGTGTTGGGGGTTTTACTGGCAGAGGTTTTTATTTACAGCAGAATCCGAGGAAACAGGAAAGGCCTGAAGGATTGCTGAGCTGCTCTCACCAAAACCCTCAGCCACAAAATCTCAGCAGTTCCAGAACAGAGACGACACCTCGTGGAGAGGATTTATTTCATCATCAACACCTGGCAGTGTCCTGGTCACCATCCCAGCCACAAGGTCTGGAATGAAGGAAAAAGGTGAGCAGAGAGTGGTGGGACAGGGCTTGGAGCGTTCCTGGGATGTGTGAGAGCTCCAGTGGGGAAAGCTTGGCCAGGTGGGATGGAGCTTTGGAGGAACCTCATCAGGAAGGTGGAAGCAGCTGCTCTGTGAGGTTCATCCCAACCCAAACCATCCCAGGGGTTCATGGAGCAGGGTGGAGGAGCCTGGCTGCTCACAGCAGGGAAGGTCCCACTGAGTGCCAAGGTCACTGGGAAAATGCCCTGGAAAGCCTCTCCAGGCCATCACTGGGGTCACAGCTGGATGGGCTCTTATCTGCCTGGAAGGGCTTCTTATCTTCCCATTGTTTTGGAAAGTTGCTGCTTCAGAAAGATTTGCATTCCCCGGGGTTAAAGGACACACTTGGGCTGCTGAAATCCCAGAGTACCTTTGGAGGAGGAGCCTGGGGGTCATAGCAGGAGACCCAGGAGGCTGAGGAGGATGATGAGGGTGAGGTGGCCCTGCAGGGACGATCCCAGTGACTCCTGATGAAAATCCTGGCGAGTCAAGGAAAAGAAATCAGTCAGAAAGTGCCATGTGCTAAAAGCCTGTGGCAGAGCTGACAGGCACCCACCTGAGAGTCCTTAGCACCCCTTGGAGTGTCCTTGGCATCCCCTGGAGTGTCCTTGGCATCCCCTGGGGCATTTGTGTCTGGTAATCCTGAAAGCTCAATGGTGTCATTCCATTCTGGAAAAAACCTGTCGTAATCTATGTCTCCAGTGGTGTTTGTCTGCGTGTGGAGAAAAAGAAATAACCTGAAATATCACAGCATAGGATTAACTCCTAAGAGAGAGATCCCTCCTTGGGATGGCTTGATGGTGTTTAATTGGGAAAACAAGGAATTTCCCATTGGAGCATTAAATAAATCCCAACTCAAACCATCCCATGATTGCTGTTCATGGACACTCTGCTCAAACTCAATTTTTTCTGTGGTCTAAAAATCAGCAGCTTTAACCCATTCATTCATCCTTGTGGCAGAGATTTGGGTGAGGAAAATCTGTTTTTTAGGGGAATACCAACTCACCTCATATGAATCAAACTCGTACACGTACGTGGCAGGGGTTGCTGTGGCATTGTCATAGTAATAATCCTCTGTGGAATAATAGTAATCACCTGGAATGGAAACAGCTCCAGGTGAGGTGGCACTGTGGGGATTGGGGACTCCTGTCTAAAATGGGGTGGGATGAGTCCCTCCCCCATGTCCTGGGTTGTGACCACCCAGCTTTTCCCCCCTTGTGTAACTCAAATTAATCTGGACAACTCAGATAAATCCCCTCCCAGCCCTCCTTATCCCAACTCTCTCTTGTGGTTTGTGGAAAATGGTAAAAATTATTAAAAAAAAAAAAAAAAAAAAAGGCATTTCTCACTTAAATGAGTCATGTATTCAAATAAATCCGGAGCGATCTCCTCCTCATCCTCGACCTCCGCCTTCCCTGAAAGCAAAGGAACAACCAAGGCATCACCACGAGGCTGTGGGGTCATGGGAAGCTTCATTGGTTTATTGGTGCCTTGGGCAAAACCCCTTTCCCGTGGGACTGACCCACAATGAGATCCCAGCTAAAGGTGTGGGAGGTCAGAGCTGGGGTTTTTATTCATTTCTGGGTGTGGATGTGGTGGAGGTGAGAGATGCAGTGGTGGGGATGGAGCCAGAGCTGGGCTGGATCTCCCCTGGGATGAGCTTCTCCTGCAGGATCCAGCTGTTCCCCTGGGATCAGCCCCTCCTGCAGGATCCAGCTGTTCCCCTGGGATGAGCTTCTCCTCCAGGATCCAGCTGTTCCCCTGGGATCAGCCCCTCTCCAGCTGTTCCCCTGGGATCAGCCCTTCATCCAGGATCCAGCTGTTCCCCTGGGATCAGCCCCTCCTGCAGGATCCAGCTGTTCCCCTGGGATCAGCCCCTCCTGCAGGATCCAGCTGTTCCCCTGGGATCAGCCCCTTATCCAGGATCCAGCTGTTCCCCTGGGATCAGCCCTTCATCCAGGATCCAGCTGTTCCCCTGGGATCAGCCCCTCATCCAGGATCCAGCTGTTCCCCTGGGATCAGCCTCTCTCCAGCTGTTCCCCTGGGATCAGCCCCTCTCCAGCTGCTCCAGTGCCTTTGCCTGCCAAGGGCTCACAGGGGACCCTGATGTTTTCTCAGGGCTGAGGCACTCTAAATAAATAAATTCTGACCCATGTGACATTGTCACAGTTGGAGGGAGTGGCTCATTCCCTGTTCCAAACATAAAGTTCTCTGTGTTTTCTTGGCGTTTTGGGAGGATTTTTAAAAGCAAATTAATGGGGAATATTAATGAACTAATAGTCACAAATTCATACACTGTTACACTCATGAGAATGGCAGATGTGGAATAATAAGATATTTTTATAGTTTGATGCTCATAGTCACAAATAAGACAATTATAATATTGTCATTTTAAGTGACCCCATCAGTATCTGGAGTGATGCTGTCAGTCATGCCCAGGGCCAGCTGGAGCTCCAGGTCCCTCTCCAAACCCTCCCATTTCTCCTTCTCACATCCCTGACTTTCCCAGTGCTGGCAAAGCCTGGGGGGAAAGCCCAGATCCCAAAATCTACTATCCCAAATCCCAAAGCCCAGATGCCAAAATCTAAACCTCCCAAATCCTCATTAGGGGATCCTCTGAAAACGCTGCCTGAGGCTGAACATTCCAGGCTGGGACTGGGGCTCTGCAGCAGGGACACAGCACAGCCTCACACCTCGACCTGTCCCACTCCCACCCCGAGCTTTTGGGGAAATTTGGGCTGAAATTGGGACCTGGCCCCCATCCTGCTCCTTCCCACGCTCCTTCGGCAGGGCTCCAGCAGCCTTGAGACTTTCCCAGAAAGTCACTCCTTATTTACACTGCAGTCCCACAAGAATAGCAGGGAATAAAAGAGTTTCCAGCTGGGAATCCCCTCGCTGGTGTTTCGTGTTTAAATCTGTTCCTTTGGTGAGGGAGAAAATTGAAAAGAAAGGGGAAGAGCTGCGGTTTCCGGCTCCCCTCAGCTGGTGCTGCTCTGTGTCTCACCTTCCCAGAGATGGGCGAGCTTTGTGCTCATCCCTGAGCAGCTCCAGGTTGGGGTTTTCCACCCTCAGTCCCCTGATTCTGCTCTTCCCCGTCTCAAAGTGCCCACAGAACTCTCAGGAAATCCTGCTGGGGTTTTTTCTCTGTGTCTCCTAATAGCTCCCAGCTGGGGTTTGCAAAATGGTTTGAGCACAATGCGTGAAACGTTCACTATCCCACTGTTCTCCGTGCAGAGGTTTTATGAAACTTTCAGTAATTTACATCGGGTTTTTTCCCTTTCTCCAAGAAAATCCCCCCAAGATCTTGCAGCCTCCAGATTCCCCCCTCAACTGCCCCGCAGCATCCCAGGAGTGTGGGATAATAACAATACATTATTAATAATACAACCAAATA
The DNA here is from genome assembly GCA_031885435.1 of Passerculus sandwichensis. Classification (NCBI taxonomy): domain Eukaryota; kingdom Metazoa; phylum Chordata; class Aves; order Passeriformes; family Passerellidae; genus Passerculus; species Passerculus sandwichensis. The sequence goes on along the minus strand of CM063152.1, from coordinate 1,296,449 downwards.
ATCAAAGCGGCCAGCTAAAAATCAAACTGCCCTTAGAAAACCCTGGGAAAACTCGTGGAATTCTGATTTACCCGGCAAGGACTGCAGGACCAGGAGCACCGCGATGCAGAAATTCATCGTCCTCCGCTGGGCGCCGGCTGCGGGAGCGGCTCCGCTCCTGCTCCGCGGCACTTTCGGTCCCTGAGAAAGCAGGAAATGACTCGGGGGGCCCGGGCCGAGCAGAGCTCCTCGGTGCCGTGGGAAGGAACCCGTTCGTGCCGCAAAAACCTCCCCGGGTTGTGCCGAGCGGCCCCGGGCTGGGCGCTGAGCGTGAGCCGTGCGCTGGAGGTTTCCCAGTTTCCCTCTCGCAGAGGCGTTTTCGGACGGCTGAATCGCAAACCTCGGGAAGTTTTCCCCCGGGGAGGGTCAGTGCCGCTGGATGAGTTCTCATATGGAGAGAGGATGGTTTTGATTATGTTCTAACGGAGCAGGGCTATAAATAGCGAATTCTTCAGGGAGAGAAGGCAGAGATGCTGACTGGGAGCCAGAGTGGCTCCCGACTTCCCGTAAAAATCTTGGGGGATTTTTGTTGTTTTGGCTTCATTTCCCCTTCCCGTGCCTCAGTTTCTTTATCGGGAGGAAGAAACATGAACGGTCAAAGATTTATTTTATTTTATTTTATTTTATAGTGAGTTAAAACACCCTGGGGAGAAGGTGAGAGCAGAGCTCCTGTGAGGAGTGGGAGGGATCCAGGTGGAAATGGGTGCAGACCAGAGGAGGAAGGAAAAGGGGAAGAGGAAGAGACAGAGCTGTAAAATCAATATTTTGGTCACTCTTGAAGATGAAGGTTAGAAAGCCAAGAAAGAGCAAGATGAGCCTTGCATAGTACAGGAGGATTTCTCATTTGGGGTGCAGGGCCATGGAATCATGGTTGGGAGTGGCCTCAAAGCTCATCTTATCTCCTGTTAATTTTAAACCAAAGATTTCTGGAGATTTTAAGGATTCTAATCAATGTTAAACCAAAATTCCCCAAAGCAGAAGTTTTTTTTCTACCAGAGCGAACCCAACAGAAGAATTTTTCCAGCACATCCCAAATCTGGTTCCAGCCCCCCTGTGCTCTGCAGAAGGAGCTTCCCCCATCTGTAGGCAGATGTTTGCCAAAGGGTTAAATGCCCAGGAATGCTGAGCAGGAAGTGAATCTCTTCAAATCCTCCTCCCCACAAGACCCTCCTCTCCCTCCTCCTCAAGAATAACAACGAAACTCAAAAAACCCCAACCCAAGCAGAAATCTGAACTGGGTGTGAAGAATCCCAGCAGGGCTGGGGTCAGCAGCTCGGCCAGGAGGCACTGGGGGAGCAGGGAAGGGTTAAAATATCCTGGGATTAAAGGAATGGGGAGGGAAGGGGCGAGGAAGATCCCTGAGGATGGTTCTGGCTTATCAGAACCCTTGGCGTGGGAGCTGGATTCAGTGGGATTTGCTGGCTCGGGGCTGGGAACGACTCCAGAACTGGCTGTGATGGTCTAAGACTTGCAAAAATTGGGAAAACTTGGAGAATCCATGAAAAGAAAGGGGCCTGGATAAAATGTGCCATGAGGTACCAAAGGGGGGAAACAGCTGCTCCTCCCTGGCTGGGACCAGCTGGAACCTCCAGCAGCATCCTGCATCCCAGGTGCAGCTCTGGAATTGTGTTTCTGGATGGAAAAGGAAACTGTCCTGTTTTCCTCCTGGTGTTTTTTTTTTTTTTCTTTTTGCCTTTTTTCTTATTGATTCTTCACATCTGGCATCACAGAACAAACCCATTGCAGCCACAGAAAGGAGGCAGACCAAGGGGGCTTTTCCATCTCCCATCCCAAAACCTTCCTTCCCATTCCCCCAAATCCCTATTTTGCTTCATATTTCTTCTTTTATGTCTTTATTTTTTTAATCATGAAAAGATTTTTTTTTTTTGGCCAAAATTCAACACAACAACAGAGCAGCGAGGGAGGCACACCTTTCCTGAGGGAAAACTCAACGTGTGAACCAAACCAGAGGGAAAAAGGAAGGAAAAGGAGACAAAAAGAAGGAAGAAGGAGGCTCCTGGTCCTTGCTGTGCTGAGGGGGCTCCATCCCAGGGATGCTCTGAGCACCCCGAGCCTGGTGCCGTGCAGGGGGGTCAGACCAAGGAGGAAGGTGCAGCTGAAGTCAGCAGGGCTCGGATGTGCTGTGTCATTTCCCAGCTTTAATAGGCGGAAGCGAAACACGGAGGGAAATTAATCCAAGGCAGGCGGTGGCTCTGATTCTCCCCTGAACAATGCCTCGTGCCCAGGAGATGGCATTCGCAGGATTCCTGCGGAAGAGGCTGCAGGGGACATTGTTTGGAGTTTTCCTCACAGGAGACGTGAAGATGGATGGAAAATCTTCATTTTCAGTGCCCAGCACTCCCCGTGGCACCGTCAGTCCAGAGGGAGGTGGAATAATCTGGAGGGAGGGGCTTTGGAGCCGTCCAGGCTGTTCTTGCTGGCTGATGGAATTTTTTAGTCTAAATAAAGTTTTCCTGCTCTTCCCAGCTCCTCTGTAAACAGCAGCAGCGTGGGGGTGGGGGACAGAATCGGGATGGGAGATGCGAGGGGCTTGGAATAGGGAAAAAATATAAAGAGGGAAGGGAAGGGAAGGGAAGGGAAGGGAAGGGAAGGGAAGGGAAGGGAAGGGAAGGGAAGGGAAGGGAAGGGAAGGGAAGGGAAGGGAAGGGAAGGGAAGGGAAGGGAAGGGAAGGGAAGGGATCCTGGGGACAGGTGACCCTGCAGGTGACCTTGCGGACAGGTGAACCTTCAGGTGACCCTGCGCACAAGTGACTCCGGGCCCAGGCCGTGCCAGGTGTCCCCTTGTGTGCCCCCCTGTCCCGGGACTGGTCCTACCCCCCCATGGCCCTGCCGGCTCCTCCGGGCCGCCAGGGGGCGCTGTGGGTGCCGCCATGGCCGCCGCGGTGCTGCTGGGCTGCGCCGCCATCGCGCTCGGGCCCGCGGCCGCGCTCGTGCTGCTCACGGTGGCGGCGGAGCCGCTGCTCCTCATCGTGCTGCTGGCGGGGTGAGCGGGGCCGGGGGCCGAGGGGGCCGTGGCGGGGTCCGTGAGGCCCTTGGGGGGTGCTCTGGGACGGCTCCGGGGGACACCGGGGCTGGTGGTGCCGGGGGCGGCTGAGGGAGCTGTGGCGGAGTGAGGAGCCCTGAGGCGAGGGGACGGCTCAGGCGAGATTGGGAGCAGCGCTGAGGGCGCTGCGGGTCCCGGTACCGAGCGGCTTGGCCCGGTGCCGGTACCGAGCGGCTCGGCCTGGTGCCTGTGCCCTCGGTGCCATACCGGGCATCACCGGGGGAATCCGGGGCTGCTGCCCGGGGCGGCTGAGGAAGCTGTGGCGGAGTGAGGAGCCCTGGGGTGAGGGGGCGGCTCAGGGGCGATTGCGAGGAGCGCTGAGGCCGCTGCTGGGTCCCGGTGCCGGTGGCCGCGGTGCCATCCCGGTGTCCCGTTTGTCCCCAGGGCGTTTTTCTGGCTGCTGTCGCTGCTGGCGGCCTCGCTGCTCTGGTCCGTGTGGGTGCAGCTCAGCGGGCGGGAGGACGCGGCGCTGCTGCCGCTCGGAGCCGCCGCCGCGGTGCTGCTGCAGGAGCTCTGCCGCTTCGCCTGCTTCAAAATGCTCAAGTCAGAGCAGCCCGGGGCTGGACCGGGGGCTGGACCGGGGGCTGGGGTGTCCCCGGGCTTGGGGAAGCCAGAGCAGATTTGGGGCTCTGTGTCCTGAGGAACCCCACAAAGTGTTTTCCTTGTTAAACCCCGGGAAGGAGCCGAGCATCTCCTCGGGATGGGGCTCATGATCTCCCTGACATGGGGCTCACACTCTCCCTGGGGTGGGGCTCTCTCGGATGGATCTCATGCTCTCCCTTCCCTTCCCTTCTCCCTGGATTGGAGCTCACGCTCTCCCTTCCCCTCTCCCTGGACCGGGGCTCACTCTCTCCCTGGATTGGAGCTCACTCTCTTTCTCTCTCTGGTGGGGCAGGAAAGCCGATGCAGGGCTGGCCACCCTCAGCAAGGACGGGCGCTCCCCGCTCTCCCTGCGGCGCACGGCTTACGGTGAGCAGAGCCCTGGGTGCTCCATCCACCTCTCCTGCCCTTCCCTGAGCCCTCCGGGGCTGTGGGGGCTCTCCTGACCCCCGGCTCCCCCTCCATAGTGTCTGGGCTCTCCTTTGGCACCATCAGTGGCCTCTTCTCCATCACCAACACCCTGGCGGACTCTGCGGGGCCGGGCACTGTTGGGATCCATGGGGACTCCCCGTACTTCTTCATCACCTCTGGTGAGGCTGGGGCCGTGGCACAGAGGAGGAAGAGGAGGAGGAGGAAGGCTCTGAGGCTCTGTGTGTCTCCCCACAGCCTTCCTCACCATGGCCTTGGTTCTGCTCCACACCTTTTGGGGCATCATCTTCTTCGACGCCTGTGAGCGGCGCCGCGCCGGGGGCCTGGGGCTGGTGGTGGGCAGCCACCTGCTCACCTCGGGGCTGGTGAGTCCTGGGGGGCACAGGAACCCCCACCCACTGCCCCTCACTCCCTGCCTGGGGCTGTGGGGGGAGTTACACCCCCAGGCACCCCCAGCTCCTTGGGGATGTGAAGGATTTGGGGGCCACACGGGGGATTTGGGGGCACACAGCTCAGCAGGGATTTGAGTCAGGTTTCCACCTTGGAGGGCTCAGGAGGGTGTGACCTCTCTCTGTGTCCCCAGACCTTCCTGAACCCGTGGTACGAGGCCAGCCTGGGCCCCATCCTCATCCTCACGCTCTGCACTGGCCTCTGGGCCTTCAGCACCGCCGGTGGCTCCTTCCACAACATCCTCAAGTGCCTCTCATGTAAGGGGGAGTGGGGTGTCACTTTTGGGGGCTGCTGGGATGGGGCTGGATGAGTCTTGTTGAGTGGGGGCTGCCACAAACCCCTAAATCACCCCCAAATTCACAAATGCCCCTTTTCCCCCAGGTAAGCAGGAGCCTGAGGGCCAGGCCGTGCTCTACTCAGCGCTGCAGGTGCCTCCTGAGGGCTGAGGGAGCCGTGGCCCCACAGCCAGACCCTCCTGTGAAAGCCTTCACCCCTCTTGCTCCAGCAGAATTTGTGTCTGCCCAGTTCCTGGGGGCCTTTGGGGTCTGACTGCTGCTCCTGGGGAATTTGGGGTCTGACCACCACCCTCTGCCCTTTGCTCCCAGATTCTCTAAACTCCTTTCCCTCAGTTTGAGCCTCTGGGCAAGGCCGGGGTGGGCCAGATGCCTTGGGGGGAGTCGGGGCAGGACCCCCCCATTTCCCTGTGTTTGTCACTTTGGGGGTGTCCCCACCCCTGGTGATGCTCTGGGCGTGGGGGACACCGGGACCGGGATGCTCTGCCCTTCTCACCCCTGTTCAGTCCCAGGGGGGTAAATTATTTTTTTAATTAAGAGTAAAACCCTTTTACAAAAACACGGGCTCACTGTGGCTGCTGGGGAGAAGGGGAGGGAGGAGAAGGGGTCGCTCCCCCTGTTGTGCTCTGCTCCAGCCCTGGGGGGCACCTGGAGTGTCCTGGTTTTTTGGGGGTGATGGGATCCAGCCCAAAGCCCCTCAAAGGCGCTGGTTCCCTCCTCACAAAGAGCCACCAGGAGGGAGAAAGGGCTTTATTTGCCTTGGGGCTGGGGGATGGCCTGGGTTGGCTCCTCCCAGCCCAGCCCGGCCCGGTCAGGGCTCAGCGGGAGTGGGCGAGCTCCGGGGGGAGGATTTGAACGCCACGTCCTGTGCCTGCTCCCTCCTCGCCCTGCAGGGGTAAAAACCAGCGTGAGGGGGGGTCTCTGCACAGAGCTCGGGGCTCCCCCAGCTCTGGGGGTCCCTCTGGGGGCTCTGGGGGGCTCTCACCGCATCCTCTTGGCCCCAAAGTGGATGGCGAGGAAGAGGCCGGCGCAGCAGGCGATGGTGCCGAAGGTGATGGCGATGATCGCACCTGTGTGACGCCCAGAGGGGTCAGGGGGGTCCCGTGTGACCCCCCCAGCCCAACATCCCACCTGGAATACCTGTGGAATATCCCTGTGACCCTGCAAGGGAAAAACCGGGCTCAGGGCCAGCTCCTGGGGCTGCAGGAGCCGCCTGAGGGGCGCGGGGACCCTTCCCAGCCCTCCGCTCACCCCTGAAGGACGAGAGCACCGAGCGCGCGTTCAGCTCCTGCGGGGCTCGGAAATTGTTCACCAGGAGCTGCGGCTCCTCCTCCTCCTTCGTGCAGTAAAGGCTCCCCTGGAGCTGCTCCAGCTGGAAGGGAAGAGGAGGAAAAGGGGAAAGGAAAAGAAAAGGGGAAAGGAAAAGAAAAGGGAAAGGGGAAGGAAAGGGGAAAGGAAAGGGGAAAGGGAAGGGGAAAGGGAAGGGAAGGGAAGGGAAGGGAAGGGAAGGGAAGGGAAGGGAAGGGAAGGGAAGGGAAGGAAAGGAAAGGAAAGGAAAGGAAAGGAAAGGAAAGGAAAGGAAAGGAAAGGAAAGGAAAGGAAAGGAAAGGAAAGGAAAGGAAAGGAAAGGAAAGGAAAGGAGAAAGGAAAGGGGAAAGGAAAGGGGAAAGGAAAGGAAAGGAAAAAGGAAAAGAAAAGGGAACGGAAAAAGGAAAGGGAAAAGGAATAAGGAATAAGGAGCAGCACTGGGGGGGCTCTTCCCCCAAACGCGGGGTCTCCCCGCAGAGCGGCTCCCACCTGGGCGCGGCTGATGCGCACGGGCTGCGGGAGGACGTTCCAGAGGACGCTCTGCGAGCAGGGCGGGGTGGTCAGGGAGCCGTTGTAGCGGTAGTAGCGCTCCAGCCGCTCGGGCAGCAGCTCCCGGATGCTGAACGAGGGGATGTCCACCGTCTGCCCTGTTGGGGGGAGCGATTTGGGGCGTGCTGGGAGGGGGATTTGGGGTTCCGCCCTCCCTCTCCTCACCTGCGTGGCGGATGCTGCCGAGATGCCTCAGGATGTTGTCATAGGCGGGGTGGGGGTCGTCTCCGAGCTGGGGAGTGAGGAGGGGTCAGCGAGGGGCTGGGGAAGCGCGGGTGGGTGGGTGGGGGGCGTGGGTGTGGTGTGGGGTCCGCACCTCCAGCAGGACGCCGAGCACGGCCAGCCCGCCCGGCTGCTGCTGCGCCGCGCCGGCATCGGCGAAACGCTCGGAGTCAAAGTGCACCACGTGCATCTGCGGCACGGGGGGGACACCGTGAGACCCCCACCCCGACACCCCCACCCCTGTGAGCCCCCTCACCCGCCAGCCCAACCCCCTGAGCCACCCCGACCCTCCTGAGCCCCCCACGCGGCCACCCCAGCCCCTGCCCCGGCTCCCACCCCGAAGTGCCCGGACCCGCTCCCACTCCCGTTTCCCACCCTTTTTTCTGCCCCCCATCCCCTCCCCAGGACCCCTTTCCACATCCCCGCACCCATTTCCACATCCGCGTCCCCATTTCCCTCCCCAGGACCCCTTTTCCATTCCCCGGACCCATTTCCACATCCCCGCACCCATTTCCCTCCCCAGGACCCATTTCCACATCCCCGGACCCATTTCCCTCCCCAGGACCCATTTCCATATCCCCGGACCCATTTCCCCATCCCCGCACCCATTTCCCTCCCCAGGACCCCTTTTCCGTTCCCCGCAGCGAATTCCCGCTGTGCAAACCCAATTTCCACGCTGTTCCCACACCGACGCCCCTCCCCACAACCACTTCCCACACAATTCCCACGCCGCTTCCCGACCCCAAACCCGCTCCATCCCCACGTCCCGCCCCCAGACCCGTTCCTGGCGCTGTTCCCGGTGCTCCCGGTACCTCGGCGGGGGCCCGGCGCCCGTCCAGCAGGTGCTCGGCTCCGGCGGCGCTGCCGGGCCGGCCCCAGTGGAAGTGGAGCTGAACGGCCGTGAAGGTTCGGGGCAGCCCCCGGAGCCGCAGGGACGGCGGCAGCGCCAGCACGGCTGCGGGACAGCGGGATCAGCGGGGCCGGGACACCGGGAACGGCCCGGTGCTGCCCCCGGTGCCGCCCCCGGCGCTCACCGGTGTGCCCGTTGTTGGCGAGGCTCAGCTGCGGGCTCTCGGGGCGCTCGTAGCCCTCGGGCAGCAGCGGCGGCAGGGACGGGTCGTGCTGTGCCCGCGATGTCGCGATATCGATGGGGGACTGAGCGCGGCCCCCGCACTCCGGGTGCGCCTCGGGCCAGTGCTGCTGCCCGTGCGGACCTGGGGGGCACCGCAATCTCTGGGCACCCCCCCATCCTCACGCCGTGACCCCGAACGCCCTCGGTGCCCCCGAACCGGGACGCCGGTGACGTTCCCAAGGGCCTCGTTAATCTGCCGGGGACATTTTTTCCAGGCGGGAGAGCGGGGACAAAGCGGAGCCCGCGGGGCCGGGGGGGCACCCATGGGTCCCCCCGGGATGGGGCTTAGCGGGATTTGGCCGGGGCCGGATCCTAATTGGATTTGGCAGCGGGAACCTTATGTAAAGGAGCACAAAGGGCCCATTGGAGCGAGGGGGCAGGAGGGGGAAAATGGGGGGCTGCACCCATTCAGCCCCGCCGGGCCCAGGGGAACCAGGTGGGTGCCCATGGGGGGGCACAGATGTACAGGGGGGAGCAAGGGCGTGATCTGCCCATCTCCTTCCCATCTGGGGGGTCCCGGAGGTCTGGGGACATATTGGGGGGGGCCCAGGGGTGAGTAAAGGGGTGATCTGCCCATCTCCTTTCCATCCGGGGGGTCCCGGATGTCTGGGGACATATTGGGGTACCCAGGGGGAGATCTGCCCATCTCCTTCCCATTTGGGGGACCCAAATCAAGGGGGGCTGTCACCCATCCTCCTCCCCACCTTCCGGGGAGCCCCTCAGCTCATGGGGGGGTTTGGGGTGTGGGGATAAATGAGGGGTCCCTGAGCGGGGCCCCACTCACCCTCATACGTCCAGTGGGGACCTGCTGGGGAGAGTGGAGGATTTGGGGTGGGGGCTCGGCTGAGCCTCCTGGCCCCACATGGGGGCACCTGAGGGGGGCTGGGGGTGCACCCCAGGGTGGGATCTGTGGGGGGGGGACTCACCAGCGGACAGGGCGGGGGCCAGGCCCCCCAGGAGCAGCAGCACCCTCAGCATGGCGGGGGGCAAGGGGGGCCGGGAGCCACCGGGCCGGCCCTAAATACCCGCCCGGGGGGACGGGCCCCCCCGGGGGGACGGGGAGGGCAGGAGGGGCCTGGCCCGGGGTGTCGGGGTGAGGGGAGCCTGGGGATGGGGCGGCGAGCGATGCAAATGCGGGGTGAGGGCTTTGTAGGACTGGGATTTTGGGGTGAGCGGTTTGGAGTACTGGGTTTTGTGGCGTTAGGAGTTTAACGGATTGAGGTTTATGGGGCTCTGGGGGTTTGGGGGGCCCCTGGGCCTTGCGCAGGGTCGTGGGGAGGGGTGTCGGGGTCACCGTGAGCCTCCTGCGGGAAGAGCCGGGCTGGGGGCTCTGGATCTGGGAGAGATTTTGGGGGGAAGATTTTGGGGGGCTCGGGGGGAGCCCCGAGCAAACCCCGCACGCTGTCCCAGGCCACGCCCCCTCTTCGGGAAGCCCCGCCCATCTGCTGGAAGCCCCGCCCCGCGGGCGTTCCCCGCGCGCACAAGCGTGACGTCACAATGGACCCCCGCCCCCACGTGGGGGCCCACGCGCCGTCCCGCCCCGGTTATGTAACGGAAAGGGGCGGGGCCGCCACGCCCATTGGCCGAGCAGCGCCGCCGGGACCGCCGCCCATTGGCTGAGGGAACGGGGGCGGTGCCCGGCGCCGCGTGCCCCGAATCGCCGCGCAGAGGGGCGTGGCCAGAGCCCCGCCCTCCGGCCAATCAGCGCCGGGCTGCGGCAGCGAGCCAATAGTTAAAAAGGGGCGTGGCCTCCTCGGGCGCGGCGGCCAATGGGATCGGGGCGGGGCGGGGCCCGGCCGGAGGCACGTGCGGCCGCGCACGTGTCCGCGTGGGGCCGCCGCGGGCGGGGCGGGACCGGCACCGGGACACAGAGACCGGGACACCGGAACAGCGGCACCAGCACGGGGACACCGGCACCGCCACCGCCGAACCTGCCCGGGGACACCGACAGCGGCCGGGAAACGGGGACAGCGGCACCGGCAACGGGACACTGATACCGGAACGGTGATACCGGCACCGCGGCAGGGACGGGAACAGCGACACCGAGACAGGGACAGCGGCACCACCGCAGGTGCAGGCGGGAGCAGGTGGGACCCGGGGTGACCGGGGCTGGGGGGTAGGTCCTGGGGGTCCCATCACGGGTGGGGGCTCCTGCGGGGGGATCTCGGTCCTGGGGAGGGGGCGGCAGGGGATGGAGGGGGCGGAGCTGTTTGGGGGTCCCGGTATCGGGAGGTCCCGGGGTTGGGGGGTTGTTGTATTGAGGGGAGAGGGGCTGGTCCCGGGGCTTGGGGTGTTCCTGGGGCTGGGGGTGGTCCTGGGGATGTCCCTGGGGCTGGGGGTGGTCCTGGAGGGTATTTTTGGGTCTAGGGGGTGTCCTGGGCTGGGGGTGTCGTGGGTGAAGGGTCCCAGTACCCCCACCCTGTCTCAGGAGATGCCCAATCTGCTCCCCCATGCGAGGCAGCACTGGGGCTGTGGGGATGACACCCCCACGGGAGAACAAGGCAGTTCTTTCCTCGCCTTCCATTTTTGTCCGATATCCCCCCGGTGTTTCCCTCCCTCCCTCCCTCCGTCCCCCAGGCAGCCTCGGCTGGAGCTGAACGCAGCGAGAGGCTCCCCCGGGGGGGCCAAGCCCGCCATGGAGCCCCCTGCCCGCGCCTGCTCCTGCGGCTCCCCCGCCTCTGACAGCGGGGCCGAGGCCGAGAGCTGCCCCCGGAGCCCCCCCAGAGCCGAGCGGAGCCGCAAGCGCCCGGCGGGGCTGGAGCGGGGCAGCCCCGAATCGCCGCCGTCCCCGCGCGGGGGGAAGCGCCCGCGGAAAGGGGAGGGCGGGGATGTCCCTGCCAGCGATGGCGATCGACTCTTTGCCCAAAAGGTGAGGTTCTGGCACAAAAAAATGAGGCTTTGGCACAAAACAAAGTGGCACCCTAAAAATGGGAGGTGGTGAGGGGAGGGCTTGGTCCCATAAAAAAAGCTGGGCCTGCCTCAGTTTCCTCCCCTGAAATGGGTGGGTGGGGAAACTGAGGCAGGATTTGGGGGTGAGGGGTACACGAGCCCCCTTCCCATCGCGGGTGCAGCGCAGTCACCTCCTCCTCCTCCTCCTCCTCCTCCCTGTCCTGGCAGTGCCGGGAGCTCCGGGGCTTCATCCGGCCGCTGGCGGAGCTGCTGGAGGGGCTGCGGCGGGGCCGATACGACAGAGGTGGGTGCCCCCCGCACCCTCATCCCCCTCCCACAGACCCCTCTTTCCCTTTGGGGAGAATTCACCCAATTTCGGGCCTCCCCAGGGCTGAGCAGCTTCCAGCAGAGCGTGGCCATGGACCGGCTCCAGCGGATCATTGGGGTGCTGCAGAAGCCAGAAATGGGGTGAGCGTTCCCGGTGACCCCGTGGGGCGGGCACGGGGGTGTCCCCGCTCCGCAGAGCGTGACCGGAGCTCTCTACCCGCAGCGCTCGCTACCTGGGGACGCTGCTGCAGGTGGAGGCCATGCTGCGCCTCTGGTTCCCCCACGTCGCCCCCAAACCCGCGCTGGACTCGGCTCCTCCCGCGGCTCCCCCGCGCCGCCGCCCTCCCGCCGGTGCCGCCGGGGCTCCCCGGTGCCGCCGCCTGCCCGGGGAGCTCCCGCTCGGCAGCGCCGCGGGGCCGTTCCAGCAGCGGGGACCCCCCGAGTCCCCCCCGGCGCCGGACGTGTGACGCCCCCCCCGGCTCGGGGGGGGAGATCTCGTCTGCATTTCTTGGTTTTGCCTTTTTTTTTTTTGATTTATTTTTTACCGGTGGTCAGTGAGACCCGCAGGCGGGCGGGACTGACCGGGGGAGGCACCGAACCCCCGCCAGAAGCCCCAACCGCGGGGCGGCCGCGTGCCTTGGCCGGAGCGGAGCCCCCTCCCCGCGGGGACCGGGCCCTCCCGGGCTTGTGCCTTCCCCCGGCGGCTGGGGGGGAACGTGGGCACCCCCCCGAGTGGGGAGGGCCCGGAGCCGGCCCTGCTGGAAGCAATAAACGCCGCGGGAGCGGCCGGGGCCAGCCGGTGTCGTGTCCTCTGTGCTCGGTGGGGCGGGCGGCGCGTTCCTATCCCGGGGGGGTTCAGAGCCGGTCCCGGTCCTTGGTGCCCCTCTGTCCCCTCCGCTTGGGACCCCGGGAGGCCCCGCCGGTCCCGGCTCTGCTCGCCGGAAGTCCCGGTAGTACCGGAAATCCCTCCCAACGGAAATTCCGCCTTTAGCCGCTTCCGGTACCGGCGCGGAGCGGCCGCGGCTTCACCGGGGTCAGTCGGGACCGGGACCCTACCGGGAGCGGGGAGAGGCCGCTTGTGGGGCGGGGGGGCCTTGCCGTGTTCCCTTCGGGCTCCCTTGGTGTCCCCGGGAGCGGGGCGGGAAGCACCGGCCCCTCTCTGTACCCGGGGCGCGGGGAGGAGGGAGCGGCTCCCCCGAGCCCCGGGACCGCCCGGTTCCACCGCCCCCATCCCACAGCCATGGCGAACCACCTGCGCTTCGTGGGCCGCACGGTGATGGTGCAGAACGGGAACGTGGAGGCGGCGTACGGCGTCCTCAACAGGTGAGCACCGGGGGGAACTCCGGAGGGGCTGCAATTCCTTCATGCACTGGGTCAGAACCAGAATTTCTGGAGCAGAAAGTGACGGGAGGGCTTTTCGCATGAGCTGCACATCCTGCCGACTGCTGGGATTGGGCGTTAAGCAGTGAAATAAAGGAATATTCCTCGGGAAGCGCAGGAGGAGGCGCTGCCGTCACTGAGCTCTCTGCTCGCAGACCTTCGTAGATCCCACCTTAAACTGAGCTCGGGGGGTTCCTTCCCCTCGCTCCCCTCATGGATGGACAGCGAAGAGAAGGCGCTGAGGGTCCGCACGGTGACCGGGCCGAGGGGCGCGCACCGGGACCGGGCCGTGCCCAGGGCTGGCAGCGTGGGCTGGCTCATCCCGGATCCTTCCCTGCCGCTGTCACCGCTGCTTTCTCTCCCCTCCCGCAGGATCCTGGTGCAGGACGGCGTGGCCGACGCGGTGCGGCGCTCCCGCTACTACGAGAAGCCGACCCGGGCGCGGCGGCGGCGGGCGTTCGAGGCGTGCCGCCGGGTGTACTGCGCCGAGATGGCGCGCAAGATCGCCTTCCTGGCCAGGAGCGCCCGCCAGGACCCGTGGCCGGGCTGCTGAGGGGGTCCTGCCCCAATAAAAACCGTGTCGCTTTAATTGTTTTAATTGAGTTTGGTTAATGAGGGCGTGAGGGGAAGGGGGCGTGGTCGATGGGCGGGGCTGAGCGCGCGCGCCTCTCGGAGGTCCCGCCTTCCCGGCGGCCCCCGCGTGCCCCCGGCCGCGCACGCGCCGCGCGCGCCTTTCCGCTTCCGCCCCGACGCGCCGTCACCGTCAGGGGCCGCCGGGCCGGGACCGGGAGCGGCGTGAGGGAAAACGGCGCCGGTGAGGGAAACTGCGGGGCCTCGGAGGGCGTGCAGGGAACGGGGGGAGCGGGCGGGCTGGCGGGAAGGAGGGAGGGCGGGAGGCGGTGGCGGAGGTGGCCCCGGGCCCGGCGCGCCGCGCTGAGGGGGCCGGGCCGGGCCCCGGGCGGAGCTCCGCGGCACCGGGGGATGCCGGGCCCTGCGGGAGCGGGGTCGGTGGGAGCTCCGTATCTCCGGAGCTCCGTCTGTCTGTCCGTGCGAGGGAAATCCCCGGCAGTGCTCGGCCGTGTTCATTGATCCCGGTGCCGGTGCCGGGGTTGTGTCCCCTCCCCGCGGTGGTTCCGCTGTCCCGGTGTGACACGGGAACAGCCGGGAAGTGAAGCCGCTGCTGCCCCAGTGGAGGGTGACCCGGCTCTAATTACACGAATTTTGCGGTTTATTACGGACGCGCTCAGAGCCGTTGGTGTCTCGGGGCTGTGATTTGTGAGTCCTGCTTGCCCTCAGCCTCTGCAGGCTCAGAACGCGTGGGGGAAACACCGGGATTTGCGTTTGGGCTCTGTTTGAACCTGGCTGTGAGGAAACTGCCAGGAAAAGCAGAACCTGCAGAGGTTTCCAGGCTCTGGAGGGAGCAGCAGTGACCTCCTGGAACTGCTCATGGGCTTGGAATGGGGGGCTCTGTTAGGGCTGAACCGCAGGAGGGATAACTGACCCCAGACCCCATTCCCAGCTCCAGGATGGATAACTGACCCCATTTCTATTCCCAGGAAGGATCCCTGACCCCAGACCCATTCCCAGCTCTCCCAGGTGTCCCTCCAGCCCCACCTCAGTGCCCAGCTCCAGCTCAGCCCTAAGGAGATTTCCCCAAATCCTATTAGGGCCCCGTTAAAAGCAGTTGCGGCCTCAGCCCTGGCTGTGAAGGGATGTGAGTGCCAGAAACCAGCCCAGATTTGGGGCTGCCCCTTGGGGAAGGGGCTCAGGTTGTTTTGTGGGGTCCCACATGTTCCCCTCTCAGTGCTTCTCTCTTCCCAAACCCCATGGAGGGATTTGGGGGGGCTCAGACCTTCCTCCTCATGTGGTTTATCTCATTTTAGCCCACAAAAGCTTTTCCCACCCATGGAGCTGATCCCTGAGGGAGGAGGTGATTGTAGGAATTTGCACCTTGTTAACAAAGTGGCTAAATTGGTATTTATCTCCTAAAAAAGGAAAAAAAGCCCAAAAGTTTCTTTTTTTAGTTAGGTAAAAGGATACTTCATAAGATTTTAGGGATTTCACCTCAAACTTAAGGATAGGAAATTGGACAAAATAAGATTTTAGGGATTTCACTTCAAACTTAAGGGCAGCCAATTGGACAGAAGCCAAAAGGTTTCACCTAAGCAATTAATTAGAAAAGCAAAAGAACAAATTACTTTTGCCGGATGTTTTACTAAGAGCAAAAGCCCCTAGCTCAAGTTTTCTTTCTACAGAGCTTTGTTATTTTGCCTTTTATTAAAACTTTTCTGTTTTCCAACACCGCCTACTCATTTTACCCCACCTACAGCAGCAGAGCTACCTCGGGTGTGCCACATTTCTCCAAAACCTCATCTCCCAGAGAGGTGGTTTGGATGAGGTGATGAAGCCCAGGGCCCTGTTTGCTGTTTCTCCTTGCAGCCTGAGCAGAGATGTCTCTGTCCAAGCGGGAGCTGGACGAGCTGAAGCCATGGATCGAGAAGACGGTGAAGCGAGTGCTCGGCTTCTCGGAGCCCACCGTGGTCACTGCGGCCCTCAACTGCGTGGGCAAGGGCATGGACAAGAAAAAAGCAGCTGGTATGTCCAGAGCTGGGCTTGGAGAACGGCCCAAAACCTCGCCAGGGTGGAGGGGCAGTTCTGTCACCCTCCATGAAGCGAGGAGGGGAAAATCCGTCACGTTCAGCTGGAGGCCGCGGGATGAGTTACCAAATACAACGAGTGAAAATTAATTCCTTATTCAAGGAACTGGAAATGAGCACCCCCAAAACTTGCCAGGGTGGAGGGGCAGGGGTACAGGGCCGTTCTCTTAATGGAAAATAGCCCCAAACTTTGCTAGGATGGAGGGGAAGGGGCACAGGGTGGTTCTCTTGGGTGAGGAGGGGAAAATCCATCAGGTCGGACTCAAAGCTGGAGGTCTTAGGATGTGTTAAAAAATCCAATGAGTAAAAATTAATTCGTCATTTAAGGAATTGGAAATGGTATTTTAACTAGGGTGCTGTTTTTGCCCATTACAGCCCTACCAGACTCAGCTGGAGGCCTTAGGATATGTTAAAAAATACAACAAGTAAAAATTAATTATTTATCCAAGGAACTGGAAATGGTAATTTAACTAAGGTGATGTTTTTGCCCATTACAGCCCTGCTTTGCTTCTCCCTTAATCCCTTAGTTTAAAGCTCCTGACAACACAATCCAAGATCCCAGAGGCTTCCAGGTCTCCCTGTGTTTGTAGACTTGAACCACACTTAAATTGAATCACACTTGAAGTTTGTAGACTGGAATCACTTTTAAATTTAAGTGGTTTCCATTTTCCAAGGAGTCTCTGGGTTCTCCATCCTCTTGCCCACCTCGAGCTCAGAATTGTGCACTGATGGGATTTTCCTCCTTTGCAGACCACCTGAAACCCTTCCTGGATGATTCCACCCTGAGATTTGTAGACAAACTCTTCGAGGCAGTGGAGGAAGGACGGAGCTCCCGGCACTCCAAATCCAACAGCGACCGGAACCGCAAACGGGAGCTAAAGGTGATTATTGATTATTGATTGGTTTGTTCCTGTGGCTGGGGGGCCTGCAGGCAGCACTGGTGCTCTGGCACACTCTCCTCTTCCAGAGAGGTACAGCTTGGAATGTTCAAGAGAAATGACTCCTCTCCATGGTGAAGTGTGGGAGCCTTTACCTTGTGGTTCTCTTTCCCAAAGCCCAGGTGGAAGCCTGGCTTTGGCTTCCTGTGAGGCTGCTGGAGTGAATCCGTGGGCATCCATCTCCCTTCTCAGTGCTCCTTGTGCTTGTATTTTCATTTGGAGCTGCTCCCAGGGATGTCCCATTGCTCCCTGCGCCCTGACACAGCACCAGGGCTCTCTGCTGGATGATCTGGGGGGTTTTCATTCCCTTTCTCCACCCAGAATCACCAACAGGTGTTTTTTGGCAGCTCCTGCCCTAGCACAGGATTGATTCCAGCTGGGATTTCATTGCTCTGCTGTTTCTCCCTTGCCTGGGATGGTGGAAGGTCCATCCAGAGCTGTTTTCACTTCTTTCTTCTCTTGAGGACTTCTCTCAGCATCCTGCAGAATTCCATTTTGCCATCACTCTACCGAGTCTGACAGTCCCTCTCTGTGCTGCTCCTGCTCACAGTGAATGTTCCTTTCACTCTTCCTGAGGTTCCTGTTTTAGGGCACTCTGGGTTTCCCCAACATTGCAGTCAGCACTGAACCTCAGTGAGCCAGAGCAGTCCTGTCAGGATCTGCATCTCTTTGGGAGTGCTGGGACTCCTCATTTCCCTCCATGAATTCTTTTCTGAGCTGGTCCCTGGGGCTGTGGGAGTGTGAGGGTTGAGCAGGGCTGGAGGTCCAAGTGCTCCTCTGGGCATGGCAGCGGTGGGGACATTGGCAGTGCCACCACTTGGTGATGGCAGCAGTGTGGTGACAGCCTGCTGGGGAGAGCAGCTGATGGCAGAGGGATCTGGTGATGGCAGAAGGATCTGGTAATGGCAGAAGGATCTGGTCATGGCAGAGGGATCTGTGATGGCAGCAAGGATCTCCCACCAGCAAAGTTCCATCTGGTGATGGCAGCAGGAGCAGGGCTGGGGCTGCAGCAGGGGACCCTTCCCCAGTGAAGCCACAGGGCTGTCTGGCCTGAGCACTGCTGGAGTTCCTGGCTGTGCCAGAAGCTGGGCTGGGCAGCAAGAGCAGAAACTGCTCCTTCTTCTCTTGGCTCCTGGCACGGAGGGAGATGTTCCTCCTGCCAAATGCTCGCTCTTCTCTCTGCAATCCCATCTCTTGGCACTCATCCATTGCACTCTGGGTCTGTCTGGACCCTGCAGGAACACAGACTGGTCTCTGAGGTGGTCAGAACTCTCAGACTGACTGAGCCTGCCCCAGCACAGGGATCTCTCCTGGCTCCTGTTGTCCCCGTGGCCTCGGGCAGTGCTGGTTGCCAGGCCCAGCTGCCGCTCCTCGGTTCACTCTGGGGTAGGTCATGGCTTGGGAAGGTCAGGAACTGAACGTAAAGTTTCCACACTTTATACTATGGGCAAGTCCTTTCTCTTGAACTTGTAGGTTTTCCAAGAAGTACCTGTGTGGCTGAGGAAGTGTCCTTGTAGGATATGAACCGTTGTAGTGAAGAAGGGATTGCAACTAACGCTCCCAACCGGTGTGTATATTTTCTTTTCAAATAACACCTTGACACACACACACTACATCCAGGTTTCCACACACAAACCAGGCACTGATGATGGAATCCACAGATCCTGGGGCTGGGCCTGAGCAGAGCTCTGTGGAAAATGTGCTGTGCCTTTTGTTTGGTGATCTGAGGCTGCTGAAAACCCGTCAGAGGGGCCATTGCTTCTCTGGAGTGTGAGGGAATGCTGCAGGTGTCCCAACACTCCCTGGGAACAGAGCCACATCCTCCTTTTGCTTGGTAGGACAGCACAGATTCTTTCACCAAACCCTCTCAAGTTGGTGGAAGGTGTGGAGATGTTTTTATCCCAGTCAGATCAGCTCTGGCCAGGCCATTTCTGTCTTTCCACATCTCCTGAGTGCCAGTCCCCCCTCTGAGCAGCCAGGGGAGCAGTGGTGCTGTTAGGCAGGCTCATCCCTGTGATGTCTCCTCCTCTTGCATGGACTCCATTGGTGTTTCTCTGGTGGGGGAGCAGGGCCCAGGCTGGGCTTGGGCTCAGCCTGCACGTGCCACCCTGGAATTCTGCGTTATGGAGCTGGAGCTGAGACATGCTGGTGGTTTCTCATCTCAAATCCTGCTCTGGGAGGAGAACGTTTTGTTCTAACCTCAGCTTTCTGCTGTTTCCTTACACTAGGATGTGTTTGGTGATGACTCTGAGGTGTCCAAGGAATCCTCTGGTGTCAAGAAACGGCGCATCCCACGGTTCGAGGAGGTTGAGGATGAGCCTGAAGTCATTCCAGGCCCTCCATCAGAGAGCCCAGGGATGCTGACTAAGCTCCAGGTCAGTTTTTGCTGGGCTGTGTCCCCACACAGTGTAGAGCTTATCCTAAACTGTATCCCAAACAGAGCAAAGGAAAACTCACTGTCTGTTTTGTCCCACAGATCAAACAGATGATGGAGGCAGCCACGCGACAGATTGAGGAGAGGAAAAAGCAGCTGAGTTTCATCAGTCCTCCAACCCCACAGGTAACAAGCAAATCCCACACATCCCTGGCCCCTGTTTCAGCTGTGATATGTTAGCCTGGGTCTGCTGGAACAGGCGTGGAGCAAAACTTCCTTCTCTTTCAACAGCCCAAAATTTCTTCCTCATCCCAATCGGAGCGGCTCCCCATCGGCAACACCATCCAGCCCTCTCAGGCAGCCACGTTCATGAATGATGCCATTGAGAAAGCCAGGAAAGCTGCAGAGCTGCAGGCCAGGATCCAGGCTCAGCTGGCACTGAAACCAGGGCTCATTGGCAATGCCAACATGGTGGGACTGGCCAACCTGCACGCCATGGGCATCGCGCCGCCGTGAGTACCGGGGTGAACCCCAAAGGCTTCTCTGGGAATTTACAGACAGCCCCAACAAGGGGAGAGATCAGTCAATCTGATTCCATGTTCTTAAAAGGCTACTTTATTATTATATTATGTTATATTTATTGTATTTATTATTTATATTATATTTATTATTTATATCACATTATATCACATATCACATTACATTGCATTACATTGCATTGCATTATATTACATTGCATTACATTACATTATATTATATTAATGCTATACTAAAGCTATACTAAAGAATAGAGAAAGGATACAGACCAAAGGCTAAAACTCATGACTGTCTCTTCATTGGTCATTAAGTAAAAACAATTCACATTTAAACCAATCATACAATCTCCAGAGCACATTCCAAAGCAGCAAAACACAAGAGAAGCAATCAGATAATTATTGTTTTTGTTTTTCTCTGAAGCTTCTCAGCTTCCCAGGAGAAGAAATCCTGGTGAAGGGATTTTTCAGAAAATCTGACAATGACACTTCTCCAGTGCTGCTGGTTCCTCAGCAATGACATTAACTGCTGCTGAAGGAATAAATTTTATATTAAAAGAGGTGAAATGGAGGTTCCTCCTCCCTTGGCTGAGATTGGAGTCTTTTCTCCAAGGCTGGAGTCTCTTCTGGCACTACAGATGAGCTGTAAAAATACAGAAAATACAGAAACCATGGAAATAAGCTCAAATTTCCTTTGATTTAGTGCTGTATTCACACTTGAATAGAACATATCTTGTCCTGCCCCTCAGGAAAGTGGAGCTGAAGGATCAGACCAAGCCAACACCTCTGATCCTGGACGAGCAGGGCCGGACAGTGGATGCCAGCGGGAAGGAGATCGAGCTCACCCACCGCATGCCCACGCTGAAGGCCAACATCAGAGCAGTGAAGAGAGAGCAGTTCAAGCAGCAGCTGAAGGAAAAGCCCTCAGAGGATATGGAATCAAACACATACTTTGACCCCCGGGTCTCCATAACCCCGGCCCAGCGGCAGAAACGCACCTTTAAGTTCCACGAAAAAGGCAAATTTGAGAAAATTGCCCAAAGATTGAGAACAAAGGTATCAGAGGTCTTGGGTAGGAGGGGATTCTCCTCTCCTGGGCTGGCTTTGATGCTGAAGTTTTCCAGTCAAATTACCTGAAACTTTTTCTTAAAAACCCTGGTTTTGTTGGGATGGTGTGTGCCCAAGTCAGCAAGGGCTTTCTCACCACTGTCTTCTTGACAAAACATTGTAAAGTTCTCAAGAGAACAAATCTCCTTCTGGCTGAGTGATCAACTCAAAAGAGGAGATGTAAAAGGAATTTTGTTAAAATGCTCCAAGTTCTTGGGGAAAAAGGGAGAGAAAAAGTCCAGGGATACAATCCCTGGAGGGAGATGTTCTTTTGGGAATGTTCCATGGTCCTGAAAGGCTCAGGAACAAGAGCAGAGTTTTGGCAGGCTTGGGAGCTTCCCCTCTCCATCGTGTGCTGTGTGGTTTCTCTCTGCTTCAGATTGTTTGAGAATCCTGATAAATCAGCAGGTGATTTGTGTTCAGCTCTTCACAGAGCTTCTGCTGGTTTGGAATGACCTTTCTGTTCCATTTTCCTCCTCAGGCTCAGCTAGAAAAGCTGCAGGCAGAGATCTCCCAGGCTGCCAGGAAAACTGGGATTCACACTTCCACCAAACTAGCTCTGATCACCCCAAAGAAGGAGCTGAAGGAGGGGGAGATCCCAGAGATTGAGTGGTGGGACTCCTACATCATCCCCAATGGCCTGGATTTGTGAGTATTTCCAGGTGTTGATGGTTCTGCCACAGCAGGAATTCAGGAGCTGCATGGTGGGTGTGGGAAACATGTGGAAAATCAGGCCAGATGTTCATGCTTGAACATCAAATTTCATCTCATCTCCAAGATCAGGCACTGAGTTTGCTCCCCAAGTTTCTCTGGGGGCTGTGGTAGGCAGCTGCTGTGGAGTTGCAGGGATATTTTAGCCCAGAGTTGAGGAAGTTTGGTTTTATTTATGATCTGCACAAGTTTTGTTCACGATGGATGTGGGGCCCTGCTTTTGAACCCCAAAATGGGGGGAGACACCTGTACATTAACACCACCACGGGTCTCCTTCGGCCCATCGAGCTCTGGGTTGGGATTTGTGCAGGAATTCATGCTGGCAATTCTTCCATGATGCCCAACTCTCTCCTTTCTAGAAAAGGCGGCACGACCTCAAAGAAAGACGAATACTTTGGGATCACCAACCTGGTGGAGCACCCAGCCCAGCTCAACCCTCCCGGTATGGCCCTGGCTTTGGGGACATCCAGCAGCCCCATCCCCTCTGTGTGGCACTGCCAGTGTCCCCCTGCATCCTCCAGGCACATTCCTGATGCTCTCATTTCCCTCCAGTGGACAGCGACACGCCAGTGACCCTGGGTGTGTATTTAACAAAGAAAGAGCAGAAGAAATTACGGCGCCAGACACGGCGAGAAGCCCAGAAGGAGCTGCAGGAGAAGGTCAGGCTGGGCCTGATGCCACCACCAGAGCCCAAAGGTGAGTGACAGCCAGGCCCTGGGCAGGCTTTGGGATTGCAGGGATCTGAAATCCACACGGACGCTGCGTTTGTGTTTGTGCAGTTGTTCTGGTGGGGAAAAGCTGTCCAGTGAGAGCTTCTCTCCGAGAGGAGCCCTCCCAGCACCTCTTCCATTCCCTTGCAGTGAGGATTTCCAACCTGATGCGGGTGCTGGGCACAGAAGCTGTGCAGGACCCAACAAAGGTGGAAGCTCACGTCCGAGCACAGATGGCCAAAAGGCAGAAGTAGGTGGCACCTTGTACTGTGACATTTTGGGACACTTTTGGGTAGATTTAGTGCTGCTGTTTTGTTTAGGATCAGCCTTTTCAGTGCTGTTTGTTTCCAGGGCTCACGAGGAGGCAAACGCAGCGAGGAAGCTCACGGCAGAGCAGCGGAAAGCCAAGAAGGTGAAAAAGCTCAAGGAAGATGTTTCCCAGGGGGTTCACATAGCTGTGTACAGGTGAGTGAGCTCAGAGACAGCTCACAGGTGGGCAGAGGGACCTCTCAGTTCTGTTTTTTGACAAACATTCTATTTTTTTCATCTTTTCCTTAGGGTTCGAAATTTGAGCAATCCGGCAAAAAAATTCAAAATCGAAGCGAATGCTGGGCAGCTGTACCTCACAGGAGTGGTGGTTCTGCACAAAGATGTCAATGTGGTGGTGGTAGAAGGAGGTGAGACCTTCTAGGCAGGCTTGGGTCACCACAGAGCATTGTGGAGCTTGCCTCCAGCAGGAGTTGCTATGGAAATTGGTGACAGGGTTAGGGAAGGACAAGGAAGTGAGGAGACAATTAAAAACTCCCTTAATTGCATTGTTAATGATGCAGAGCTCAGTAATCCAGTCAGAAAACCCAGATCATTCCATGAGGAAGGGAACCTTTGCTAGCTGCAGGTTAAGAGATTTTCTGAAAATGTTGAATCTTGATTCTTCCACAGGCCCCAAAGCACAGAAGAAATTCAAACGTCTTATGCTGCATCGAATAAAGTGGGACGAGCAGACGTCAAACACAAAGGGAGAGGGTGAGAGATGCTGTGCTGCTGGCAGAGGGGGGAGTCCTGCTCCACCTCAGGGGCTAAATGAGCTTTATTCTGGGGTTTTTGCAGATGATGATGAGTCTGACGAGGAGTCCGTTAAGAAAACAAACAAATGCTCTCTGGTTTGGGAGGTGAGTTGTGGTTTAAGAAAACAAACAAAGGTGAGGTGCTGAGGTTGGATCCAACTCCCCATCCCATTCCTTGAGCTGTAACCTAAATAAAGCCACATATTGCTGCGTTCCCCACATCCCCTGGAGCCAGGTGGGAATTAGGGTGACACCTCACCCCTTATCTCCCTCCAGGGCACGGCGAAGGATCGCAGCTTCGGCGAGATGAAGTTCAAGCAGTGCCCCACGGAGAACATGGCGCGGGAGCACTTCAAGAAGCACAGCGCCGAGCACTACTGGGACCTGGCGCTCAGCGAGTCCGTGCTCGAGTCCACGGACTGAGCCCACTATGGCTGCTCCTGCCCCACAGCCCCTGAGCCACACAGCTCCCATCGCTCTCCTCAGCACCCCTATTAAAGACATATTTTTTAAAACAAATCGCTGTAGCGTTGTTTTGGGTCAAGGGGGAAAAGGATGAGGATGGTGCTGCGTTTGACTTTGTGAGGTGGGCAGGAGCCGCTTCCCCTCTTCCCCAAGCTGTGCTGAGGGAGGCCCGGCCATGTTCAGGTTGGACATGAGGGAATTTCTTCGAATCCCCAGCCCTGGTTCTGTCCAAATAACGACTGGATGTGGCTCACACAGTTTCTCTGTGCCAACCGGTCACGGCTTGGGCTCAGAAGTGTTTTCCCAGCTCAGTGATTCGGGGATTTACGGCACAAACGCCGTTTTTATGCTCGCGCGCTCTCCGCCCCCTCACGGCCAGGAAGGGGGGGGGCAAACGGCTCTGTGTGGGGGGGGCGCCGCCATCTTGCCGGGCGGGGCGGGCGCGCGCGCGCAGGCGCGGCGGGGAGGGGGGCGGGGCGTGCGCGTGCGCGTCCCGCCGGTGTGCGCGTGCGCGTCCCGCCGGTGTGCGGGAGTCACAAAATGGCGGCGGGGGGGCGGGCGGCGCGCGCGGGGGGGGCCGGGCCGTGACCGCCTCCGGTACCGGCACCGCCTCGGCCACCGGCACCGCCTACCGGCACCGCCCGGCCGCTACCCGGGGGGTCCCCCCCGCGATCCCTCCGGGCCGCCACCGCCTCTTGCACCCGCCGGGGCCCAGCCTTTCCCCCCACCCCAGTCCGGGACCGCCGAGCACCGCCCGAGCACCCCCCGGGCCCGCTCGATCCCACGGCCCCCCCCTCCCTGCGCCCCGTGAGGCGCCGCCCCGCCGCCCCCCGCGCGGCCCGGCCGCGAGCAGCGCGGGAAGATGGCGGCGGGCGGCGGAGGCGGCGGCCGGGCCTCCTCGTCCTCCTCCTCCTCCTCGGCCGCCGCCGCCTCGTCCGCGGCCGGCGCGCTCGAGGCCTCGCTCGATAGGAAGCTGCAGGCGGTGACCAACACGATGGAGTCCATCCAGGGCCTCTCCTCGTGGTGCCTGGAGAACAAGCGGCACCACAGCACCATCGTGTACCACTGGATGAAGTGGCTGCGCCGCTGTGAGTGCGGGGCCGGGGGGCGGCCGGGGCGGAACGGGGCCCCGCCATCGGCGGCCAGCCCGCACCGGGCACTCGGGGACCGGCAGCGGGGCAGGGTCGGGCTCGTCGTTGGGTTGGAAAGGTTTAAAACGGTCCAGTGCCATGGGCAGGGACACCTTCGCTAGCCCGGGTTGTTCCAAGCCTGGCCTTGGACCCTTGCAGGGACGGGGCAGGCTCGGCTGTTCTGTGCTACCTGTGCCAGGGCCTCGGCAGCCCCACAGGGAAAAATTCCTTCCTGACACCCCTCTAAATCTGTCCCTTTTACTTGAAAACATTCCTTCTTGTCGTGCGTGCATCATCGTGTCATCCTCGGCGGAACACAACACGCTGGTGTGCACCTCAGTGGTGGCACCTTTGTGCTCCTGAATCCGTGATCTCCTAAAGCAGCGCTCTGGGGGCTCCAGGAGCTGTTTCTGTGCCTGCAGCAGCCCGGGGTGGGCATGGACAGCGTGGGTGCAGCTCTGGGCTTTGCAGTGCCCGTCAGGATGTGGCCCTGGCCTGGAGGGAGAAGGTTGCTGCTGGCAAGAGGATAAGCACAGCGGTGTTATCTCCACCGCCGTGGGAAAGGTTGGACTCTTCCTGTGGGAGTTCAAGGAAGCTTTGCTTGGCAGGAACGTGGAGATAACATTCCCATCCCAAAGTGTCTGTCTGTTGTGTGCTGAACCTTTTGGAAAATTTGGGAGAGTTGGGGTTCACTGTCAAGGCACTAGTGCAGAATGCAGGAGATTCTCTTTCCCCAGAGTTTGATCTGTTTTGTCTGTGCTCCATGGAATTAGGGAAAGAGAGGTGAGACCTTTGGTCTTCCTGCCTTACTGTCACTGCCACCTCTCCTGGAAATCCTTCTCCCTTGGGCACCCCTTGGCACTGTGGCATCATCCTCGGGGCTTCCTTCATCCTTCATCATCCTTCCCCTTCTGCTCCAAGTGCGTGTCCCCTGAAGAAAACCCAGCCCATCTCTCCTTGGGATGTGCCAGCTCCTCTGGACGTGGCCTTCTCACAGTTGTCCTGGCTCTTCTGAGGCCCTCAGTGCTCTTCCATCTCTCCTTCCCCCCTCATCAGAAGCCACTGAACTGTTCCCACCTGCAGGTCCTCCATGCCCTGAGCCCTTGGCCGCAGCCTGGAATTTTTGTTGGATTTTATGGAATTCTTTCGTGGTTTCCCTTCACACCCCTCCTTTTATGCAGGTCTCTTCACCATCCTACCCTGCTCTCCCAACCCCTGACAGCAGCTGTGATGCTGCCGTGCCCTGACCCCTGATTGTTTGCTTATTCCCTGCTTCCATAGGGATTTTTTCCCTGCTTTTCCCTTCATCCTCTTCCCCAAGGACCTCACAGTTCTCGCTGTGGGAAGTCCCTGTCCCAGCCACAGCAAGCACAGGTGGCCCTGGGTTCATTTCTGAGCATTTGAATGTTCAACTCCAAAGCTCTTACCAACACATCAGATCCTCCTGGTGAGGGGGAATGTGGTGGGGGGTTCTGGGGCACAGAATTGTGTGTTTTCAGGAAAAGCAGGGGTGCTGCTGTTTGCCACGTTGCTGTTGCTTTGGCATCTTGCTTCTGAGCTGTGCTGGTCCCAGCCAGAGCTGCCCAACAGGAATATTCCTGCAAGGACATCCTCCTGAATCTTCACCTTTGGGAAATTCCTGATGGGAATCTGAGTGTCCCTGCAGGAGGGTTTGCTCAGAGGGTTTAAGTGTGAGTGAAACACATCCAGAGACTCTGAAATGCCATTTTTGTTGGTGCCATTGTGCCTGCTTTGGAGTGGGCTCAGCTCTGCAGTTTCCTTTTTGCCCACATTTCCTCACTGCTTTAAGCTGAGTGGAGCTGTTCCCTCACTGGGTACATCCCATTGCACCCAGAAACACTTGGTTTTCTCTGTGCATCATGTCCACAGCCTTCCTCTGCACCCAGCATTCCTCCTGGATGATGTGGGTGTATTTTGGTTCATAACTTGTGCTTCTAACTTTGCTCTGTATGGTCAGCATCAGGCTGGAGCCCTGCTCCAGATTTCCTTCTGCTGTGTAGATCCTGGATCATTTAAACCAAAGGTTTAGAATTCTTTGAATCAAAGGTTTATAATTCTTTGCATCAAAGATTTAGAATTATTTGAAATCTATTTTATGTTATTAAGATGTGGAATCATTGCTGTCTGCTGGTGAAACATCTCTGGGATGGAGGGTGAGCAGCAGCAGGAGAATTGCTGGGTTTAACTAAATCACAGGAGCCCCATTCCAGTGGGATGATGATCTGAGAGATTATTGAGGCTGGCATTTTGGGGAGAGCTGGCTGCAGATTGTTTTGGAGCAGCAGGCAGAGTGCAGCCCTGCTCCAGCTGAATTCCCAGCCCTCAGGGCAGAGCAGAGCAGAGCAGAGCACTGTGTGCTCCAGAAAACCCATCTCAGCCTGTCCTGTCAGCATGTTCAGGGCACAGGTTGTGAGCAACAGGTTCTGCTCATAAATCCTTGGCTTGCTGAGTCTGTGCTGGAAAAGCAAAAGCTCCTCCTGGGATGTGAGAACTGGGGTTCCATGAGGTGGCAGTGGCCAGAGGAGCAGCACCAGGGATCAAATCTCCTCCTGGGATGTGGAACTGGGGCTCTGTGAGGTGGCAGTGGCCAGAATAGAAAGATCAGGGATAAAATCTTCTCCTGGGATATGAGAACATGAGGTGGCCATGGCCAGAGGAGCAGGATCAGGGATAAAAAGCTCCTGAACTGGGGCTCTGTGAGGTGGCAGTGGCCAGAGGAGCAGGATCAGGGATAAAATCTCCTCATGGGATGTGGAACTGGGGCTCTGTGAAGTGGCCATGGCCAGAGGAGCAGTATCAGGGATAAAAGCTCCTGAACTGGGGTTCCATGAGGTGGCCATAGCCACAGGAGCAGGATCAGAGATAAAAGCTCCTCCTGGGATTTGGGAACTGGGGCTCTGTGAGGTGACAGTGGCCACAGGAGCAGGATCAGGGACAAAAGCTCCTCCTGGGATGTGAGAACTGGGGTTCCATGAGGTGACAGGGGCCAGAGGAGCAGGATCAGGGATAAAAGCTCCTGAACTGGGGCTCTGTGAGGTGGCAGTGGCCAGAGGAGCAGGATCAGGGACAAAAGCTCCTCCTGGGATGTGAGAACTGTGATTCCCTAAGGTGGCCATGGCCACAGGAGCAGGGTCAGGGACAAAATCTCCTCCTGGGACGTGGAACTGGGTCTCCATGTGGGATTGGGGGTGAGCAGCTGCTGGCAGTGACTCCCAGGCCTGTGCTGTGTCCTGGGGCAGGGCTTTGGGAGCAGGGCCTGTCCCTGTGCCCTTCCTCACCCCAGTCTGGAGTGATGCTGAGGGCTCAGTGCCAGGAGAGCCCAGTGCTGCTGGCTGGGGCTCAGAGAGGCTTAAGGACATCAACCTCTGAGGAGAACCCATCTGAGCTAAGCCTTTTGTGTCCTCAGCTCTGCTCCCCTCAGGGGAGGATCTCCTGTGCAGGATCTTCCTCTTGAGCTTTCACTTGGGAGCTCACCCTCGTGCTGGGAGGGCATTCCAGCAACAGGAATGGTTCTGCTGGGAGCTTTTCCAGGTTGTGAGTGAGGGGTGAGCTCCTCACCAAGGGCTCTGGAGCAGGAAGGATGCTGAGCTTGCTCAGAGGAATCCTGGAGAGCTGCAAGGTGCAGCCAGGCTGTGGGAAATGGCTCCACCCAGGCAGGGACAGCTGGAAAATGAAGCAGGATGAGAGAATTGGGGATCTGTAGATAAAAAGTGATTCTGGTTGCAGGTGAGAGGTGACAGCACACCTCTTGGCACTGTTCCTCTCCTTTAATCCTTGGCAGTGTCCTTTGGTGGAATGAAGGAGCTCATTACCATCATTTGCATGTGAATGAGTTTCCTAAGTTTACCCACCCACCCCTGAAGGAAGGGATTTGATGAAGTAACTCAGTTTGAACATCAGGAGGGTCAGAGGAGCAAGCACAGCTGGAGGAGTCTGAAAATCATTTGTAAATTAAAGATGTCCTCTCTAGTCCTAAAGGTTTGCCTGCTGGAATTTGGAAACTCTGAAACTTTCCCCAAAGTTTCAGAGCTTCAGCAGTGCTGAACTTTTGGGATCAAGGTGTGCCTGTTGTGGTGCCTGTGCCTGATGCTGATCTCAGTTTCCTTTTGTCCTCAGCTGCTTTTCCTCACCGGCTGAACCTTTTTTACTTGGCCAATGATGTCATACAGAACTGCAAGAGGAAGAATGCCATTGTTTTTAGGGACACCTTTGCAGAGGTGCTTCCTGAGGCTGCTTCATTAGTGAAGTGAGTAATGAACGAACTAACGGGCTGTTGGGAGGCTGAGTGTCTCAAAAAGGGGGAATTTTTCTTCTGAAAATTCTAGAAACATCAGCAGAACTTCAAGGATTCTGTTGGAGCAGCCATATGTGGGCATGAGCTGGGTTTTAATTTTCAGAGTGGGCTGGTTTGGGTCAAATTGTCCTGTGGGGTGAGGGAAACCTCACACCAGTGTCCTGCAGCCATGGGGTAAAGAACTCTTCTCTTGCAGGGACCCATCAGTTTCCAAATCCATCGAAAGAATCTTCAAAATCTGGGAGGACAGAAACGTGTACCCCGAGGAAACCATTCTGGCCCTGAAAGAAGCACTGAGTAAGTTACTCACCCTTTGCATCTCTCACCTTACCAGCTGCCACGTGAGCTCACTGAAGTTGTAGAAATAGTTTGGGGTCACTGAGGGGGATGAGGGGCATTTGCACCTGGCACAGGCTGTGACACAACCAAGTGTGGGACGTGAGCAGTGCTGGATTCTCCTGCTTTACCTCTTTTGTACCTTTCTTGAGGCAGCTGGGAATTCTTTCACGTGAGCTGGAGCTGCTCCAGCTGAGAGCAAACAGAACATGAGGCTGAAATGATCCTGCACATCCTGACCAGGGTGCTCTGGCTCTACCTCCTTGTGCTGTTCACTCATAGCCTGGTGGTTGTGGGGTAGGAAGAGGCAGGAGCAAAGCTGGAGGGTGAAGAATCCTCAATCCCAAGAGGAGGAACACGTGGAATTGGTTAAAACCAGGAGTTAGCAGTGGAAATCAGTGCAGGGTTTGGCTTTCCTCCCATCACGGAGAGCTGCAGGTGCTCAGGGGGCCCTCGGGTGTGGTGTGAGGGTCAGTGGCCATCACAGCAGGAGCAATGTGGTGTCTGGGGTCGGGCTGTGGCACCAGGACAGGCTGGAGCTGGGTGTTGCATGCTGAGAAGTGACCTTTGTGCTTTTTGCTCTGAAATGGCTCATTTCTGGGACTTGAAACAAGGTCTGTGAAGTTCCAGGTAAATCAGGTATTGTGGCTGCTTTCCCAGTGAGCAGCACTTGTCTGTTTGACGGTGATCCCATTACAGCCTTCCTGAAGAGTTTCATTTTTAGATTTCTGTGTGTTTTCCCTTTTTACTGTGATTTTTTTTTGAACTGCCTTAGTGTAAGGGCAAACAGAAACTTGATTTAAAAATGGCAGACCACCCCCAGGTTGCTGCATTCCTGAGTAAACTGAGGTTCTCTTGGGCATCCAGCAGCACCTCTAAGGAAGTTGGTCAAGGTATTTTAAAACAAATTTCTGTTCACTCTTTCACCGTGCAACTGTATGGCACCAAAACCCAAGATTTTGACAGGGATCCCATAATGCCAGACTGCCAAAAATGAAATGTTTTTCCAGGTACCACTTTCAAAACTCAGAAGCAGCTGAAAGAGTCTCTGAACAAACCGAATAAGCCGTGGAAGAAATCACAAAGTAAGGAACCACTGTGAACTCTGTGCACTAATGCAGAAATTGGCTGCTCAAGGAGCAGAAGGGCTGAGCCCAGAGTGGGCTGAGCCAGCTGAGCCTGCAGGCTCACAAGGGCCCCAAGATGTGCACACCAGGGAGGTGTTGGTAGAAAAAAAGACTTTGGAAAGAAAAGAAATGTGGCAGAAATAAGATATGAGAGCAGAGGTTGTGGACAGGAGAGGAAGGAGCTGGTGGAACCTCTTGGAATCTGCTCTTAGACTGGTCAGAGATGGAGAGAAGACAGAGAGGAGGAGGAGGAGGAGGAGATGGACATTCCCTTCATGCTCAGGAGCTGCCCCAGCAGGCTGGGCTGGGAGGAGGAACCTGGAGCAGTGCAGGGACAGGATGTGACATGTGACAGTGCAGAGCCCAGACCAGCAGGAGAGAATTTATTGTAAACAGAGTGACTTTAATGATCTCACGTTGCACCAACACCCTGAGTGGTCCCCACAGAGGTGGTGACGTGTCAGGTGTGACATGTGGGACACCAGGTATGGCCATGGGACACCAGGTGTGATGTGTGGGACATCAGGTGTGACAGCAGAAGATTAAAAGAGTTGGGAGTGTTTATTCCTGGGTTTAACAAACCAGAAGCTGCTTTCCCAGACAGACCTGGGCTGTGTCCAGCGTGGATGGAGGGTTTAGTGCTTTGCTTCTCATCAGCTCATTTCTTCTTTCCTGTTTCTCCTGTTTTGACCACAATCTGATGGATTCAGTCTCTTGCCAGCAGGATTCATCCCCCCAGCCCTGTAACCAGGTGTGATGAGAGTTGTCAAAGCTCTGGGCATGGTCAGACCTAGGGGAGCTCTGCCCACAGGGAACCTGGGCTCCGTGGCAGCTCCAGGTCTGGCACTTGGGGAGTAACATTCCCTTCCTTGCAGAGAGCTGTAACTCCTTGGGTAAAGCTGTTAGATTGACCTTGCAGGGACTTGTCTTCCTGAGGAAAAGGTGTGCCCAGGAAATGTTGAGAGCATGTTGAACAGCAGCAGTGTCACTTGTTGAGCTCAGTCCCAACCCAGCTGTGCCTGTCCATGTCCCCATGAGCTGCCGGGAGCCTGGAGCACTGAGGGACACCTGCATGGAGGGGAGGATGTGATGGGTAACACATGGAATTATCTTCAGACATCTTTTATTAGGCTGCCTTTTGTGACTGACTTTCCATGGCGAGGCAGTTCCTTGACTTCTTCACAATTTCTCTTTTTCCCCACAGCCTCCACCAACCCCAAAGCTGCTCTGAAGTCCAAGATTGTTGCTGAATTCCGAGTAAGTCTGTGAGTGGAAGTGACCCATGGCACTGACCCCCACCTTGGGGTTTGCATGTGGGGTGACTCCAGGCCCAAGAATCACCTGGAACAGTGGGGCTGACACGGGGAGGGTCTGGGCAAGCCCAGGACATCCTTGTGAAGAGGAGTTTGAGGAGTTGGTGGCAAGAAATTGGTCTAAACTCAGTCCCCTGACAGAGAGGGACATGTTGTGAAATGCAGAGGCACCTGTAGGGTGAAATGGGGAGTAAATAACCAGGAGATTTGTGGATTTGCAGCTCCTGCCTGAGCCCAGGTTTGCTCATTGTGAAATTTGAGGTTAAAAATCCCAGGCTCCACGTGGTTCTTGGGTTAGCTCTTGCTTGGAAGCAGTCTGGAGCAGAGGCAGGGCTTGTCTTCCCTGGAATGTGATGAGGAAGCTTTTCCTGTTTGCTTTTTTCCAGCCCCAGTCCCTCATTGATGAGCTGCTGCTGTACAAACGCTCAGAGGATCAGATAGAGCTCAAGGAGAAGCAGCTTTCCACTATGAGGGTGGATGTCTGCAGCACTGAGACACTCAAGTGCTTGAAAGGTAAAGCCCTGAGGGCACTGAAGGTGTTGTGGGAGCTCCTCAGTTCTGTCAAGATGGGAAATGCCCGAATTTATGTGTGGAAAATGCCAGAATTTCAGAGTGAGGTTAAGAACCAGCAATCAGGAGCCAAAAATCTTGGCTAGGTGGGATTTCTGTGGAAATTCTCAGGTGTAAAGCTCAGACCAAGCAAACGACTGTCTGAAAACCAAAACTTTACCAGCAACCAGGCCCTGGTCACCCTTGCAGATCCAAGTGGATGATCTGGGATTGTGCAGCTGCACTGTCCCAATACCCTGGGTGCTGCCATTGCTGCCACACTTGTGTGCTTTGCCTCATTTCCATGGTGTTCATCTCCCTGCAGATAAAACAGGAGGGAAAAAGTTCTCCAAGGAGTTTGAAGAGGCAAGTTCAAAGCTGGAGGAGTTTGTCAATGGTTTGGACAAGCAAGTGAAGAACGGCCCCTCGCTCACCGAGGCGCTGGAGAACGCTGGAATATTCTACGAGGCACAGTACAAGGAAGTCAAGGTGGTGGCAAATGTAAGTGCGACTTTTCTGGATCCTCCACACCTCAGAGTCTGAAAAATGCCTCATCTCTTTACTCCCAAATTAAAAAGTTTGTTGGGTTGGTTTTAAGGGTGGTTTCCAAAGAGAGCAAAATGGAAGCTTTGGGTAAGACAAGGATATGCTCTCAAAATGCAGCAGTTGGAAATTCAGTTTGTGTGTGTTGCTGGAATGTTGGATACCCTCTAGATTCTTAAACAGGGCAAAATTACACTTAGTGTGACAAATCCTGAATTCTAGAAATTTGGGATTGATATGAGAACTAGATGAGCAAAGAAAGGACAGTAGGAAAGTGTTATAAAAACAACCAGCACCCTCCAGAACCTGCCAAATGCCCCAGATGGGCTGAACATATTTGTTAAAATATGGGGGGGTTATGAAAATTGTTTTAAGTCAGTGGAAAAATGTTTTATCCTCCCCACTTCCTGTGGTTGTTGCCCTGTGAGAAGCCGAGTTCTTACCCCTGCAGGGTCCAGGGATTTGGAATGGGTTTTCTCAGGCTTTGTGTTGCTTCCTTAAGGAAGTGACTGAGGCATGAAAGATCCCCAGTCCAGTGTCCTTCCTTCCTTAGGCCTATAAGACATTTGCTAACCGAGTGAGCAACCTGAAGAAGAAGCTGGACCAGCTGAAAGCAACCCTCCCTGATCCCGAGGAGTCTCCTGTCCCTTCTCCCAGCATGGATGCTCCATCTCCCACGGGCTCCGAGTCCCCTTTCCAGGGCATGGGGGACGAGAGCAGCGCCCGCTCCCCCGCAGCTGCAGGACGCAAGATGGTTTCTCCAGAGCCTGCGACGGATAATCGGGATGTGGAGGACATGGAGCTCTCTGATGTGGAGGATGATACGTCTAAAATCATTGGTATGTGATTGTGCTGTGGGAATGAAAGAGGAAACCAGGCTTTTCCAGCTTCATTTGGGATGTGGAGGAGGCACAAAGCCTGGGCTGGGGCTGTAGGGTTTGAATCTCCTAGTTGCACAGTGATCATTTCCATCTCCCAAAATACTTATTAGAGATGTTTTTACATCTGTGGGAATCAGAATTGATGTTCCCTGAGTCTTTTTAGGGGGACTGAGTGACCTTTCTGCTTTTGTTTCCCCCTCTGTGCCGCAGTGGAGGAGAGGAAGGACAAACAGGCAGCTCCAGCCCCGGCCCCTGCCAAGACTGAGAGTGTCCCCAAAGCGGTGCCATCGGCTGCTGCGGCCGCCACAGCCTCGGGGACAGCGGCCACGCCAGCCCCAGCCCCTCCAACACCCCCAGCTCCAAAGGTGGTGAGCACAGCTCCCATCCCTCTGGCACCAGCACTTGCCTTACCCAACCTGGCCAACGTGGACCTGGCCAAGATCAGCTCCATCCTGAGCAGTTTGACGTCGGTGATGAAGAGCACAGGTGGGTGCTGAGCTGGGCTGTGGGCACTAACGGAGCTGGGTGATCATTTAAACCTTTAATTATCTCAAAATAAACATGAGGGAGTTGCTGCTCTCAGAGGTCTGGTTGTGCCTGTGGGGAGCCTGAGTCACTTGTGTGACAGAGCAGCTCAGGTGAGTGCTGTGTGCTCCTGCCCCAGGTGTGAGTCCCGCCTCGAGACCTTCGCCAGGGACCCCCACCAGCCCCTCAGCTCTCACCAGTGGCCTGAAGACTCCTGTCCTGGGAACCCCATCTGCTCCTTCGAATCCATTAGCAAATATTCTCTCCAAAGTTGAGATAACTCCGGAAAGCATTCTGTCAGCTCTCTCCAAAACCCAGACTCAGACGGCGCCAGCGCTGCAAGGTACTGGGGTGGGTGCTGGGGCAGGGCTGGCAGGGCTCTGAGGGCAGTGGCCAGGCTGAAACGTGCTGCTCTGCTTGTCCTAAAGTGAGGACTCAGGGAGGAAATGGAATGTTCACTGGACATGTTTTACGTCTCTGGCACGTGTGGGTGGTCCTTGTCAGGTAGCTCAGGTGTCACGGACCAGTGAGATTTGTCACTTCCCTGTACTTGCTGCTTGTGCTGTGGCTGAATCACACGTATCTGGAACATTCCCTGAACAGGACAGGAGACCAAGAGGTTCTGCTCCTGCTCTGGCACCTTGCCACGGTCACCTGGCCAGCAGGGCAGGTTTCCCCACTCCTGGCTGCAGACCAGGACGAGTTCCTACCCACCTGACTCGATGGTGTAATTTATATTTGTACATCAGTCCAAGCCTCTGGCAGAATGTTGCACCTCACTGGGAGCAGCAAAACCCAGTCCTCTTCACGGCTGGAGACTGGGGGGTGTAAAGTGCCAGCACAGGAGCCTTGGGGTGATTTTCCCCTGCCCTCAGTCCCTGATGCAGCAGTTGTGTTTTGCAGGGCTGTCGTCCTTGCTGCAGAGCGTGGCTGGAAACACGGTTCAGTCGGGAGAAGCTGCCTCACAGAGCACCTCGGCGTCGCCAGCCAACACAACCGTGCCGTGCTTGAAGGGGAGGAATGTTCCTTCCAATCCACAGTCCTTTATAGCCAAAAGTTTTGGTTATTCTCCAAACTCAACCACCGCAGAGGTTTCCTCCACGTCAGTCAATAAGGCTCCCGTCGGACATACCCCAGCACTGTCAAGCTCTGGTTTTAAGCCACCAGCTAATTCCCTGGGATTTTCCAGTTCCCACCCTACCAGTCCTTCCTCCCTTTTGCCAACAGAAACCTCACTGAGTCAATCCTCCGAAATTTCAAAAGCCAAGCTGGAATCGGAACCCCCTTCTCCCAGCTTGGAGATGAAGATACACAATTTCCTGAAGGGAAATCCTGGCTTCAGTGGCCTGAACTTGAATATTCCCATCCTCAGCAGCTTGGGGTCCAGCATGGCAACGGAGAGTCACAGCTCTGACTTCCAGCGTGGTCCCACCAGCACTTCCATGGACAATGTGGACGGGACGCCGGTGCGCGACGAGCGCAGCGGGACGCCCACCCAGGACGAGATGATGGACAAGCCAACGTCGAGCAACGTCGACACGATCTCCCTGCTGTCAAAAATCATGAGCCCCGGTTCCTCAACTCCCAGCAGCACAAGGTCTCCTCTGCAGGGCCGGGATGATGGATATTCCCAAGACCTTCCCAGTTCCGTGCACGGCTACCGGCCCTTCGGCCTCGGCAGGGAGTCCCCGGCCAGCCTGTACAAGCCACCCGTGGACAGCAGGGAGATGCCCTCCTCCTTGATGGACTCCTCCCAGGAGAAGTTTTACCCGGATACATCTTTCCAAGAAGACGAGGATTACCGTGACTTCGACTACTCCGGGCCGCCGCCCTCGGCCATGCTGAACCTGGAGAAGAAGCCGGTCAAGTCTATCCTGAAATCGAGTAAACTCCCCGATTCTGCAGAGTACCAGCCGGTGCTGTCCAGCTACGGGCAGCGCTCGCAGGAGTTCGGTGTGAAGCCGTCCTTCCCCCCGGCCATGAGGTCCATCCTGGATCAGAGCGAGAGCTGTGACCCGCTGGCCTCGTCCCCGGGGATGTTTGGGAGCTACGGCCGCAGGGGGAAGGACTCGGCCTCGGATGGTTCCCCATCTCCCAGCAAGAACGACGTGTTCTTCACGCCAGACTCCAACCACAGCAGCCTGCCCAAGGCCGGCCTCCCGCAGAAGCAATACTCGGACTCGCCCCACGCGCTCCCCCACCGCTCCTCGCTCTTCTCTCCCCAGAACGCCCTCCCCAGCCCCGCCAGCCGAGCGCCCGCGGCGGGCGGGGACAAACCCTTGGCTTCCTCCATCTCCGCCACCTCCACCATCGAGTTCAAGAACATGCTCAAAAACGCCTCCCGCAAGCCCTCCGAGGAGAAGCATTTTGGGCAGATTCCCAAAAGCGGCTCCGGCGAGGCGGGGAGTCTGTCCGGGGCCGCCAAGGGCGAGCCGCAGCCGCCGGAGGAGCACTACCGCATCGAGACCCGCGTCTCCTCCTCCTGCCTGGACCTGCCCGACAGCACCGAGGAGAAGGGGGCTCCCATCGAGACGCTGGGCTACCACAACGCCTCGAGCCGGGGCATGTCGGGGGAGCCCATCCAGACCGTGGAGTCCATCCGGGTGCTGGGCAAGGGCAGCCGGGGCCACGGGCGCGAGGGGAGCCGGGCGGGCTGGTTCGAGCTGAGCAGCGGCGGGAGCGCCTTCGACAACGGCCCCGCGGGCTCCTCGGAGCTGCCGGGCATGGGCGGCTTCCCGGGGCCCTACAAGGAGCACGTGCCGCCCTTCCCGGAGAGCGTCAACAACTTCCGAACGAACAACTTCAGCTCCGCCTTCGAGCACCACCTGCCGCCGCCGCCCCTCGCCCCGCCGCCCCTGGAGCACGGGAGCCCCTTCCCGCGGGAGCCCGTGGGGCCGCCCGCCGTGCCCCCGCCCGCTCCCGCCAAGGACCACGGCGGCCTCTTCCCGAGGGACCACCCGGTCCCTCCCCGCATGCCGTCGGTGGATCACGCCAACCCCTTCTCCAAGGAAACGCCCGCGCCGCTCCCGCTGCCCCACGGCGTGCCGCCGCCCCCCTCGGTGGAGCACGCGGGGGTCCCGTTCCCCACGCCCCCGCCGCCCCCGGTGCCCGGGGATCACAGCGGGGTCCCCTTCCCCGCGCAGCCGCCGCCGGCCGGGGAGCACGGCGGGGTCCCGTTCTCCGCGCCGCCCCCGCTGGAGCACGGCGCCTTCCCCAAGGAGCACGGTACGATGCAAGGGACGCTCAAGGAGCACTTCGGGGCGGGGGCGCAGGCCCGGGAGCCGCTGCCCCGCTCCCGGGAGCCCGCGGGGCCCGGAGCCCTGCCCCGGGAGCCGCTGGCGGGGGCCGCGCGCGGGCTGGGCCCCCCCGGGCACCGGGAGCCGTCCGGGGGCCGCGGCTCCGTCCTGCTCCGCACGCCCCGCGCCGAGTTCCGCCCGCGGGAGCCCTTCGGCGGCAGAGACCCCTTCCAGAGCCTGAAGCGGCCGCGGCCGCCCTTCGGCAGAGGGGGGGCTCCCTTCTTCACCCCCAAGCGCCCCTTCTTCCCTCCCCGGTACTGACGCAGCTCCCGGGGCTGCCCTTTCTTTTTTTTTTTCTTCTTTTTTTTTCTTTTTTTTTTCTTTTTTTCCTCCCCTCAACGATTCCTGTAACCTTCTCCTAAATTAAATGTTCTGTACTTTTCGGTTGGTTCTAGCCCCAGCCCCCTTCCCCGCCCACCCCCAGCATTGGGTGAGACAAGAAAACAAGACACAAAACTGATGTTTTAACGAGAAGAAGCCACGTTGCTGTTAAATAAAACCTTCGGTAGTAGTTGAAAGAGTTAAGACAAAAAATTAAAAAAAAAAAAAGGAAAAACTCTGAAAGCTTCGAGAGGAGCACTGAGTGGTGTTGGGGTGTTGGTTTCCAGCCCATCCCCAAATTGCTGCTGCAGGGAGGGGAGACCTCCCTGTTCCTCCTGTCTGCCAAAAGCACCAAAACAAGGCAAAAAAAAGGGTCGAGGAACCCACCCAAACCCACCTCGGAGCTCCACGGGACTGGCAGCGAGAAGGCCCAAGCCTGTCCCCCTGCTTGGGAAGACTTTGGTTGGGTTTGGGTTCATTTGGGGATCTTTGGATTTTTTGTTTTGTTTTGTTTTTTCCCCCCGGGATCACTGTTGACTTTCTACGTGTGTGTATATAGCAATCACTTTTTAATTCCCTCCGGGATCGTTCACCACACGCAGCCGGAGCCCGGCGGGGGCTCAGAGGGGTCCCCCCCTTACACCCAGAGCCGCCCCCGCGGCTTTTATATGAAGTTGGGATTTTACTTGATTTTATTTTAATTATTTTTTTGTTGGTTTTTAGTTGCCTCCATCGTACCTGTTTGATACCGGTGTGGGCTTCAGGATCTGCATAAAAACTACCAAACAACCCTTGGCGGGTCCGTTCTTTCTCGCGTTCACCCTCGCTTTGAGGGGTTCGTGCGGCTCTTCCCTCCCCCCCCGCGCCCTCCATGGTTCCGTCCTGGCTGCGGCGCTGCCGCACTGGCGGGCGAGTCCAACGCGGCTTCCGCGGGGGGGTTGCGGAGGCCCATCCCCGGTTCCGGCGGAACGGGCGGAGCCTCGGCCATGTCCACACGCGCCGGTTCGCGGCTGCTGCTGGCGGGAGCCCCGCGGCGACACCGGGTGCGCTCGGGGACCCCCGGGACCCCTCATCCCCCTCCCGCCCCACCCCTGCCCGCTTCCCCCGGGCCCTGAGCCCCAAGGGCGGCCCGGTGACCCCGCCGTGATTCCCGTCCCCAGGTGTCGGGGCCGGAGCCCGAGCGCCTCCGGCTCTTCCAGCGGCTGCGGGCGGCGGCGGCGGAGCGCTGGGACGGGCCCGGGGATGGTGCGGGCGGCGGCACCGGGAGCGGCCGCCTCGCTCCGGGGACCCCGATCCGCATCGCGCTGCCCGGCGGGCGCCGCCTGCCCGGCCGGGCCCTGCAAACCACCCCGTTCCAGGTGGCCACGGAGCTCGGGTACGGCCCGAGGGCTTCCCACGCTGTCCCCGGGGTCCCCGCAGTGTCCCGGCAAGGTTTGCGGGCCCCTCAGGGTGTCTGCAGGGTCCGCAGTGTCCCCGTGGTGTCCTCCGATCCCCACAAGGCTTGTAGGGTCCAAATGTCCCCATGGTGCCCCTCTGATCCCCACAGAGTCCCCACAAGGTCTGGGGGGTCTGCAGTATCCCTATAATCCCCAAGAGTCCCCATGAGGTTCTCGTGATCTCCACAATGTCCCCGTAGTGTCCCCGTGATCCCCACAGAGTCCCCACGAGGTCCACAGGGTCTCCACAATGTCCCTGTGGTTCCCACAAGGTTCCTGGGGTTCATGCTGTGTCCCCATGGTCCCCTCAGAGCCCCCACAAGGTCTGCAGGGCCCACAGTGTCCCTGTGGTGCTCCCGTGATCCCCACAGAGCCCCCACGAGTTTTGTGGGGTTCCTACCACGGCCTCGTGATCCCCACAGAGTCCCCACAGGTTCCCCACAGTGTCTCTGGTGTCCCTGTAGGGCTGGCCTGGCCCAGGTGGCCTTGGTGGCCCGGGTGAACGGGACCCTCCAGGACCTGGACCGGCCTCTGGAAGGTGACACCGACCTGGAGCTGCTCGACTTCTCCACACCCGAAGGGCGGGAGGTGAGCCTGGGGTCTGGGGGGCCGAACCTGCACCTGGCTCTCCTCACAGCCCCCGTGTCCCCAATGTCCCCCGTGTCCCCAATGTCCCCCCAGGCTTTCTGGCGCTCCAGTGCCTGCGTCCTGGGGGCAGTGGCAGAGCAGATTTTTGGGGCCACGCTTTGCAGCAGCCAGGCCACCGAGGATGGCTTCTTCTGCGACGTGCACATGGGCAGCAGGTAGGGCTGGGCAGGTGCTGCAGGGTCCCTGGGGTGTCCCCAGCGTGTCCCCAGCGTGTCCCCAACGTGTCCCCGTGTCCCCAGGACGGTGCAGAGCGCGGAGCTGCCGCTGCTGGAGG
Source organism: Passerculus sandwichensis (assembly GCA_031885435.1). Taxonomy (NCBI): domain Eukaryota; kingdom Metazoa; phylum Chordata; class Aves; order Passeriformes; family Passerellidae; genus Passerculus; species Passerculus sandwichensis. The sequence continues at coordinate 1,256,514 of CM063152.1, read as the reverse complement.
AGGCCTGTGCCACGTTCGCCCGCGCCCGGCACCGCTTCGAGCGCCTCGAGGCCACGCGGCAGCAGCTGGCTGAGCTGCTCAAGGTGTGTCCCCCTCCCCAGAGTGTCATGGGAGGCCATTCCGGGGACATTGGGACCCTCAGTGTCACCCCTCTAATGTCACCAAGCCCCCGTCACCCACCTCCCTGTCCCTCCCCAGCACAACGCCTTCCAGCTGCAGCAGCTCGAGGAGGTGGCATCCCCCACGGCCACGGTGTACAGGTGAGCACAGGGACACGTGGGGTGGCCCTGTGTCACCTCAGCTGTCACCGCAGCTGTCCCCACATCTGCCTGTTCCTCCCTCAGGTGTGGCCCCCTGCTCCAGCTGTGCCCCGGGCCCCTGCTGCGGCACACGGGGCTGATCGGAGCCCTGCGGGTGCTCACGGTGGGTGTCGGGCGGGGGTCCCTGTGCCCCGCCCTGTTCTTGGGTGGGGTCCCCGGTGTCCCTCTGATGTCCCCCTGTGCCCACAGAGCTCGGCTGCGCTCTGGGGGGGAGCCGGGGGTCAGTCCCTGCAGCGTGTGGCCGCCGTGGCCTTCCCCAGCGCCCAGGAGCTGGAGCGGTGGCAGCGGGCGCAGGAGGAGGCGGCTCAGCGGGATCACCGCAGGATCGGCAAGGTGGGAGCCCTGCCCGGGGCTGGGGGGGCCCTCAGAGCCACGGGGGTCACCCCAGTAACTCCCTGGGTCCTGCAGGATCAGGAGCTCTTCTTCTTCCACAAGTTCAGCCCTGGCAGCTGCTTCTTCCTGCCCCGCGGTGCCCACGTGTACAACACGCTGGTGGAGTTTATCCGGGTATGACCCCCATAATCTCCCTGTCACCGCATCACCCACACCCCCCTGCACCCCATCCCACCACAGCTGTGCCCCACAGACCCCACTGCACCCATCCCCACCACAGCTGTGCCCCACAGACCCCACTGCACCCATCCCCACCCCAGCTATGCCCCACAGACCCCACTGCACCCCATCCCCACCATGGCTGTGCCCCACAGACCCCACTGCACCCATCCCCACCACAGCTGTGCCCCATAGACCCCACTGCACCCATCCCCACCACTGCTGTGACCCCCCAACCCCACTGCACCCATCCCCACCCCAACTGGGCACTGCTGTGCCCCACAGACCCCACTGCACCCATCCCCACCACTGCTGTGCCCCATAGACCCCACTGCACCCCATCCCCACCACGGCTGTGCCCCACAGACCCCACTGCACCCCATCCCCTCACACCCAGACCCCTCTGCCCACCCTCCCAGTCCCTGCCGCCCCCCATGCCCGATGCTGTGGGGCTCAGCTGATGTCCTGCCCTGTCCCTGTCCCTGTCCCTGTCCCTGTCCCCACAGAGCGAGTACCGGGCCAGGGGCTTCAGCGAGGTGGTGACCCCCAACCTGTTCAGCCCCCGGCTCTGGGAGCTCTCGGGGCACTGGCAGCACTACAGCCCCCACATCTTCTCCGTCCCTGCCGCCCCCGAGTCCCTGTCCCTCAAACCCATGAACTGCCCGGCCCACTGGTGAGTCAGGCGGCCCTGGGGTGCCCTGGGGGGGCTCCCGGGGGCAGCCTGTCTGTCTGTCCGTCCGTCCCCAGCCTGATGTTCGCCCACCGGCCGCGCTCCTGGCGGGAGCTGCCCCTGCGCCTGGCGGATTTCGGGGTCCTGCACCGCAACGAGCCCCCCGGGACCCTGACGGGGCTGACGCGGGTCCGGCGCTTCCAGCAGGATGATGCTCACATTTTCTGCACCCTGGAGCAGGTGCCTGTGCCCCCGAGCCCTCCCTGTGCCCCCCAGAATGTGCCACCTGCCCCTCCTGACGTCCCTTTCCCAGCTGGAGAGCGAGATCGATTCCTCCCTGGATTTCATCCGCGCCGTCTACGCCGTCCTGGGCTTCTCCTTCCGCCTGGCCCTGGCCACGCGTCCCGATGGATTCCTGGGGGATCCTGAAACCTGGGATCGTGCAGAGCAGGTGGGACGATGCCCCCTCTGTGTGGTGCCCCCTGCTCTGTGCCCCCCTGACCCTCCCAACCCACCCCTGCAGCAGCTGGAGCGGAGCCTGAGGAATTTCGGGCAGCCCTGGGAGCTGAGTCCGGGGGATGGAGCCTTTTATGGGCCCAAGGTGAGGAATTTGGGGAAGGGGGTCCCTAAAGGGACAAACCAGGACCCTTCTGGAACCTCTTGACTCCCACCAGATCGATATCCGGATCAGGGATGCTCTGGGGAGGCACCACCAGTGTGGCACCATCCAGCTGGATTTCCAGATGCCTGAGAGATTCGAGCTGGAATATGCCAGGTATTGGGAGGGGAGCAGGACTGGGGGATTTGTGGGGGCCAGGAGTGGGCTGGGGTTCAGGATTGTTGTGGGGGGATCAGGGTTGGGGCTGGGGGAGCAGGATTGGGATTGGGAAATGTCAGAATTGGGGCTGGGAGGGGGGTCAGGATTGGGATGGAGGGGCAGCAATGGGGCTGGGGGGTCAGGATTTTGGGGAGTGTCAGGACTGGGGTGGGGAAGGCAGAATTGGGGATTTGGGGGTTTCAGGACTCGGACAAGGGGTCCCCCTGCCCCCCTGACCCCCGTTTTCCCCCCAGCCCCAGCGGGGGCCCCGCGAGGCCGGTGCTGATCCATCGGGCTGTGCTGGGCTCCGTGGAGCGCATGGTGGCCGTGCTGGCCGAGAGCTGCGGCGGGAGATGGTGAGTGAGGGGGACCCCAAAACCAGCCCACAGCTCGCCCCCAGTCCCTGAGACAGCCCCCATCCCTGGGACAGAGCCCCCAGGTCCCAGGAACAGCCCCAGTTGTGTGGGCCCCCTCATCCCCAGTGTCACCCCTGTCCCATGCTGGGACAGACGCTCCCCAGTTTTGGGGACACTCAATCCCCAGGACACTCTCCGGATCCCTAAGTTACCTCCATCTTTGGGGTTCCTCCATCCTGGGGGCACCCCTGCAGCCCTTGGGGCGCCCCCTCCCTGTGTGTCACCCCCAGTGACCCCCTGGTGCCCCCCAGGCCGCTCTGGCTGTCCCCACTGCAGGCCATGGTCATCCCACAGAGCCCCGAGGTCGAGGACTATGCCCGGGAGGTGAGTGTGTGACCCCCCCCGTGCTCCCCCATCCCCTGTGACCCCCCAAACCGCCCCTCACTGACTCTGGGGGTGCAGGTGCAGGCAGTGCTGAGGAGGGGGGGCCTCCTGGCTGACCTGGACGGGGACCCCGGCACCACCCTGGCACGGAAGATCCGCCGGGCCCAACTCGCCCACTACAACTTCCAGTTGGGTAAGGGTGGGGCAGAGCCCCAGAACCCCCCCGGGACCCCCCTGGGACCCCCTTGGGAGCCCCTTGGAGCCCCCCAGGACTGGCTGGACACCCCCATCCACATCCTGGGTGCTGCTGGGGAGCAAAACCGAATCCCTGGGAGCCCCCATTATGAGACCCCCTCAGGAATCTGCTGAGACCCCCCCCCAGGAGCTCAATCCCCCCTTGGGAATTCACCAGCACCCCCTGAGACCCACTCAGGACCTCTCCAGGAGTGTTTTAGGGACCCCTCTGAGACCCCCACCCCCTTTGGGACCACCTTTAACCCCCCTGGACTGTTCTGGGACCCCCCCAAATCCCTGCCCCGGGACCCCGCTGGGGTGTGCTGTGTTTGGGGGGTGCCTGTGCGGGTCGGGGGGCTCGGACCCCCCGTTTTCCCCCGCTGACGGCCGTGCCCCCGCAGTGGTGGGGCGGCGGGAGCGGCAGCGCGGCACCGTCAGCGTCCGCAGCCGGGAGAACCGGCAGCTCGGCGAGCTGGAGCTGCCCCGGGTGCTGCAGCGGCTGCAGGAGCTCAGGGACAGCCGCGTTCCCGACGCCGAGCAGCGCTTCTGACCCCTCCTCGCTCTTACCGGGACCCCCCAACTCAATAAACTCTGGGAAATGTGCTGGATGTTGTGGGAGCTGAGACTGGGGCACCTCTGAGTGCTGGGGTGCTCGAACCCCCCCGAACACCCGGATCCCCTTCCTGAACACCTGAGATCCCCCATTGAGATTTGGGGGCCCCTTCCCGACCTCCTGGGTCCCACCTGGGGGGCAGGACCCCCCCAAACCCCCTGGATTCCCTCCCCACAACCTGCCCGGGTTGCGGTTCCCGGGTTTGCATTCCCGGGTTTGCATTCCCGGTTTTCCGTTCCCACCGTCCCTTCCCTCTCCCGAGGTGCCCCCGGCGCTTCTGGGTCCCTCCGGCCGGGATTTCCCCCCCGCCCACGCGTCGGGGAAAGTGGGGGGGTTGCGCAAAGGCCGAGTCACGGAGCCGCAGCCCCGTTGGGCAATCGCGGGGGGACACGCGGGGCTGTCCCCCCACCCCACCCCACCCCAAACACCTGCCCGGGCGGGTCGGGGCTTTGGTTATCCCGGGACAGCACAGGAACCCCCCCCGGCCATAGGTGACCGAGGCTGTGACTCTTGGGGACATCAGCTGAGGGACCCCCCCCCCTGTCCGGGGGTCCCTCTGGAGGTGCCCGTTCAGCTCCCCTACTCAGCACCGGGGGTGACTCAGTGGGTGGGGGCCCCAAAACGGGGTAAAACCCACAAAAATGTGGTTTGACCGCTTCCCCCTCCGCTGACGCAGGGGTCGGGGGGGGGCGCTGGGGCCACCAGAGGGGGATCCGGGGCTACCGGGGTGGGGACGGGACCCCCGGGGTGGGGACGCGACCCCCGGGGTGGGGACAGGGCTGGGACGGCCTGGCCGGGGTCGGGGCGCCCCCCTGCCCCAGTTTGGGGGTGCGGATCCAGCGCAGCCCCCCGGGGACCCCTCCCGGCTCTGCCGCGACGTCAGGGCCGTGACTCAGCCCCGCGGGATGTGGCCCCACGCCCGAGCCGGCCCTTCATAAGGCGGCGGAGCCGGCGCTGACCCTACAGCTCCCGACGCCATGGCGGCCTTCGGCCTCTTCCTCCTCCTCAGCGCCGCCGGTGAGTCCCCGCGGGCCCCGCCCAGGGCCCCCCTGCACGCCTGGGGCCCCCCGAACACCCGGGGCCCTTTCCCGAGCTCTGGATCCCTTCCCGGACACCCGGATCCCCTTCCCGAACACCTGAGATCCCTCACTGAGATCTGGGGGTGCCTTCCTGAATTCTGGGTCCCTTCCTGAACACCTGGATCCCCTTCCCTGAACACCTGAGATCCCCCCTAGAGATTCGGGGGCCCCTTCCCGAATTCTGGATCCCCTTCCCGAACACCCGAGATCCCTCACTGAGATTTGGGGGCCCCTTCCCGAACTCTGGATCCCCTTCCCAAACACCTGAGATCCCTCACTGAGATTTGGGGGTCCCTTCCCGAACTCGGGTCCCTTCCCCGGACACCTGGATCCCCTTCCCGAGCTCCCGGGTCCCACCTGAGCTCCTGCCCAGGTGTTTGGGACGCCTCCAGGGACGGCTGGGTCCCCACCCCGGATGTCGGGGCTGCTGCCCACGCACCTGGATCCCTCCCAAATGCCCGCAGGAGCCTGTCCCGAACACCTGCAGCCCTCCTGGATGCCTGGCTCCCCTTCTCCAGCCCCTGGGGCCCCCCCTGAACACCTGGGACCCCTCCCCATGATGGGGCTCCAAGCCCACAGGTCTGGGGGGGTCCCTGCTCGCTGTTCCATGGGTGGGGGGATGGAGAGGGGGTGACCCTGCTGACCCCCCTGTGTCCCCCGTCGGTGACAGCAGCGCTGGCCTCGGGGCATCTGCAGCAGGTGGTGCAGGAGAGCCTGGACCTGCGGCCCCCCAGCATCAAACAAGGTGAGCGGAGGGACCCCCGGAGGTGGGGGGACAAAGGAGGACACCCAGGAGTGAAGGACAAAGGGGGACATGCAGGACTGGGGAGAGGGGGACACCCAGGGGTGGGGGGACAAAGGGGGACACCGAAGACTGAGGACAGGGGGATGCGCATGGGTGGGGGAATCGGATGGAGGGGACACGGAGGGGTGGAGGGACATGGGGACACCGTGATGGAGGAGAAGGGGGACTTGGATGGGGGAGACACGGGGTGGGAGCGACACGGCGACAGTGAGGTTGGGCACAGGAGTGGCACCACGGGGCAGAGAGGGGCACACGGGGACGAGCGCCCACCGTGCCCACCCCGCTCCCTTTCGCAGTGCTGCAGCAGGAGCAGGTCCTGGACGTGCCCCCCGACATCCTGGTGGGGGGAGCCATGGGCCCCTCCAGCGACCCCCCGACCTGGGGCACGGCCCTGGACGGGTTCCCCCCGGCCTGGCCCATGGCCGCCACCGTCACCCGGCACTGCCGGGACCCCCCCACGCTGCCGCCGCCGCTGCCGCTGCCCCCGAACGCGTTCGCGCACCTCCGGCGCCAGGCGGCCGCGCTGGCCGCGCTCCGGCCCCGCCTGAACGATTGCTGCCGCCACCACAGCCCCGTGCCCTGCGCCCAGCGCGCCGTGAGTGGGGACACCGCGGGGATGGGGACATCGGGGAAAACGGGGATAGTGTGGGGATGGGGACACCGAGGGGAGAGGGGACATTGTGGGGATGGGAACACTGTGGGGATGGGGACACCGGGGGGAAAGGGGACACTGGGGAAATGGGGGACACTGTGGAGATGGGGACACTGAAGGGAAAGGGGACACTGTGAGGAGGGAGGAGACACCGCGGGGATGGGGACACTGTGGGGATGGGGACACCACAGGGATGGGGGGACACCGTAAGGGACACGGGGACACTGCTGCAGGGGAAGACGCTGGGGCAGGTGTAACGTGGGGACACCGCGGGGACAACACCGGGAGAGGGGACTGTGCCGCTGTCACAGGGAGGGACGGGGGTGAGTGACACCGAGGGGACTGTGCCCCGCAGTGGACGGACGTGCTGGACGGGTTCTGCACGGATGAGTTCGGGGTGAAGACGCGGCAGTTCCACTGCTGCCGCCGCCACGGGGCCGCGCGGCGCCGCTGCTTCGCCCAGGGGACCCCGGCCCCCACCCGGGACCCCCTCCCCAACACCGCCTGGGACCTGGTCAGCGAGCCCCCCTTTCCTCCCGGCGAGCCCACGGCCACCAACATGGGCAACATCTGCGGGCTGCGGGCGCTGCGCCCCGGCCCCCCCGGCCCCGGTGCCCGCTCCGGGCCCCGCGTCCGCCTGCGCGTCCGGCTGGAACGGGAGTACGGGCGGTGCTGCCGCAACGAGAGCCTGAGCTGCGCCCACAGCGCCGTGAGTGGGGACACGGGACGGGGGGACACGGCTGGGACAGGGGGGACGAGGCTGGGACAGGGGGGACAAGGATGGGAGGGAGGGTGGCGGTGCTGAAGGGTTCGGGCTGTCCCAGGTGTTTGGGAGAGTCTCAGGTGTCAAAGGGTTCGGGGTGTGCAGGTATCCGGGAAGAGGAGACAAGAGTTTGGGAAAAGGACCCAGATGTTTGGAAAAGGGACTGAGGTGTTTGGGAATGAGATCCAGGCGTTTGGGAAAAGGACTGAGGTGGTTGGGAAAGGGACTCAGATGTTTGGGAGGTGTTTGGGAAGGGACTCAGGTGTTTGGGAGGTGTTTGGGAAGGGACTCAGGTGTTTGGGAGGTGTTTGGAAAAGGGACCCAGGTGTTTGGGAGGTGTTTGGAAGGGACTCAGGTGTTTGGGAGGTGTTTGGAAGGGACTCAGGTGTTTGGGAGGTGTTTGGAAGGGACTCAGGTGTTTGGGAGGTGTTTGGGAAGGGACTCAGGTGTTTGGGAGGTGTTTGGAAAAGGGACCCAGGTGTTTGGGAGGTGTTTGGAAGGGACCCAGGTGTTTGGGAGGTGTTTGGAAGGGACTCAGGTGTTTGGGCCGGCACTCCGGTATCCGGGGAGGGGCCCCCGGTGTCCCGGCAATGACCCATGTGCCCGGAGCGTGACCCAGCCACTCAGAGGCCGGGAAGGCTCCCAGGTATCCGGGAAGGTGACAAACGTGTCAGGGAGGGGCCCCGGCATCCGGGGAGGGCACGGAAATGTCCCAGGGCTGACCCGGCTGTTCGGGGGTCCCAGTGTCCCCCCTGACCCCCCGCTCCTCCTCCGCAGTGGCTGAAGGGGCTCAATCGCTTCTGCCGGGAGGAATCCGCGGTGAAGACGGGGCAGCACCGCTGCTGCAAGCGGGGGGGTCCCAAGGCCCGGGGTCGCTGCTTCGCCGCCGCCGCCCCCCACCCCGAATACGACCGGGAGCTGCACAACGTGAGCCTGGCCCGGCCCGGCCCGGCCCTGCTGCGCTCCCTGTGCGGCCCCACCCGGCTCTTCACACAGAGGTGCGTGAGCCCCAACAGCGGGGGGGACAGCACGGGCCCTGCTTTTGGGGGACAAAGCACAGTCCCTGCTTTTGGGGGGGCAGCACGGTCCCTGCTTTTGGGGAGGGACACCTCAGTCCCTCTTTTTTTGGGGGGGGACAGCACAGTCCCTTCTGTTTGTGGGGGGGACACCACAGTCCCTCCTTTTGGGAGGTCCCAGCTTTGCAGGACCTCTCACCCCCATCCCCATCCCTGGCACTCTGCATTGCTCGGGATCCCCTTTTTGGGGAGGGGACTCATCAGTCCCTTTCCCCCGCCTAAACGGAGGTGCCCCCCGTGCTGAGCCCGTGTCCGTGCCCGCAGGCGCCCGGTACCGGAGCTGCTGGGGGCCATGACGGCCGCGTGCTGCCCGCTGCCCGCCGAGGAGCGCGGCGCCTGTGCCCGGGAGCAGGTGAGTGACCCAGGGGGGCCAGGAGCGCCGGGGAACCCCCCAGAACCGCCCTGACCCCCCATCCCCGCTGCCCGCAGCTGTCCCAGGGCATCGCCACGCTCTGCGCCACCCCTGGGGACGCCTGGAGGGACCCGCAGGGCTGCTGCTCGTGGGAGGAGCCCGAGCGGCGCCGCTGCTTTGACGACGCCTACCTGAGCCAGGTGACCCTGGGCGCCGCCCTGGCCCCCCCGCCCCTCGGCTACGAGGAGTGAATCCCCCCCCGGCAGGAGGGAACAATAAATGAAGATGCTGCGGTGTCACCCCTGAGTGTCCCTTTTTTCCTCCTTTGGGGACTTCCTTGTGCCTCACTGTCCCCATTGTTTCGGGGGGGCCCCGTTCCGGGGTGTGGCGGGGCGTGGGTGGATATTGGGGTGTTTGCACTCCTGGGGTGTGTCAGGCCTGCTGTGATACCCGTGTTTGGTTTTGGGGTGTGCTGTGGCCACCACGCTCAGCCACGGGCACGCACGGCCCCGTGCCCCCCCAGGGGTCTCTGTGCACCTCTTCCCACAGGGGCATTGTCACTCGTGTCCCCCCCGTGGCCACAATAACAGGAGGTCCCCAAACTCCCCATGGTGACCCCCCCAGCCATGGCTGACAGTCCCTGGGGAGGGTTTGGGGGGCTCTGATGGGGCTGGGGGTGTCCTGTGGGTCCATCCATCCATCTGTCCTTCCCTGTGTCCTTCCTAGAACCACCCCCTCCCCAGATACTCCATCCATCCATCCATCCATCCATCCATCCATCCATCCATCCATCCATCCATCCATCCATCCATCCATCCATCCATCCATCCATCCATCCATCCATCCATCCATCCCTCCATCCATCCATCCATCCATCCATCTGCCCCAAAATTCCCCAGCAGCTTCTTCTCACCCTGTTCTGCCTCACATGGGATTCCTTGCCCCTTTGGGAAAAGGAAGAATTTTTCCCATCCCTGAGGCTTTTTTCCAGCACAAAGCAAACCAGTCCAAGCCTTATTCCCAATTTTAGTTGAAAAATAAAGTCAAGATCACTCTCAGCAGCCTCCACTGGGATACAGGGTGGAGGGAGAGGGATTTTTGTTCTCCATTGGGAATATTCCACCTCCACCCCAGTGCTCCTGAGGCAGAGGCTGGTGTGGAACCTGGTTCCTGAAGCATGTCTGGGTGGATTGGCCTCCACAGATCATGGGAATGCAGAAGCCAGCATGGCAAAGTGTGGAAAACAGAGTTGAGGGGACTCATCCTCCATTCCCTGCAGGTGAATTTCCCTTTTCCCAGGGGAAATTTCTCACGGAAACAAAGAATTCCCCCCGGGAGCACCATCACCTTTGGGGCTGGGAGGGAAGGGGCCAAGCTGGAGGCAGGGCAGTGGCTAGGGAAGGGCTGGGTGGGGTTGTCACATCTTGGGGAAGCTGGCCAGGTTGGCCACACCGCAGGCATTGTTCATGTTGCGGGCCAGGAGGACGTAGCCCTTGTTGCCCCATTCCTCGCCCCAGCTGCAGGGTGGAAAAGCAAAACCTGAGCCTCTGGAAGACCCCAGACCACCTGCAATTCCCAAACTATGTCAAACCCTGTACCTGTTCTTGATGATCCAGTGCTTGGTGCCTTTCTGTGCCCCGTAGCCCACGGCCAGCACGGCGTGGTTGATGTTCTCCGCGTTGCAGCTCTCGTCGTAGTACACGCCTTGGGGACACAGCCGGCGTCACCACGAGTGCCTCAGCTCCCTGAGCAGCCCCCTGAGCTCCCCCCAGCCCCTCACCTCGGCTGTAGAACTGGAAGGAGGGCAGGCTGGCATCGATGCCCACGGAGATGGGCCCAATCCTGGCCACCGCCCTCTTCAAAGCCTTCTCGTTGCCCTCGGGGATCTCGCGGTAGCCGCGGCACTTGGCCGCCTTCCCGGTGGGGCTGTACATGCAGCTCTCGTCCTGGGAGGGGCCGGGAAGGGCAGGTGAGGTGGGGGTGGGAGGGATGCAGGGGGCTTTGGGGCCGGCACCCCTCGCACCTGGCCGATGTAGGGGTAGGAGTCCTCGGAGTCGATGCCGCGGTTCTGGCGGACGTACTCGAAGGCGTTGGTCATGTAGCCGCCGCCGCAGCCGTCGTTGTTGGCCACGCAGTCCACCAGGTTCTGGGGGCTGAGGGACAGCAGCTTGCCCGTTTTCCTCTTCAGCTGCCCCTCCAGGGCACCCACCGAGCTGAAAGCCCAGCACGAGCCACACTGGCCCTGCAGGGACACAATGGGTGACAGCAGGGTGACACACTGGGGTGGCACTGAGGTGACGCTGAGGGCACACCCATCTCACCTGGTTCTTGACAGGGGTCACGTAGCCTTTCTTACGCCAGTCCATGGCAGCTGGGGCTCTCTCGCTCCAGTCAGGGACAAAGAGGGTCTCGTTGTGGCGTCGGTGACCTCGGGGCACCTTCAGCCCTGTCATTGTCCTCACCACCTCCTCGCTGGTCTGGGGAAGGAACCCCGGTGGGTGGGAGCACCCAGAGGTGCTCAGCCCCCCCTCTGTCCCCTGCCAGGGACACCCACCATGTCACCCAGGTGGTTCATGGCCAGCTCGAAGGTGTGGAGGCCCAGGGAGTGCTCCAGGTTGTGGGTGTTGATGTACTTGAGGTTCTTCTCCCAAATCAGCCTCCGCGTCACCTCGTCCGCCTGCGCCGGGGGGAGACGGTGCTGGGACAGGGGTCCTGCTTGTGCCCCCCACCCTGGGGACATCTTCCACCCTGGGGACATCCCCGGGGGTGTCCCAAACCCCATTCCCCCCATACCTGGCCATTGTATTGCTTGTGGTGGGTTTTTTTCCACAGCTCCCACTGCGCGTCCAGTTCCTGCTCTGGGTGCAGCTGGGCCGGAGCCGCAGGGACCAGCAGGGCCAGCAGCATGGGCCACCACATCCTGGGGACAGCCTGGGCGCTGGGAGGGGACACAGAGTGAGCAGGGGGGGCTGGGGGGGGCAGGACCCTTTGCCCACCCTCCTGTGGGACTGGGACCCCCTGCACCCCTTGATGTGGGACTGGGACCCCCTGCACACCCTGATGTGGGGCCGGGACACCCTGGCTGGGGACTGGGACCCCTTCCTCCCTCGATTTGGGGCCAGGACACCCTGCACACCCTGATTTGGGGCTGGGACCCCTTGGACACCCTGATTTGGGGCCAGGACACCCTGGCTGGGGACTGGGACCTCTTCCTCCCTCAGCTTGGGGCCAGGACCCCCTGCACACCCTGATTTGGGGCTGAGACTCCCTGTACACCCTGATTTGGGGTTAGGACCCCCTCTACACTCTGCCTTGAGGCCAGGACCCTCTGCACCCCCTGATTTGGGGCTGAGGCCCTCTGTACCCCCTGATTTGGGTTTGGCACCCCCTCCTCCCTCGATCTGGGGCCGGGACACCCCCGCGGGCAGGGCTGGCCCGGCGCCGGCATCACATGAGCCGGCACAGCTGGTTCCCGTTACCGCTCCGGCTCGTTCGGCAGCCCCAAGCCGGGAGGGGGAATTTTGGGATGCAGAGGATGCAGGGGGGGGGGGATGTCCCAGCCCTCCCGCCCCTCCCTGCTTCACCCACCGCCCCCCAGCCCCCCGTGATGGAGCAGGACCCGCGACACCTCCCCGAGCTGGGAACCCCCAGATCCGCTCGATGTACCGTGCCTCAGTTTCCCTTTTTGTCCCCCATTCCCACTGGGATCCGTTTCCCTGGGATGAAACCCACCCAGCGCCCCCCGGGGGACCCCTCCCCGCCGCTTACCGAGCACGGAGCCGTCGGTGGGAGCGCCGGGACGGGGCCTGCGGGAGCCGCGGCCGCTGCGCTTTTTTATGCTCCCGGATTGAGGAAGTTTGGAGGCAGCCGGAAAATTTTGGCAAGCGTCGGGTTTGGATGGGCTGGAGGGAAGGAGGGGACGGGGAGGGGGACGAGGGGGCTGCCCCGGCTCCACGTGATGCTGCGGGAGCGGCTGAGTCAGCACCGGCACCGGCGCGGGGCTGTGGCGGCTCCTGCCCGGGACGTGCTCCGGTTCTCGGGACGGGCTCCTGTCCCTCGGACCTTCTCCTGTCCCTGGGACCTTCTCCTGTCCCTGGGACTTCTTCTGTCCGTCCCTGGGATGTCCTCCTGTCCTTGGGACCTTCTCCTGTCCTTGGGACCTTCTCCTGTCTGTCTCTGGGATGTGCTCCGGTCCCCGGGACCTTCTCCTGTCCCTGGGATGTCCTCTTATCCCTGGGACCTTCTCCTGTCCCTGAATCTTCTTCTGTTCGTCCCTGGGATGTCCTCCTGTCCCTGGACCTTCTCCTTTCCGTCCCTGCGATATCCTCCTGTTTCTGGGATGTCCTCCTGTCCCCGGGACCTTGTCCGGTGCCCGGGACCTTCTCCTCTCCCTGGGATGTCCTCCTGTCCCTGGGACACCCTCCTGTCCATCCCTGGGATGTCCCCCCACCCCAGCATCCTGCCCTGGGGACACCCTCCTGTCCCAAGGATTCTGGCCCCAGGGACACCGTCCTGTCCTGGCATCCCAACTTGGGGATGTCCTGCTGCCCTGGGGACATTCTCTTGTCCTGGTATCCCACCTTGGGGACATTCTGCTGCCCTGGGGGCCACTCTCTTGTCCCAGAATCCCACCCTGGGGGCCTTCTCTTGTCCTGGCATCCCATCCTGCTGCCCTGGGGGACACCCACCTTGTCCCCAAGCCCTCCCCGTGTCCAAATCAGACGGGGTTGAGCACCCACTTCCCTCAGGAGCAGCCGGACACGGCAGTCTGGGGACATCCTGTGACAGCAGGCACGGAGGACAGGACCCCCCCTCTGTCCCCAAGCCGGGGCTGCCCCCCCCGTGCCCAGTTTGGGGGTCCCTGGCAGGGGGAGGAGCTCCCTGCAGTGATTGTCACCTCATCACGTGGCACCAGAGCCACCCCAGCCATGTCACACTGGGGACAACGACATCATCACCACTGTCACTGTCACCGTCACCCTCCAGCCACGGGAACAAGGACAGACCCGGGAGGGGACAGGGGGGGATGGAGCAGCACAAGGTGGGGATGGGTCACTGTCACCCCTTCCCCTTCCCCACGGGGGTCCCCGAGACAGGGGCCACCCCCTGTGACCTCTGTGGGGACACAGAGAGGGGACACAGAGGGGGCTGAGTCACCCCGGGGCTCCAGGGCACGATCATCCCCTGGAGCACGAGGCCCTGACGTGGCACCGAGTGACCGGGAACTGGGGACAAACGGGGACAAACGGGGACAAACTGGGGAGTACGAGGGGTTTTGGGGGGCAAAATGTGAGGAGGAGGCTTAGGGGGGGGAAATTAGGGGAAAAAACAAGGAGGGAACAGGAGTTTGGGGGCCAAAACAGGGAGGGGATGGGGATTTAGGGACATTCCTCCATCAAAGAGGCAGAAATGAGACAAAGGTTGGAAAAAGGGGAAAAAAAATCTCTCTGTTGGAAAATCTCTGCTGCCCAAAATCCACCTGGGGCTGGGACACACCTGAGGGGGTTCAGCTCCTGCTCCCCCAGGACATGGGGGGTAAAATTCCACCCCAGGACAAAGAGTGGAGTTCCCACAGAGGGGGAAAAGGGCCCAACCTGTCCCCTGTCCCCCCAAAGCCCTGGGAACCCTCCCAGCCTCTCCCCATCCTCCTTCCCAACAGCTTTGGCTGCTCCAGCTCCCAGCAACTGGAAAATTTGGGGGGGGGATTCAGCCACAGGACCTGGAAGGGCTCAGGGAAATGGGAATTTTCCTCCCCCTTTAAGTACTGAAGGGCTCAGGGTGTGATGGATGCTGGAGAGGTTAATGCAGGGAACAAACTTCCAGCATGTCTTCAAATGGGATGTTCCCATTTATCCATAAACTTAAAATAAAATTTAAAAAAAAAAGAAACAAAAACCCCAATTAAAACAAAACCTTCAAGTCTTAATTTTCCAGAGGGAAAAGGAGAGGGAAAAATAAAGGTTCCTGCTCCACTTACAAGAGGAATCTCTCTGGGCTGGTGACACAAAGGTTTCAGATTTTAGTCAGGAATGACAGCTCAGGAATCAGCTCTTGGATAAAAGGGGGGGTTTCCCCATTTTTGCCCTCAAGCAGCAGAGAGAACACTCACAACCAGCCTGGGGGGCCCAGAGCCCCCCACAACATGCAGGGAAAAGGGGGGAACACCCACATTCCATTCAAAACAAAACCAGGAACACTTGGGATCCTTCCCCAGCTGCTGTTGTGCCAAATTTCCTTCCAAGTCCAACTCTGAAATTCATTTTCCTGTTGGAATTGAAGCAAGAGGGAATCAAATGGTTCTTCCAGCCCCTGAGGAGAGCAGGGTTGGCCACAAGTTGTTGTTTTTTGTTTGTTTTTTTTTCCATGGAAAAAGCCAGAAGATTCCAAGTCAATGTTTAAAAATTAAAAATTTATACATATAGATATATTTATATATATAAAAAAATTTCATTCTGTTCCCTACTTTTCCAGCTCTCCTCTTACTCTTTGTCATTTGGCAACAGGATCATCCCATGGCAGGAATTCTTCTTTAAGGAGGTGAGTGAGCAAATGTAGTGAAATTACACAGTTCCTCAGCAATTCCCTGGAAAATCTCTCAAATCCAGGGATTCTCCTCCATCCAGCTCCAAAACGAGGACAAGGAACTCACCTACATGGGATAAAATTCCATGGAGCAGGTTTTATCCCAAAACAAACCTGTTGGAACATCAATCTGTGGCAGCACAGAAACCATCAGCTGGAAAATGGATTCATCCAGAAGAAAGCTACATGGGTAATATTTTTATGGCTTGTTAATTATCCCAGGGTAACGAGGGGGGGGTCATGGGTCACACTGATTTCATTGCACAGTTCACAGGAGAGAGAAGATTCCAGAAAAAACACAGGAATCTCCACGTGGAGCACCCTGGACTGGAGACGCTGTAACAACCCTCCAAAAGCAGCCAAAATTCCTCCAAAAAGGAGGAAAACACTGGCTTGGAACACGGATTCTTACTCAAGCATCCTCCAGGATTGTGTTTACAGGGATAACACTTGGAAGAGTTCCTTCCAGTATTGAAAAATTCCAATAGTTTTGTGTTTTATAGAAAAAAGTCACGGCAGAGAATGAAATAAAAACAGTCAAAAGCCACCTTAAAAAGTCTGGAAGGGCTGTCTGTGATCCAGACAGGAATCCCTTCCCAGAAAAAATCCACTTGGGAGCAGCTCTGGGGCCTTCAGCCTCGTGGCACTCAGGTCCTGAAGCTTCCAGAACAATCCCACATGGAGGAAGTGCCCAAACCACCTCGTCCTTCAAGGCCATCCCTCCTCAGAGCTCTGCTTCCAGAAGGTGGGAAGTGTTCACACAGTTCCTTGAGAAAAAGACTCTGCTGTTTTTCCTTTACATGTGGATGTTGTAGAGAGCTTTGTGTTGTCTCCCCTAAGGCTTGTTTTATTCAGAAAAAGAAGGGAATATGTTCAACTCTGGGAATTCTTCGTTGTTGTAGTTGGGGCCTTGGTCCCCCAACATGGTCAGCATGTCCTGTGAGGATACAAGGAGAGGGTTTAGGATCCAGACTGGAATATCAAGGGAGGTTTAGGTTGGAAATTAGGGGGGAAGGCTGGACTCCATCCCCAGAGGCTTTTCCAACCTCAACAATTCCATGGCTCCATGATCATGTGGGTAATTTAATCATGGGTTTGCTGGAATGGATACTGTGGACTAAACTGGTTCCTTTCTCAAGGGAACACAGGGTCTGTGTCCAAGGGAAATTTAAGGAGAGAAGCAAATTGAATCTATAATCACCAACTGCTGGGAAAGCTGGGGTGAGAGGATTACGAATTCACAGGAATTTTTAAATTTTCATTGGACTGTAGTTTTTTTTTTTTTTTTAATTAATTAGAACTAGAAGGGTTAATCCAACTAGAATTTCACACTGATCCTGCAAAAGATCAGATACAAAGCCAGTCCTGCCCTCTCCACTTCCAGCTCCATCAGGAGTTTGGGACCTCCCCAGCTGATCTGAACCAGGGGAACAAGCTCTGGCTGCTTCAAGACCAGCAGATCCCACCAGATTGGGAGGTTAAAAAGCCCCATCTTACTGGGAAGACCTCGGGCTGGCTGGGCTGGGGCTGCTGCACGTGCTGCTCCCCGGGTGCTGGGCCGTGGTGCTGTCCCTGCCACTGCGGCCACATTCCCACGGCGTCGGCGGCGCGGGGCTGGAACGGGGCCGGGCTCTGGGCTGCCTCTGTGGCTGCTGGACAGAGAACACAGGCAGTGAATCACCCCTGCTCTGGGGATGGGGCTGCTCCAGTGCCCTGATGGGACTGGGAAGGGCAGGGCTCTGTGTGGTGACAGGGCAGCAATTCCTGCCACAGGAATTCAGGTGTTTGCTATGGGATAGAACAAAGAGACTCCCAGAGGGGTTTTTTTCCTCACAGTCAGCCTTAAAATGCTGAGATGACCCCAATTATCCCAAGCTGGGAGGGATCCACAAGGACCCCAAGTCTAACTCTATGGTCGAAGGATGATTGAAGGTGATCAACATCAGCTTCAACTCTGCTCCCCACATTCAGACACTCCCAAAATCCACCAAAAAATGATGGAGAGCACATCCCACCACAGCTGGATGCTCCCAGGGGTGTTTTGCCCCCCCAAGCCCCACTCACTGAAGCCTGTGCCACGGCTGGCCAGGGCTGGGTACGGCGCCGTGGTGGGAGACGCCGTCGATCCCGGCGCTGCCATGGAGCTGAAGGAGGACGGCGTGCCCTGGAATGTCCCCATGCCAAAGGAAGGAGGTCGTGTCTTCACTGTCTGAGATGCCACTTGCTGTAAGAGAGGAAAAACACAGCAGAGGAAGAGGAGGCACGGCTTCACCCCGACCCTCAGCTCAGGGAGGAGCTGCTGGATTAGCCCCGCAGGAGGAAGCAGCGCCAGAGAGTGGGAGCAGGATGGTTGCCCCTGGAGAGAAGGGGCTGGAAGGCAGCAGGGAGCCTGCAGCTGAGGGTCTGGGCTGTGCTACCTGGGCTGTGAACACCGGCCGTGTCCCTGGAGCCCAGGTGGTGCCGCTGACCTGAGCTGGGCTGGAGTGCCGGGAAATCTGGGACAGGATCCGGCCGGAGGGCGAGGGCTGCTGCTGCTGGATGATGTTCACTGGAGGCACCATGCTGCTGCTCCTGCAACACAACACGTGGCTGAGGCACTCACAGGAGGAAAAGGCACCAAACCTTTCTGCTCAAGTCATTGGTGAAGGGAAATGAGCCCAATAATTGATGGGAAACTGCCCAGCGGTCACCCCTGAGTGTCCCAAGGATGTGTGGATGTGGCACCTGGGGACAGGGGTTAGTGGCAAACACAGGGTTAACAGCTTGATGATCCCAGAGGGCCTTTCCAACCTAAATGACTCATGATTCCACACTGGGAAACAACTGAGAGGGTTGTGGGCACAGCAGAGGAAACAGGGAATGGGCAGGAGCTGGGCAGGTGAAGGCTCACCTGAAGTTCTCAGCAGGCCGTGCAGCAGTGAAGGTGTTGCCCTGGGCAAAGAGGGGAGGGTTGGCTGGCATGGTGCTGGCTTTGCTCTCATCTGTGGAGAGAGCACGAGTCATTTTTGGGCCGGGACATCTCAGGAACGGGGAGAGAAGCAGTTGGAAGAGATGTGCCTGTGTGAAGGAACACTCCTCGGTTCCTCCTCCTGACAATTTTGTTAAATCCTCTTTAATTTGATTTCTTTTCCATTTTCTACTGAACTCTCATGGATTTTCTCTGGAGTCAGAGCATCCACTGTAGACTGGGAGCAGGGAGAACTGCTCCACAGGGGACAAGCAGGAAAAATGTGACCAGGGCAGGCAGGAGGAGCTGACCTGAGCTGCTGACCCACCTGTGGTGATGCCAGGGAAGATCTCCCCGAAGCGTGGGTCCCTCTCCTGGCTGAACAGGCTCTCAGCCTTCTCCAGGGGCTTGCTGTGCTCGGGGCCAGCAGCACTCACGGGCTGGACAGGTACCTGGGGAGGGACATGGGGCTGCTCACACCTGGTGGGGCTGCTCACACCTCAGCACAGAGGAGGTGAGCACAGGCCCAGCCACTCCTGGGATTCTGATGTGTTTTTTGGGATAGCAGGGCCATTTAGGATGCACAGTCACATCCCTGGAAGTGGCCAAGGTCAGGCTGGACAGGGCTTGGAGCAAAGTGGGCTGGTGGAAGGTGTCCCTGCCCATGGCAGGAGGTGGAAGTGGATGGGTTTTAAGGTTCCTTCCAACCCAAATTATTCCATGCTTCATGATTCCACATGATAAATATTGGAAATGAGCAACACCCAACAAACACCTTCCCCTAAAACCTCACCTCAACCTGGTGTCACCACCTTTAAACCCCCAGCAAAAGTGTGAATTAAACAGAGCAGGACAATGAACAGGGAGTGCCCAAATCCCTCTGGACTCACCTGTGAGTGCTCATAGCCAGCCAAGCTCTCCCTTCCTGGGCCCACTTCCAGCTCTGCCTGAGGTGGCTGCTGCTGCCTGAAATAGAAAGTGTCTGTGACTGGGGAACACAAGATAATTCCCAAGGGAACAGCTCTGGGTGGTTACACCAGGGATTTGTCAGCCCGGAGTTCCTGGCTGCAGAGAGGGGAATTTGGGAATGAAGGGTGTGTGAGGAGAAGGAGGAAATGGAAAAAGGAGCTGAGCTCCTCCTGACCTTGAGGGCAGTGGGGCTGTGCCCATGTCCAGGGGAAGGCTGACGCTCTGCCCCAGCTGAGGCCTTGGCATGGAGTTTGCCAGGGCAGGCCGGGACTCCTGGCTCGAGTTCCTGCAAATCAAACACAGAAAAAAGAGATTTAAAAAGTCCCAACTGGTAGCAAAGCTGGGTCCTGTGTGTAGCAGGGATAAGATGCAAAACCCCGCTTGAGTGAAAGGGTTTTTGAGTGAGTTTCCACCTGGTTTCCTTGAAAGGTGGTGCCATGGAATAGGAGGCTCCCTCCTCCACACTCAGTCCCTGCACACCTCAAACACAACCACACAGACACTGCTGCTCTGCTCTGGACTTCCACAGGGAGTTTTGGGCTCTGGATGTGGGAATGGCTGTGTGTGGAATGAAGAAGTTCAAAGAGAGAGCTCTGACATGGGGCAGGAAATCAGGCTTGCAGCAGATTTCAGCTCTGCAGGGATGCAGTGCTACTTTGCCTCATGGCAAAAAAATCCCGGATTTCCCTTCCCCAGGCAATCCAGCCTTCTGTTTGTCTGCTGGAGCTGCCAAGCCTGCAGCTCCAGATCACACACAGGCACAACTTCTTGGTCCTTGCAATGGGTGTGGAGCTCTTGGAGCTCCCTCATGGAAAGAGAGAACAGCTCTGACCATTCCCAAAGATGGGAAGGCTGTGACAGGAATCCAAGAGCATTCTAAGGCAGATTTCACTCATTTCAGGCACTGCTAGAGCCACATTTTGGCAGCTTGCTAAGCCACACAACAAGACAATTCCTGCACCAAAGTGCCTGGCACATCCCAGCAGAGAATGGGAGCCGGAGGGACTTAGGAACTTCTCCAGGGTTGTGCAAATTGATGGGGAGAGGCTGAGGCTGGCCAGCTCTGGGTTGCTGTGGACTGAGAGCCCCTCTGCACCACTCACTTGACGTTGGTGTTGGTGCAGATGATGTACTCGATCTCATCCGAGTAGGGGTTCTGGAAGGTGAACGAGCTCGTTCTCATCCACAGCCACTCGCGGCTCTTGGATCGGAAGCGGAACATGACCGACAGCACCTGCCCTTTTAACTTCACCACCTAAAAACAAAATGGAATCACACCAGTAGCACCTGATCAAAGGTGGGGAAGAGTAACCTGAGCACCACTTCCCCCCCCAGACCCCTGTGATGGCCCTTTGCCTCAAACCTGGACCACCACATCTCAGCCTTCCCAAACTACATGGCACTATTCCCTTGGGACAGCTTGATTCCTAAAGGATCCAGAAGGGGAATCTAAAATCCCCTTGTTTTTTGCCTTCACTTCTCTTATGTCTTTTGCACTGGTGAGATGTATGGAAAAGCCTCCAAGAAATGAAACACATGCTGTAGCTTCCCATTCCAACGGTTTGGAGCAATGGATATGAGCAGCTGGTTTTTGGAGTCATGAAACCACAGGGGCAGCCTTACCTGCCCTGCCACCAGTCCAAGGCCCTCAGAAATAACAGTAACGACAACAGGGCAAGAAAACCACCTCCACTGCGGGTTCTGGGCCCTAGAGATGAACCAGGGTTTCAGCCAAGTCAAGCAGGCACTTGGGAGCCACATCCCTGGCCCTAAAAGCCAACTGGACCAGCAGCCAGAGCTGGAGTTAAGACTGGATTCAGGAGTTAAGACATCAGATGGTTCTGTTTCATTTTTGCATTCAATGATATGACTAAATCTGCAACTGTTTGCACAGGAGAATTATCTAAGGTTTGTTTTTCTTCTTGGTTTTCCAGTCAATTTTGTTGTTTTGCAAGCACCAAGCCATTCCAGTGTCGGAATGAGCTCCAATCTGAATTCCACCCTGCATGCAAAGGGCAGCTGTGATGCTTTTACCTGCTGAAAACTGTCCCGTAAAAGCTGTTGGTCTTCTGGATGGCAGAAATCCACAATGTCTTTCCCCAAGAGTTCCTATTTTTCAAGGAATTGGGAGAGATTGAGTCAGTTCATCTGGCAGGCAGATTCCATAATTAATCTGTCTTTGGACAGGTAGTTCCTGCTCCTTCCCCCCAAATCCCTCTTACACAACCCAAGCACAAGAGGCTGGTGTGCTGTTTTTTAAAAGAAAAGCACAACAGCTGTTGATTCATGTTTGATCTTTAACTCAATTTGAGGCAAAAATGGCTTTAATTGACATTTGACATAATCCAGAGACACCCAGCCTTGCCATGATCAAAGGACTTGGAAAAACACATGGAAAAGCAACCAGTGGAGAAGAAACACATGTCTGGGTTAAGCCCTGGGCATGGTTTACCAGCTCTGTTGGACAAGCAGAGCCATGATGTAGAAGGAAAAGTAAATTTAAAGAGCACTTTTTTATTAAATAGCTCCTGAAGGTCCTCACCTGGGGCTGGTATCCCACGGTGGCCACGCACCGGTGGTCGATGAAGGTGAAAATTCCTTCGGTGTTGTGTCGGGAGATGAACTCTGTGGGCTGGCAGACATTGTTCATGTCTGTGCAGTTGGGGGAGCTGGTCACCTGCCAGGGACACGGGGACAGTCACCAACCCTCGCTGGCCCTGAGCTGCCAGCCCTGCACTGGGATTTGTGGCCATCAGGGAATGTTTTCAGACAGAACAGTTTAAATCTGGGGACTACCAGGACAAGGCAATGTTGGAAAAGGGGAACAGGGCACTCACCTGGAGCCTGCCAATGGCCACCAGGCAGAACTTGCTGCCCTGGCCAGCGTCAGGGTCATCATCAGGCAGGGAAACACCTGGGAAGGGAGGACCAAAAATTCCAGCAAGGTTAGTACAGGAAAAAAATCAGAGGAATGGATTCAAGACATCTCTCTGCCCTGGTCTGTAGCTCAGTACTCTTCCCCATGAAGGGATTTTGCAAATTAAGGTGTCCACCCCTCCCTTTTTTCACCAGAAGGAATGAAAATCTCTGAATTTCAGCAAAAGCTGCACATCAGACAGTTCAATACTATTTTCATCCTCTGCTGCTTCACCTGCAAAAATTAAGTCAATCTTAAAATAAAAGTCATAGATGTGTTTGCAAAGCACTTCCTGGCACATTCATCTCCTGGAATGGATGTTAGACCATGTGTTCCTAAACCCAGCCCACCTGAACTCAAGGTGGATTGTTACCTGCTGGGGGCCAGGCTTTGATGTAGCCTGTGCAGTGCACAACGACGTAGTGGGGTTCTCCATCCTTGGCTGCACCTAAACCATTCCTTGGGAGAGAGAAAGAGGTTGTGCTGCAGTGGGGGAAGGTGAGGCAAGGTGTTCAGCTGTGTTATTTATGTGTTGTATATATTTATATGTTATTTGTGTGTCATTTACCTGCAGCGATTCCTCATGAAGCTCAGACGATTGACAGCGACCGGATCCACAGAGCTGTTGCCACACCTGCACCAGGGTTAGAAAGGATTTGATCTTTCTTCATCAACATGGAAATAATCTGGACATCTTGAACAAGAAGAATTTCCATCCCACAAACCCCTCATTCTGCAGAACTGAAACTAATTGGATCTTCTACAACAAGAGGGCAAACAAACATTTTGAGAACTTGACTGTAGGGAAAGCTCAGCCATGTTCTGTCACGTCTACATCAAAATGAGCCCAAAAAAGCTGAAATAAAAGCATGGAAGGGCCAGGTTTAGGGAGCAAGTCTGGCTTTAGGCTCAGAGATTTTCCCAGGGAATTCCTTCCTACCTCATCCTGCAGATGAAAGATCTCCTGGAGCCCATGCACATCCTCATGGACTGCTGCCCTTCCTTCTTCACAGTCCCCGTCTTCAAATCGAGGATACGACCTAAAAAAAGGAAAAAAAAAAAAGGAGATGCTGCTGCACTGGGAGTCCTTCCAGCAAGCCAGGTGTGGTGCCAGGTGATGTAGTGGGAACTGGCAGGACACGAGTGTCACTGGTGGTACCTTTAGATGCACTCTCGGGGGGGGCTGCAGCATCCTTGGTAGAAAGGCACCAGGGCTTGGTTCCCTCTACAAAGGGAAGGATTTAATCCAAGTCCTCTGCAGGCTGTCCCAACCTGCCAGCCCCTCACGTGCCAGCCCTGCTTGCTGTACCTGTGAGGGCGTTCTCAGAGGTGGAGAGCTGCTCCCTGAGCTTGCCCACGTCGTCGGGGTGCACCTGCTCGTACAGGGTGCTGCCGAACCACTCGGACTGAGGCTGGTTCAGCACCGGCGTCACCGAGTCCGACACGTACACCACGCGGCCCGTCTCGCACGACACGATGAACAGGAAGCCATCAGCTGCCTCCAGGATCAGGTGTTTGAGCTCCTGCAGACACACACACATCTCCCAACTCATCCCTGTCACCTGTTTTTTTTAATTTTTCTAAGCCTTCTAATGTTTATGTTCTTATAACGAACATTCTCGCACATTTTATGTAAGTAACCGATTGTTTCGCGTTCTTTTATAGAAGAAGAGAAATTTGATAAGCTGTTAAGTTTGTCCAGTGTCATTGGACAATCCACTGTCACTTTTAAAAATCTATAAATGTTAGAATCAGAAATTAAAAACACTCTTTTTACCTCAAGAAAGGTGCGTGTACGCCTTGTGTTATTTCATATCCTATAACAACACACCCTATGTTTGGACTTTCTCCCCCCACTCATAATTTAATTTTCCCCTCTGATTGCTGCAATTCCCACAAAGCAGCATCAGGCCAAGACCAGAAGCCTTCAGGGACACCTTACTGTGACCTTCCAGGACCTTAAGGCCACTTAATAAAAAGAGGGACTCCAAGATCAGAAGGCTTCAGGGACACCTCACTATGACCTTCCAGGATCTTAAGGGGGCTTAATAAAAACAGGAAAAGGGTTTTTTTTAGGTGGGCAGAGACTTGCTCGGTGATAGAGACTGACACCTCTCAACTCCACAGCCAAAACCGTCCTGGGTTTCGGCTTTTCCCCCCTCCATCATTTAATTTTCCCCTCTGATTGCTGCAATTCCCACAAAGATTAGAAGTTTTCAGGGACATCTCACTGTGACCTTCCAGGACATTAAGGCCACTTAATAAAAAAGGGATTTTTTTAGATGGGCAGAGATGTGGTCAGTGATAGAGGTTGACACCTCTCAACTCCACAGCCAAAACACACCCTGGGTTTGGGCTGCAATTCCCACAAAGCAGCATCAGGCCAAGATCAGAAGGACCTTCCAGGACCTTAAGGGGACTCGATAAAAAGAGGGAAAGGGCCTTGTTGTGCGGGCAGAGACCTGGTCGGTGAGGAAGGAGGGTTTGTAGGTGCCATCAGTGGAGGTGTTGCCGGTGCCACGCAGGGATTTCATGTGGGACACGGCCATGCGCAGGATGGTCAGCTTGTCCGGCTTGCGGGCCAGGGCGCTGCACGTGGGCACCATGTCGGACAGCTCCGTGATGTAGGCCGTCATCTTGTTCCTCCTCCTGCGCTCGATCTCGCTGTGGTTCTCCCTGCCAGAGGCCCAGGAGGAGAAAAGGAGAAAGGTGAAGCTGGCAGGGGTGGGAGGTTTGTGGGACACACGCACACGCACAGACGCCGTCGGGATTAGGATCAAGCCTCACATGCTGGGCGTGCACAGGGAATGTGGAGGCAGGGCAAGGAGGAGAGGCTACACCTGGACCTTCCTCGAAGTCACAGCAGCTCCCTGGAACCTCAGGACAGTGAGGACCTGGGCTGACCTCTCCTACCCACCACACAATGCTGCAGGAAGCAAAGGAGCTGCTCCCAAAGCAGGGTCACCTCAATACTGTCCATGTGAGGGTCGATGAGATCGCCTGCACCATCAGACCCACCAGGTCTGCAGCTAAAATTTGGGCACCTGCTCTTCTGGGCAAGCTGGGCAGGTGGGAGGTGTGGGAAGGAGCTCTGAGGCTCCTTCCAGCCCCAGCCACACCAGGATTCTGAGTGACCTGAATGAGCTGGGTCTGACCTTGCAGTGTTTTTGAAGCCACCTCTCGGTGACACCAAGAGCCCTCTCACCACCACAGCTCCCAAGCAGGTTACACCTCATTTCTGCACAGATCATCAAGGCCAACCCCAAGCTAGGCAGACCAGGAGCAGGCAACACCTGGGTGGTGGCACTGAGACCACTGCTGCCACCTGAAGAGGCTCTTGGCACCCCTTTGGCTCCCATCAGACCAGAACTTGTTTTTTTATCCAGGATTTATAATTTAACTTGGATCCTAAGGTGAGTTTTCCAAAACAGAGCTTAAAAGCCAGGTTTCCTCTACAGAAGGATGGATCACGTGCAAGGAAGCACATGGTGGGAAGTGAAATGAGATGGAAGTGTTGGAAGGAGCAAGGAAAGGCAGGTGAATAAACAGGATAAATACAAAAATGGAGCATTTATCACTATGAGGTGTGTGCAGACATTCAGTGACCTCACCTTTGAATCAGCCTCTAAACTCACAAGCTCAGGTGTGAAAAACAAAGATCCCTCAACAACAAAAGCTACTGGGGAATCACCAGACATTTCCATTTCACTCTGCCACAAGGAAAGGATGGGAGAACTGGGATTGTCCATGCTGGGGACACCTCTGTGCCTTCCTGACCTCCTCAAACATTTCAGCCCAACTCAGTGCAGTCAGCACTGGGGGGGTCAGGTTTTGGTTTAAAGACAAAACTGCCCAAAACTGGGTTAAGTCTGTAAGGTGGAAAATGAAGGGCACAGGTGTCCTCAGGGCTCATTCCTGGTGGTTTCAGGCACAGCCTCTCATTAATTACTAATAGAAACTCATTAATTACTAATAGAAACGAATAGAAAATTACTAATAGAAACTCAGGGGAATAGTAAATCCTGTTTGCAGTGACACCACATTTCCTGGAAGGAAAACACCTGAGCTAACACAGCTTTTCCTGCCTGTTCTGAGAGTCCAACAGCATTTCCAGCACACAAAACCTTCCCAGATGGACAACCTGGGACCCAGGACAAGAGCAAATGAATTTAGCACAGGTTAGCAAAGCTACAGGTGAAAGCAGGAGCTCTACCCTTTGGTAAAGAACTCCTTTCATGTATTCCCTAAAAAGGTTCTTCCAAGGATGAGGTGTGCCTTTCCTCAATGCCTTTCCCCTCCTAATCCCAATTCCACAGCCATTTCCAGGAGTTTGTTAAATCCTCTGCAGCAGATGAGGGAAGGAGGGAAAAAAATAAAAAAAAAAAAAAAAAAAAAAAAAAAGAGAGAAGGGATGCCTAGAGAAACATTAAGGAAAGGAAAAACTCTGCTTGTCCATGCTTGAAATCTCCATTCTCCTACCTGGCAAGTCTCTCCTTATCCGCTGAACTCTGCTCATCATCAGACCTAAAAATAAAATTAGCCAGCTAAGCTAAAAATGGAAAAAAGTTGAAAGAAATGGAAAAAAAAATGGAAAGATGGACTAGGAAACCCAGCCTAGGGACAGGTCTGTTTTGCAGAGGAGCAATTCCATAAAATAAAACAGTCATTAGTTTGCAACATTCTGCATTCAACTGGTGCCTGATGTGTTGGAGTTTCAAAACATTTTCTGAGGCTGTGACCTAGTTCTGATTTGCTTATTTCTAATATTAGAAGGATTCTGATATTTCTAACATGTTTTTGATTTGCTTGACTTCAGAAGGACTCAAACCATTTAAAAAGCTGGAGAATCCCAGCTTGGAATTCCCTGTGACCCTCTGGGAGGTAACAGCAGGACTGCCCCAAATTCTGGGGGCATTTTTGGGCCCCTCCTGGGAAATGGAACATTCATGGGCTGGAACATGTCCAGAGAAGGGAATGGAGCTTAAAATAGCTGTAAAAATTCCATGGGCTCAATCCCAACACTCAGGGATAGTTAAGACACCAAAAATTGATAAAAGTATTCCCTACAATCTCCAGAAAATCCCCAATTTGTAGAGTTTCTGTGTAATTCCCTCCAAAACACACAAATCCCAGTTTGTGCCAGGAAACCCTGTTCAAGGAAAACTTGTACTAAGCAGGAAACTTGCAATCTCTGCAAGTTTCTTGAGCAGGAGAAAAGCATGAGAGTCCAAGGGCAGAGCTGAAAGGAATGGTGAAAAAGAGGAATGTCATTATCACACTCAATGAACTGCTCCAAAAACCATCAAGGATTATTGTGGATCCCTTCAAAAAAATATGGTTGTGAGAAGGGAGCTGCAGGATCCCTCTCATATTAAGGTTTTTTGGCACAAAAAGCTTTTAAATCATCAAATTCTTACCTGGCAAATCTCTCTTTATCGTTTGGCATCGGGTCATCATCACATCTAGGAGAAGGGGGAGAGGTTAAAGTGTTTGCACTTCCTTCTTTCCCCAAAAAAACAGAGAAAACAAGGTTTAAAATCTGCTACAAAAAATCCCTGGGGTTAAAAATGGTCAATTTATTGTGGGCAGTGCAGGATAATTCACTGATCACCCCAAATTGCACTTGGAAGATAAAGGCAGCCCAAATCAGGACCTCCATCCAAGGGTTTCTCTTGGAAAATCCCACATTCATCATCCTGAAACCATCCTTAAAGCACAGGCATGCAGGGAATTCTGGAATTGGAGTTATTTGGAGTTTTTATTGCAGTTAACTCCAGTATCAGTGGAGTTATTCAATCCTAAACCACACAGTGAGGCCACAAATAAATGACACAAGATATTCCAACTCTTCTGTGCTCCATATGGACCATGAGGAGATCCTCACAGCCTTGCCAAGTCCTCAGGGATAAGGATGTCTCTGGAACTGAAGCATCCTTACAGCAGATGAGGATTAATTAATGTCAAAAGCCACAGAGACGGAGGAATATTGCTGAATATTGAGGAACTGGAGCAACTCCCACTGCTTCCAGAGAGGAAAAGCCACAGGAGCAGAGAGATCCTGCTCCACAGAAAACACACAGACACAGCTACAGGACAGAAAATTCTGGATGCCATGTTCTCCCTCACCTGAGGAATTTACTGTTCCCTTCTCCATCATCATCAAAATCGAGCCTGAAAAACAGAAAAAAACATAACTGCTAACCAAGTGGTTTCTCCTTTAAATTACTTTTCTGTCTGTCCCCACGGATGAGTCCTGAAAGGAAAAATTAAGTAATCCCAATGCAATTTAGTGTTCCTAACGTGAAACAACCAACAAAGTTTGGAAAGGGGCTTCTTTCAGGTGTCTATCAGGAATAGAGCAAGGAAAAACAGTTCCAAAGGAGGAAAACCCATTTGGAACATCCACTGAATCCCAACTTCCTGTTCCAAAAGCCTCCAAGGAGAATCAGGGACCTACAGATGGAACATTCCCAGTTTAAAAGCATGGATTTGGTGCATTTAAAATTAAAACAAAACAAAAAAAAGTGGAGGGTAAAAACTTCCTGGAGTTAAAGTTCAGTTTGTGCAGTGTTTAGGGACAAAACCCCACTTCTGACCAGTTCATGTGGAAGGACAGAAGAGTTTTCACCTTTTGGGATGGAAAACTGTGGATGCAGCATGGGGGGAGCTGCAGGGGAGTGGGAAGAGCAGCAAATGGGGCTGGAAAAAAGAGTTTCAGTGACTGGGAGGGGTGCAGAGACAGATTTCAGTTTGCTCCAAAATTACGAGGCAATTTCTCGTGCCAGAAATCTGGGAACAAGCACTCAACTCCCTTTGAATTTGAATTTGCAAAGGCATTTTTAGCAAACAAAAAGCCTCCCACAAGCACATTGTGGCTTCCCCCCACCCCTCCCAGGGACAGCACAGCTGCAAAGGTTGGAATAAGGCTCCAAAATCCAGATTTTCTGTTCCCCCAGGCCTTGCTCTCAATCCTTGGTGTGTATTTGTTCTTTCTATGAGGTGCAAAGTTTTTAGTCCCCTCTGAATATGTCACTTTGAGGAGCAAGGACACCATACTTACTGTTCTTTAAGTGTGGTAAAAGTAACAAAATAATATCTGTAGATACAGATTTTTCAGGCTACTGAAAGAAGGGAGACATTTATGTATGATAAATTTATAATTGATACATATATAAATTTACAATTTATAAAATTTTCTTGCTGTAAATGAAATCAAACTTCACAAGTATAATGTAAGTGCCCATTGAGGTGGACAGCGTGTTAGAATAAATGAAAATTCAAGTATAACCAAGCTCACACAATTCAGTCAAAGAGAAATGCAGATTTAACCTATAATTGCAAGACAGAATTGTGATGTATGTTATAAAGTCAAACGTTTGCACAGAAATATTGAAACGGTAGCTGACCACAAAGGGAAAGGAATGGACAGAGCCCACCTGAAAGAGGCAGGACACTCCTCAGAAGCAGCCACAGCTCTTTCTGGAGAACAAAACTCCCTCCAAAGCCCTTTTCCCCCAGCCCTCACTCACCCAGGCCGTCTCTTGCTGGGTCTCTGAGCTGCTCCAGCCGGGGCTCCCGAGCCGGCGCTCCCGGAGCCGACGGCTGCACCCAGCGAGGAAACGTCGGATGCCATCTCTAAACAGGAGTGGAAAAATCACAGAAATCAACCAGTTTTACTTGCAAACCCCTCTGCTTCAGTGCAACACTCCCCAGTTAGGAGCTGTGTGCCAGCATCTGCCGGGGCTGGGTTTGGGGCAATGGCCTTTCATCTGCTTCCTCAGCTGCAGGAGAGCTCAGGCTGCCAAAATCCAAGATGTGGTTTGGGATTTTTGGGGAGAGGAGGAGCCTGCTGGGAGCAGGGAAGGGGCTGAGGCTGCACCACGGAGGAGGGAGGAGGAGCAGAGCTGTTTGTACAGAATATTCTGCTTGTATAGAATATTAAAGAGCCCATAATTAGAATGTACATTTGTAAAACTAATAATATGGTATAGTATAATACAGTATAGTATAGTATAGTATAATACAATGTAATGTAATATAATATAATATAATGTAATGTAATGTAATATAATAGTATAGTATACAATAGTATATAATAGTATATGATAGTATAGGATAGTATAGGATAGTATATAATAGTATATAATAGTATATAATAGTATATAATAGTATATAATAGTATATAATAGTATATAATGTATAAAGTATAATATATATTTCCTATATTTCCATTTTCCTGTATATTTCCTGTATTCCATTTTCCTGTATTTTCCTGTATATTTCCTATATTTCAATTTTCCTGTGTATTTCCATTTTCCTGTATTTTCCTGTACATTTCCAGGAACAGTCTGCAGTTCAGAGCTTGCTCAGTGTGGTTTATGCTGAATTTACACCCCAGCATCACCATCTCCACCACAAACTGAGCCTGATGCAGCTCCCAAACCACTTCAGCTTTATCAGAGTGAAGGGGACCCCAAACCACCCAGACACCCCCAAAAACCCCAAATTTGCCTTCCCAAACCACCCTGAGCAGCACCCAGAGCAGCTTGGGCAGGAACAGCCACAACTGGGGGGACAAAGTGAAGAACTGAGGTCAGGTTTAATGAATCATGGAAAAAAATGGGCTTTAAATTGGGGTTCCCAATTCTCCTCCACTGCCCAAAGCCAGATTTCAACCCAACAATAATTTAATTTCACTTCCAGAATTGCATTTTGGTTTATTTACAGCTAAAAGTGGAGCTGTACAATCACCTCAGTGGCGTGGACCTCCCAGCAAACACACTCCCAAATTTCTGCTATTTCTGCCAAAATTAAATATATTTTACCAAAATAACCTTCCCAGCCTCTGTGCCTGCCTGTTTTGTTTCCCTCCAAGCAGCTGATGTTGCTGAGGAATTTTTTCCTTGCAGATCCATAGGATTTCCCAGGGGTGACTACAGTATGGAGCAAGCATCCAGCTCGAGTCTTGGCAGCTGAAGGAGCCAAAAGCAACAATCCCAACCAAGAGCAGCAACAAAACACCAGGATCCTCTCTGCTCTTCTAAAACACATCTGGAGAACAACAAACCAGAGGTGGAAACCCTTCCCCATCTCTTTTCTGCTTGATTTGGGATCGCTCAGATGCTGCTGGGAAGTCCCAAGGTGACATCCAAGGGTTTTGTTGGACAAAATGAAGTTTTGAGTGGGGATAAAGCAGGCCAGGAGGGTTCCTCATTTTCCCCAGCCCTATGTGAACATGAAATGAACAGAAATGAAGTTTCTGGAGCACAGAGAATCCCTTTCCTGAGGGGAAGGAGTTTCCGCTCGGGGCAGGGGAAGGAAGTGACACTGAGCTGTTCCGTGGGCCCAGCTCCATGCAGGGACACACAGAAAATTGATTTTCAAACCTTTGAGATGTCCCAGGAGCCCAACACGAGGAACATTTCCCTCTCCTGGTGTAGGTGGAAGGCCAGGACAGACCCTGAGCTTGGGCACCAGGAGCTGGCACCGCTTTGGAGTGGGCACAGCCCCCCAAAAACCAGGGCAGGGAAATACACAAGGACATGATGAGAAGAATAAATTCTGAAAAATTCTCACAAATGATAAGAGGGAAGAGCTCTGGGTTTTTCACCATTTGGGATTTCCAGGAAACACACAGAAACATAAAAACTCCTTCCCAATTTCTGTCTTCTCCCCATTCCAAACACTGAGGTGAATTCCTGGAGCCCAACATTCATCCCATGAGGAACATTTTCCTCTCCTGGTGTAGATGGAAGGCCAGGACAGACCCTGAGGTTGGGCACCAGGAGCTGGCACCGCTTTGGAGTGGGCACAGCCCCCCAAAAACCAGGGAGGGAAATACACAATCAGTAAACATGGAGATATTAGAAGAATAAATTCTGAAGAATTCTCACAAATGATAAGAGGGAAGAGCTTTGGCTTTATCACCATTTGGGATTTCCAGGAAACACACAAAGATTCCTTCCCAATTTCTGTCTTCTCCCCATTCCAAACACCGAGGTGAATTCCTGGAGAAGTTTTCACTCCCTGGGAGGAGGATGGAGCCAGGAACAACGAAATGAGAGGAAACAGCCCCAGGCTGTACCAGGGCAGTTTTAGGATGGGTTTGAGGGAAAATTCCCTCCCAGAAAAGGCTGCTCTGCAGTCGCCATGCCTGGAGGTGCCCAGTTTAGAAATCCCAGGTGTTTTTCCAAAATCCTGGCTGGGTCTGTGTCCCAGCACCAATCCCTGCCTCCCCACACCATGTGCTGCAGCTAATTAAGGCCAGAAGGGAGCAAATGTAAACCCCAACCCCCACCAGTGCTCCAGGCTCCCAGCCCAGCTCTCCTGGGAAAGGCTCTGCTGCAACCACTGGCATCCCAACAGGGAAAAAAAGGCTCCAAAATAAAATTACTGCAAATATTCCCAGCTGTGATTTACGCTGCAGATTTCATGTGCGTTTTTATTGTACAAAACCGGTGCTTTTTGCTGCAGAAGCTTCAGGAGGGGGTTAATTGCCAGGCTCACGTTTGGATAACAAATCTCACAAGATTTGCTTTAAACTCACCCATTTGTGATCTCCTCAGATAAAGCAGCCTTAAAAGCACTCTGCATTTCACTCACAACTAGAAGGCTTTGGTATTTCTGCTTTTATGGTTTTTTATTTACAAAGCATCTCAGTTTCTGTGTCTGGGGTACATTAAATTGATTTTTTTTTTTTGAAGCAGGAGGTTTTTAGTTTGAGTTCCCCATGAAATGCCAGCTCAGCACTTTCATCCCCATGGGAACTTTCTCCAAGAAGAAATATAGAAATTAAAAAAAGAATGTTTCTTCCATTGCTAAGGGGTGAAATGAAGACATCCTGGGTATTTTGGGGCATTATCCAGCATTCATCGGAGCCCTGAAATCAATTTTTTAACACTTTAATGAAAAGAAGACCCACGTTACTTTTGAGAAATCTTCAGAATTTAATCTCCCAATAATCTCCATGTTTACTGCTTGTGTACTTCCCTCCCTCTGTGTAAAAGTTGGTTACTCTGCCCATGATTATAAATATTAAACACAGATGTTGAAAATTCTTTCTGATTTCTTTCAAAATTTAAAACTTTCTTGTGCAAAAAACCACGGAACCCTGAGGACTCCACTTCCACAAATGCTTGGATACCCATGAGTATCTTACTGGATGAGGCCCCAGTGGGTTTTTTCACCATTAAAAGCCACAAAACCTTCCTGAAACGTTAAAATAAAACCCCAGAATCCTTCAGCAGTGTCATTGAACACTCCTGGATAAACCTGAGTGTGTCTCAAAGAACAAGCTAAGACTAAAAAAAAACCCAAAACACAAACAAAGCTCAGATTCTGATCTCAGCCACCACGCTGTAAATCCATCACGACTTCACGGGCGCTGATTAATCTGGATACTCAGTTCAGAGTTTAGCCAGAAAATTGATAAAATCAGATCTTTTCTGGCAAGAATCAGGGAGCAGCAGCTCGCAGCTTCCTGTGCACAGGGAGCTGAGGGCTCTGGGGAGCAGCGTGAGGAACCGGGGCTGAGGGAACACCGTGCTCCAGGCCCTCCCCTGCTTCACACAGCTCCCAGAAACATTTGTGCAAAACCTTCACACCGGGCCGGCACTTTGTGCTGCGAGTTAGGAAAAACCTCAGCGAAACACAGCTGAAAAAGGGGGTAGGAGCCGTCAAGGAAAACAAATCCAAAGGAGTGATGATGGAAACCCAGGGCAGGGACCCCAAATCCACATGGAGGGTCCCTCATTCCACCGGCCCCAAACACCCCATATCCAGATAAATACAGCCCTGACCCCTCCGGGGTGCCCCATCCCACTGTGCTATTTCCCCCTCAGCCCTTCAGGAGCCTCCTCACGCCCCTGTCAGCCCCTCCAGGGCCCCTTCACCGCCCTCAGAGCCCCTCATGACAACCCCCGCCCCTGAGGGTCGCCCTCAGCTCTGGAGGGCCCGGGAGAGCCTTTGGATCCTCTCAGACCCCCCTGCGCTCCCCCTCAGCTCCCCATGCCCTCCCCGGGGCTCTCAGCCCGCTCCCCAGCCCCGCTCGTGCCGCCGCGGCCGGGCTCACCCGCGCTGGCGGCGGTGGCGGCCATGGCGGGGGTCCCGGGCCGCCCCCTCCTCGCTCCGCTCCGCTGATCCAAGATGGCGGCGCAGGAAAACCTCCGCCAGCCCCACGGCCCCGCCGGCGCGGGGGCGGAGCCAGAGCCACGCCGGCTTTCTATTGGTTCAACCGGGGGGCGGGGGGAGGGACACGGGGAGATGCCGCGCTGCTATTGGTCCAGACGGGGAGCTGGGGGCGGGGACAAGCGGAGGGCACGGCTGGGGGCGGGGCGAAGGTGGTGAGGTCCCGCCCCCACCGAAAAGGAGGCGGGGCTACTGAGGGGGCGTGGCTATATTGGGAAGTGTTGATGACGTCACGTAACATTGGGATTGTAATTAGGATTAAGATTAAAATTAAATTTCGGGTTGAAACTGGGGCGAGATTGCGGCTCTAAACCACTGAGAAAATCACAGACTGCACATGTGATTTGGGTGAGAACTGGGATTGGAATTGGAACGGGGTTTTTTTGGTCAGGACTGGGATTTGGGGCCACCAACAGGACCCCACAACTCATCCTTTACTGAAAAATCTCTGGAACACCCCTACAGCCCAGCTCTTGGGGTGTGAAAGTTATGCTGTCTTCCCAAAGTGACCGTTATTTCTCTCAGAGGGGGAATATAAAGAAACTTGAAGGAGATTTTTGGCGTATTTTGGGTGTTCTGGGGTTTTCATGAAGCTGTCTTGCAAAATCCAAACGGGCAGCTCAGTTCAATGCATTTTCCAAGAGTTTTTTCCAGTCTATTCCAATATAAGCAAAAAACTACCTGGAAATCCTCTCACTGGCAAAGCCTTTAGATTTTGGGGATAAATCCTCCAAAATGCTTCCCAAACCACCCCAAGTCACCAGGAAGACTCATGGAAGGACCCAGAGGCTTCTCCTGATGGGAGAAGGGGGTGTGGGGTGGGAATTTGATCCCCTGGCTTCTGTCTGAAAAGTGATGCCAGCGCATTCCTGCAGAATTCATGAGGGCCTGGAGCCAGCAGGGCCAGGACTGAGACCCAGAGCCGGCCACGGGGAGGTAAGGAAGGAGCAGAGGGGAATCAAGGCCATCTTTTACCCTTTTTTTTTGGGTGTTTTTGACCCCTCAGCCCCATTAATCCACCCCTATTCTGGTCCCTCAGGGATGTCATTGGGAGTTGAGCACTGGGGGACACGCGCGGGAGGATCCCTGGAGACAGGAGGGGACACCTGGAGCTGTGACAGAGACACCTGAGGGTCCCTGGAGCCAAGGGACACCCACCTGAGGGTCCCTGGAGCTGTGACAGACACACCTGAGGGTCCCAGGAGCTGTGACAGACACACCTGAGGGTCCCTGGAACCAAGGGACACCCACCTGAGGGTCCCTGGAGCCAAGGGACACCCACCTGAGGGTCCCTGGAGCTGTGACAGACACACCTGAGGGTCCCTGGAGCCAAGGGACACCCACCTGAAGGTCCCTGGAGCTGTGACAGACACACCTGAGGCTCCCTGCATGGAGACCCCCACGGTGCTGCCCGCCATGGACGTGGACAAAGCCGTGGCCACGGCCTTCGTGGTGCTGCTGGGGCTCTTCCTGCTGGCCATGACCGTGCGCTGCGCCCGCCTCGTGGTGGATCCCTACAGCGCCATCCCCACCTCCACCTGGGAGGAGGAACCCATCAACTGACCCCAAAATACCTGCCCTGGGACCCCCCCAAACTCTGCAGGGTGCTCCAATGAGCCCCAGCTCCAGGAGAAGCACCCAGGCTCCCATTAGCTCAGAGTTGCTGGTAGCCCCAGCACCCCTCATCCTCCATGGGTCCCCCCTTCCTGCAGGACCCCTATTTCCCCTACTGATTCCCCATTAATTCCTCATTTACCCTATTGCTTCCCGTTTACCCTCATTGCTCCCAATTTCCCCCATTGTGCCCCATTTCCCCCATTGATTCCCCATTTCTTCTATTGATTCCCATTTCCCTCATTTCCTCCATTGATTCCCTATTTCCCCCATCCCCCCCCCATTGCTCCCTAATTCCTCCATTTCCTCAATTTCCACCCATTGCTCCCCATTTCCCCCCTTGCTTCCCATTCCCCTCATTGCTCTCCGTTTCCCCATTAATTCCCCATTTCCCCCATTCCCCCACTGTGCCCCATTTCCCCCATTGCTCCTCAATTTTCCTAATTTCCCCCATTGTGCCCCATTTCCCTCATTACTCCCAATTTCCTCTATTTCCCCCATTCCCCCTCCATTTCCCCCTTCTCTCCCATTGCCCCCATCACTCTCCGTGTTTCAAACCTCTCCGAGGTGGCGGTTAAAGGATCGTTCGGGGCGCGTCCGGTAACGGCTCCAACGGCCCCGAACAGTCCCGGGGCTCCGCGGCCGCCTCAGGAAGGATCCGCGGCCGCCTCAGGAGCGAACCGCGGCTTTCCCGGTGCTCACAACTTAAACGGGGCCGGCCGTTCCCGGCAGCTCCCGTGGGCAGCGGTCAATCCCCCGAACTGCCGATTCTCGAGGGATTTATCCCCCGATTTCCAGAGGAATTCATTTATTTAATTTATTCCCGAATTTCGGGGGTTTCTCCTCACACCGGGTCCGCCAGGGGGCGCCAGGCGCGGGAGGCGCGCGCAGGAAGTGACGTCACGCGGCGTCCGCGCCGGGCTCCGCTCCGGTTCTGCTCCGGTTCCACGGAACCGGCGGCGGTGAGTGAGGAGGGGCGGCCGGGGCTGAGGGCAACGGGAGGGCCCGTGAGGGTCTGTGAGCTGCTGGGGCGGACGGACAGGGCTGGGAGAGGATGAGGGGGACGCGGTGTGGGCTATTGAGGGGACCTGGCGGGGCTGTGAGGGGACCGGAGGGTTTGTGAGTGGACCGGGGGGGGGCTGTGACGGTACCGGGAGCCTGTGAGGGGATGGGGGGGGCCGTGAGGGGACCGGGGGGGGGGGCTGTGAGGGGATGGGGAGGATGTGAGGGGACCGGGGGGGCTGTGAGGGGACATTGGGGTAGAGGAAGGTGGGAAAAGCTCCCATGATCTCCCTCTCCAACCTCTCCTTCCTCACCTCACCTTCCTCAGGTGCGGCAGGGATGGACTGCCAGGACATGAAGGAGCTGCAGCAGGAGGTGATGGAGGAGCTGGGAATCTCCATGGAGGAGCTGAGAGAAATCATCGACAAAGAAGTGGAGAACTCCGAGTGGGTGAGGCAGAGGAAGCAGCAGCTGGAGGAGCTGGAGCAGTGCATGAGGCACAAGGAGGAGGAGGTGGCCCACGTTGACCAGCTCATTGACGATGCTGTGAGGTGTGTGGGAATTCTGAGGAGGGGGATTTGAGGGGGATGCTCCATTCCCTTCGGGGCACACCCACAGTGTAGCTGGTTAATGAAACACACTGGCTACTTTCCCCCTAGGGCAAGCAATCGTTCATTTCCAGATCCCAAAAGTGCAAAACACAAACAGCAGGGGGGCTGTCACTTTAATCACAACAAATGCACCTTTATTGAAGGCCAACAGCAAATGTGATAGATGGATCAGAAAAGGAAATAAAGGATAGAAAGGAAAAGAGGAGAAGGGGAATATGGCTACCAGTGAGACAGAATCCTCATGGTCTAGATTTGCTGTAGTCCATGGGGGTTCACCAAAGTTATCTCAGAAAGTTACGGTTTATGTAGTTTCAATCCAAAGCGAGTGGCATCTGGCCAAAAGGTGGGGAAGATTCATGGGCCACTGTGTCTGTGAGGCGGGTGTGAGCGTGCAAGGACGAGCCAGCTCTTGTCAGAACTTGTGAGGCAGGTGTGAGCGTGCAAGGACAAGCCAGCTCTTGTCAGAACTTGTGAGGCGGGTGTGAGCGTGCAAGGACGAGCCACCATTGATCAGAACCTGTTTGGAGCAGCGTTCTGCGAAAGCACAGCGAGCACACCCGCAAACAATCACAGTAACATCCAAAAACATCCACCTCAGCCAGGCCAGGGCTCCTGCTGGGGTCTTCAGGGCCCTTGTGAGGCTCATGAAGGAAGCTCCAGAGCGTCTCTCACACCCCCTGAGCAGTCAGGGGCAGCTCCCTGTGGCATTCGGGGGGCTCAGCTGCTTTCCCTCCCCCAGGGCCATGGACAAGTGCGAGGTGCTGGCCAAGGAGCTGTACTCCATGATGGGCCTGCAGTACCGGGACAGCAGCTCCGAGGACGA
This sequence comes from Passerculus sandwichensis, assembly GCA_031885435.1. Lineage (NCBI taxonomy): Eukaryota > Metazoa > Chordata > Aves > Passeriformes > Passerellidae > Passerculus > Passerculus sandwichensis. Next base: position 1,218,190 of record CM063152.1, on the reverse strand, counting down.
GGCCCCAGCGGCCACAGAAGTGATCGAGATCCCCGACGAGGAGGATGACGATGTCATGAGCGTGGACTCGGGCTGGAAACGCAGTTCAGTGTCCCCAGCAGGGCCAGGGGAGGGGTGGGGATAAGGGAATGCTTTTAGCCCGTGGGCAACGTCTGGCAGATCCTGTTTGTGTCCCAGGATTCTTGAAATCCTGGAATTCCTGAAGTCCCAGACTTTACCCTTTACCCTCCTGTCTCACTGTTGTCCCCATCAAATGAGGAGAAGCTTTGTCTGGGCATGGATTTGGGATGAGCACTTTTCCCTGTTCCCTCTGCTCTCTGTGATTTAGTTAGGATGGATTTTTCCCACAAATAAAAAGGTTTTAAACCACTCAAGGGGAGCATCTGCCAGATCCTGTTTGTGTCCCAGAATTCCTGGAATCCTGGAATTCCTGGAGTCCCAGACTGGGATTTCACCCTTTTCCCACCTGCCTTGCTGTTATCCCCATCAAATGATCCCATATGAGGAAAATCCTTGTCTGGGCAGGGATTTGGGATAGGCACTTTTCCCTGTTCCCTCTGCTTTCTGTGATTTAATTAGAATGGATTTTTTTCCCACAAATAAAAAGGTTTTAAACCAATGTTTTCTCTTCACTCACAGGCAGCAGCGGTCCCAGAATCTCCAGAGATCAGAGTCTGGTGAGTGGGGAGCCCTGGCCTGAGATGTTTCCTCATGTGGGGTTTTCCTGAGACACAACATTGTGTTGGGTGCAAAAAACCAAAAGTTTTTCTGTGTTCCCTTTTTCTTTCCTGCAGCTGAGGGAAGCAATGGCTGCCATGAGGAAATCTGCCCGCGATGTTGCAAAGTTCATGGATGCTGTAAACAAGAAAACCAACTTGCAGGAAGCACAGAAAGGTGTGGGAGCTTCCAGGGGCTCTGTGCCCTGGGCCTTTGCTTCCCAAAATGGGGAAACAATGATCTGCTTTCTCTCCTAGAATCTCCATTCGTATTTATTGATCCCAAAATGCTGTTTTAATTTGGGGTGTATTGGTTCTGAATTCCTGCTTTTTCTCCAAGCTGTTTCCATTCAGTAAAAAGGAGGCACTTGGGCTGCCTGAGAGGAAGAAGAGCAGGAATGCTTCTTCCAGAACTGTGCTTTGGGTGATTTAGAACTGACTTTCTGCTGTTGTCCCTTGGTAGATGCACAACCCCCTCAGGAAGCTCCTGGCACTGCCCAGCCCATCACTGTCCCTGCAGCCCCTAGCAATGATCTCAACACTGATGGGGACCTCAAAGTGGGCATGAGGATTTTGGGGAAAAAAAGAACCAAGACGTGGCACAAGGGGACGTTGATTGCCATCCAGACGGTTGGTATGTGCCATGCATGGGGCTTGCCTGGGATTTTGGGTGGGAAACCTGGGTTAAAAGGTGTCAGAGCACCTGATGTCACCTGGAAGGGGTTGTGGGAGCAGCACACCTCCATATGAAATCCTGCAAGGCTTTGAAGTGAATTCTGAGTTAATTCTGAATAAAGGATCTCAGAGTGACCCAGAGCGTTGGAATTCTGCTGTGCAATCGCGTGGCTTTTGTTTATTTTCCCCTTTATTTATCTCCTGTTTGCCTTAAAATGTATTTCCAGGTGCTGGCAAGAAGTACAAAGTGAAATTTGATAACAAAGGGAAGAGTTTGCTCTCGGGCAACCACATTGCCTACGATTACCACCCATCTGCTGAGAGGCACCACGTGGGCAGGAGGGTGGTGGCCAGGTACAAGGATGGCAATCAGATGTGGCTCTATGCTGGGATTGTGGCTGAAACCCCCAATGTCAAGAACAAAGACAGGTATTCTTATTTCCCATGGTCACACACCTCCATCTCTGTTTTATTTTTTTGTTTTAGGCCAAAAATTAAAAGGGTTTATTTGAATTCCCTTCAGGTGCTGAATTGAGCCCTTCCCAGGAATGTGATTCTGACTTTCTTCATCTTTCTTATCTCAGGGTGGAGCTTCCACTCTTGCTCATGGCCCTGAGTCAGGAATTAGATCTGCTAATTTATTCAAATTATCACCCAAATGTTGAGTCTGGGCTGCTTGAGGCATGAAACAGTGGGAGGAAATGGGAGCCCTGGGAGGGCAGAGTGGCAGAGGTGATGCCAGAGCTCTTCAGGAGGGGAAAGAGCAGGTTTGGAGCAGCTTTTTTGGGAATAAAAAAAGGGCAAGGCTGCTCTGGTCTGTTAAAATAAAGGTTTGGGGTTTTCCTGATTGATAAAGGATTCAATCCTCCTGGATCTGATGTAAATTGTGTTGGATTTTATCTGATTTGTGTTTAATAACTGAAAATGAGCTGAATTTGATACTCAAATTGCAACTTTTCTCCTGGTTGTGATGCTGATCCCTCATCCTGCAGCTTTTGTACAGCTCCAGGGCTTGGAGTCCTCACTCAGAGGCACTAAATGGGTGCCTCATTCATCTTCCCTGCAGAAATCAGCAGCAATTAAACATTTTCTATTCTTTATCTCCCTTTCCTGGGGCACAGAGGGGATTTGGAGCAGAGGGAAATGCCCTGGCTGGGAATTGTGCTCTTTGAGCAGCCATGGGGAGCACAGGGATTGTTTGTGACTCCTCATTCTGTCCTCACCCAGGACTGGGCTGTCTCCAGGAGGAGCAGGAGAGGTTCTCCACTTCCATTCCATGCTCTGAGAAGTTTCTTCAGCTCCTAATTGCTGTTTTTTTTTTCCAGGTTCCTGATTTTCTTTGACGATGGTTACGCGTCCTACGTGAAGGAGTGGGAGCTGTACCCGGTGTGCCGGCCCTGTGAGTGATCCCTGTCCCCTCCTGGCCTGCTCAGCTTTTGGGAAGGTCCAAAAACGGGCGTGTCCCACGTGCTGCTGAGCCTGGGGACATCTGAAATCCTGGTTTATTGCCAGGCTGGATTCAGGATGTCTCCCACCACCAGCATTCCAGCCCTCAGGATCACCTTTGATTGACCTCAGGAAAAATGCACCTGGGAAATCCTAAAAAAAAAAAAAAGAATTAAATGTTCTTTCTGTTTTGTCTTATTCCCTTTCTCCCACGTGTCCCAAACAGTGAAAAAGGCCTGGGAAGACATTGAGGATGTTTCCTGTCGGGATTTTGTTGAGGAATACATCACTGCCTACCCCAACCGGCCCATGGTGCTGCTGAAGAATGGGCAGCTGATCAAAACTGAGTGGGAAGGCACCTGGTGGAAATCCAGAGTGGAAGAAGTGGATGGAAGTCTGGTGAAAATCCTTTTCCTGGTAGGAATTTCACTTCTCCCATTAGGATTAAATTTGAGCCTGGGGATTTGATCAGTTCTGTTTTTCTTGTTAATCATGGAAATAATTGAGGTTGGTTGCCACATCCACAGGGGTTTTGGACAATTCCAGGGACAGTAACTCCACCACTGCCCTGGTCACCCTACGAGAACATGAACACCCTTTCCAGGAAGAAATTTTCCCGAATACCTAATTAGAAATTTCAACATAAATAATTGCATTTGACAATTTATTGTCTGTTCTGCCTGCTGTTTGTCACTCCTCATTGTTGTCTCCCTGCGTTTTCTCTGTGCCTCACTCCAGGAAGCTCTTCCCATGGGAACTTCAAATGTTTCCTTCTCCTTCCCACAAGAGGACAGACGTTGTGAGTGGATTTACCGAGGTTCCACACGCCTCGAGCCCATGTTCAGCATGAAAGCTTCCACAGCTTCCACCCAGGAGAAGAAGCAAAGTGGGCAAACCAGGACTCGTCCCAATGTTGGTTGGTGGCATCTTTTGGTTTCATTTAGACCCTGGGATTTATCTGCAGGCTGGTTTGGGTGTGGTGGGGTTTTTTAGCAGAGTTCCTGGAGGTTTCAGGTTTCTAGATTTTGGTTTTGTTTCTTCTGACAGGAGATTTCAGATTTCCACTGAGTCTTTTCCCCTGGCACAGGAGATTTAGATTTCCAGGGTTTTTGTCCTCTGGCATAGGAGATTTAGATTTCCTGTGGGATTTTTCTCCTGGAATAATGCCGCAAAAACCAAACTGCACTTGGGGGAAGTGACCAGAATTTTTGGGGGAGTTGCTGTGCTCTGAGCTCAGTGATGTCCCACCATTAATCCCAAATCTCTCTGTTTTGGTTCCTTCCAGGAACAAATCAGTATTTTGGGGCCCATACAGCCAACTTGGGATAACATTAAGGATTTGACTCTTGGGTTTTTTACCTTCCCCACCAGGTGCTGTGAGGAGCAAGGGCCCTGTGGTCCAGTACACCCAGGATTTAGCAGGAGCTGGTCCCCAGTACAAGACTCCAGAGCCAGCTGCACGTCCCTCGTCTCCTCAGCCTGCAGAGATGGAGTAAGTACCAGAGGCACCTCCAGCACCTTCCACCTCTTTGCTTCTCTCCAGCACTCAGCTCTCTCAGGCACCACCTTTTCTGTGCAGAGGAATCCTCAGCTGCAGGCGTCCTCCATGCCTTTAGCCATGATTTTGGGGAGAAACTTTTACCTAAGGCTGCTGGATGAATAACTGGGGGCGGGAGCTGAGAGCCACCAACTCCCCGAGCCAAATATTCCTCCTCAGGGCTAAAGCTTCGCACTTGCCTTTCCAAATGAGACCTTTGCTCTTTGTCTTCCCAAAATCTGAATTGCTCCCTCGTGTCACGATCCAGGCGCTGGCCCCCGGCCGCCTTGTGTCCCTCCACGTGGCCTGACCTGCTGGCTGACCTCGCTGGGAGCCCGGGATCAGCGGTCGGTCCCGGTGGGCACGGAGCAATCCACGGCCAAGCCGCTGCCAGGGGCCCAAGGGGGACACTCCCGGAGCTGCAGGCTGGAGGAGGCCTGGAGGAAGGAGGAGCTCGGCTTGGTGATGAAGGGAGTGTGGTGGAGGACACCAAGGAACCTGGGGATGTGCTCGGGGACGTTTTAGTGGAGGGAGAGGCTCTCCCAGTTCATTTTTGTCAGCACTGTGGATTTCCCATCCGCATTTGCGGGCGCCTGGCCCCGTGCCAGCACGTTTTCTGCTCTGCCTGTGCCCTGCTGCTGGGGCACCAGGGAGGCAGGGCGTGTCCCAGGTGTCAGCAGCCTGTGCAGGAGGTCAATCTTTACTCCCCACAGGCTTTCCAGGTGTAGCAGCAGCGGCTCAAACCCCACCTGCCCCAGCTGGGGGGTCATGGGGGCTCCTCTCCAATCAGCAGTACAATATAACCTAATTTACCCTGGAAACGCTCCCTCTGTGCTGGTCTGACCAGGATTTGGGAGTGGAAGCCACGAGAAAATCACCTTTTCCTTAATGCCAGAGAAATGCTGGATGCTGAAGGAGGTTCTGGCTGGGCCCCCCACCCCTGCAGGTCCCCCATGTGCAGGGAAGAGCTGGGCTGGGACACCCTGGGACCATGGGCAGTGTCACAACATGAACACAACCAAGCTGGACCTGCAGCCCTTTGTGCCATCACCAAATCCTTTCCCGTTCAGGCCTTGCAGAGCTTTACAAGGATTTTTTTTCCCTCTTGGGCTTGGCTTTAGGACGTGGTTTTTGTGCAGCTGCTTCCCTGCCCTTAAATCCCAACTGCCCCTGACCAGGGGGCAGAGGCAGCCAGGCCTGGCTGTGTCCATGCTGGTCCCAGGGATTCTGTGGGGTTCAAACACTTGGATTTCAGATAATTAAAACTGAGAACAGTCTCCTCACTCTGGTGTTTTGTTTCCTCTGAGGAAAGCTTGGGTTTCTCCCCCTTCTTTCAAGTTTTTCTTGTGTTGTCACCACTTCTGACTGGTTTAAGCCCATTTTTCCTCTTGCTCTTTTTGAGATGTGTTTGAACACTTTGCTTTCAGGCAGCTGTTGGCAGAAACCCTCATCCCTTCCTGCTCTTTGTCTCCTCCTTTTCTCCCCAATAACTTCACAGTTTTGCCTCTTCAGCATCTGGTTTGTGGTAATTTTCTGTTTTATTGATGTAAATGGGTTGAAAACTTCCTGGAATGGTTTGGAAACCTGCAGTTGATTGAAAACTCCTGAAATAGGTTGAGAACCTGTTTTTTTAGAGCCCTTACTAGCTCTTTCATCAGGCATGTTATTACATTCCCTTACACAATCTTATCTTGTTCCTTAGTCCTTGCAAGAGAATCCTCTGGATTTGTTCCTCCTACTCCGGCCTGGTTGAGCTTCTAGAGCTGGTTTCTGCTAAGCCAGGGGTTTCTTCATGGTCTGGTTTGTCCAGCTTCCTGGGATTAAGGCCTTGTTACCTTTGCCTCATTTCAGAATCAGAAGTCACTTGGAGCTGCAGCTGAATTCTGAAATTCGGAGTGGTTGTGGGATTGCCGTAGCAGAAACAGCCAGAAATGGGCTGATTTTCACTCTTATCAGGAAAAAAGCCACTGCTGGGATTCTCCTGGGTTTCTGAATTCCATGGGACAGTGTTACTTGGATTCCCAGCGTTATTTTGCTTTTCCATGCTCCAAATCAGCTTCTCCTTCCCTCCTGCAGGTGCTCGGACACGCAGCTGGCCCAGGGCAGAAAGCAGGTGGCCAAGAAAAGCACGTCCTTCCGTCCTGGCTCCGTGGGCTCCGGCCACTCGTCCCCATCCTCCCCCGTCCTCGGGGACACCCCGGCAGCCGGGAGGGCCCTCCCAGCCCCGCAGCACCGGTGAGCAGAGCTCTGGGTGGGACACATCCCCCGGGCCATCTGGGATGTTGGGACACGTGTGGGGCTGTGTCTGCCTGTGGGGATTCAGCAGCTCAGATCGTGGAATCACTGAGGCTGGAAAAGCCTCTGAGTTCATGGAGTCCCATCCAGCACTGACAAGTAGCTGTGATTTCCTGTAGGGCAGTGAATTTCCTTTAGATTTTTTTTATCACCCTGTGATAAATTCGTTATCGTTCTGCTTAAACTCTTTTGGACTTGTAATCCTTCATGTAAAGGTTGGTAATTGTTTTATCCATGGGTCAAGATCTGTGGAGGGATAGAATGTAAGAAAATAAAGATAGTGCAGAAGGTAGTCTCACACCTGAGGAGTTGTAGCTGTGCTAATCACCAAAGATTAGGAACAGGCCTGCCCTTAATAGGCTGCAGTGGTGAAGAGTGCTACAAAAGAGTGGGTTAGCTGGGTGAGAAGAGAGTTGGAGTTTTTGGGTTGTGCTGTGAGTCGAGATGGAATTTGTTGGCTGTACTGTGAAGAAGGAAGGAGTCAGTGCTGTGAGGACCTACCCATGAGAAATCACCAAGAAGATACAGAACTTTTGAAATACGATGACAACAAGGATCAGAGGCACAGGGGTCTTGGGCTTGCCAGAGTCTTGAGAGGAATTTCCTGGGTTCTGACATGAGGTCACCTCTAAGCCTCTTCTTCTCCAGGCTAAACAACCCCAGCTCCTTCAAACGTTCCTCACAGGGCTTGTGTTCCAGGCTTGTGTTCCAGGCTTGTGTTCCAGGCTTGTGTTCCAAGCTTGTGTTCCAGGCTTGTGTTCCAGGCTCGTGTTCCAAGCTTGTGTTCCAGGCTTGTGTTCCAAGCTTGTGTTCCAGGCTTGTGTTCCAGGCTCGTGTTCCAGGCTTGTGTTCCAAGCCCCTCATCAGCCTCGTTGCCCTCCTCAAACATCTCAAACCCTTCCTAACCTGAGCACCCCATCTCTCCCCAGCGCCGTCCCCAGCGCCGTCCCCAGCGCCGTCCCCAGCGCCGTCCCCTCGCAGCCCTTCCACGGGATGATGGACCGCGTTCCCAACGAGCCGTCGTACCGGGCCCCTCTGGAGAAGCTCTTCTACCTCCCCCACGTGTGCAGCTACGCGTGCCTGGCGCGGGTGCGGCCGGTGCGCAGCGATCAGTACCGCAGCCGCAACCCGCTGCTCATCCCGCTGCTCTACGACTTCCGCCGCATGACGGCGCGGCGCCGCGTCAACCGCAAGATGGGCTTCCACGTGCTCTACAAAACGCCCTGCGGGCTCTGCCTGCGCTCCATGCACGAGATCGAGCGCTACCTCTTCGAGACGGACTGCGACTTCTTGTTCCTGGAGATGTTCTGCCTGGACCCCTACGTGCTGGTGGATCGCAAGTTCCAGCCCTACAAGCCGTACTACTACATCGCGGACATCACCAAGGGCAAGGAGGACGTGCCCCTGTCGTGCGTCAACGAGATCGACAACACGCCGCCGCCGCAGGTGGCCTACAGCAAGGAGAGGATCCCCGGGAAAGGGGTGTACATCAACACCAGCTGGGAGTTCCTCGTGGGCTGCGACTGCAAGGATGGCTGCAGGGACAAGTAGGTGACTGCTGCTGGGTGAGGGGACACCTGGGCCTTAAACCCTTGCAGGTTTCGTAGTTTGGGAGGGACATTAAAAGTCGTCCAGTTCCAACTCTTGACATAGGCAGGGACACCTTCTGCTATCCCAGGTTGCTCCAAGGCCCGTCCAGCCTGGCCTTGGACACTTCCAGGCATGAGAAATCCACAACTTGGAATTGAGTGGCATCAAACCATTTCTCCTGGTTTGATTCCAAGTCAGACCCTTGCTGCCCATCTCTGCCTAAAGATGTGATTTATTCTCCTGTCTCACACTGATCTTGTGGGTTTTCCTGTGTCTCCCTGCAGATCCAAGTGTGCCTGTCACCAGCTGACCATCCAGGCCAGCGGCTGCACCCCTGGAGGGCAAATCAACCCCAACTCAGGCTACCAGCACAAGCGGCTGGAGGAGTGTCTTCCAACAGGGTGAGCAGAGCCCCAGACCCATTGAGAGGGAGTTGATCCTGGGTATCCCAGTGCAGATGTGACCACCTACCTCTGGTCTTGGTTCTTCTGCCAACTGTGAAATGCTTTGGGTTGGAAGGGGCCTTGAGGATCATCCAGAACATGAGTTGTGATCCTCTGGGATCTCTGTGCATAACCCCAGCACTGCCAACAACCACAGGCTTTGAGGAGTTTCTTCACCCTGAAAGTTGTCATCCTTCTCCTTTTCTTCCAGTGTTTATGAGTGCAACAAGAGGTGCAAGTGCAACGTGAACATGTGCACCAACCGCCTGGTGCAGCACGGCCTCCAGGTGCGGCTGCAGCTCTTCAAGACCCAGAACAAAGGTTGGGGCATTCGCTGCCTCGACGACATCGCCAAGGGCTCCTTTGTCTGCATCTACGCAGGTGAGAGCTCACCTGGCACGTGGAAAACTCTGCTGTGGGAAGAGGGGTAGCCAGAGATGGGGATGGAGCTGGGGAAGGGTCTGGAGAACTCCTGGGGAAGCTGGGGGAGCTCCTCCTGGAGAAAAGGAGGCTCAAGCAGGACCTTTCGGCCTTCTTCAACACCCTGGGGAGGTTTAAATTGAACATTCAGGAAAATTTCTCCCTGGGAAGGGTGGTCAGGCTGCTCAGGGAGGTGGTAGAGTCACTGTCCCTGAAAGTGCTCAAAAGCACAAGCGTGTGGCACTTGGGGACGTGGCTCAGTGCTGGGGGGAACAGTGGGGCTCAGAAGCTCTTCCAACCTCAGTGATTCCAAAGTGCAGCAGAAGGGGTGTAAAGCTCCTGCCACACCTACTTTTGGGGTGAAAGCTGAGCTGATGAACTTGCCCAATGCTGCAAGAACCCTTGTGGTGGCAGTGCCAGTGTCACAAGATGTCCCCCAGGCTGTCCTTGAGGTGACCCAACCCCAGCCCTGCTTCCTGTGCTCAGCCCATGAGATGCAGAAGTTGCTCTGGGGTTGCACTGACTCTGGAACAGAGCCACCCACGGCCAGAGCTGCTGCTGCCTCTGTGCTCTTCCAGCCCTTCCAAGGCTCTGCTTGAGCTGCCCTGTAGAGATTTCTGAGCTGAAAATCGTGATTTTAGCTCAACCACAAGCTTCAAGGTTTTGTTACATCAAGAAATGGGGTTATGGTGTCATTTCCCAGCCCAGCTTTGGAATGAAGCGCTGTCATCCCTTTTTCTCCTCAGTGAGCTTTGGAAAAGATAAAAGAGAAAACTCACCTTTCATTTTCTGCCCCTAAAGGGAAAATCCTGACCGATGACTTTGCTGACAAAGAGGGGCTGGAGATGGGCGACGAGTACTTTGCCAACCTGGACCACATTGAGAGCGTGGAGAACTTCAAGGAGGGCTACGAGAGCGACGCCAAGTGCTCCTCGGACAACAGCGGCGTGGACCTCAAGGACGACGACGACGACGAGGAGAACACGGGCACGGAGGAGCTGGAGGAGTCCAACGAGGACAGCTCTGACGACAACTTCTGCAAGGACGAGAACTTCAACGCCAGCTCGGTGCTGCGCAGCTACGCCACGCGCCGGCAGACGCGCGGCCAGCGCGACCACGGCTCCTCGGAGACGGCCTCCAAGGACTCGGGGCTCACACGGCCCCTCGGCCACGAGGAGCCCTCCACAGCCCCTCCCTGCAAGCTGCCAGTGTCCGAGGAGATCTCCAAGAACAAGGTGGCCTCGTGGCTGAGCTCCAACAGCATGGCTGAGGGCCTGCAGGACAGCGACAGCGCCTCGTCCTTCAGGGTGGGCGAAGGGGGAGAAGCCAAGGCTGTGAAGGTGGAGATGCCTGCAGAGAGGGAGAAGGGCTGTGCTTCCACACTTCCAGCAGATCTGAATGGAGAGGCGAAGGCACCCAAGAAGGAGGTGAGGGAGAGAGTTAAAGGCAGGGAGGTGCTGCTGCTCCAGTGGCTTTTCTGCCCATAGAGCACATCCAGGGGGACTGTGGGGATGTTGGATGTCTCTGTGCTCAGCTCCCCTGGCTTCTCTGGCTTTACCCCACCCAGGGAGGGATTTGTGGCACAAGGGGCTGCAGAAGTCACTTGATGACAGCAGAGCTGAACATCCTCCTGCCTGGGGACCTGAGGGACATGGAGGTGGTCCCTGGCCACCCCCTGCTCCAGGGAGGGCACTTGGGAGTCCCCAGGGAGGGGCATCTCCATGCTGGGTGTCACACTGGGTGTAGGGACAGGCAGCATCTCCCTCCTGGGCTGGCATTTTGGGGAACAATTCCATAGAAAGTCTGGAAAGTGCTCGAGAAAGGAGAGATTCCAATCATCTGTGCTTCTCCCCTCTGCAGGAACCCGAAGAATCAACCAAAATTCCCGGGTAAGATTCCTTAAATCATTTTTTTTCCCCTGGAAATTGTGGCGCAGCCTCCGCTTGGCCTGGAGGAGATGCAGGTGCGAGGTGCCCTTGTGCTGTCCCCGCAGGCTGAGCGGCCTGGGCAGGAGGTACGGCTACAACCCCTGCCCTCCGCGGCTGGAGGGGATCCGCAGGCCCGTCAGCGGCACGGTGCTGCTGCAGAGCCGCCGCCGCTCCCTGGCCCCGCCGCCCCCCTCAGAGGTGAGTGGCACCCCCGGGCTGCAGGGGCCTCCCCCAAACCCCCTTCTTCAAGCCTTATTTCGGGTCGTTTGCTGCCTTTGTTCTGCCAGGGTTTGTGGTTGTAGCTGTGGTTTCCTGGAGGGGCACTGGATTTCCTTTGGGTTTTTGGGGTCTTTTGTGGATCTGAACAATCGAAAAAAAGAGAGAGTGTGGGATTTGGGTTGGATTTGGCGCTTTGGTTTGCACATCTGGGACCATTGTTTGGAAGCCATCCTGGTGAACTCTCCTTGTTTTTTGGGAACCTTTCCCTTCCTTTTGAGCACCTAATGCTGCAGGATCTCAAACAGAAGTCAGAAGCCCCCCCAAAACCCCACAGGTGTTCCCAAACACTCACCTGTGGGGTGTGGTGCCCAGAGTGGGGGGGATCTCCTTCCAAAGGGTGGGAACACAGAGGGTGAGCACCATATTCTGGGGAAAAGGGAGGCTGGGATGGACTCCAGGAGCTGTTCCTGTGCCCAGAACGTGCTGATGGTGTCGAGCAGCACCGACAGCGACGAGGAGCACAGGGCAGGGCAGGCCCCGGGCACAGCCAACGACAGCGACGACATCCAGACCATTTCCTCAGGATCCGAGGAGGAGGAAGGGGAGGACAAGAAAAATCCATCATCTGGCTCAGGTGAGGAGGGAGAGCAGGGCTGAGGGTGAGGAGTTTTGGGTGGAAGCACCAGGAAGGGCTCTGAGGTTGTAGCAGCTGCTCCTGCTGTGTCCCTCAGCTCCAGGACATTCTCCTTCCGATTCCAGGAAGGTTGGAGCCTTCCCCATGTGTTTAGCAAGACAAAACTTCAAAACCTACTCCTCAAAAGCAGATATTTTTGGGTATTGTAAGAAAAAGCATCAGTGAGGCTTAGGGTGGGTCTGCAGGCTGGGCTGGAATGATCCCAGATGTTGAATTTGCAGGCAGCCCTGACAAGGGAAGAGATGAGAATCTTGACTCCGTGTTTCAGAAGGCTGATTTATGATTTTATTATATTTTATAATATAATATCATTATAATATTATTATAATTAATTTATATATAATAAATAATATTAGTTTATTATATAAATATAAATATTATTATGTTATGTTATATTGTCATTTTGTTATATTATCGTTATGTTATATTATTGTTATATTATATTGTTATATTACATTACATCACATTCTATTATAATGCTATATTAAAACTATACTAAAAGAATAGAAGAAAGGATTTTATCAGAAGGCTTGAAAAGGAAAGGAATACAATGATAATAAAATCTTGTGACTCTCAGAGAGTCCAAGACAGCTAGACTGCGATTGGCCGTTAATTAAAAACAACCACATGAAACCAATCAAAGATGCACCCGTTGCATTCCACAGCAGCAGATAATCATTGTTTGCATGTCATTTCTGAGGCCTCTCGGCAGAAAAGATGCTAGCAAAAGGAATTTTTATAAAATACGCCCATGACACCCAGGAGCCACCCCGGAGCGCCGCTTTGGCTCTGAGGGCTTTGTCACTCAGAGCAGGCTCAGGGACGATCCCGTCTCCCAGCAGGTCCCGTGAAGAGGCAGGTGGCAGTGAAATCCACCCGAGGCTTCGCCCTGAAATCCACCCACGGCATCGCCATCAAGTCCACGCCGCTGGCGGCGGCCGACAAGGGCGAGAGCGCGGGGCCCGTGCGGCGCAGCACGCGCCAGTTCTACGACGGCGAGGAGAACTGCTACATCATCGACGCCAAGCTCGAGGGCAACCTGGGCCGCTACCTCAACGTGAGTCACGGGGCTGGGACACCCCCTGGAGGCCCCCTGAGCTGGGTGTGAAAGGAGAGTCCGTGTGGAGTTTGTGAGGGTGGTGATTGGATGAGGGTTTGTTGGGGTCTCACCCATGGGAGCAGCGTGGTTTCTGAGGGAGAAGGGGTGTCCTGGTTTAGGGTACATTCGGGAGAAAACTTTCAAAAGGGGCCCCTCCAGCTAGGTAACCCACACAGCCTCTCCCCCCAACTGATTCATGAAAGATTCCTCGGAGAGAAGTGGAAAGAACCTGTTTATTTAACAGGCTAAGCACCCCCAGCACACAAAATGAACAACACCAGGTGACAACACTCTTTCGCCGCTCTGAAAAAGATGACAAATTCAGAAAGTCTCTCTCTGTTATCAGTCCCTCTTGTGCTGGGGTAGCTGCTGCAGCCACAAGGTGCAAACTCTCAGTGTTTCCCAGGTCCCAGTCCACAGCAAGTTCAAGTTGGTCCAAAAAAGGGAAAGGAGAAACAGTCCAGGGAAAAGTTTGGACTGCTTAGCTAAACTAACTAATGAGCAGAAGCAAAAGCAAGAGCAAGAGTAAAGCAAAAAGCAAAGGCAGCCCCATATACTGCCCTGTCTCTGTGTCCCACAGGCGTGAGGGAGCAGCTGATAGCAAAACCAAAACAAAACTTTCACTCCTCAGAGCCAGTCTTGAAGGCTCAGAACATGAACTCCAGCATAAACAGAACACACAAATGGGGATACATGTATCATAACATCACTGTAGGACATTGGGGAAGGGAGAGGGAGAGGTGGAGAAGGGCCAAGAGAGAATCTGTGGTGCCCCCACAGCTTAACAGGGACATTCAAATTGGGTGCAGAATAAAACTTGGGCCAATGGGATTACAGATCCAGGATTCTTCAGGGGAGGATCACAGGCTTGGAATAAATATTTTCAAGGGGTGAGACAGAGCAAACCACTGAACTAAAACGTAACACCACAATTCACCCTTTTTTCGTTAGAAAGAAAAGATAAATGTGACAATTAGCAATTTAAAGAATGACGCAGCATAAAATTAAATGCAGTTGCAGTGAGGATTATGTTTTAAACAGTCCCCTTGACTTGCTGTTTGCCTTTGGTTGGTATCAAAGATAAATGAGCATTTATGGGCACACCTCAGGGCTGAGCCTTCTGCTCAGCGGGGCTGTTCCTGCCCAAGCCTAGGGAGAAGTGGGGAAATGAGAGGTTTGGGAGGATGAGGCACCTTCCTGAGTGGAAAACCAGCTGCTCCAGCCTGGTGGGAGCAGGAATGGCCCTGTGAGTCCTTCCAGAGCCCGTTACCTTTGAGTGTGGATCTTATGACTCAGCCCGGGCGTGCAGCCTGTTCCAGCAGGATTCCGCTGGACTGGCGGGCAGAGCAGGAATGCTGCTTGTTTATAAAGGCTCTGTTCAGTGCTGGCAGCTCGGCCTCCCTGCCTGGGCAGCAGCTCAGGCTCCTCTCTGTTGCCATTACAGCACAGCTGCACCCCAAACCTCTTTGTGCAGAACGTCTTCGTGGACACCCACGACCTTCGCTTCCCCTGGGTCGCCTTCTTTGCCAGCAAGTGAGTCCTGGAGGGCTGGGAGGGGCTGAGGGTTCCTGGGCTGTGTGGGAGCTGCTTCACGGCCAGGGCTGGCTGTTCCCTGCTCCTGGAAACCCATTTCCCTGCTCCTGGAAACCCCATTCCAAATTTTTCAATCATTCCTGTGCAAAGAAAACCTCGATGGGAGGTGAAATCTTCTCTATTGTGCTGGAGATCCTGCTGTGATTCCCACCAGTTTTAGACCTTCCCAAACGGCAGAGTGAGGCATGGAGCAGCCAATTTCCCTTCTTGTTTTACTCCCAAATTTTGAGCTGGGTTTTCCCTGCTCCTAGAAACCCCATTCCCAATTTTCATCATTCCTGTGCAAAGAAAACCTCGGTGGGAGGTGAAATCCTCTCTCCTATGCTGGAGTTCCTGCTGTGATTCCCACCAGTTTTAGACCTTCCCAAAGGGCAGAGTGAGGCATGGAGCAGCCAATTTCCCTTTTTTGTTTTAATCCCAAGTCTTTTGAGTCGTGCTGAGCCCCTGCTGCGTGCCTCTCTGCTCCTGCAGCGAATCCTCACAGCAATGATTCATCGCAGAACTCGATCCCTTCCTCCCTGGCTGCCTCAGCCTCATCCCATCCTTTCTCCTCTTTCCTGGAGCAATCTCCTCACCCGTCCCGTGTGGATTTTTGTCCTTTCCCAGGAGGATCCGAGCTGGCACAGAGCTCACCTGGGATTACAACTACGAGGTTGGCAGCGTGGAGGGCAAGGAGCTGCTGTGCTGCTGCGGGGCCATCGACTGCCGGGGCCGCCTGCTCTGAGCCTTCCCCAGGGGCCTGGTGCTCCCTTTCCCTCAGTGAGGGTGAAGTTTTCTTGTCCACAGGTTCTCAGTTCTCCCTTTTCTTAGCTGGAAAATCACAGATGGACACAGAGCAGGAGTTGGACTCGGGTTGTGCTGGGGGTGATTTCCACCCGCTGGGTTTCTCCCACCTTCCTGAGGCTCCAGTTATCCCACAAGACAATTCTCTTCAAGGAAAGAACTTTCCCTGCTCTCTTCCATCTTTTCCACCAAATTTAAGGCACAAAGCTCATTTTTCCAGCAGCAAGCACTTGCCCAGTATTGTCAGGAAGTGCTTCCCAGTTGGGACTGAGGCCTTAAAGTGGGAGGGAGGATGGTGGAAAGAATCCTTGGAAAACTGGACCAATGAGGATTTATAGAATCCAAGGGAAAAAAGACAAAAAGTATCTGTCTTCATCTGTGAGCTGTAAAGAATCTTTCACTTGCTAAAAAGCAATAAAAGTGGGTTTTTCTATTAAAAACAACCTGTCCTGATCTCAAGACACAGCAAAGCGAAAAAGCAGAGTTGAACCTCTGCCATCATCCCTGTTCCTGTGGGGTTTGCAGGAAAAATGCCAGAGGTGGATGGGCCCAGGCAAAGGGATAAGGAGCTCCCACATTTTCACCTTTCCTTCACCTTTCCTCAAAACAAACACTCCTTAAATCCTTCCCCCGGGGAAAATTACAGAGGAAGGGGTTGGGGTTTTCTTGAGGAAGGAGATCTGGTGCCTGTCTCCATCTCCAACCCTCCCAGAATGTCACAGGGAGCCCCAAACTGGCTTTGGGTACCTGGGCACAGGAGGGAGGGAGTGGCACCAGTTCCAGGCTTGGGTTTTTTTGTTTGGGGAGGGAAGGCACAGGACAGATCCAAAGAGTTCAAAAAAACCACCCTGAGAATTGGATGAAAGAGCTGAAGTTTGACAAAGTGGGATCAAATCTCACATTATTGACGTGGAAAAACCCAGTCTGGGAGGTGGTGGAGCTGATTCCAACCATCCCAGCCCCTGCACAAGGGAGGCTTGTTGGGCTTTTTCCCTTCCTAAATAACCTTTTTCTTTTTTCTTTGTAAAATAAAACCTTTCTGGGGCCTCCTGGAGCTCCAGTTCCATCCTGAGACTCCACCTGAATGGAGGCTTTGTCATCCCAGCGGGGCTGCAGCTCCTCAGGGAACCCAAACCCACACTCCAGCCTGGGCTTGAAGACTTGGAGAACTTTTAGGAGAAAAAAAAAACCATAAAAACCATCAAAATCCTCAACTCTGCCCATTTTTAGCACTGCCTAAAGGACCTATGCCAAAATAACCTCCCCACCCCAGGGACACAGAATATGCCCAAATCCTGTAATTTTTTTTTTACCCAAGTTTATTAGTTTTTTTAACTTTTAATATATTTAACCTTTTATTTATTAAAAAAAAAAAAAAAACCAAAAAACAAGAACAACAAAACACGTTTTGGTCTGACATTGGTTAATGGTCCTTTTCCCCCCCCACCCCTCCGTGCTGGGAGGTCTCACAGCATCCCAAAGGATGCAGGAGACAGAGCCAAGCCTGGCTCCTCCTGTCTTCCAAATAAATAGAAAGGAAGGAAAAAAAAAAGGAAAAAATCAAGTTGGAAATTTGTCCTGTTACAGCTGGGAGAGGCCACGGAGAGGGAGAGACTCAAAAATCCATTTACCGAAGAGAAATGAGAGGATTAAACTCTGTGAGACACAAGGAGTGGCTCAACCCCGCAGCTTCCTTCCCCCAAGTACTTCCATAGTGTCATCCCATCATTTAGGCACTGAAACACCCAGGAATTCCCTGCTCCTCCCTCCCAGTTCGGTGGAGCAGGGGCTGAGCCGGCTTTTCCAGCTCAGGGAAAGGGGAATTATCCCCTTGCCCCGGTGAAGGAATGGTTGGGAAAATTGGAACAACGCAGAGCCCGGCAAGGGGCCGGGGCCGAGCTCTTTGGCCAGAGCCGATCCCAGGCAGGGGCTGCGGGGCGGGGAGGAACCGCCCGGAGGGAGGGATGGATGGAGCCACCCCGGAGGGGTCCCCGCCTGGCCGGGAACCGCCGTGGATTAAGGCAGCAGGTGAGAGGTGGAAGGGCACCAGCGGTGAGTGTGAGGCAGAGCTGCGGCCCCGCTGCGGAGCGGGGGCGGGCGCTCCGGGCTCCCGGTGCGGAGCGGAGCGGCCGGAGGGGCCGGGCCGGTGGCAGGAGGTGGCAGCTCTCGGGTCCGGGGCGCTCTCAGTCGGTTTTGCGGTGGTTGTTGTTGAGGACGGGGTGGCCGTTGGAGAGGGGACCGTTCTTGGTCACCACCTCCTCCTCCTCCTCGGTGTTGTCCGTCTCCTCGCGGTCACTCCGCTCGTCCTCCACCACCTGCGGGCGGAGGGAAAAAGGGGGTTCAGGCGGCGGCTCCCCCCATTTTCCTGCCGTGCCTCAGTTTCCCCATTGCAACCACGGGGGTTTCTCCCCACGGTGGATCTGGAGAGCCCAAGGCAGCTGGGATTCAGGATCTGGGGGTCCTTCCTTCCCCCATGACGTCCCCGTGCCCCACCTCACCTTTCCAGTTATGAACTTCTGGGCCATGCGGATGATGAGGTAGGCCCAGAAGATGTGCAGCGACTGCAGCACCACCATCATGAAGTTAAAGAAGTAGTAACCAAAGAAGGCAGGGTAGAGATCCAGCGGATAAACCATCGTGCAGTGCATGATCCTGCCAGGAAAAGCCACTCCTGTCACTGAGGCTCCCCCAGCCCCTGCCTCAGTTCCCCCGTGGCCCAGCAGAGCTCACCAGAAGGGGAGGATGACCAGGCGGGTGACGATGAAGACGGCGGCGAAGACGATGAAGATGTTGTTGCAGGTGTTCCTCCACCCGGCGTAGTTGAACATTTTGGCAGACTGGAGGGGGGCAGAGGGGGTGAGCAGGGCAGGGGGCACAGCATGGGGGACGGGGTGGCAGCAGGGCAGGGGGACACACCAACCTCCAGCAGATAATCCGAGGAGTCGTGCAGGGCCATGATCAGAGTCCCGGCACGGACGTAGTTGGCAAACCAGGAGAAGCTGATGAGGATGATGGTGGCAACGTGGTGGATGATTTGCTCTTTGAAGTCCTGTGCCCAAAGCAAAGGGAAGCTCAGCAAAGGGAGGGTTACAGCACCCACAGCAAACCCCCATCGCACAGCCCCTGAGCTTCTCCCACCTTCCAGAGGCTTCAGTTATCCCACAAGACAACACGTTCCCTTCAAGAAATGAGCTTTTCTTGGTTTTTCCTGCTCCTGTGCCCACATCCTCCCAGCTGCTCCCACCTGCCCACCCTGCTGAGATGTCCCAGTGTCCCCCAGCCCGTCCCAGAGCCCCCACCTTGCGCTTGACGTCGGAGGCGATGCTGAAGAGCAGGGACCAGTAGAAGGAGAGCTCGATCATGTAGTACCAGTACTGGGAGGGCAGCACGCTCTGGGGGCAAGGGACGGGTTGGGGTTGTTCTCTGTGTCCCCCAGAGGGGTTTGGTCCCCTTCTGTGAGCACCATCCGGGTGTCCTGAGGACCCCCAAAGCCTCCTGCACCCCCAGTTCCCCCTGGTGCTCAGGAGAAGGCGAGGGCTGCAGCTGGGATGTGCTCACCTGGATGGGGTATCCCTTCCACACCTCCCGGAGGTCGTAGAACCAGGGTTTCTGCAGGATGGGGAGACACAGGAGTCAGAGGGGCCAGGGGGGCTGGGGGAGCAAGGGGAGGGGGGCAATACTCACATCCACTATGACAGCCATGCCAGCAATGAAAGCAATAAGGTAAAAGGTGAATCTCCAACTGGAAAAAGGAAGCAGACGTTCCTCAGGCGGGCACCGGGGAGCAGGAGGGACGAGGATGGACCCAGATCCCGCATCTCCCACCCTCCCAGGCAGCTCCTGGCCAAGCTGGGACCCCCAGAGCCCCCAGGGTGGAGGGACAGTGACACCAGGCAGGAAGGGACGGGGGTCTCACCTGGCCTCCCTGAACTTCTTGAGCAGGCTGGGCCGGTCCTGGTTGCGGCGGCGGCGGAACCAGCGCTCGACCTGGCGCACGGTGCAGCCGCTCTTCTTGGAGAGCATCTCCACGTCGGCCTGGGGACACCGGGGCAGCCCCACTGTGTCACAGAGCCCTGCCTGTGCCCCCCTCACCCCCCGGGGACCCCCTGAGCCCTCACCTGCTTGGGGTGTTTGCTGGTGGCAGCATAAAACCTCTCCAGCACCGCGTTGGGGGTGGCTTTTAACCGCACCTTCTCCTTGACGTTCAGCAGCCCGGCCAGGGGGGTGGCCACGTACCTGGGGAAGGAATTCCTGTCACCTGCACGGTTTGGCACCATTAAAGCCACTCAGGGACCCGTGAGCACTCAGTGCCTCGGTGTCCCCATGCTGCTGTGCCTCCTTCGGGGTGGGTTTTGCCAAGGGGAGCCCCCCGGGTCCCTCTGTCACGGGCTGTCCCCACTCAGCCCCTCCCTTCTCTCGCCATCCCAACAAAGCCGGGTCTGTTCCCATTGTTTGCCCAACAAATCACTCCCCAAAGGCCGTGTTTGTGTGGGGAAAAGGCAGCACGTGGGTTTGCTAGGGGGGATCAGGACCCCCAGCTCGGCTGAGCACAAGGTGCCACATGCCAGGGTTCAGCCACAGCCCCCAGGGCACGGGGAGAGCCGGATCGGGGGCTCAGCATCCGTGCCCGCCCCCAGGGAAGGGACTCACGTCTCAAAGAGGTGCCGGACAACGAGGAAGAGGAAGGCCAAGGGGAGGGTGATGTACAGGTCAGAGGCTTTGGCATAGACTCGCCCATCCCGGTCCTCCAGGTCAGCCCAGGTGAGGTTTGCCGGGAGCCAGAGCCGTTCCCACCAAAAATAGCTGTACAAGGTCTGAAACATGCTGAGGGAAGGGAAAAGGGGGAGAGGTGAGGGGGGCATCTCCGAGGAGAAGGCCGATCCCACCCCGGCCCCACCAGGCGCCCCAATTTCCACCTCGGCTCCCAGCGAGGCCCCGGTGAAATCCCCGTCGGAGCTCGGCTCGGGCACCGAGGGACTTTGCTCCCGGCAGCCCGGAGGTCAGAGGGTGATCATTAACAGGGGCCCCAGTCCTGCTTCCAACCGGCAGCTCGGCTCCTGCAGCCAGCCCGAGGGAACGGCCGGGCTCCCACCTCTGCACCGGGACCGCGACCGCGGCTCCGCACCGGGATCGGAGCGGGGAGAAGCCCCCGAGTTCGGGTTCCCTCCCGTGCGCGCATCCCGCGGCCGATCCAAACGCGATTCCCGGTGGGAAACGGAGGCACGGAGCCCACCGCCAGCGCTGCGAGGCCCGGCACGGCCCCAGCGCGGGATTAGGGATTTGTGGCCACACAATGAGCACCTTTGTGCCTTAAAAAGGCTCCGGACGGGGGAGCGGCCCCTCGGGGCCAGCGGGGTCAGCGCATCCCGGCTCCCCGTCCCTCCCCACCGGCCGATTCTGGGGAACCCCGCGGGGTCGGGATGGGCTCGGTTGGGATCGCAGCCCCGGGACGCGAATCCCCGACACGGATTGTGGCGAGGGCCGGGGCGGCTCCGCTCGGCCGCGGGAGGAAGAGGAACCACCGTGGCCGGTTTCGCAAGGGCGGGCGGGAGGGAGGTGCCGCAATTCCCGGCTCCCGGGGCCGTGCCGCGGGCAGGTAACGGGAGGGGAGCGTGGGAGGACGGGGTGAGGCCCCGGTCAGGGCCGGCAGCTCCTTCTCCCCCGGGGCACCGGCGGCACAGCGCGATGTGGGGGCACCGGGGCACGGAGCCGGTGCAGGAGGGGGCACCACCAGGCCGGACCCCCCTCCCCAGAGGTGATTTTAGCAGCGATCCTGTTGGAAACCGACAAACCCCTGACCTTTTATAGTTGTGGGCAGATAAACGGGACCGGGAGGGATCCGGGCCCGGGGGCTGCGCGCCCGACCGGGCCGGGGGACAGCGACCCCGCCGGGGCCCGAGGCCGCTGTGGGCCCGGGGGGGCCCCGCCTTCACCCGGCCCCGCCCGGGCAGCCCCGGGGGGCCCCGGCGGGCCCTGCCCGAGGGCGGATGGAGGCCCGGGATGGCTCCGGTGCGCGCCCAACGCCCGCAGAAAGGCCCGGCCGCGGGCCTGGCGCGGGGGGAGCGAGCGGGAACCATCCCGCGGCCCCCTCCGGGCGGCCCCTCGCGGAGCGGGGCGGCCCCGCGCGCCGCCGGCCGCACTCACCCGCAGCCGCCGCCGGAGCCCTCACGGAGCCGCCGCCGCCCGGAGCCCTCACGGAGCCGCCGCTCGCCCCCCTCCGTCCCGCGCGCGCCCCGCGCCAGGCAGCGGCGGCAGTGACGTCACCGCGGACCCGGGAGTGACGTCACCGCAACGCCGCGGGGAGCGGCGCCCGCCGTGGGGCGGGGCGGGGCCCAGGCGTGAGCAATCGACCGCCGAGACGGGATCCGTGCGCCCCCCTTATGGACCCCGGGGTGCTCCATATACACCCCAAATACACACCCTACAGACAGCCCTATATGTGCCCCGTGCACCCCATATAAACACCCTATAGAGAGCCCTATATGTGCCCCATATACATCCCTATACACCCTACAGACAGCCCTATATGTGCCCCGTGCACCCCATATAAACACCCTATAGAGAGCCCTATATGTGCCCCATATACACCCCTATACACCCTATAGACAGCCCAGTATGTGCCCCATATACACCTCTATACACCCTATAGACAGCCCAGTATGTGCCCTATGCAGACACCATATAGACAGCCCTATATGTGCCCTGTGCACCCCATATAAACACCCTATAGAGAGCCCTATATGTGCCCCATATACATCCCTATACACCCTACAGACAGCCCTATATGTGCCTCGTGCACCCCATATAAACACCCTATAGAAAGCCCTATATACCCCCTATAGACAGCCCTATATATACCCCATATACGCCCTATAGACAGCCCTATATGTGCCCTGTGCACCACATATAAACACCCTATAGAGAGCTCTATATGTGCCCTGTGCACACCATATAGACACCCTATAGAGAGCCCTATATATGCCCTATATACACCCTATAGACAGCCCTATATGTGCCCCACATACCCCCTATAGACAGCCCCATATACCCCCTACAGACACCCCATTTTTGCCCCATATACCCCCCACAGACAGCCCTATATGTGCCCTATATACCCCCCACAGACAGCCCTATATGTGCCCCATATACCCCCCACAGACAGCCCATTTTTGCCCCATATACCCCCCACAGACAGCCCTATATGTGCCCCATATACCCCCCACAGACAGCCCATTTGTGCCCCATATACCCCCCACAGACAGCCCTATATGTGCCCCATATACCCCCCACAGACAGCCCTATATGTGCCCCATATACCCCCCACAGACACCCCATTTGTGCCCCATATACCCCCCACAGACACCCCATTTGTGCCCCATATACCCCCCATAGACAGCCCTATATGTGCCCCTACGGAACCCCACAGGCCCCACTCGCCCTCTGTCGCCGCCTGGCGGCCACGCCTCGCCACTGCACCCCACAGAGGGGACCCCAAACCCGCGGAGGAACTGTGACCCCAAATCCCCAAAAAAACTCCGAATCCCCCGAAACCGCGGAGGAACTGCGACCCCAAAGCCCCCAAAAGCCCCCCAAATCCCCCCAATCCCCCCCCAAACCCCTGTGTCCCCAGAGAACAGAAGTCCCCACTGATGTCAGGGTGCAGGGGGACAAGTCCTTTACTTGCCAAGGGCTAAGGCCACATTTTGAACAGGGGGGTGCAGGTGTCCCCCCATCCCCACACACACACCCACCCGTGTCCCGGAGTGCGGATTGAGGTGTGGGACCCCCCTGAGTGGGATCCCCCCTGTGTTAAGGCCACTGGGAAGTTTGGGGTGTTCCTGGGGTGGGCTCAGACGGTCACCCCTCGTCTCCAGCCCACAGGGACCCCCCAGGATGTCCCTGGAGGAGCCCCCAGGATGTCCCTGGAGGATGCAGAGCGGGGTTTCGGGGGGCTGCAGGCGTGGGCACCCCCAGGCACGGGGTGCTAGAGGAGGGTGCAGTCCAAATCCGGCCTCTGGCGCCGCCGCTCCGCCTGTGGGGACAGGGACAGGGACAGGGACAGGGACAGGGACAGGGCTGAGCTCTGGGGGGACACACCGAGACCCCCAGGGCCAGCAGCACCCCCC
This sequence comes from Passerculus sandwichensis, assembly GCA_031885435.1. Lineage (NCBI taxonomy): Eukaryota > Metazoa > Chordata > Aves > Passeriformes > Passerellidae > Passerculus > Passerculus sandwichensis. Next base: position 1,194,626 of record CM063152.1, on the reverse strand, counting down.
GGGTACCTGCGCTGGGAGCAGCTGAGGAGGAGCAGGGTGGTGAGGATGAGGATGAGGAGGAGGATGAGGATGGTGCCGCTGGTACTCCTCCTGCTGCAGCTGCCGCGCCAGCTCCAGGTCGCTGAGCACCGAGGAGGGGCCCTGTCCCTGCTGCAGTGACAGGGCCACCATGAAATCCTGGCAGGGGCACAGAGAGGGGGGTCAGACCCTGGGGGATCCAGGGTGGGACTCATTTTGTTCCTGACAGATTTTCTAAAGAAATTCCCTTGTCCAGGATTTCCTCCTGGGAAGCTGAGAAGCCTCAGCTTCTCGTGTTTTGCCGCTTTGGAATGTGCCTATTTTCTAAATTTTCTAAAAAAATTTCTAAATGTTTTCTAAAAACTCCCCTTGCCCAGGATTTTCTCCCGGGAAGCTGAGAAGCCTCAGCTTCTCGTGTTTTGCTGTTTCAGAATTTGATCTGGGGATTGTTTTTCCAACATGTGAATTGTTTTTATTTAGTGACCAATCATGGTCCAGCTGTGTCAGGACTCTGGAAGGAGTCACTGGTTTTTATTATATTTATTATAATATTTAGTAAAATATTATTTCATTATTTATTATTTAAATTATTTTGATTTGTAATATTATAAAATATTATAATAAAATATAATAATTATTATTATATTTATTATTATATATAAATATATTTGTTTTTATGTATATATATAAATACTTAAGGTAAATAATAAATATAATTATATAGTAATATATCTTTTTATATATAAAATACTTATAATATTTTATTTTATTGTTTTATATTAATTAGATCATTATTTATTTGAACAGGAATTTTAGCATTCTTGTTAAGCCTTCTGTCTGTATCCTTTATTTCTTTAGCATAGTTTTAGTATGGCATTCTATAATAAATGTAATGTAATGTAATGTAATATAATGTAATAGAATATAATATGATAATATAATATGATATAATATGATATAATATAGTATAATATAATGTAATATAATATAGTATAATATAATATAATATAATATAATATAATATAATATAATATAATATAATATAATATAATATAATATAATATAATATAATATAATATAATATAATATAATATAATATAATATAATATAATATAATATAATATAATATATCAGCCTTCTGAGAATATTGAGCCAGATTAATCTCTTCCCTCACCCTGGGGACCTCCCAGCACCCACCCCCAGTGCCACCACGTGTCCCCAAACCTGGTCCACTTGTCTCTGCTGCAGCCGGGGGTCCGGGGGGGCCGTGCTGGCCCCGGCCTTGCTCAGGGGGTGGCTGAGGTGGAACTCGGTGTCACAGAAGCAGCTGTCCCCGTCCACGCTGTGCAGGCTCTCCCACACCACCCCCTCCTCCTGCAGGAAGCCCTGGTCGGTCACCAGCAGGTAGAGGTGGCCCTGGGCACAAGGGACAGTGCCACGGACATGTTTTATAAAAAACTCCTTTTACTAGGATATTTTCTCCTGAGAGGCCTCAGGAACGAAATGTAAACAATGGTTATCTGCTGCTGTGGGATGCAACTGGTGCTATCTGTGATTGGTCTCATGGGGTTGTTTTCAATTAATGGCCAATCACAGCCCGGCTGTCTCGGACTCTCTGAGAGTCACAAGATTTTATTGTCATTCCATTCCTTTGTATTCCTTTCTGATGAAATCCTTTCTTCTATTCTTTAGTACAGTTTTAATATCTTAATATAATATAATATAATGCAATGAAATATAATTATATATATTATATATAATATGTAACTTAGATAATATATATATTATATATTGTATATTATATATTATACATTATATATAATTAATAAAATAATAATATAATATTACATTATGTATAATACACTATAATATACTGTACTATACTATACTATACTATAATAATAACATATTATAACATAACATAATATGTTATAATACAATATAATATAATATATTATAATATAATATATTATAATATAATATAATATAATATAATATAATATAATATAATATAATATAATATAATATAATATAATATAATATAATATAATATAATATAATATAATATAATATAATATAATATAATATAATATAATTATTATATCATAAAATAATAATTCAGTCTTCCGAAACCCGTGAACACCACCACAGCTGGTGACCCCGAGCGAGGAACATTCCCACAGGACAGGCGACAGTGGGCCCTGGGTGGGGGTCTGGGGGGGCCCAGAGGGCTCTGGGGAGCACAGAGGGCTCTGGGGAGCACAGCAGGGTCTGGGGGGCACAGAGGGCTCTGTGGGGCACAGCGGGTCGGGGCTCCCACCTGGTGTTTGATCATGGTGCTGAAGTGGTTGTTGCGGAAGAAGACGCCGAGCTCTCCCTCGCGGGCGCGCGCCGTCAGCTCGCACAGCCCGTGGAAGGTCAGCTGGGACGCCGTGGCCTCCAGGAACTGCTCTGCCACCAGCCCTGAGGGGACAGCGGGGACGTGGCGGGGCCGGGGGTGCCCGGCTGTGCCCCCCGGGCCCGCGGGCGGGCGGCAGGGCCGTTACCTTCGCTCACCAGGCGCGAGTCGCTGGCGTGCTTGCAGGTGATGATCTTCTCCACGAGCTGGTTGTAGCTGAGCTTGCCCACGGCCTGCACCTGCTCGGGGCTCTGCGGGGCGGCAGGGACACGGGGTGGGCTCCTGGTGGGCGTGGAGCCACAGCAGAGGGGTCTGAGGGTCCCTTCTGAGGGAAGGGAGCAGCCAGGGCAACCTCCTGCCATGGCCAGAGGAGCCTTGGGTTCGGAGCGCCATCCCAAACATCACTGAGGGCTTTGGGGTGGGAATTTCTGGGATCATCTGGACCTCCCCAAACCACAGGCAGGGACACCTCCTGCTAGACCAGGCTCATCTGGAGCCCCCAAACCACAGTCCTGATAGACCAGGCTCATCTGAACCCCCCCAAACCACAGTCCTGATAGACCAGTCTCACCTGGACCCACCTAAACCATAGGCAGGGACATCTCCTGCTAGACCAGGTTCCTCCAAGCACCATCCAACCTGGCCTCGAGCACTCCCAAGGTTGAGACATCCATCCTCAGCTCGGTCACCTTGGCCAGGAGGAGCCCCAGCTCCTCTCCAGCCCAGGCAGGGGGGCTCACCTGGGGGTCCACCAGCCAGCCGTGGTACAGTGGGATGTTGAGGAGGTCGAAGACGATGCACTCGGGGGTGTACTCGAAATCTGAGACCCCCGTGAACCTCACGTTGACGTCCAGCCCCGTGGAGAGCTTGGGCAGCACTGTCATGGTGTCACTGATGTTCTGGGGGGCAGCAGAAACACAGGGAGGGGTCACTCCTGAGGGTGACACCCCAAATCCTGCAGCCAGCAGGGTTGTGTGTTCTGGGGGTGCTCCTCACCTGCTGGAAGTTCAGCTGCAGCCCCTCCGAGGTGTCCTTGGGTTGGGTGGCCAGGATGCAATTCCCTGCGAGACAGAGGGGTCAGACACCCCCCCCCAGGGAATGTGGGGGTCCCCACTGGAGCCCCCCACCCCATTCCTGGTGCCAGAGCAGGGTCCCCACTCACCCAAATGTGCCATCAGCTCCTCGGCCGTGACCACCTCCGTCTGCGGGGGCAGCTTCACCTGGGGGCAACCAGAGCAGGCGGGGCACCATCCCATTGATCCCATTGATAACATCCCACTGATCCCATCCCATCCCACTGATAACATCCCATTGATCCCATCCCATCCCACTGATAACATCCCATTGATCCCATTGATAACATCCCATTGATCCCATCCCTTCCCACTGATAACATCCCATTGATCCCATCCCATCCCACTGATAACATCCCATTGATCCCATCCCATCCCATCCCATCGATAACATCCCATTGATCCCTTCCCATCCCACTGATAACATCCCATTGATCCCATCTCACTGATAACATCCCATCCCATCCCAGCCCAGCCCAGCCCAGCCCAGCGACCTGATCCCATTGATCCCATCCCATCTCATTGATCCCATTGATCCCATCCCATCTCATTGATCCCATTGATCCCATCCCATCCTATCCCATCCCACTGATCCCATCCCATTGACCCCACTGATCCCATCCCATTGATCCTATCCCATTGATCCCTTCCCATCCCATCAATACCATCCCACCCCATTGATCCCATCCCCTCCTATCCCACTGATCCCATCCCATCCCATTCCAGTGATCTGATCCCATTGATCCCATCCCATCCCACCCCACCCTGGGACCCCTCCCCAGGGGCTCTGGGGGTCCAAAGCCCCCCCAGCTTGCCTTCCACTGCAGCAGCAGGATGTTGATGATGGCCAGCAGCGGGCAGGGCCCGTTCTCGCCCTGGGTCACCAGGGCCGTGCGCTGCCCCTTCCACAGGATCCACTTGACAAAGTAAAAATCCCGGGGGGGCTCGGCCGGCGGGGACCCCCTGTCCTGGGGGGACCCCCTGTGCTGGGGGGACCCCCTGTCCTGGGGGGACCCCCCCTCCTTCAGGGGCCCCTTGTCCTCTGGGGGCTGCTCTTTGGGGGACCCCCCTTCCTCCGGGGACCCTTCCTCCTTTGGGGACCCCTCCTCATGCAGGGGCTGCTGCTGCTTGGGGGAGCCCCCCGAGGGTCCCTGGGGGCTGGAGACCCCCTCCTGCTGCCCGGATGGGCTTCCAGAACCTTCCTGGGAATTCCCGGCACCGGGAATCGCGTCACCAACACTGGGAATTCCACCCCTAAAATTGGGAACTGCGCCCCCAACGTTGGGAATTGTGCCCCCAGCACCGGGAATTCTGTCGCCAACATCGGGAATTCCGTGCCCTGCGCCAGGAATTGTGTCCCTAACACTGGGAATTCCATCTCCTAAAGCGGGAATTTCGTCCCTAACACTGGGAATTGTGTCCCCAGCACTGGGAATTCCGGCCCCAGCACTGGGAATTCCAACCCCAGCACTGGGAATTCCATCCCCAGCACTGGGAATTCCATCCCCAGCATTGGGAAATGTGTCCCCTATGCCGGGAATTCCGCCACCAACACTGGGAACTCCATCCCCTATGCTGGGAATTTCATCCCCAACACCGGGAACTGCACCCCCAACATCAGGAATTGCGTCCCCAACATTGGGAATTCTGTCCCCAATGCTGGGATTTGTGTCCCCTACACAGGGAATTGCACCCCCAGCATCGGGAATTCTGTCACCAACACTGGGAATTCTGTCCCCAGCACCGGGAATTCCGTCCCCACCCGCAGCCTCTCTGGGGGGCTCGGGGGTCCCCTCCTGCTCCATGGGACCCTCTGGTGCTGCTCTGGTTCCACTCAGGCTCCTGGGAATGCTCTGGGTCTGTCCAGGAGCAGCTGCATCCCAAATCAGCCTGAGGAGGGAAAATTGGGCTGGATGAGGAAAATACTGAGATAATATAAATATAATCACAAGTGTAACTATAAAGATAATACTGTAAATATGTAAATATAAATATATAATTATGTAATATATATAAAAATATAACTATAAAGATAAATATGTTTTTAAACATAAATATAAGTGTATATTTATGTATGCATAATATATATATACATATATATCTATGTAGATATATAGGTATATATACGGGGGCTAGAAATGAAATAAAATGAAAATGAAATTAAAATAAATAAATGAAATTAAATGAAAGAAAATGAAATGAAATATAATAAAAATAAAATGAAATAGAATTAAATTAAATTAAATTTTAAAATAGAATAGAATAGAATAGAATAGAATAAAATTAAATTAAATTTTAAAATAGAATAAAATAGAATAAAATAGAATAAAATAGAATAAAATAAAATAAAATAAAATAAAATAAAATAAAATAAAATAAAATAAAATAAAATAAAATAAACAAAACGCAGCGCCGTTTAACAGCATAGGGAAGGTGGATTTCCATTCCCACTCGCGGCTCCGCCCCGAGCCCGCGGCGGGGCCGGTCCGGCCGGACCGGGGGGTCCCGGGGCGGGGCCGCCCCTCGGGGTCCCCCCTTGCGCCTTTTCCTTCAGTTTTCCCCCCCTAATCCTTGTTTTTCCTCATTTTTTTCCTTCTTTATTCCTTGTTTATGCCCCTTTTTCCTTCTTTATTCCTTGTTTTTCCTCATTTTTCTCTCTTTAATCCTTGTTTTTCCTCCCTTTCCCTTCTTTATTCCTTCTTTATGCCACTTTTTCCTTGCTTTTTAAAATTTTTCCCTCCTTTTCCCTTCCTGTCTTTATTTTTTCCTCCTTTCCCCTTCTTTTTCTAATTTTCCCTTTTTTCCCCCTCCTCTCGCCCTTCTTTTTTTTTCACTTTTCCCCTCCTTTTTAACCCTTTACCTTTTCTCCTGCTTTTTCCTCCTTCTTCTCTCCTCCTTTATTCCCTTTTTTTCTTCCTTCTTCCTTCTTTTTCCTTTTGCTCTTTCCTCTTTAATCCTCTTTTATTTTTTAATTCCTTCGCGCTGCTTTCGCTCCTCTCGTCTTCCTTTTCCCCCCCCTTTTTTTTTTCCTTTTTAATCTCCCCTTTCTTTTATCCTCTTCCCTGTTTGTTTTGGTTTTTTTCACCCTTTTTTTTCTTCTTTTTTCCTCTTTTTTCCCTCTTTTTCCCCCGTTTTCGGGGCCTGTTTTCCACCCGGCTGCGGCCGCCCCGTGGGAAGGCGGATTGAGGGCGGGGGGAGGAGGAGGAGGAGGAGGAAGAGGAGGAAGAGGAGGAGGAGGAGGAGGAAGAAGAGGATTCAAGGTGGATATTTTGGGGTGCGCTCAGATTTTTGGGGGGGTTTTGCAGGGTGCGGGTTGGGCTGGGGGGGAGGGTTTGGGGGTCGCAGCGGAATTTCGGGGTGTCCGAGGGGGGCTGGGGGGGTGTTCGGGGGTTCAGGGAGGGGTTCAGGGGTCCCGGGAGGGTTTTGGGGTGAAATGAGGAAATTTGGGGTCCCCCCCGAGCCCCCCCCACCCCCGGCGCGGGGGATGCCGGGAACGGCCCCGCCCCCTCCCAGCGGCCCCTGCGGCGCGGGGGAGGGGCTGGACTGGGACGGACTGGGACAAACTGGGATTAAACTGGGATAGTTTGGGGTTAAACTGGGCTGGACTGGGCTTATACTGGGATAGCTTGGGGTTAAACTGGGCTGGACTGTGATTAAACTGGGACGGACTGGGACAAACTGGGGTTATACTGGGATAGTTTGGGGTTAAACTGGGCTGGACTGGGGTTATACTGGGATAGTTTGGGGTTAAACTGGGCTGGACTGGGACGGACTGGGATTAAACTGGGACGGACTGGGACAAACTGGGTTCATACTGGGATAGTTTGGGGTTAAACTGGGGTTATACTGGGATAGTTTGGGGTTAAACTGGGCTGGACTGGGACGGACTGGGCTGTACTGGGATAGTCTGGGGTGGTACTGGAATAGTCTGGGGTGATACTGAGCTGGACTGGGACAGACTGGGCTGCCCTGGGATAGTCTGGGGTGGTACTGGGCTAGACTGGGACGGACTGGGGTGATACTGGGATAGTCCAGGGTGATACTGGGCTGCACTGGGACAGTCTGAACTTCTGTTGGGCTGCACTGGGTTTGTACTGGGCCGTACTGGGTCATAGTGAGCTGTACTGGGTTATAGTAGGGTGTACTGAGTTATCCTGGGCTGTACCAGGCTGTACTGGGCCGTACTGGGTTATACTGGGGCCATCCTGGCGGTTCAGGCCGTGGATCAGCGCTGTCATGGAGCGCTTCGTGCTGGGGAACCGGGCGGCTCTGCAGGTACGGGGGGCAACGGGGGGCTCAGGGGGTTTTGGGGGGCTCAGGGGGGCTCAGGGGAAAGAGGGGGAACGGGGGGGATTGGGGTGCAGGGAGATGGGGGAGCACGGGGGGAATTGGGGGTGCAGGGGTGGAATTGGGGGTGCAGGAAAATGGGGGAGCAGGGGGGCAATGGGGATACAGGGAAATGGGGTGCAGGGGGGGGAATTTGGGGTTCAGGGAAATGGGGGAGCAGGGAGGGGATTGGGGGTGCAGGGGGGAAATGGGGGTGCAAGAAAATGGGGGGAGCGAGGGGAGAATTGGGGGAGCAGGGAATTGGTACAGGGGGGAAATGGGGAGAAGACAAATGGAGTGTAGGAGGGAATTGGGGAGCAGGGAAAGGGGGTTCAGGGAAATTGGAGTGCAGGGGAGAATTGGGGAGCAGGGAAATGGGGGAGCAGGGAATTGGGGTGCAGGGAAGTGGAGGAGCAGGGGAGGAATTGGGGTGCAAGAGAATGGGGGTGCAGGGGAGGAATCGGGGTTCGGGGAAATGAGGGTGCAAGGGGGGAAATGGAGGTGCAGACAAATGGGGGTGCAGGGGGGAAATGGGGGTGCAAGAAAATGGGGGAGCGAGGGGAGAATTGGGGGAGCAGGGAGGGAATTGGGGGTGCAAGGAGAATGAGGGTGAAGGTGGGCAATTAGGGAGCAGGGAAACGGGGGTGCAGTTAAATGGGGGTGCAGGGGGAGACGAGCACCCCACGGATTGAGGCCGAGACCCCCAAGTGTGGTGCCCCACTGAGGTGGCACAGCCACGCCAGGGACACCCCAAAATGTCTCCCAGCCCCATCCCAGACCCGCCGAGGGGTTCGTGCTGCAGCTGCTCTGGGGTTGTTGTTTTTTTTTCCTGTTTTACCAAAAATTAGCAAATCTGGGTTATGGCAGCAGAGAATTGTCCCAAAAATCAGAGCCTGGGGACGGGGTGGCTCCCGTGGGCGGGGGACAGGAGAGTGACATGTTTTCCCTGCTGCCGCAGGCAGGCAAAAGAGGGTGAAACGTCACTTTTGGGGTGACAAACAGCCCCAAATTCGAAAACAAATGGGTTAAAGCACTCAGGCCTGCGGGGCTGGGATGGTCCCTGGCCTCACCTGGTGGCTCAGGTGAGTTTTCCTGGAATCCCAACGCACCTCACTCACCCCAGACCTGAGGATTTGGTGCCAGAAATGGATCCCAGGCGTGCCAGGACCTGGTCTGGAGGCCAGAAACGGATCCCAGGCAGCTCCAGGGGTGCCAGGAGGGTGCAGTCTGTGGGTGCCACCTGTGACAGGTGGCTCCAGGGGCACTGACGAGGACAAGGGAGCAGTTTGGGGGATTTTGGAGGACAGGGGCCACGCTGCTGCCGTGCCTGACACCTCCCATCCCTGCAGGATCACATCCAGCAGCACCAGGAGATCCACGTGGTGATGGGCAACGAGGCCTGCGACCTGGACTCCGCCGTCTCCGCGCTGGCCCTGGCCTATTTCCTCGCCCAGGTGAGGCTCCACCGCCGCGCCAGGGAGCCCCGATGGCCTCGGGGATGCCTCCGTGGGTGTGACACCCCCTTTGCTGCAGACCACCTCGGCTCCCAAGGCCGCCTTCGTGCCCGTGCTGAACATCCCCCGCGCCGACTTCGCGCTGCGCACGGAGACGACGTTCCTGCTGCGGGAGCGGGGCATCCCGGACGCCGCGCTGGTCTTCAGGGATGAGATCGACCTGGGAGGGCTGCACCACGCTGGGCTGCTGTCCCTGACTCTGGTGGATCACCACGTCCTGCCCGGGTGAGCTGGGGGTGGCACCTTGGGGACGGCCAGGGGGCAGCGGAGCCTCGATGGACTTTGCTGTGGGGTTGGGGGGAATCCTGGACACCTCGCTCGTTTTTTGGGGTGAGATTGATCTGGGGGATGAGATGGACCTGGCACCACGCTGGGCTGGGGCTGCTGTCCCTGACTCTGCTGGATCACCATGTTCTGCCCTGGTGAGCTGGGGGTGGCACCTTGGGGACAGCCAGGGTCACCCTCGCTTGCTTTTGCTGTGGGACTGGGGGATCCCGCCTGCCTCGCTCGTTTTTTGGGATGAGATTGGTCTGGGGGATGAGATGGACCTGGCACCACGCTGGGCTGCTTTCCCTGACACTGGTTGACCATCACATCCTGCCCTGATGAGCTTAGGAGTGGCACCTTGGGGACAGCCAGGGGACAGCAGAGCCTCGCTCAGTTTTGCTGCGGGACTGGGGGATCCCGCCTGCCTCACTCATTTTTTGGGGTGAGATTGACCTGGGGAGGCTGCACCACACTGGGCTGGGATGAGATCGACCTGGCACCACGCTGGGCTGCTCTCCCTGACTCTGGTGGATCACCATGTCCTGCCCTGGTGAGCTGGGGGTGGCACTTTGGGGACAGCCAGGGCCATCCATGCAGAGCAGGGCTTGATTTTGCCGCCCAGGATGGCTGAAACTGATCCATTTCCAGGGAGTTTTTAGGGGAAAAAAAGGAATAAGGGGCTCTGGCAGGCTCTGACCCTTCCCGTTGCCCAGCAGTGCTGACGCTGCCCTGGAGGAGGCCGTGGTGGAGGTCCTGGATCACCGACCGCTGGAGCGGGCCCGAGGCCCCCCGTGCCAGGTGACAGTGGAGCCCGTGGGCTCCTGTGCCACCCTGGTGACCGAGAGGATCCTGCAGGGCCCCCCGGGCGTGCTGGACAGAACCACGGCCGCGCTGCTGCACGGTGAGCGGGGCGCGGCTGGGCACGGTGGGGCACAAAGGGGCCTGGGTGAAAATGAGCCAGGAACGTGCCTTGATGGCCGAGAGGGACAACAGCTCCTGGCCTGGATCAGGAATGGTGTGGCCAGCAGGAGCAGGGAGCTCATTCTGCCCCTGGACTCGGTGCTGGTGAGGCCAAATCTTGAGTGCTGTGTCCAGTTCTGGCTCCTCAGTTTGGGAAGGACGTTGAGATGCTCAAACACAAGGCTGGTGAGGGGCTGGGAACACAAACCCTGTGAGGAAGGTTTGAAGGAGCTGGGGATGTTCAGCCTGGAGAAGAGGAGGTTTAGAGGTGACCTTATTGCTCTCTACAACCTTCTGAAGGGGAGGTTGTAGCCAGGTGAGGTCAGTCTCTGACAGAATCAGAGGACACAGCCTCAAGCTATGTCAGGGATGGTATAGGTTGGGTATTAGGAAGAAATTTTTTACTGAAAGAATAATAAAGTACTGGAATGCTCTTCCCAGGGAGATGCAGAACCACCATCTCTGGATGTGTTTAAATAAGCACTGGACATGGTGCTACAGCCTGGTAGAGGTGTCAGGGCATAGGATGGATGATCTCAGAGGTCTCTCCCACCCTCATCATTCTGTGATTCTGTGGGGTCCTGGCTGAGCTCTGTCCCCGAGGACGGTGACACCGCGGCCCCGCTCGTCCCCACAGGCACCATCCTGCTGGACTGCATCAACCTGAGCCCAGCTGCAGGCAAGGTGACCCCCAGGGACGTGGCCTGCGTGTCCCTGCTGGAGGAGAGGTTCCCGGAGCTGCCGGCCCGCGACGCCGTGTTCGGAGCGCTGCAGGCGGCCAAGTTTGATGTCACGGGTGGGTGTGCCAGGCCAGCGGCACCCAGGTGTGTCCCCCCCCTCTCCTTGGGGACAGCGAGGTGACCTGGGATCATTGCTGGCCACCTCCCAGGGCTGACAACAGAGCAGATGCTGCGGAAGGACCTCAAAGTCCTCTCCAACGACGAGGCCGTCGTCGGCATCAGCGGCGTCTTCGAGGACTTGGAAGTGAGACTGGGGGCTCGGGGGGAAACTGAGGCACGCTGGGGACATCGCGGTGACGCTGAGACCCCTCCCCTCTGCCCAGACCTTCCTGCTGCGGCCTGGCTTGCTGCAGGACCTGGAGGCTTTCTGCCAGGCCCGTGGCTATGCCGGGCTGGTGGCCATGACCGTGTCCTTTAACCAACACCACGAGCCCACGCGCAAACTGGCCGTGTACAGCGCGCAGGAGCCCCTCCGCGGCACGGTGAGTCGGGGAGCCGCGTCTGGGCACCTCCAGCCCCGCTCTGCCCCACAGCCTGGCAGTTTTGGGGCTGCCGGGCAGGTCCCAGCCCCACGTCTGCTCCCCCACAGCTGTGCAGGGCTCTGGAGGAGGCGACGGCGCCGTCGCTGCTGCTGCGGCCGCTGCCCAGCCCCTGGCCCCGCGTGGCCGCCTACGCCCAGGGCAACGCCGTGGCCACCCGTAAGAAGGTGCTGCCCATCCTCAGGGCAGCTCTGGGGGGTCTGGGGGCTGCAGGGGGCCCCGAGGAGGAGGCGGTGCCCCCGCCCACGCCCATGAACAGCCTGGTGGAGGAGTGTCCCCTGGCGCAGGCCGTGCCCCCGCTGTGCCCCCAGGACGTGCTGGAGCGGGTCAGCCGCATCGCCGCGGGGCAGCCGCCGGGCTCCCCGAAATAACAGAGGCAGCCCCGCGGAGTTCTGAGGTCTGGATGAGAAGCTGGGGTCCCTGAGCAGGCCCCCGTGGGGTGCCCGGGTGTGGGGGGGTGGCAGCTGCCTCTGTCAGAGGTCAGCTCGTGGTTTGTCCCCCCCAGTGGCTCCCTGTGCCCCAGCGGTCCCCAAGGTGGGGTTTTGGGGGTGCCACGGGCAGGAGCTGCACCCCCTTGATGAAGGCGTTGGGGTGGGGGAATTAACGAGTTATTGATGATCTTCCTTCCGTGGGGGGCAGAGGGAGGCCCCAGAGGGTGGGTCTGGACATGCAGCCGTCCAGAACTGTCACTGTTCCCCAAGGATTAAATTCCCCTTTAAATTTCTTCCAGTTTTGGCTCTTGGCTTTTATTCAGGGACGGGGCGCGCCCCCTCTTTCCCTGGGGTGCGATCCCCTCTACAGTGGGTCAGAGGAACATTTTGGGGTGCCCAAGGAGGGGGTGTCAGTGCAGCCACGCTCCCGAGTCCAGCCCAGCCGGGAGGAAACTGGTTGTGCCATAAAAAGTCGTGAATTTCAGCTTTTCCCAGTGGATTTGGCTGCTCCCAGGAGCAGAGGAGGGAGCGAGGAGCTCCTGCACTCACCCCTTGGGCCAGCACAAGGCATTTATTTCAAGGGTGGAATGTTTTTCCCAAAAACCCTGACCCGAACACGACACAGGGCTGGAAAATCCCAGCTCCCACCGGAGCACAGGGGAAAGGCTCTGTCACCCAGCACGTGCTAATTAATATTTAATCCTGGCACTAATTAAACTATGTACACCCGCACCTAATTGCAGAGCCCTTCTCGGGTCAGGCCCTGTCCGGCCTGGGGACAACCCCAGGTGAGGAGGAGATCCCACCACGGTCCTGCCCGGGGCCACAGAGGCTGCTCAGGGAGGTTTGGGAGCTTAAAAATAGGAACAGATCCTAAAAAAAGGAGGGAGGTGAGGGTTTGGCGGCGGTGGAATGCCAGCTGGAGGCACTGTGGGCTCGGGGACAGCCGAGCATCGGGGTTGGATCCTGGCTTGGCACCAAAGCAGCGGGGTTTAAACCCGGTTCTGCTCCAAAGAATTGGGGTTTAATCCCAGTTTGACATCCAGTCCTGGTTTGACACCAGAACATCTTGGGTTTAACTCTGGATTGGCACCAGAATATCGGGGTTTAAACCCGGTTCTGCTCCAAAGAATTGGGGTTTAAACCCGGTTCTGCTCCAAAGAATTGGGGTTTAATCCCAGTTTGACATCCAGTCCTGGTTTGACACCAGAACATCTTGGGTTTAACTCTGGATTGGCACCAGAATATCGGGGTTTAAACCCGGTTCTGCTCCAAAGAATTGGGGTTTAAACCCGGTTCTGCTCCAAAGAATTGGGGTTTAATCCCAGTTCTGCTCCTAAAAATTGGGGTTTAATCCCAGTTTGACATCCAGTCCTGGTTTGACACCAGAACATCTTGGGTTTAACTCTGGTTTGGCACCAGAATATCGGGGCTTAATCCTGGTTTTGCTCCTCTGGGATGTTCTGGGAGGCATCAAAGCAGCCTCTGCACCGTGAACTGGTTCCCTGGGGAAACTGAGGCACCACCATGCAGCCCATGGGAGACACGGGAGTGGGAAAAGGGAGAACTGGGAGGATTTGGGACTCGCGGGCTGCTCCTGGCAGCTCCTGGCACGTTTCAGGGGGGTGGCTGTGTCCTTTGCAGGTGGGGCAGGAGCTGGGGGCTCCCTGCCCACGTCACCACAGCCAGTGCCTCCAGCAAGGAGGGATTTTCCAGAGGGATGAAGCCCCAAAGTCACCGGGAGCTGGGTGAGGATGGTGCTGCATAAATACCGCGGGGTTAAAGCACTCCAGGTTGGCTTCTCCTCCAGCGGGGGGGGGTCAGGCAGTTCAAGTTTGGGCTGAAAAGGCCAGGAATCTGTAAAATCCGAGAGGTTATGGGTTATGGGAGCGCCCAGGTGGTGGCTCGGGAGGGTGTTCCTCAGAGGGGAGCGCTGGGCAGGTACTCACACGCTACAACACTCGGGAGCTGCTCCACTGTCGCTCCCGGCCGCCCTTGGACCTCATCTCCTGGACAGCACCGGTCTGCAGAGAGGGGCTGTCAGCACCTGTGCCCGGCCAGGAGAGCCAGCGCCCCAAAACAACAGCCAGCACCCCGTAAAAACACCCAGCACCCCGTAACAACACCCAGCACCCCAAAATAACAGCCAGCACCCCAAAACAACAGCCAGCACCCCAAAAAAAACACCCAGCACCCCGTAACAACACCCAGCACCCCAAAACAACAGCCAGCACCCCAAAACAACAGCCAGCACCCCAAAAAAAACACCCAGCATCCCGTAACAACACCCACCAGGCAAGCCTGAGACCCAGCACCGCAAAACAACAGCCAGCACCCCAAAAACACACCCAGAAAACAACCCTGGGACTCAGCACCCCAAAACAGCACCCAGCAAACAATCCTGGGACCCAGCGCCCCACAACAACACCCACCAGGCAATCCTGGGACCCAGCGCCCCAAAACAACACCCAGCACCCCAAAGTAACCCCCAGCACCCCAAAAGAACACCCACCACCCCCAAAACAACACCCAGCACCCAACCCTGAGACCCAGCACCCCAAAAACACACCCAGCACCCCGTAACAGCACCCACCACCCAACCCTGAGACCCAGCACTCCAAAACATTCACCACCCAACTGTGAGACTCTACCACCCCAAAACAACACCCAGCACCCCAAAAAACCACCCACCAGCCGACCCTGAGACCCAGCACCCCAAAACAACACCCAGCACCCCACAACAACACCATCAACCAACCCGAGACCCAGCACCCAACTCTGATACCCAGCACCCCAAAATAAACCCCCAGCAAACAACCCTGAGACCCAGCACCCCAAAACAACACCCAGCACCCAACTGTGAGACTCTGCCACCCCAAAACCAACACCCAGCACCCAACCCTGAGACCCAGCACCCCAAAACCAACACCCAGCACCCAACACTAAGACCCAGCACCCCGAAACAGCACCTGCCAACCAATCCTGACACCCAGCACCCCAAAACAACACCCAGCACCCAACTGTGAGGCTCTACCACCCCAAAACCAACACCTACCACCCCAAAACCACCACTTGTCACCCGGATGAGAGCCCCACCACCCCGAGCCCGAGCCCCCAGCCCCCAGCCAAGCCCCCAGGGTACCATGGGCAGCCCCTCTCCCGCAGCCATGTCCCCGGAGCCGATGTGTGTCAGGTGCACGAAGTTCATGGGCTCCCCGATCATGGAGCGGTCGATCCGTCTCCTCCTCTTCTTCTGCGAGGGGATGAAGGCCGTCAAACCCCGCTGACCCCCAGGCCCCCCTCCCCGAAATGGCTGCCCAGGGAGGTACTCACGGGCTGGGGCTTCTCCACGACGCAGCAGCCCAGCTTGTGCCAGAAGTCGCTCATGCTGGCGGTGGTGGCAGCCAGCGTCCCCCCGGGCAGGGTCACTCCATGGGGACACCTGGTCAGGGCGGCACAGCGGGGAGAGGAGCGGCTGGCCGTGGGTGGGAAGGGAGAGTGATGCTTCCAGACCTCCCCAAATTAATGCTAAAGCAATTTCACATCAAGCAACAAAAGGCAGAGAGCCCCAGTAGAGCCGTGGGTCACACACAGCTAATCCTGTCATGGCAAGGGAGTCCCAGGGACCCCGAGCATCACACGGAGACCCCCAGAGTTGTCCCCGTGGCCATGGCTGGGCTTTGTCCCCCGCTCCAGGGCAGGACACAGCTGAAGGATGCTGCGGCAGGATGGGGGGGATGGAGGCAGCCATGGCAAATCCCAACTCCCTGAGCCAGGCAGCTAAAAATATCCCGGCCTTTCCGAAAAGGGGCCGGAGCTTCAGCTCTTCCGCTCCCGCTTCTGAAGAGCAGATGAGAGAGAAATAAACAGGGACTGGTGGGATTTTATCCCAGACTCCCACGGCACTGCCTGGGCTAGGCCAGGAGGTGTGGACAGGGGGTTTGACCCCCAAAATGGGGGCTTCTCCTCATGCTAAGGAGAGACAACTCCTTAAAATGTTAAGGAGCCAGCGGCACGCAGGGAACTCACCCACCCACGAGGGGCCGTGGCCGGAGCTCAGCCCGGTGCCAGCCACGGGAGAGCCCCCGCGGGCGATGGGTGCCGGAGCCAGGGCTCCCTCCGGCGAACGGGACAAGTTCCTTCCGCCGCCCCTGCGCCGGTGCCGCCGGATGGACCAAAGTCCGGCCGCGCTTCCTGCTGCCGGCGGGGAGGAGCGGGGCCGGGGGCAGCCCCCCAAAACGGGGGGCTCCGAGCGCAGCCTGGGCACGGCCCTGTCAGCGCCTCCGGCCAGGATCTGTCCGCGATAGCCCCACGGAATCGCCCTCCAAGCGGGCATTCCCGAGGGGTGGGTGCCCTCTGCGCGGCTCCCCCATAACCAGAGGACCCCCGTGTCCCCCGCCGTGTCCCCCGCTCTGTCCCTCACCGTGTGCCCATTCCCGCTCCCCGGTGAGCCCCTCCGGGAGCGCTGGCATCGGGCAGGCTGTGACACGTCCCGCCCGCTGCACACCGGCTCCGTGCCCACGCCGTGCCCCCCCTGCCAAACCCAAACCCAAACCCGGCCTCTGCCCCCGGCTGTGGGGCAAATGAGGAGGGAGCTGAGGGGTAAATGAGGAAGGGGCTGCGGGGTAAATGAGGAAGGGGCTGCGTTTCCTTCCCAGCCCGATTTCCTCAGCAAAATCAGCGCTGGGATCCGGCCGTGCAGCGGCCGGGCCTTGCTGGGGAGGTGCCCCCCGAACTCAGCACCGCAGCCCGGGCCGCTGGGAGAGCCTCGGATGAACCAGCAGTGAAACCTCCGGGCTCCGCACGGCCACGACCCCTGCCCACACCCCTCAAAGCCCCTCCGGCACCCGCCAGGGCCTCACGGCCTCGACAGGGCGGCTTTGGGCCCGGCTCCGACGGCTCTGCTCGGTTCTTAGCCCCCGATCCCCGCTTTGGGGGTCGCACGCCCTCAGCCCACCCTGAGAGGAGCCGTGGCCGCGTTCAGCCCACCGGGGCAGCTCGGTAGCCCCGGGCAGGGCGGTTTTGGGCCCGGCCCTGCCGGCACAGGCAAAATGACTTCCCGGTTGGGAAAGCACCGCCGGGCTCTGCGTCACCGGCGGGCTCCGGGCAGGGGGGTCCGCTCCGAGCCCCCCAGCACTGGGGTCACCCAGTCACGGGGTACCCTCGGGGGTCTCGGAGGGAAGGCTGGACAGGGGGACAGGGCTGGACAGGGGGACAGTCCTGGGGTGCCCCGGTTGCGGGCCCAGGACCCCCGGGATGGGCGGCAGAGTGGAAGTGACCGTCCCTTCTTTGCGAGGGACGGTCCCGGTGCGACCCCCGGGCTCCGCGGGGCTCCGGCACTCCGGGGGTCCCAGCAGGGTTTGGGGGTCCCGGTAGGGTTGGTGGGACCCCGCAGGCCTTGGGAACCCGGTGGTCCCGGTGGGGCTGGGGAGATCCGGTGGATCCCGAGAGGGCTCCCCGGCTGAACCAGCGAGCTGCAAGGGGGGTCGTCCCGCCGCCCCGCTCCCGTTCCGGTACCGATCCCGGTGCGCTCTCCGCCTTCCTACGGCGGTTCCGGGGGCCCTTCCGCGGGGTTGGAAGGGTTCCCGTCCCGGCCCGTTCCCGTCCCGGTGGCGGCCCCATTACCTGTCCCGGCGCGGGAGCGGCTCCCGGGGCCGGTGTCCGGCTCGCAGCCCCACGCGTGGCTCGGAAGTCCCGGTCCCGCTGCCGGTGTCCGGCTCGCAGCGGCCCCAAGCGTGGCCCGGGAGTGCAAGTCCCGATCCCTTTATGAGCCCCGGTCCCGGTGCTGGTACCGGTCCCGGTGCCCCGCTCGCAGCCCAGGCGTGGCTCGGGGGTCTCGGTGCCGGTTCCGGTGCCGGTGCCCCGCTCGCAGCCGCAGGCGTGGCCGGGAGGTGCCGGTGCCGGTGCCCGCTCGCAGCCCCAGGCGTGGCCCGGTGCGGACGCGGCGCAGCTCCCGCCGCCCGGCGCGGCTCGGCCCGGCCCGGCCCCGGCACAGCGCCCTCCCCGGGAACCGCCGGCACTGCGGCACCGGGAGGAACGGGGGGCCCGGTGGGAATGGGGGGGTCGGGGTCCCGGTAGGAATGGGGGTCCCGGTAGGAACGGGGGGACCCGGTAGGAATGGGGGGCCCGGTAGGAATAGGGAGCCCAAGTCCCACTGAGAATGGGGAGCCCAGGGTCCCAGAAGGAGCAACTTGGGGGTTCTTGAGGTCCTGTTAAGGCTGGGGGTCCCCAGCTGGGGTTCAGGGGTTTGGGGTTTCCAGGAGCGCTGGGGGAATGCCAGGGGACCAGGTAGGGCTGGGGGTCCCCAGCAAGTCCCAGTTATGCTCCCATGTGCCCCCGAGCCTTATTCCTGCTTTTGTGAGAACCCCTGGGGCACCTGAGGGCGTGGGAACACCCTGCAGCTGGTGTTGAGCGGTGTCACCACTTCCAGCTCGGTGCCCTTCCGCTTGCACAACATCTGGGGAGCTGCTGCCACCACCGCGGTCGTGACACTGTCACCAACACAGTCCTGTCACTGCCACCACCATAGTCCTATCACTGTCACCAACACAGTCCTATAACTGCCACCACTGCAGTCCTGCCACTGCCACCAGCACAGTCCTGCCGCTGCCACCACCATTGTCCTGCCACTGCCACCACTGCAGTCCTGCCACTGCCACCACTGCGGCCCTGCCACTGCCACTACCACAGTCCTATCACTGCCACCACTGTGGTCCTGTCACTGTCACCACACAGGAGACGCCCCTGTGTGAGCCTCAGAGTGTCCCTTGCTGTGTCGGCCCCCAAATCCCAGCCAGCCCCACTGCTCCCACTCCAGAAATGCTGAACAAGGCAGCACTGTCCCCACTCACTCGGGTCTCTGTCCCACGCCTGTCCCCAGCCATTGGGTGGCCCTGCCTGATAATACCCCAAGTGTTTGTGACCTCATTTCATTTTTTGTTTTTTTGGTGTTTGTGCTGCCAGGGAACATTGTCCCCCTTGCAGCCCTCCCAAAACCCACAGCAGCGCCCTCATTCCTATGTCCCCTTGGGGTTCAGCCCCATGTCCCTTCTCAGAGAGGGACACCACAGTTTTTGGGCTGTCACACGAGCAGGTGACACCCCAAAGAGCAAGGAGATGGGTGACATCCAGCTTCTTATGAGGCTGCTCAGCCAAACTGCACCCCACGGCCTGGGGGACCCTCAAAAACCACAGCAGCTCAACCCCTTGGAGGGATCAGCATCCTCCAAAAGGCTCCCAGCTGGAATTTTCCCTGCAAGGGTCTAATTTGGAGCAGGATGCTCTCTGCCCATGACAGTGCTGAGAGGAGGAGGAGGAAGAGGAGGAGGAAGAGGAGGAGGAGGCAGAAATAGTCTGGCTGAAAGCCGAGCACTGGCAGAACAGCTTGGCACCATCAGAAATGAGCTGCACGCAGGGAACAGGGAGGAAAAGAGAGAGAAAAAAAACCAACCCTAAAGCACCAAAAGAATGTTGATCTCAGGCAAAGCCCAGGGAGAGGAAGGCAAGGGCTGCTCTGAGCCTCTCAGGTGCATGGATGTGGCCTGTGCCCCCCAAAAAAGGTGTTTGGGGTCTCAGGGGTGCTAGGACAGACTCCCGGGTCTGAGGGGTTGCATTGGGGTTTGCTTTGTTGTCAGCTGTGGGGTGAAGTGGGGTGTGAGGTGCCCCCACCCTGGCCCTGGCAGTGACTGATGCCAGTTTTGGGTGGCTCCCTCTATTTCTAGTTCCACGTCTGGCTTCAGCCACAAAGCTGGGATATTTTTGCCGTGTGGCTTTAGGATCAAATACCTTCAGTCTCAGATAAAATATAAAATAAAATAAAATAAAATAAAATAAAATAAAATAAAATAAAATAAAATAAAATATAAAATATAAAATAAAATATAAAATATAAAATATAAAATATAAAATATAAAATATAAAATATAAAATATAAATAAAATAAAGTAAAATATAAATAAAATAAAATATAAAATAAAATAAAATATAAAATATAAATAAAACAAAGTAAAATATAAATAAAAAATAAAATAAAATAAAATAAAATAAAATAAAATAAAATAAAATAAAATAAAATAAAATAAAATAAAATAAAATAAAATAAAATAAAATATATATTTTGGGGGGTTTCTTTAAGCTAAATTTCCCCGTGTTTGACCTGCACAGCGCCCTCCCAAAGTCTGGGGGTACCACAGCCCCCCATATCTTCACATGCAGGTAAAATAAATATTCCCCAGCTCCTTGCAGACTGAAAATGATCCCCCCAACACTCAGCTGAAGGTTTCAGGAGCGAACCAGGTTTAACACATCCTCGCCTTGGGGGTCCAGCACGCAGCATCCCCGCCCCTGCCGTCCTCCCCCTCCCTCCCTCCCCGGCGCGGGTGGGAGCCGCTGACTCATCTGCCATCATCACCGCCACCATCATCATCGCCATCCTCCCCCCACGAGGAAGGGCAGCTCGAGGGGCTGCATTGCAGACCCAGCGGCTCCGGCAGACAAAAGCGACCCCGGCCGCTCCCTCCGCCCGCGGCTCCCCGGCACAAAGAGCCCGGCCCGGCCCCGGCTCCGAGCGCAGCGCTCCCGGCACCGCCCGCCCGACCAGGTGAGGGATGCGAGGATGCTCCGGAGAGGATGCTTGCTGTCCCGGCAAGGATTTGGGTGCGGGGAGGTGCTGGGATTTATTTTTGAGGGGGGAAATGAGCTACAGGCAGCGGGGATTTAAGTGGAGAAAGGTGGGTTTGGTTCCATGGGATGAGCAGAGCCCGTGGGAAATTATCTTTTTTAGGGGTGACACGCCACACAAGAGGGGTTTTCCTTCCACATTCATTCAATTTTACTGGATATTTAATTATTTACTTGTCACTAAACTCTCTTTCTCCCTCTCTTGTCACTAAACTTCAATTTTTTACTATTTGGAGCTTAAAAATCCATCACCACAACACCCATCACCATTAATAATTATGTGTCGTTTTGCTGCAAAAAACTCACTGATAGATCCCTAGGGATAAATTCCCAGGGAAGAGACTATTTTAAAGTCCTGTGGCTCAGTTTACCCGGAGGGGATGACACAGGAGCCTTTCATAGCCTCTGAGTGACATCCAGAACCTTTTAAATTTAGCAGCTGAACGCACCGATCCAAAATATGCCTGAATCATCCTTGAGAATTCTGATGTTGAGGCAGGGAATCAGCAGGAAAATGAGGATGTTTTGGGTTAGTCTGGGCTTTTTTCCCCACCTCCGGTGCCAGTCGAGGAGGTGAATGACATAACCCTGCCAGGCAGTGACTCAGCTCCACCGAGAAAAGCTGAGCCACGTCTGGTCCTGCTCTTTCCCAGTTTTTTGGTGGATCGGGGTGGGGCTGCAGGGGGAATTCTGCAGCGGGGATGGATGGATGGATGGATGGATGGATGGATGGATGGATGGATGGATGGATGGATGGATGGATGGATGGCAGGGCAGGGATGGGTGGGGTGTGGTGGGAATGCCGGGCGAGGCTCCTTCCAGCCCTTTCTAGAGGGTTCGGCCAGGGGAGGGAGGGATGGGGTGGGATCAAGGGGGAGGGGGATACACGGGGACCCCTCCTCACTGCCCGTTCCATGGGGATTCAGCGCAGGGAAAGGTGTGGAGGGGTGGAAAAAGAGTTTATTTAGGGGCTGCTCTCCCACCTCTGCTCTCCCAGAGCTGGCAGGAGGGATTTCAGGAGGTGCAGGTGGGAAGGGGTTAATGCCCACCCCGATTTCAGGAGGTGCAGGTGGGAAGGGGTTAATGCCCACCCTGATTTCAGGAGGAGCAGGTGGGAAGGGGTTAATGCCCGCCCTGATTTCAGGAGGAGCAGGTGGGAAGGGGTTAATGCCCGCCCTGATTTCAGGAGGAGCAGGTGGGAAGGGGTTAATCCCCACCCTGCCCTCCCCTCCTGTGCTGTTTCTTTGGGGAAACTGAGGCACGGAGTGACAAATCCCCTGAATCCCCCCCGAATTATGGTGCAGAGAAGGGTGTGGATAAAACTCTGGCAGAGCTCGAGCCTGCAGTTAGACCCAGCCTAGAGTGAAACCTGCACAAACCCGTGTTCTCCTCCACCATCAACTCCTTTTTAGGGGATTATCCTAAAAAGCATATCCCCTTTTTGGTGGATTATACCAAAAAATATATCCCCTTTTTGGGGGGTTATCCTAAAAAGGATATCCCCTTTTTAGGGGGTTATCCTAAAAAATATATCCCCTTTTTAGGGGGTTATCCTAAAAAGTTTTTATGGGATTATCCTAAGAATGATAGCTCCTTTTTTGAGGATTATCCTAATAAGGATACTAGGATAACCCCTAAAAAGGATATCTCATTTTTAGGGGGTTATCCTAATAAATTTTGCGGATTATCCTAAAAAGGCTATCCCATTTTTAGTGGGTTATCCTAAAAAGGATATCCCCATTTTTTGGGATTATCCTAAAAAAGATATCCCCTTTTTAGGGGGTTATCCTAAAAAGGACATCCCCTTTTTGGGGGGATTATCCTAAAAACAATATCCTCTTTTTAGGGGGTTATCCTAAGAAGGATATCCCTTTTTTAAGGGGTTATCCTACAGGACAGCATCAACACGGCAACACCTGAGATTTCTACCCACTTTGGGCCAACTCCCGCGTTTTTAGTCGAGCTTCTCTCTTCCTTTTCTCCCCCCTCGTGCCCTCCACAGCCTGAAAATGCTGGACACCATCAGCAGCCAGTACGACTCGTTCATCTACTGGAGGATGCCGATCCCACGGCTGGACGTGGCCGAGCTGGAGGGGCTGGGGCTGGCAGACCTGGCCCTCTACAAGCCCAAGGGAGGCCTGGGCAAGCTTGCCGAGCACCGGGGCAGCCAGGAGCTCTCCCAAGAAGAGGACAGTCTGCTGCAGTTCAACAGCTTCAATTTCTGGCGAGCTCCCATTGCCAGCATCACCTCCTTAGATTTCGATTTAATTTGAAGCCTTTCTCTGTCACTCCTCACCCCCCCCCCCACCGTGCTCTCTGTCTTTCTGCCAGGATTTGGTTTTGGTGTCATTTTGGAGGTTGTTGGGTTGGGTTTTTGTTTTTTTTTTTTTAGTTTCTGGGTGGTTTTGCCATTCATCATTCACTCAGCAGCTCACTGTGGCCTTGATGGCGATGGGCTCCCCAAAAATCTTCAACTCCACTCTCTCCCTTTTCCTCCTGGAATCACAACAGCACTGGGGGCGAACACGAGGGGAAGGGGTAGAAACAGCCCCTCCATTGCCCCTCTCAATTCCCAGAGGGTTTGGGAGGTGCTGACAATTTCTCAGCTCATTTCTCGAGTGCTTTTTTAAGAAACTCGTTTGTGCAAATGAGGAGCAATGGGAATCGCCCTCATTCTGCAAAAAGCCTCAACCCTCTGTGCTCCCCTGGCCCAATTTCTCAAAATTCCTCTTTGTCCCTTAACTTTTCCCTCGGGAATGCAAGGTGGAAGAGGCAGGAATGTGCTCAAGATATCAGCACAAACCTTCTTCTTGAGGAAAATAATCACTTTGAGCCTTGTGGTGTGAGCCTAAGCAGAGAAAATTATGTCCAGGAGAGTAAATAGACATGGAAATGCTCTGACT
Source organism: Passerculus sandwichensis (assembly GCA_031885435.1). Lineage (NCBI taxonomy): Eukaryota > Metazoa > Chordata > Aves > Passeriformes > Passerellidae > Passerculus > Passerculus sandwichensis. The sequence continues at coordinate 1,170,778 of CM063152.1, read as the reverse complement.
TTGCTTAGCGGGCTCAAGCCTGGGTGTTGATTGCCCAAAATTTGATTTTTTTCATCCTTTTTTTATGCCCCACATGGCTTATTCCCAGTGCTGGGTACATTGAAGGGTGATGGGTCAGAGCTGAAAGGTGTATCTTACCCACAAATGAAAATATTTCAGCTTTTCCACCCACTTAACCCTTTAAAACCAACAACAAACAATGCTGCGTTCATTCAAGTGGAAGCCTTGAGTTTTCTCCGGGGAGATTTTCACCTGCTGAGGTTTATTTCTGAGCATCATCTCAAAATGGGAGGAAAAAAACCCAACCTGAAATAATTTTTGGCTTTTAAACAGTTGAGGTTTTTTTTTTTCCTTTCCAATATTGTTTTCTGGGATTGATTTGTCTTCTTGAATGTGGTTTTTTTGGGTTTGATTGGGATGAAATGATGTGGAGCATCCCAAAATCATCCTGAGAGTTGGGGGGTATGTGGCTGGGGGCAGGCAGCACTTTAAAAAGTGCCAGGAATAGGCAAAAAATTGGAAAAAAAATCTGCATTCTACTATGAAAATTGGTTGCAGCTCTCCTGTAATCTGCAGAAATAATCAAGTGTGCTGATTTTGAACCATCTGTGTAAAACCAGAGATGAAAAATGTAAACTCTCCTCTGCAGAGCTGTTTTGACTTCTGTGTTCCCAGCTAGGAAAACCTGCAGAAGTATTTATTATGAAACTTTAAATAAAATCAATTCAAAACATACACATTCATGTGGACATGCAGACTGACATCAAGTTTTTTGGCATTAAAACGTCTCAAATCTCTTTACAGTGAGCTGGGAACTCACCCCTATGTCTTTGCATATGCTGTAGAAGACTTAAGCATGGAAAAACTAAGCCTAAAAGATTATTATAAGCACATTAAGGATATTATTTACACTTCAGCTTTTCCAAGCCTCACAGGAAAACACTCCAGAGACGAAACAGCCCCTAGAGCTCCAATTTTACCTCAAAAAAAGGACATTTTGGGCAAGTCAGGGGTAACACCTTGAAGAGGGAGGTTTGGCAGCCTGAGAGGCGCTAAATCCTGGAACTGGAAGGCACTTAGAAGGGGCAGATATACTCAAACCACTGAAATACACATATATAAACACATATTTATTTAGAAATCCCAATTATCAACGCTCCAAAGCACATCCGAACCACCCGGCCTCCTCGAGGCGCAGCCGCCATTTTATACTTGGCGCAAAAACGCCTCTGCCGGATCTAACCCCTGGAACCCTACGGCCCAACCCAACTGATTGATATCCTTCCGCCAGGGGAAACCCCTCCCCTGCCAGGCCTCTCCCACCGCTCCAGGGCGGGGAGGACGACAGGGAAAAGAAGGAGAAATCCCCGCATTCCACACAGTTCCCGCTGAGCGCGAGTGCGGCGACAGCCCGATCTTTCTGCTCCGCCTTGGAGAACTCTTTTGTCGCAGATACTGTATCCTTCCGCCGCCTCACGGGCTCGCCGCCGGAGCCGCCATTTTGTGAGGCCGCGGAGGGAGGGGCGGGGCAGGCGCGGAGCTGGGCGGGGCCGAGCGCCCTCAGCCGGGCCGGAGCCGCTGAGGGAGACGCCCGTGAGGGGAAGGGCTGCGATCTTTGGAGTCTTGAGGAGGGGGGACCCCCATAAGGGGCTTTGGGGATCCCTGTGAGGGGGAGGGCTGCGATCTTGAGGGTCTGAGGATGCGGGACACCCGTGAGGGGCTTTGGGGACCCCTGTGAGGGTTTCAGAGGGCTCCCAGTGAGGGAATGGGCTGGAGGAGCCTCAGGGGCTCTGAGGAGGGGGGACCCCCATGAGGGGTTTTGGGACTCCCATGAGAGGAGAAGGGCCACGATCTTGGGGTTTTGAGGAGGGGGCACCCCCATGTGATGGGCGCTCACCCAGAGAACAAATCCCATCACAAACATCCTATCTCACCCTTCATTCTTACGCCAGGGCAAATTCTCAATCTCTTCCCCACAGCAAACCCCAAAACCACCTCAGGTAATGTCTTATGGGACCTCGAGTGTGAAAACCTTGGGATAAAACCCCTAAGATCGCTCTCCAGTAGAGGGCAGATGGGTATTTAGGAAAGTAAAAGTGCTGAAATGTGGCCAAACACGCCCAGCGGCTGCTTCCTGCCCCTGAATGTTTTCACCAGGCGAGATAAGGGAGGAGGATCCTACTCATGGTGTAAATAAAGGTGGTTCCAGGCTGAGTGGCTTGGCCAGGGCCTGCTCCAGGTCTGGAGAAAATGGATTTGGCTGATTGCAAGAGAGGAATAATGAGAATTCCTGCCTGTGCCAAATCCAGAGTGGAACAGTTTGCTTTGCTCTTTACCGCCAGCGTTGAGAGTTTTGCTTTGTGTAAACACTGAGTAAGGAAATTCCTGGATAAGCAAATCTAAGAGGTGTGTAGGTTGCTCCTTATTTATTCTGTTTATTTATTCTTATTTATTCTATCCCATATTAAATGGAAATAAAGAGGTTTCCCGTTGTTCTTTGGCCTTTATTTTGACTGGGAAAACCCATTCGACTCGGTTCTAAGTGCAAATCCCTTTTGAGTAATCACAATTTTTCTAATAACTCATCAAGTTAATTTTTGTGTGTTTGGGGAAACCCAAATTGCTGTTTCTCTGCAGTTTTGAGGCTGCTGAAAATTTTTGGGAAGCATTTTTTGCCTCATCCTGCAAACACTTCTGTATGTGAGTAATTATTTGGTCAAGTGGGACTGTTCACCTGGGCGAATGTTTGCTTAGTAATCAGAGAGTGCTTTTGAAACCGAATTAATTTTTGAGATGCTGACATTCCCACCCAGAAAGGGCACAGGGACAGCCCTGAGAGGTGAATTTTGCATTTCCCACGAGATGGCAATCAACAACCACTTTAATTGTAACAAAACCTTTTGATTTAACACTTCCACATAAAGACTTTTCTTGTCTCTCTCTTGTTTTCAAATGGGAAAAAGGATCTTTAGCTGGGCTGAAGGGGAATCTGAAGGTGCTGAAAACTCCAGGCTTGGGCTGTTTTCACCTGCCAGCACAAATATTCTATGAAACAAACCCGCTAAACTTGCTAAATCAGGTAAAAGAAGAGAGAGAAAAAAAAAAAAAAACAGATTGCAAGGGTTAAACGAGAAGAACTTTAGGTGAACTTCCCTGTGTGTGCCTATAATCTGTTGATCTCCGAGGAACAGGATCTCTTTTTTTCCCTTTTAAAGAGGAATTGTGGGTTCTGTGCACTGAGCTTGCGCCCTTTAGGTAATTTCCTGCCCCATTCTTCCATTGAATAGGAGCTACTACGGTCAATTGCAGGAAGAAACATTGTTTTTGGGGCTGAGAAGGTTTGTTTATCTCATTTCAGTCAATATCCCCTCGCAGTGAGTGCTTTTTGGGTGATTTATTGATTTAATCCCGGTTTGAATTTAATTAAAGGAACACTGATGGATACCAATAGAAAGAACTTAATTCTTATTAAATTCTAAATGTCTGATGTTGCCATATGCAGCCCTTGATGTGCTTTAACAGTTATTATAAAAATAAATTATAATTTTAAATTAAATAATATTTTTTAAAATAAATAGTATTTTAAAATAAATAATAAACTTAAATAATTTATTTTTTAATAAATAAAAATATTAAAAATAAATAAAAACCAGATTTTGTAAATAAAAACTGTTGCAGAAGTGGATTGACTGTAACATACAAACCTGGATAAACAGTTCAGAGTGAAACTGTCCCAAGTGTTTCCTGTCCCCATGTTGAGGCTCTGATAACTCCTCGCAGAAAGCTTTCTGTTGTTTTTTTTTAATATAATCTTTTATGCTGTTTGACCTTTAATTAACTTCGACTTTAGGAATTTGATGAAGTGGAAGTTTATCTCACCCCTCACTTCTCAATTCCGTTCTCTTCCCCAAAGCTAAGCATTTTTTTTTTTTTTTCCTCGAGTCTAGAGACGAGCAATTGAAATTCTTGGAGCTGCCGGTGCCACAGCCCTGATTTGTTGGCCCCTGGTGCTTGAGTGTTTTCCTCTCTGGCACCCAGCACAGGCCAGGTCCCCGTTTCCTGCCCTGGGAGCAGGATGCAGCCAAGGGAAGGGGCAGGGAAGGAAGCTTTGCAGAGCCAGGGCTGCTCCAGAGCTTTTCATTTGTGTGCTGCTCCTTATTAATGTGCGCAAAATAAAGTTATTCAGGGCTGGAAAAGGCCTCCAAAATCATCAATCCGGCCTTCAAATGGACTTGGTGATCTTGGAGGTTGTTTGGGTCTCCCAGCTACGCCAGATTTACCCTGAAACCTCTGTTTTGCTGAGCTGCAGTGGTGTTGTTTTCTTTCTGCTAAAACCTGCTGTATTCCCACATTGTTTTCCATAATCCCAGGAGTCTCAAGCCACACACTGGAGCCTTTCCCCTTCAGTTTCTATTCAAGGAAGAGGGGAGGAAACCCTGACCCTTTTCTCTGCTCTTTGCTTCATTTCCCAAGGCAAGAGGGAGGAAGTGGTGGAAACAGAAGCTGTGGATTGTGCCACCCGAGTGCCAGGAGGAGCAGGGTGAGGAGCAGCCAGGTTCAATTCCAGGAGGAAAAACTTCCAGCTCCTGAGTGCCACTGTCCCCAGAGCAGGGTGGGCAGCAAGGTGAGGTTAATTCCAGAAGGAATTATTCCAGCTCCTGAGTGCCACTGAGGAACAGGGTGAGGAGCAGCCAGGTTCAATTCCAGAAGGAAAAACTTCCAGCTCTGAGTGCCACTGTCCCCAGAGCCACTGTCCCTGCCAGGAGGAGCAGCCAGGTTCAATTCCACAAGGAAATATTCCAGCTCTGAGTGCCACTGTGCCCAGAGCAGGGTGGGCAGCAAGGTGAGGAGCAGCCAGGTTCAATTCCAGAAGGAAAAAATTCCAGCTCTGAGTGCCACTGTCCCCAGAGCCACCTGTCCCTGCCAGGAGGAGCAGGGTGGGCAGCAAGGTGAGGTTAATTCCAGAAGGAATTATTCCAGCTCCTGAGTGCCACTGAGGAACAGCCAGGTTCAATTCCAGAAGGAAAAAATTCCAGCTCTTGAGTGCCACTGTCCCTGCCCGGAGGAGCAGGGTGGGCAGCAAGGTGAAGAGTAGCCAAATTCAATTCCAGAAGGAAAAAAATTCCAGCTCTGAGTGCCACTGTCCCCAGAGCCACCTGTCCCTGCCAGGAGGAGCAGCCAGGTTCAATTCCACAAGGAAAAATTCCAGCTCCTGTGAGCTCGTGGGGTCTGAGGGCTGAGTGTCCGTGGGGTTTCTTAAACCACACTAGAATATTTTGGGTTTTTCCTGGAAACCCAAGGCCCTCGGGAGGAGAAATGCCAATTTGGCTGTTGTCTCTTTGGCAGAGACTGTTCCTTTGTCCTGTGGGGAACATCCCAGTCTGGGATTAAATCATCCAACCCGTGAAACCCCAACCTGTAACTCCATCATTTATCCAAAACTTTGTCCTGGCCCATTAATATCAGCCTCAGCCCACCTTGTCCTGCCACTAAACTCTCTGTAATCTCATTACTTTATGAGCCAGATCCAAATGAAAGCAGGGCACAGCTCCAGAGCTCAGCTTTGTTTCCTCAAGGGATGTCATTCCTGCCTTGCCTCCTGCCGCCCATTCCTGCCGCGTGTCCCAGGGATACTCGGTTATTTGGATTAACTTCGGGGCAGGAAAAGAGGATTAGGGAGCAGAGCAGCTCTGAGAGACGGGTTACATCAGTTCTGTCTGTTTACAGACTTGCCCTGCTGAAAAACAATTTTCTAAAGCTGTTAATTATTCTGAATTATTTGCCAAATTACTACAAATCATTCCTGGCTCGGGACCCGCCAGGGAGACAAAGGGGGAACTGTTTAGGTGGTGCTACCTTCAGTCACTCACATGAGCTTTCTCCTCCCTGCTTGGCCCAAACTCTGCCTTCCCAAAGCAAAAAACTCATGTTTACAGGTTTAAAATATTTATTCTCTGGAAATTTGCAGCTCTTGCATGTGCTCAAAGCAGCTTGGGAGCTTAGAGCCAGGAATTATCCAGGAGAGCTTTCTATTCCTCTCCTTCACCCTGTCTGGGCTGGAAATTCCATTAGGGAGGCATCAAAATTGAGCTTTTTTTTTCCTCATGTGGTTCTTTTAAGATGAAAATGTTTGACTTTGGATTCTGCCAGTTCCATTGGGGTGAAATACTTGGATATTTCAGACTTGGAATTGCCTTCTAAGAGGCAAGGAGTGGAACAAAGGGTAGATGACCCAAGGAACATGAGGTGGATACTCCTGATCCTGGGGGTCTCTGTGCCAAACCTGGAGCTCAGGGATAACTTAGGATTCCCAGTAGGAGCTGGGAATAATCCAGGTCTCACCAATAAAGCAGGAATTGCTCCTCATCCCTCTTTCAGGAGGAAAAATATTTTTTCTCATTTCTCTCCCAACTTTTCAGCACTGGGAACTCTTTTATTTTCTTTGCACCTCTTTCCAACCTTTGAAATTCATCCAGGTGGGATCTCACCTACCTTCCTACATTTCCCTGTGTGCTGTGGGAGCACCCACCATGATGGCACTGCCACCTCCTATAAATCCTGGCATTTATAAAGCAAAATTTCTCTTTTTTCCTCTCTTTCTGGTTAAATCTGGGGCTGTTCCTGCTGTGCCCCTTCCTGCCATGCCAAAAAAAATTCTTTGAAACCTTGACCTGCAGAGATCCGAAACTTCCCCCCAAAATTCCACCCAGCCAGGTGATCCAGGCTTATTCTGGGGTGTCTGCATTGTTGGGAATGGGAAGAAATCCCACCCAGCTGGATTAGTGCTGAGCTGCCTGGGAATTCCAGCCTGAGCACAGACCTTGTGCAAGGACCTGCAAGTCTCAGATCTGCAACGGCAACAAAAATATTCGCTTGCTGTGTTGCTTTGGGTGTGGAAGGGATTTTTTCTCTTTTCCCCATGATTTTCTTCTTCCAAAATTGGTAGTTTTTGGATTGAGGCAACGTTGAATATTTGTCATGAAGAGAATCTTGCACTCTCAGGGAAAACTATTCTTCACTGTTTGTTTCAGGAAGAATTTGAGGGAGTTTTTCAACAAAACACCCAAAATAAAAATTTCCTTGGTTTTACAATATTTAGGCAAATATTCTGCTTCCCACACTGGCCAGTGCTGTAAACACATGGAAATCCAGATATGGCAGCCTGGGATTCTGCTTGTCTTTGGAGATACAAATGTCACTTTTTTAAGCTAAAATTTCTATTTTTAAAGAACCTTTTTTAACATGCAGCTGATCTGTATTGTGCCTTCCTCCCTCAGTTATTGCCATCCTTCTCCTCAAAACAGGTGATTTAGCCAAAAAAATCCCTTCAGCTGGGGAAAAAGGGAAGAGGAAATGAAAAATAAAAACTCCAAGGAGCTCTTGAGAATTGGTTTGGGTTATTTTGGGGGGAAATAAAGCTGAGGATGTTGTCACCTTTGGGAGGGGAATCCCCTGATTTAATTTCTGGAAATATCCATGTACCAAAGCTGACCAAAACTGATCTCTGCCTGGAATTCCAACCCAGCTCTTCCACAGAAAAACACCAGGAGCCTTTTAAGCCCAAAAGCAGCATTTTTTAAGCCCAAAAGCAGCATTTTCTTGGTCAGTAAATTCCCTCCCACGGGAGGCCAGGCTGGGCTGTGCCGTGTCAGGGATTTTCCTGCCCGCGCCATTCCTGAGAACACAGCCTGGCTGCCCTTCTCATCACACACTTTGGGGTTAATTAATTAACACACTTTGGGGTTAATTAGCCCGCTTTGGGGTTAATTGGACACGTGTTTCCCTCCTGTCTGCAGTGGGTGGTTTCAGTTCTCCCAAATCCTGCTGGGACACCCAGGAAAGGGGAGCACAGGCTGAGAATGGGGCACCCTCCATTCCACCCCCATCCCCTTCCTGGGGAAAAAAAATCTAATTATTAATTGATTAATTTGGACTTTTATCACATTGTTTTGATTGCTGAAGAAATCAGGGACACGTTCCCTGAGTGCTGGGACAACACAAGTGCTTGCTCTCCCCCTTTTCCACCAAGGGAAAATGCTTTGGAAGGCAGAAATTTCAACATTGAAATTCGTTTTTTTTTTGTTCTGTATATTTTATTAAAATCCTCTGCCAATGTTGCCCTGGCCCAGCCCTGCTCCTACACAGTAGGATGGGCTGGGCCATGTGTCCCCCTTGCTGATGTCCCCAAAGGGGGGGGGGGGGGTGACAGCAACTCCCACCCTCCCACCCCGAACAGAAAATAAATTAGAAAGAATAAAAACAAAGCAAAACCAGGGGGATGGGAGACGTGGAGACCTTGTGGGGGACACGGGGATCCCTGTCACCCTGCTGGGGGCTGTCCTGGTGACACGGGGACAGAGAGCTGGGGCGGTGGGGACCCTGCACCCTGGGGGAGGTGACAGCTCGGGTGTCCTCGAGGGTCCCAGGTGACACTCGGGGTCCCCCCAGTGCAGTTTTGGGGTGTCCCAGGAGGGTCCCAGGTGACACTCGGGGTCCCAGGAGGGTCCCAGGTGACACTCGGGGTCCCAGGAGGCTCTCAGGTGACACTCGGGGTCCCCCAGTGCAGTTTTGGGGTGTCCTGGGAGGGTCTCAGGTGACACTCGAGGTCCCCCTGGTGACACTTGGGGTCCCGGGAGGGTCTCAGGTGACACTCGGGGTCCCCCAGTGCAATTTTGGGGTGTCCCAGGAGGCTCTCAGCTGACACTCAGGATCCCCCCAGTGCAGTTGGGGTGTCCCAGGAGGCTCTCAGGTGACACTCGGGGTCCCAGGAGGGTCTCAGGTGACACTCAGGGTCCCAGGAGGCTCTCAGGTGACAATCGGGGTCCCCCAGTGCAGTTTTGGGGTGTCCCGGGAGGCTCTCAGGTGACACTCGGGGTCCCCCAGTGCAGTTTTGGGGTGTCCCGGGAGGCTCTCAGGTGACACTCAGGATCCCCCCAGTGCAGTTTTGGGGTGTCCCGGGAGGCTCTCAGGTGACACTCGGGGTCCCCCAGTGCAGTTTTGGGGTGTCCCGGGAGGCTCTCAGGTGACACTCGGGGTCCCCCAGTGCAGTTTTGGGGTGTCCCGGGAGGCTCTCAGGTGACACTCGGTGTCCCCCAGTGCAGTTTTGGGGTGTCCCGGGAGGCTCTCAGGGCCGCCCCGGTGCCGCGGGCAGCAGCAGCGGTTTGGGGAGCAGGGGGGGCTTCACGGACACCGAGCGCTCCAGGGCTCCGGGCCGCGGTCCCCAGGGCGTCGCCCCCGGTGTCCCCAGCGAGTGCATGCGGGTGAGGCCCCGCGGCGGCCCGGGGGGGCTCACGGGGGTCCCCCCCAGCGAGTGGCTCTGCGCCAGCGGCCGCCGCGGGGCCGGGGGGCTGTCGGGGGGCACGTCCAGGCGCACCGGGGCGCGGTCGTGGGGGCCCAGCGGGGCCGCGGGGCCGCGGGGCAGCACCCGGTTGGCGAAGGAGCCGCTGCCCGGAGGGGTCCCGGGCCACGCCGAGCCCGCGGGCAGGCGCTGCAGCGTCTCCTCCCGGAGCGCCCTGCCCGGCGGGCCCGGCCCGGGGGGCTCCGCGGGGCCGCGCCGGGGCTCCCGCTCCCGGGGGGCGCGGGCCGGGGGCAGCGCGGGGGGCTCGGGCTCGGGCTCGGGGCCGGGGCCGCTCCCGTCCTGCGGCGGCAGCGCGGGGTACAGGCGGGGCACGGGCGGCTGGCTCGGGCTCCGCGGGGCGCACGGCGGCTCCGGGGGCGCTTTGGGGACGGCGGGGCGCTGGCAGCAGGTGGCCAGCAGCCCGGTGGCCAGGGCGCCCACGGCGAAGGCGCCCAGCACGCAGCCCACGAGCACCGGCACCGGAACCGTCGCTTCGGCACCAGGCCCGGGGTGCCGCACCCCTGCGGGACCTCCCGTCAGCCCGGTGTCCCCCGCAGAGACCCCCCGGTGCCCCCTCCCGTCCCTTCTCCCGTTCCTGAGGTCCCTCCTGCTCACTGGGGTCCCCCCACCCCAGGGTCCTTCTCCATCCCTCTTCCCCCCTTGGCATCGTTGTCCCACCCCAGGGGTCCCTCTCCTGTCCCTGGGGGTCTCGTAGCTGTCTCTGGGACACCACAATCCCCCCCCGCCCCAAGTCCTTGGTGTCCCCCTCCCCAAACCCTGGGGTCTCCCCCCACCCCAGGGCGCTCAGACAGTGTCACTGACCGTGGGCCAGGTCTCCATCCTCGTCACCAACCCTTGTAGGCCCTGTGGGAGCAGAGCAGGGTCAGGCCAGGCCCCAATGTGTCCCTTGGAGCCACCAATGTCCCCTCCACGTCCTCCCCGTCCTCTGGCATCACCCACGTGTGCCAGAGCCACCCCATTGCCACCTGCATCCCCCCAGAAATCCCCAAACATCCCCAGTGCCCCCCGTGTTCCCCCTTGGCCTCACCTTGGCAGGTCCCGCTGATCCCGAGCGATCCCTCCATGTCCTGCTGGAAGCCACTCCTGGGACACAGAGGGGACATCATCACCCGCTGTCCCCAGCGTGTCCCCGCACGCCCCGGGAGGTCGGGGATGGGAGGGACAAAACTCACGGAAGGTCCTCGGAGAAGGGGACGCAGCCCCTGGAGGGCAGCCAGACACAATAGGGGTCTCGGGCAGCCAGGCAGCTCCTGCGGGGACACGGGGACACAGCTGCCACCCATGTCCCTGTGCCCGTGTGTGCCCGCGTCCCCTCCCCTGCCCCCGTGCCCTTGGACACTCCCATGACCTTGCACATCCTTGTGTCCCCATTCCCTTGCACATCCCCATCCCCATTTTGCACATCCCCATCCCCATTTTGCACATCCCCGTTCCCTCCCGCTCCTTTTCCGTCCCTCCCGGCCCCGCTCACCCTCGGCAGGAGCCGTGGCGGCCGCAGCGGCTCAGGGGCAGCCGCAGGAGGCACCCGGCAAAGGCCACGATCAGCTCCCGGCCCGGCAGGTGCAGCTCCAGCCCCAGCACCCGGCTGGGCACCCCGGAGCCCCGCGGGCTGTGGCACCTGCAGCGGAGAGCACCCGGGGTCAGCACAGCCCCCCTGAGACCCCCAAATTCCCATGGGCTGTGGCACCTGCACCCAGGGTCAGCACAGCCCCCCTGACACCCCAAAACCCCTTGGGCTGTGGCACCCGAGAGCACCCGGGGTCAGCACAGCCCCCCTGAGACCCCAAAACCCCCGCGGGCTGTGGCACCTGCACTCAGGGTCACAGCACAGCCCCCCTGAGACCCCAAATCCCCTTGGGCTGTGGCACCTGCAGCCGAGAGCACCCAGGGTCAGCACAGCCCCCCTGACACCCCCCCAAACCCCCAAATCCTCACAGCCCCACAGTGCCCAAGAGCCCCCCAGCACCACCAGCTCCAAAAGCACCCAGAACCCAACCCCCAGGACCACCAGGCACCCCTCAATGCCCACCAGCCCCCTCCAGCACCCCGCAATACCCCCAAATCCCCTTGGGCTGTGGCACCTGCACCCGAGAGCACCCAGGGTCAGCACAGCCCCCCTGAGACCCCAAAACCCCCGCGGGCTGTGGCACCTGCACTCAGGGTCACAGCACAGCCCCCCTGAGACCCCCAAATCCCCTTGGGCTGTGACACCTGCACCCAACAGCGCCCAGGGTCAGCACAGCCCCCCTGACACCCCCAAATCCTCACAGCCCCACAGTGCCCAAGAGCCCCCCAGCACCACCAGCCCCCCAGGACCCCCAGGCACCCCCAGGCACCTCTCGGTGCTCCCCAGCCCCCTCCAGCATCCCCCGAGACCCCCAGCCCCTCACCGCCCGGGGTCGTAGAGGCTGATCTCCTCGAGCAGCAGCGTGCTGTCCCCGCTGTCCCCGCTGTCCCCGCTGTCCCCCAGCTCTCGGGGGTCCCTCGGTGCCGGGGTGCCCCCGGGGGGCTGCGCGGCCCCGGGGCTCGGTGCAGCCGCCAGCACCTTGAGCAGCCGCCCGTCCTCGGCGCCCAGGAACAGCACGGTGCGGTTCCCGCGGGGCCCCGCGCCCGTGTCCGCGGCCAGCTGGGTCAGCCTGCGGCGGGACGGGCCTTGCAAAGCCGGGCTTGGGGCTCGGGGCCTTCCTGCGCCCTCCTGTGCTCCCGCACACCCTTCCCGGGAGCCCTGCGCAAGGACCATCCCCACCCTGCGGCGCCTGAACCTCCTCTCGTGAAATATTCCCTGTCCCCACGGCCGCTCCTACAAATCCATCACTTTTCCTAAAAGCGATAACTTTTATCGTAACTAATTCACCCTTTTCCACAGCAGAGAGGAAATAGTTCAAATCTCTCGATGGGGTGTTTTTCTTTCAATTTTTTTTTTTTTTGGGTTGTAAATGTTTAGGGGAGGGGGAAAAAAAACCACCTAATGTATCACTCTTAAAAGAAAGGACAGAAATGTGTTCCCTCATGACAGCTTGGTTAAGTGGGCTGTATAAATATAAAATACATAAATGTTTATATCTCTATATAAAATATATTATATTATATATTATTATATTATATATTATATTATACTATACTATACTATACTATACTATACTATACTATACTATACTATTATACTATATTATATTATATTATATTATATTATATTATATTATATTATATTATATTATATTATATTATATTATTTATATTATATTATTTGTATTATATTATATTAATCTCTATAAATAAATGTTATTTATATAAATATTAATTGATATTTATATATTAATGGTATAATATTATGTTTACACATTTTAATATTTATATTAAATATATAGATATATAGATATATAGATATATAAATATATGAATATATATAAATATTTATATAAAGATACCAGGTAAAAGGGCAATAATGCAGCTTACAGTGCACCATGGTGATTTAGGAAACCAACTTATTATGGCATCTCACTTCCTAAGTCCAGCCCACCCCTGAGGCCACCCTGTCTCTGAGGCCACCCTGTCCCTGCTATCACCCTGTCCCCCAGGCCACCCTGTCCCCGAGGCCACCCTGTCCCCGCACCTGGTGCCGGTGTGGGTGAAGAGGGGCCGCCCTCCCGCGGCTCCCACGGCTCCGTGCAGCAGCGGGTGCTCCTTGGCGAACACCAGCGTCTCATCGGGGAAGTCCCCAGAGGTGACAACGCCGGCAGCGGGTCCCATCCCGGCGCAGCAGCCCGGCCTGCGGCACAGCCGGTGTGGGGACGCGGTTTCCGCGGCACCCGGGGGTGTCCCGGTGCGGGCGGGGGTCCCCGGCTGTACCTGGGCTGGGGGACCCTCTCCTCCGGCACCGGGCCCCAGGCGGCGCCGCGGGGCTCGGCGAAGGGGCCCTCGAAGGAGCGCTCCACGTCCGCCAGGTAGAAGGCGCAGACGGCCGAGCCGGGGATGCTGCGGGGACAGCGGGGGGGGGGGGACAGGATGGCCTTGGGTTGAGCAGGGCCCCTCCGTGTCCCCGGGGTGTCCCCAGGCTCTGTTTCGCTGTGTGTGTCCCCTCTGTGTCCCCATGTCCCCAGCTGAGTCCGTCCCCATGTCCCCATCTGAGTCCATCCCCATGTCTCCATTTGTGTCCATCCCCAGTCCCCCTTCAAGTCCATCCCCATGTCTCCCTGGACAAGGTCCTCCCTGTGTCCCCATGTCCACATGTGAGTCCCTAATCGTGTCACCATCATCCTGTCCCCATATCCCATCTCCCCCTGTCCCTCCATCCCCATGTCCCCATGTCTGCATGTCCTCATGTCCCCACATCTCCATGTCCCAACATCCCAACATCCCCATGTCCCTACAACCCCATGACCCCACATCCCCATGTCCCCGTGTCCCCATGTCCCCACAGCCCCATGTCGCCATGTCCCTGTGTCCCTGTGTCCCCATGTCCCAACATCCCCACATCCCCATGTCCTGATGTCCCCACGTCCCCATGTCCCCACATCCCCACATCCCCATGTCCCCACATCTCCATGTCCTGATATCCCCATGTCCCCACATCCCCATGATCCCACATCCCCATGTCCCCACGTCCCCACATCCCCATGTCCTGATGTCCCCACGTCCCCCTGTCCTGATGTCCCCATGTCCCCATGTCCCCACATCCCCATGTCCCCATATCCCCATATTGCCATGTCCTGATGTTCCCATGACCCCACATCCCCACATCCCCATGTCCCGATGTCCCCGTGTCCCCACGTCCCCATGTCCCCACATCTCCATGTCCTGATGTCCTGATGTCCCCATGTCCCCACGTCCCCACGTCCCCGAGTCCCTGCCTGTTGGGTTGGGTGCCAAAGAGTGCCAGGACAGCGGGGCGCCCGTGCAGGGTCTGTGGCGGTGTCACAGCCTCCAGGACGTCGAAGTAGAAGACGGTGTCGCCGGGGACGGAGCACTGCAGCCGCACCTTCAGGAAGGACGTCCAGCGCCGCTCCAGCACCCGCGGGGACCCGCCGCGGTCATTGCGGCACACCCGGGCCACCCGCGCCACCAGCACCTGCATGGGGATGGGTCAGCACCTGCGCACCTGGGGACAGCACCTGGGCACCCTCAGGGTCACCTGGACACCATCAGGGTCACCTGGATACCCTCAGGGTCACCTGGACACCTGGGGACAGCACCTGGACACCCTCAGGGTCACCTGGATACCTGGGGACAGCACCTGGACACCCTCAGGGTCACCTGGACACCCTCAGGGTCACCTGGACACCTGGGGACAGCACCTGGATACCCTCAGGGTCACCTGGATACCCTCAGGATCACCACCTGGACACCCTCAGGGTCACCTGGACACCTGGGGACAGCACCTGGATACCCTCAGGGTCACCTGGATACCCTCAGGATCACCACCTGGACACCCTCAGGGTCACCTGGACACCCTCAGGGTCACCTGGATACCCTCAGGGTCACCACCTGGGCCACCCGGGCCACCAGCACCTGCATGGGGACTGGGTTAGCATGTGGACACCCTCAGGGTCACCAGAACCTGCATGGGGATGGGTCAGCACCTGCACACCTGGGGACAGCACCTGGACACCCTCAGGGTCACCTGGATACCCTCAGGGTCACCACCCGGGCCACCCAGGCCACCAGCACCTGCACGGGAACCTGCTCAGCACCTGGGCACCTGGGGACAGCACCTGGACACCCTCAGGGTCACCTGGACACCCTCAGGGTCACCACCTGGACACCCTTAGGGTCACCACCTGGGTCACCAGCACCTTCACAGGAACCTGGTCACCACCTGGACACCCTCACCAGGGTCATCACCTGGGCCACCAGGGCCACCAGCATCTGCACAGGAACCTGGTCACCACCCTCAGGGTCACGACCTGGGCCACTCAGGCCACCAACACCTGCACAGGAACCAGGTCAGCACCTGGACACCTGGGGTTAGCGCCTGGACATGTGGGGTCACCACCTGGACACCCTTAGGGTCACCACCCAGACACCCGGGGTCACCACCAGGGCCACCAGCACCTCCACAGGAACCTGGTCAGCACCTGGACACCCTCAGGGTCAGCACCTGAACACCTGGGGTCAGCGCCTGGACATGTGGGGTCAGCACCCAGATACCCTTAGGATGGCACTTGGACATCCTCAGGGTCACCACCCGGGCACCCAGAGTCAGCACCTGGGCCACCAGGGCCACCAGCACCTGCACAGGGACCCGGGTCAGCACCTGGACACTCTCAGGGTCACCAACACCTGCACAGGAACTGGGTCAGCACCTGGACACCCTCAGGGTCACCACCCAGGGCACCTGGGCAACCTGGGCACTGTGGCTGCCCCCCAGACGCCTCCGGGGGCACCCACAGGCCGGGCACCCTGGTGAGGGGCTCAGGAGTCTCCCCTGGCTCAGCCCCAGGGTGGGGGTCCCTGTGTGCCCCCCGTGCCCCCCGTGCCCACCTTGCCCAGGGCGCTGAGCTCCACTGCCACCTCCCTGAAGAAGAAGTAGACGTAGGGGCCGTAGGGCAGCACCTGCACAAAGTGGGGTTCTGGGGGGAAGGGGGGGACAGGGGAGGTCAGAGGGACCATCAGCTCCTGCCACCTCCTGTCCTTGTCCCACGGCCGTGTGCTCAGCCCCCTCCCCTGTACCCCCAGACTGCAGCCCTGCACCCCCCGACCCCATCCCCACGGACCCCTGCACCACTCTGGCACATCCCTCCACACCTGCACCCCCATCCGACCCCCACAGACCCCCCCAAACCCCCTGTACCCCCATCCCATCCCCACAGACTCCCCCAAACCCCCACAGACCCCCACAGATCCCTCCACACCCCCCAGACCCCCTGTACCCCCCATCCCACCCCCACAGACCCCTGCCCCATTCTGACACATCCTTCCATCCCTGTACCCCCATCCCACCTCCACAGACCTTCACAGACCCCCTGGACCCCCAGAGACCCCCAGAGACCCCCAGAGACCCCCATCCCACCTTCGCAGACCCCCACAGACCCCTTGCACCCCCCATCCCATCCCCACATCCCCCTGCCCCATTCTGCCACATCCCTCCACACCTGTAACACCTGTAACCCCTTCCCCACACCCTCCTACACCCCTGTACCCCCATCCCACCCCCACAGACCCCCAGAGACCATCATCCCATCCCCAGAGACCCCCACCCCAGCCCTACAGACCCCCCCAGACCCTCTGCACCCCATCCCCACCCCCACATCCCCCTGCCCCATTCTGCCACATCCCTCCACACCTGTAACCTGTTCCTCACACCCTCCTGCACCCCTGCACGCCCATCCCACCCCCACAAACCTCCTGTACCCCCATCCCACCCCCAGAGACCCCCATCCCATCCCCATAGACCCCCCATAGACCCCCGCAGACCCCCATCCCACCCCCCAGACCCCCCAGAGCCCCCATCCCATCCCCACATCCCCCTGCCCCATTCTGACACATCCCTCCACACCTGTAACACCTGTAACCTGTTCCTCACACCCTCCTACACCCCTGCACCCCCATCCCATCCCCACAGACCCCCCCATAGACCCCCGCAGACCCCCATCCCACCCCCCAGACCCCCCCAGAGCCCCCATTTCGGGGTACCCTGCAGCCAGCGGGAGCTGTACTTGAGGGTGCGCAGGGGAGCCTGCCCGGGGCTCAGGCTGCGGTAGATCACGGCGTCGCTGGCCTGGAAATCGGCCACGGTGGCCGAGTACAGGCTGCCATCTGCGGGGGGGGGGCACACCGGGTCACCCCCGTGCCCTCCCGGACCCCCCCGTGCCCCCCCCGTGCCCCCCAGCACCCACCGACAAAGAGAGCCACGACGCTTTGCTTGGCATCGAAGGGACACCGCGCCTGGCCGCTGACCTCGTCACCCTGCTGGGCCAGGCTGCTCACCTGGGCGGGGGGACACGTCCAGAGGCCGTGAGACCCCTCCCCAAACACTCAGCACCCCCCTTGTGCCATCCCCAACCCCATCGGGGTCCCCCCGGTGCAGTTTTGGGGTGTCCTGGGAGGGTCTCAGGTGACACTGAGGGTCCCAGGAGGGTCTCAGGTGACACTCGGGGCCCCCTGGTGAAGTTTTGGGATGTCCTGGGAGGGTCTCAGGTGACACTTGGGGTCCCCCTGGTGACACTTGGGGTCTCGGAAGGGTCTCAGGTGACACTCGGGGTCCCCCTGGTGAAGTTTTGGGGTGTCCTGGGAGGGTCTCAGGTGACACTTGGGGTCCTGGGAGGGTCTCAGGTGACACTTGGGATCCCCCTGCTGAAGTTTTGGGGTGTCCTGGGAGGGTCTCAGGAGACACTGAGGGTCCCAGGAGGGTCTCAGGTGACACTCGGGGTCCCCATGGTGCAGTTTTGGGGTGTCCCGGGAGGGTCTCAGGTGACACTCGGGGTCCCCATGGTGCAGTTTTGGGGCATCCCGGGAGGGTCTCAGGTGACACTCGGGGTCTCGGGAGGGTCTCAGGTGACACTTGGGGTCCACCTGGTGCAGTTTTGGGGTGTCCCGGGAGGGTCTCAGGAGACACTGAGGGTCCCAGGAGGGTCTCAGGTGACACTCGGGGTCCCCCTGGTGACACTTGGGGTCCCAGGAGGGTCTCAGGTGACACTGAGGGTCCCAGAAGGGTCTCAGGTGTCACTCGGGGCCCCCCGAGCTGCACCTCCGCGCTCTGGGAACTGCCCTGCTGGGGCTGAGACCCCCAGGACCCCCCCCCTCATTCCGGGGGTCCCCCCACCTGGTACGTGCGGCACAGGGGGCTGAAGGCGTTGGTGCCACAAGCCAGGAGGGTCTCGGCGTCGCGGGGCACCAGCACTCGGATGTAGTTGTGACACTCGTCCTGTGAGGGTGGCACGGGTGACCCTGGTGCCACCGCATCAAAGCCCGCGCCCCAAATTCCCAAATCCCCGCACCCCAAATCCCCTCACCTGCCGCCGGCCCCGCATGGCGCAGTTCTGCCTGTCCCGCGTCTCCCAGGTGAGGTGCTGCCAGGTGAGATGTGCCAAGGGAGGGTGGGCACGGGCACCCTCGTGCGTCCCCCTGCGTGCCCCCTGTGTCCCCAAGGGTCGCTGTCCCCGTGCCCCCTTACCCGCTCCGGGTACAGCGTCCCCTCGTCCCGCCGCAGGTCGAAGGCGTAGATGTGGTCCCTGGAGGGGGGGGGTGAGTGTGCAAGGGGGCACGGGGGTGTGCGAGGGGCACGGGGGTGTGCAAGGGACATGGGGTGTGCGAGGGGACACGGGGGTGTGCGAGGGACATGGGGGTGTGCGAGGGGACATGGGGTGTGCAAGGGGACACGGGGACAACACGCACAGGGGGTGTGCAAGGGGACATGGAGGGAGTGTAAGGGACACGGGGATGTGCAAAGTGACAGGGGGCGTGCAAGGGGACATAAGGGGCGTGCAAGGGGACATAAGGGGTGTGCAAGGCACACGGGGACGACACGCACAGGGGGTGTGCAAGGGGCACAGGGGTGTGCAAGGGGAAACACAGGGTGTGTAAGGTGGCACAGGGGCGTGCAAGGGGACATAAGGGGTGTGCAAGGGGGCACGGGGGTGTGCGAGGGGACATGGGGTGTGCAAGGGACACGGGGGTGTGCGAGGGGACACGGGGACAACACGCACAGGGGGTGTGCAAAGGGACATAGGAGGTGTGCAAGGGACATGGAGGGAGTGTAAGGGACACGGGGGTGTGCAAAGTGACAGGGGGCGTGCAAGGGGACATAAGGGGCGTGCAAGGGACACAGGGACGACACGCACGGGGGGACAGCGCGGGGGTCACGCACTGACAGGGGCGCAGGAGCGTGCAAATCCTCGCACAAGCCCGGCTAAGGGTGCCCCGCACCGGGGCCGTGTCCCGGCGCACCGGGCGCTCACCGGGCGGCCACGAAGAGCGTCCCGTTGAGCCGCAGCATCCGCTGGAAGTCCAGGCCGAGCCGCGCCGTGCCGTTGTCCCCCCGGAGCCCCGCGAAACGCGGGTACGCGGCCGTGGCTGCGGGGCGGGGGGACACGGTGAGAGCCCGGCAACCCCCGGGACCGGGGGCTGAGAACGGGGACCGGGGTCTGAGAACGGGAACCGGGACCGGGGTCTGAGAACGGGAATCGGGACCGGGGTCTGAGAACGGGAACCGGGACTGGGACTGAGAACGGGAACCGGGGGCTGAGAACGGGAACCGGGACCGGGGGCTGAGAACGGGAACCGGGACTGGGGTCTGAGAACGGGAACCGGGACCGGGGTCTGAGAACGGGAATTGGGATTGGGACCGGGACTGAGAACGGGAACCGGGACTGGGACTGGGACTGAGAACGGGAACCGGGACCGGGGGCTGAGAACGGGAACCTGGACTGGGGTCTGAGAACGGGAATTGGGATTGGGACCGGGCTCTGAGAACGGGAACCGGGACCGGGACTGGGACTGAGAACGGGAATTGGGATTGGGACCGCGGTCTGAGAATGGGAATTGGGATTGGGACCGGGGTCTGAGAACGGGAACCGGGACTGGGATGGGCTGCGGGAGCTGCAGTGGGGCCAGGGCTGGGGGCAAGGCAATGGGGCAGGACTGGGATCAGAATTAGGGTTGGGGGCTGAGACTGGGGTCGCGATTGGGGCCAGGATTGGGGTCGGGATTGGGGCTGGGATTGGGGTTGAACTGGGATGGAAGCTGGGAATGGGGCTCGGATCGGGACCAGCATCAGAACTGGGATTGGGATTGGGGCTGGGACAGGGATTGCAGCCAGGATCGGGACCAGAATCGGGGCTGGGATTTGGGGGTGGGATTGGGATTGGGATTTGGGGGTGGGACAGGAATTGCAGCCCCCCCATCCCAGGGCCGCCCCCCAGCCCCGCTCACCTGCCAGCCCCACGGTGCTCCGAGCCACCAGGTCCCTCGGGAAGGACTGGGCGAGGGTCCCGGTGAGGAGGAGGAGGAGGACGAAGAGCAGCGGGACCCCCGGCATCGCGGGTGGGGCTGGGAGCGACCCCCCCGCCCCGCCCCGGGCTGCGAGCGGGGGGAAACTGAGGCACGGGGAGGAGAGGGGGAGTGGGGACAGTGTGGGGACAGCGCTCCCAGTGTCCCCAGTCCTCTCAGTGGTCCCCGTTTCCCCCTGCTCCAGAGTTCCTGTCCCAAAGTCCCCAGTGCCCCCGTCCCAGTGCTCCCAGTGCTGCTGCCACCAGCGCCGGGACTTTTCCCCAGCACCCCCAAACACCCCCCCTACACCCCGACCCCGCACCCCAAATACCCCCCACGACAGCCTCACAACACTCAGCGTCCGACCCAAAGCCCTAAAACACCCCCAAAACCCTAAAACACCCCCAAAACCCTAAAACACCCCAAAACCGCCCGTCCCCAAGCTCCATGGCCCCATTCAGTGCCCTACACACCCCCTGCCCCAGCACCCCACAACACCCAGCCTGCACCCCAAAACTACGCCAAAACCACCCCAAACCTACGCCAAAACCACCCCAAACCTACCCCAAAACTACCCCAAAACCACCCCAAACCTACCCCCTGCCCCAAGACTCCACAATACCCAGCCTACACCCCAAAACTACCCCAAACTCACCCCAATACCACCCCAAATCACCCCAAACGCAGCCCCTGCCCCAGCACCCCACAACTCCCAGCCTGCACCCCAAAACCCACCCCAAAACCACCCTAAACCCACCCCAAACCCACCCCCTGCCCCATCACCTCACAATACCCAGCCTACACCCCAAAACCCACCCCAAAACCACCCCAGAATCACCCTAAACCACCCCAAAACCACCCCAAAACCACCCCTAAACCACCCCAAATCACCCCAAACCCACCCCCAGCCCCAACACCCCCCCAACCCCCGCCCCTCCCGGACCCCCCGGCGCTCGGTACCGGCTCCGCTCCCCGCTCGGTGCCGAGCGGCTCCGCCCCGGAACGGGCCGGGACCGGGCACCGGCCGGAGCGGGGGCCGCTGGGGGGCGGGACCGGGGGACCCCCGTGGGGACGGCGGAGCCCCCGGGGCCGCCCTATAGATAGATAGGCGTTAATCTCCGTTAATGAGATGATCCTCATTAACTGCCGAGCCCGGCGGTGGGGGTTGGGGGGGGTTTTGCACGCGCGTGTGCGCGGCTGTGACACCCCCCCCCTCCCCCCCCCCCTCCGGTGCGCGCTCCCGCGTGTGTAACCGCCGGGCGCGCGCACCGGTGCGGCGGCCGCCCCGTGTGTGTCCCTTCCGTGTGTCCCCTCCGTGTGTCCCCTCCGTGTGTCCCCCTCTGTGTCATCTGCACCGTGGTGTGGTCACCGAGAGTTACTGGGAGTTACTGGGACGTACTGGGAGCATTGAGATCCCCCCCCGCCCCCGTGTCCCCGCTCAGGCTGCGCTGTCCCCGAGTGTCACCCTGTGGGGACACGGCAGGGCTGGGGGACGCTGGGGACACCCCTGAGGTTCGGGGAGGGGTACCGGGGGTCCCGAGGGGGCGGGCACGGGGTGACATCTGCTGGCATGGCCGGGGATGGCACCGCTCGGGGACACGGGGGGGCGGTGTCCCCTCGGAGCGATGGTGGCAGCCCTGGGGACACGGCGGTGTCCCCCCGGAGCGATGGTCGTGTCCCTGAGGGGTGGCAGGGGACAGTGTCGCCAGTGGGGGAAGGCGGAGGACACGGACACACACAGGACAATCGGGGACACACACAGGACACGGGGGACACAGACAGGATACACGGGGGGACACACACAGGATAGATGGACACACACAGGACACAGACAGGACACAGACAGGACACTGGGAACACATGGGACACGCCCAGGACACGGGGGAGCACGCACATGACACGGGGGGACACATGGGACACAGAGGACACAGGACACATGGGGGACACATACACAGGAACACGGGGGACACAGACAGGACAGAGGGACACACACGGGACACGGGGGATACAGGACACACGGGGGACACACGGGGGACACACAGAGGACACGGGGGACACACGGGGGACACCCATAGGACAGAGGGACACCCACAGGACAGAGGGACACCCAGAGGACAGAGGGACACCCACAGGACAGAGGGACACACAACCGTCCCCAATCTCCGCTCCCCTCCCGAGGGCGGCGCCATTCCCGGCGGTTCCTGCAGGGGGCGCAATCCCCGGCTCGGTTCAGGCCCCGCCCCCAGACCGCGTCAAGCCCCGCCCACTCCCCCGGAGGCCCCGCCCCCCGTCATGGCGGGCGCGCGCGTGCTCGTGCACGTGCGGCGCGCGGGGGCGGGGGGGGCGGCGGCGTTCGGGCAGGTCCGGGGGGGACCGGGAGGGACCGGGGGGGACCGGGGGCAATGGGGGGGTCTGGGGGCAGTGGGGGGGGTCTGGGGACCATGGGGGTAACGGGGGGACAGTGCAGGGCAGGGGGAGCGGGGACAGCGCGGGGACGGGGACGGGGACAGTGACAGCGCGGGGACCGGGACAGTGACAGCGCAGGCACGGGGACAGTGACAGTGACAGCGCGGGGACGGTGACAGCCGTGTCCCCGCAGAGTGTCACCGGCGTGTTCTGCCCCGCGCACACCGACGTGGCCCTGGTGAGCTGCGGGCTGGAGCGCGGCCGCTTCCTCATCTCCGATGTGCCCTTCCCCGGCTCCACCGCCACCGTCCTCAAGGTGCCGCCAGCCCCGGTGTCCCCCCGCTCGGTGTCGGAGCCACGGCAGCCCTGACGTGCCGTGTCCCCGCAGAGACCCCCGTTCTGCCCCGCCAAGCTGGGAGGGGACGCGCCGGGTGAGCGGGGGGGACACGCGGGGGTGACAGCGGCGGTGGCCGTGCTGCTGGAGGCCACCTGCGGCCACGTCCTGCTGACCCGCCGGGCCACCACCCTGCGACACTTCCCCAACGTTTGGGTGCCACCAGGTGAGCGCAAGGACGGGGACGGCAGCTCTGGGTGGGGGGGACAGATATTTTGGGGTCCCCTGACCGCTGTCCCCCCACTCAGGTGGGCACTTGGAGCCAGGAGAAGAGGTGAGGTGACCCCGCGGGGAGGGCAGGGGGTGCCCAGGTGAGTTGGGGACACCTGTGACACCCCGACCCTCCCAGCTGGTGGCCGCGGGGCTGCGGGAGCTGGCCGAGGAGACGGGGCTGCGCCTGGAGCCCGGAACCTTCTCGTGGCGCCTGCTCGGCCTCTGGGAGGTACCGACCCCTCCCCAAAGCGGGGCTGGGCGGGGGGTGACACCCCCGGGTGGCCGCTGTGTCCCACGGGTCACCCCCGCTCCCCGCAGTCGCTGTTCCCCCCCTCGCTGAGCTGGGGGCCACCGCGGTGCCACCACATTGTCACCTACCTTGGGCTGCGCTCGGCCGAGCCCCGCCAGCGGCTGCAGGTGGGGACAGCTCCGGTAGGGGGGCACCTCCGGGGGTGGGGGACACCTCTGAGAGGGTCCCTTCGCGGGTGGGGGGCACCTCCGAGGGTGGGGGGAACCTCCATGGGGGTCCCTCAATGCATGGGGGGCACCTCCGAGGGTGGGGGGCACTTCCAAGGGGGTCCCTCAATGGGTGGGGGCCCCTCTTGGTACTGCAGTCCCTCTCTGAATTAGGGTCTCTCCGAGGGTGGGGGTCCCTCATGGCCGGGCTGTTCCTCCCCTGGAAGCCCCTCCTGAGGCTGGGGTGCCTCCGAGGCTGGGGGTCCCTATGGAGGTTGGGGTTCCCCCCGCCGTGGGGGTCTCTCCCTCCACGATGTCCCCATGCCCAGGCCCGGCTGTGCCCGAGCCCAGCTGAGGTCAGCGCCGTGGCCTGGCTGGAGCCTCCGGTCCTGGAGGCCATCGCTGCCACCGAGGATGGAGCCGAGGGACCGGGATTGGGATCAGGACCGGGATTGGGATCGGGACCGGGATTGGGATCGGGATCGGGACCGGGATCGGGATCACTCCCCAGCGAGCTGCCGGCCACCATAGGGTGAGACCCCCGCTGCCACCCTGGGGACAGCGACACGAGGCCGCCCAGCCCCGTTCCTGACCCCGTTTCTGGCCCCGTTCCCCGGTGCAGGATCACGGAGCTGAGCCCCGACGGCCTCCGCAGCTCCCGGATCGCCACCGGGACCCTCCTGCGCCGGGCCCCGGAGCGCGGCCCCGACCTGGAGCGCGTCAGCACCGGCACCAAATTCGCGCTGGGCCGGTGGCGGGCGGGGCCCGGCCGGGGGCGGGAGCGCGAATAAAATCCCAGCGGGACCCAGACCCGTCCTGGAGCGGGGTGTGCGTGGGGTCGGGGGGTTCCGGGGGAATGGAGAGGGTGCTCACCGTTCCCCGGGGTGTGGGGATGGAGACACGGGATGGGACACGGGATGGAGACACGGGATGGGGACAGGGGATGGGATACAGAATGGGACATGGGATGGGACACGGGATGGGACACAGGATGGGGACACAGGACACAGAAAGGGACACAGACTGTGACACGGCCACATGTGTGTCACAATTTCCCGGTTTAATGCCACAGCCCCGCTCCCGCCTCGGCCCGCAGGATCCGCAGCAGCGCGGCGTGCACGCCCTCGTCCATGAATCCCTGCCGAGGAAGGAATGTGGATTTTACCAGAATCCCACCCAAAACTGTGTCCCCACCCCCCCAGAGACCCCGGGCAGGGCCGGGGGGTCCCACCTGGGCAGCCTGCAGGAGGTGGCTCCGGTACACGGCCACGGTGTCCCGGTGCTGCTTCTGCTGGACCTGGCGGGCACAGGGTGGCACTGGGTGACTCGGGGTGACAGGAGGTGACAGAGGGTGACACGGTGTGACACCGGGCGCTGTCCTCACCTCCAGCTGCAGCTGCAGCCGGGCGCTCCTGCCCCGCAGCCCCAGCACCTCGGCCGAGAGTTTCTCCGTCTCCACCAGCAGCTGCTTCAGCTGGGGGGGCAAAGTTGGGGCAGAATTGAGGGGCTGGGGGGGGGTTGGTGGCTCTCAGTGCCCCCCAGAGCCCCCTTGGTCCCTGCCAACCCCCAAAGGCCTTCTCAGTTCCTCCTGAGGTTCCCCCAAATGGGGCTGGGAGGGGGAAAAGGATGGGATGGGATGGGATGGGATGGGATGGGATGGGATGGGATGGGATGGGATGGGATGGGATGGGATGGGATGGGATGGGATCAATGGGATGGGATGGGATGGGATGGGATGGGATGGGATGGGATGGGATCAATGGGAACAATGGGGTCAATGGGATGGGATTAATGGGATCAATGGGATGGGATGGGATGGGATGGGATGGGATGGGATGGGATGGGATGGGATGGGATGGGATGGGATGGGATGGGATGGGATCAATGGGATGGGATCAACGTGATCAATGGGATCAGTGGGATCAATGGGATCAGTGAGATGGGATCAAAGGGATGGGGCTGCAGATGATGATGGGAACAACGGTGGGAAAGGGATGATGATGATGATGATGATGATGATGATGATGATGATGATGATGATGGAAAGAAGACGGGGATGGATATAGGAGGGACATGGGGATGGATATGGGAGGAAGAAGAAGACGGGAAGGGGTCAGCGATGGGGACAAGGATGGCAGAACGATGATGACGGGAATGGGAACGGAACTGGCGCTGGGAAGGTCCCGTCCCCGTCCCCGTCCCCGTCCCGGTCCCGTCGCTCACCTTCCCGTCCTTGTCGCGGCAGGCGCGCTCCAGCCGCCCCGCGCGCTCCCGCAGCGCCGCCACGCTGCGCTCCAGCCCCTCCGCCGTGCCCCGCAGCTCCCGCAGCTCCCGTTCCCTCCCGGCCGCCCTCTCCTCGGCCGCCGCCGCCGCCTCCCGCCACCGCTCCGCCTCCGAGCCCGGCGGGGCCCCGGCGGCGCCGCGCTCCGCGCCCCGCGCCTCTCCCGCTTCTCCCGGTTCCGTCCCGTCGTTCCCGGGGCTCTCTCCGGCCTCTCCCTCCTCCATCTCCGTGACGAGCTGCAGGGCCTCGTGCTGCGAGCGCACCAGCGCGTCCAGCCGCCGGTGCAGGTCCCGGAGGATCCCGGTGCCGGTGTCGCCGCCCGCCTCCCGCACCCGCGCCCCGAGCCCGTCCCGCAGCGCCCGCAGCTCCCGGCGGAGCCGCCACGCCTCGTCCCGCGTACCGGGATCCTCCCGCAGCTCCCGCAGCTCCCGCTGCAGCCGCTCCCGCTCCCGGCCCAGCCGCGCCAGCTCCACCAGGAGCTTCCCGTTCCCCTCCCGCAGCTCCAGCAGCTCCTTCTCCATCCCCCCGCCCTCCCTCGGCATCTCCTCCCGGTGCTTCCCGCCCGGAGCTGCCTCCGTGCCGTTCGCCGAGCACCGGCGGAGCCTTTCCAGGAGGGTTCGGGATCCCTGGAGCATCCTGGCGTGGATCTGGTCCTGCTGCTCCAGCGCCTGCTCCAGCCCGGCCGCCAGCTGCTCCCAGGCCCGCGGGGAGCGCTCGGATTCCCGGCGCAGCTCCCGGCTCCGGGAGAAGGCTCCGGCCTTCGCCTCCCGCATTTTGGAGCACTCCTCCCCCAGCCAGGCCAGGAACGGGATCAGCGCCGGAGCCTCGGAGCTGCCCTGTCCTCCTCCTCCTCCTCCTCCTCCCCACTCTTCGTCCCTCGTCCTCTTCCTCAGCTCCGCTACGCGCCGGGCCAGGAGCTCCAGGCAGGCGCCGTCATCCTCCTCATCCTCCTCATCCTCCTCATCCTCATCTTCCTCCCGTCCCGGCAGGAGCCGCACGAGCTCCCGCAGCCGCCGCCGGACGCCCTCGGCAGCTTCCTCCATCCTCCGGCATTCCAGAGTCTTCCTCGCCAGCTCCTCCCGCAGCCGCCGGGCAGCGCGTCCGTCCCGCTGCTCCTCTTCCTCCTCCTCCTCCTCCTCCTCGCCCCGGATTCCCACCTGTCCAGTGCCGTTCTCTGCAGGAGGGAACAACACGATCCCGTTTTCCCGATTCTTCTCTATTTTTTCCCATTTCCCCCCAATTTTTTCCTTTTTTTGGGGGAGGGAGATCCAGGAGGTCTCACCTGTCCTGGGGACCTTCTGGAGAGCCCAGCTCGGGGCCTCCCCGGTGACATTCCCGGTGACATTCCCGGTGACATTCCCGGTGTCATTCCCGGTGTCCTGGTCCCCCTTGTGGCCCTGCAGCAGCTCGGCCACTTCCAGGCCGCCGTGAGCCAGGGCCAGCTCCAGGGCTGTCCTGAGCCGGGGAGGTGACACCGAGGGACAGGGGATGTGACATGGAGGGACAGGGGATGTGACACGGAGGGACACGGGGATGTGACATGGAGGGACACAGGGATGTGACACCGAGGGACAGGGGATGTGACACTGAGGGACAGGGGGATGTGACACCGAGGGACAGGGGGATGTGACACGGAGGGACTGGGGATGTGGCACCGAGGGACACGGGGATGTGGCACCGAGGGACAGGGGATGTGACACCGAGGGACACGGGGATGTGGCACCGAGGGACACGGGGATGTGACACGGAGGGACAGGGGGATGTGACATGGAGGGACACGGGGATGTGGCACCGAGGGACACGGGGATGTGACACCGAGGGACACGGGGATGTAACATGGAGGGACACAGGGATGTGGCACTGAGGGACGTGGAGATGTGACACCAAAGGACACGGGGATGTGGCACCGAGGGACACAGGGATGTGACATACAGGGACACGGGGATGTGGCACCGAGGGACACAGGGACAGTGAGCAATGGCAGAGGGTGGCACAGGGGCAGCCTGCGATGGCACCATGACACAGTGGCACAGGTGACTCCCATCCCTTCCCCGCATCGGTGACACCACAGAGCGATGTCCCCAGGGCATCCCAGTGTCCCCGGTGTCCCCAGTGTCCCCGGTGTCCCCTGTCACCCACCTGCCATCCCTGTCGGCCAGCCCAGGCTCGGCCCCACGCTGCAGGAGCTGGGCACACACAGCCACGTGGTTCCCCTGCGCCGCCAGCATCAGGGGGGTCTGGCCGTGCTGGGGGGACACGTGGGGTGACCAGCAGCCCTCGCTGTCCCCTGCCACCCCCTGCCGTCCCCCTGTCCCCACTCACGGCGTCGGGCGCGTCCAGCAGGGCCTCGTGGTCGCAGAGCAGGAGGACGCTGGAGGCGCAGCCCGAGGAGGCTGCGGGGGGGACGGGGTCACTGCAGGGACTCTGGGGGACCCCTCTGGTGTCCCCCAAATCCCGGGGTGTCCCCGTGTCCCCCCCCTCACCGGCCCAGTGCAGCGGTGTCCGGTTCTGCCCGTCCACGTGGCGCTCGTTGGCTCCGTGCTGGGGGGACAGCGGGAACGGGATTGGGTTGGGAATGGGAATGGGAATGGGAATGGGAATGGGATGGGAATGGGGATGGGAATGGGATTGGGAATGGGAATGGGATGGGAATGGGGATGGGAATGGGATTGGGAATGGGAATGGGAATGGGAATGGGAATGGGAATGGGAATGGGAATGGGATTGGGAATGGGATTGGGATTGGGAATGGGATTGGGAAATAGGGTTGAGAATGGGGTTGGGAATGGGATGGGATTGGGATGGGAACGGAATGGGATAGGGAGTGGGAATGGGAATTGGATTGGGAATGGGAACGGCCCCCTGACTCCAGCCCTGTCCTCGTCCTCATCCCCGTCCTTCTTCCCTGTCCTTGTCCCCATCGCCACCTCCATCCTCATCCTCCTCTGCATCCCCACCGTGTCCTTATCCCTGTCTCTATTCTGGTCTCCATCCCTGATTTCACCCCCAGCTCAATCCCAATCCAGTTCCTGTTCCCATTCCACTCCTATCCCATTCCCATCCCATCCAACTCTAATTCCCAATCCAATTTCTGTTCCCATTCCCATCCCCGTACCTGCAGCAGCACCTTCACGCACTGGGGCTGGCAGGCGATGGTGGCCAAGTGCAGGGCGGTGCTGCCTGTGGGGACAGGACGGGCTGGGGACACTCCTGGGGACACCTGATCCCCTAAGGGACACTCCCCTCCATCGAGGGACACTCCTGGGGACACCTGATCCCCTAAGGGACACCCCCAGGGGACACCCTGCTCCATCAGGGGACACTCCTGGGGACACCTGATCCCCTAAGGGACACCCCCTCTGTCAGGGGACACTCCTGGGGACACCTGATCCCCTAAGGGACGCTTCCCTCCATCGAGGGACACTCCTGGGGACACCTGATCCCCTAAGGGACACCCCCAGGGGACACCTCCTCCATCAGGGGACACTCCCAGGGTCCCTCCCTTGAGGGACAGCTCTGGCCTCCTCCAGAGGTGACCCAGGGACCCGCCTGGATGTCCCCAAGGTGTCCCCAAGGCGTCCCCACCCACCGTCATCGTTGCTCTCATTGACGGGAGCCCCGTGCTCCAGCAGCAGCGTCAGGCACTCGGTGAGACCCCCGGCCGCGGCCAGGTGGAGCCTGGGGGAGGCGACAAGCGGCCGTGACCGGCGTGTCCCCCCCTCCCGGGCCCCTGCCCGCGTCCCCCCGGCGGTGACATACGCGGATTGTCCCCTGGCGTTGAGCTTGGCGGGGCGGGCGGCCTTGCGGGAGGCCAGGGTGGCCACGCGGGCCACGTCCCCTCGTGTCACCGCCTCCAGGAGCTTCTGGTCCTGCCGCGTCCAGCTCTCCATCTGCTGGGGAGGGGGGCCCCCAAATCCAGGACGGGACCCCAAAGCCCAGGACAGGACCCCAAAGCCAGGACAGGACCCCAAACCCAGGACAGGACCCCAAACCCAGGACAGGAACCCAAAGCCGGGACAGCACCCCAAATCCAGGACAAGACCCCAAACCCAGGACAGGACCCCAAAGCCAGGACAGCACCCCAAATCCAGGACAAGACCCCAAACCCAGGACAGGACCCCAAAGCCAGGACAGGACCCCAAACCCAGGACAGGACCCCAAAGCCAGGACAGGACCCCAAATCCAGGACAGGACCCCAAACCCAGGACAGGAACCCAAAGCCGGGACAGGACCCCAAACCCCAGGACAGGACCCCAAACCCCAGCCCAAGACAGGACCCCCCATGTGCGGGTCCCCCACCCCCGCATCTCCTGCCTCAGTTTCCCCACCCCGCGGGGCTCGGTGCGGGATCCGGGATCCCCGCGGAGCCGGGAGGGGGCGGAGAGGCCGGAGCGTGTCCCGGCCTGTGCCCGCCCGGCTGGTTTGGCGAGTGCCACCGAGCTGGGCTGGGCTGCAGCGTGGCACCGGGAGGGGCGGCACCGGCACCGGGGTCTGAGAACGGGAACCGGGACCGGGATCTGAGAACGGGAACGGGGACTGGGATGGGCTGCGGGAGCTGCAGATGGGCAAGGCAATGGGGCAGGATTGGGGTCAGGATTGGGGCTGGCATTGGGGTCAGGATTGGGGCTGGCATTGGGCTTGAACTGGGATGGAAGCTGGGAATGGGGCTGGGATTGCAGCGGGGCATCGGGACCAGAATCAGAACTGGGACTGGGATTTGGGGCTGGGATGGGACAGGGATTACAGCGAGGATCAGGACCAGGATTTGGGCTGGGATTGGGATCGTCGGAGCTGGATTGGGGTCGGGACTGAGGCAGCAGCATCGGGGCTGGGATCAGAGCTGGCACCGGGGCTGGGACGGCAGCTGGCACGGGCTGAAATCGGGATCGGGATTGGGATCGCAGCCGGCACCGGGACTGGGATCGCAGCCGGCGCGGGCCCCCGTTCCCCGCCGGGACTCACCGTCACTTGCGAGCTGGAGCAGGAGAACATCCTCTTCATGGCCGGGACCCCCGCCCCGGGATCTCCCGGACCCCTCCCCTCCGTTCCCGGCCCCCCGACCCCTCCCGGCTGCGGGAGCCCCGGGAGCCGCTCCGGGGCCGCGTCCTCCGCCCGCCCCGCCCGCTCCGCGCCCGGTCCCGCACCGGCCCGGCGGGTTCGGCACCGCCCCGGGAACGGCCCCGCCCTGCGGGTGCGCCCCAAACCCGGCCCAGACCCCCCGGCTGAGACCCCCCCGCACCGACTGAGCCCCCAGCCCCCCCTCTTCATTTTAGCTCCAAACTCTCCATTTTCACCATTTTCCAAATTTTTTTGTTTTAATATTTTTTCATTTCTTTTATCCTTTGTTTTTACAGTTAATCCGCGGGGGCCCCGTCCCTCCCCGCCCCACCCTCGGGCAGCCCCCCGATACCGATGGGGGGGGGTCACTGTCACCGCTGACCCAGGAACGGGAGGTGTCCGTGCCCCCCCCGCCTCCCGCACCCCAAAACATCCAAATAAATAAATAAATCCCAGCGGGAAGAGGAGGGACACGCTGTCACCCCTGTCCCCCCGGGCTGGAGTAGGGGAGGGGGCGACAGGACCCCCCCGCCCCCCAAAATTCCCGTAAGGCTCCCGTGGGAATAGCAGCGTCCCCACCCCGCTTTTCCCAACGCTCCCCACAGCTGCATCCAGCCCCCGGCGCGTCCTGGGGGGGAATCGTGGGGTGCTGGGGGGGCTGCGGGGGTCCCTAACTGTCCCCGTCGCCCTCCTTCAGCTCCTGGCTGTTCTCCACCTCCTCGGGAATATCCTGCATCCTCAGGAAATCTACGGGAAAACTCCGGGTTAACAAAATAAAACGGGGACACCGAGGTGGGATTTACATCCCCCCCAAAAAAAAAAAACAGGGACCCACCTCGGGGGCTGGCGGGGGGGGAGCGGCGGCCCCCCAAGCCCCCCTCGTCCTCCAGGAGCACGTCCAGGGTGTCGTCGCCCTCCCGCAGCCGCTCGGGGTCGGTGCCGCGGAATTCCAGCTCGTCCCGGGAGCCGGGGAAGGCGGGGCCGTGGAACGGGACGGCGGCGGGGGGGCTGGCGAGGCTCAGCTGCGGGGGGAAGGGGGGAACGGAGCGGGGGGGTTCACCCAGAGCCCCCCTTCATGCGAGGGGGGTGCGGCCGGACAGAATTCACAGAGACCCCCCGGGCTCTGCCCATTCGCGGTGCCCCCGGTCCCTCCGGTGCCTCCGGTGCCCTCAGTGCCCACGGTCCCTCTGGTGTCCTTGGTGCCCTCGGTGCCCCCGGTCCCTCCGGTGTCCTCAGTGCCCCCGGTTCCTCTGGCGCCCCTGGTCCCTCTGGTGCCCTCGGTGTCCCCTGCTCCCTCCGGTGCCCCCGGTCCCTCCAGTCCCTCTGGTGCCCTCGATGCCCTTGGTGTCCCCGCTCCCTCCAGTGCGCCCGGTGCCCTCGGTCCCTCAGTGCCCTCAGTGCCCCTGGTACCTCTGGTGCCCCCGGTCCCCCCACTCCCTCCAGTGCCCCTGGTGCCCCCGGACCCTCCGGTGCCCTCGATGCTCCCACTCCCCCTGGTGCCCCCAGTCCATCTGGTGCCCTCAGTGTCCTCACTCCCTCTGGCGCCCCTGGTCCCCCCGGTGCCCTCAATCCCTGCGGTACCCCCGATACCCGCGGTCCCTCCTGTTCCCCCAGTCCCTCCGGTGCCCTCGGTGCCCCCAGTGCCCTCGATCCCTCCGGTGCCCTCAGTGCCTTCGGTGCCCCCAGTCCCTCCGGTGCCCTCGGTGCCCCCAGTGCCCGCAATCCCTGCGGTACCCCCGATAACTGCGATCCCTCCTGTTCCCCCAGTCCCTCCGGTGCCCTCGGTGCCCCCAGCGCCCTTGATCCCTCCGGTGCCCTCAGTGCCCCCGGTGCCCCCAGTCCCTCCGGTGCCCCCGGTGCCCTCAGTGCCCCCAGTCCCTCCGGTGCCCTCAGTGCCCATGGTGCCCTCGATCCCTCCGGTGCCCTCGGTGCCCCTGGTGCCCCAGTCCCTCCAGTGCCCTCAGTGCCCCCAGTGCCCTCGATCCCACCGGTGCCCTCAGTGCCCCCGGTGCCCCCAGTCCCTCCGGTGCCCTCGGTGCCCCCGGTGCCCTCGGTGCCCCCGGTGCCCTCAGTGCCCCCAGTCCCTCCAGTCCCTCCGGTGCCCTCAGTGCCCTCGGTGCCCCCAGTCCCTCTGGTGCCCTCAGTGCCCCCAGTGCCCTCAGTGCCCCCAATCCCTCCGGTGCCCTCGGTGTCCCCGGTGCCCTCGATCCCTCCGGTGCCCCCAGTCCCTCCGGTGCCCTCAGTGCCCCCGGTGCCCCCGTGCTCACCTGCGGCGGGGTGAAGCTCAGGTACAGCGCATCCCCCGCCGGGAGGCTCCTCCGCCGAGGCTCCGCCGCCCTCCGTCCCCGCGGCGCCGCCGCCGCCGCCGCCGGTGCCCCCCGCGCCTCCTGCAGCTCCCGTTCCAACCGGGAGCGCTCCCGTTCGCTGTCCCGCAGGCGCGACTCGAGCGCCGCCGCCTCCTGCGCCCGCTCCTGGCACAGCTGGCGGCAGCGGCTCAGCTCCTCCTGCACCAGCCCGTGCTGCCGCTGCAGCAGCGCCAGCTCCGCCCCGGCGCCCGGTTCCGCCGCCCCCGTTACCGTTACCGGCACGGCCGGCTGAGAGCCCCGGCGGGGCCGCGGCCGCTGCAGCCCCTCCGGCAGCTGCAGCTCCAGCAGCACCTCCTGGTGCGTCAGGTGCACCTGGGGGGATGGAGGAGTCAGGGGAAGGGACAGGGGAAAAGGGGGAAAAAGGGGCAGGAAAATGGGGGGAAAAAGGGGGGAAAAAGAAGGGGGAAAAAGGGGAAAAAAGGAGGGGGATAATAAGGGGAAAGAAGGGAGAAAAAAGGGAGAAAAAAAGGGAGAGAAAAGGAGGGGGGAAAAGAGGGGGAAAATGGAGAAAAGAAGGGAGAAAAAAAGGGGGGGGAAAGGGGAAAAATGGGGGAAATGAGGGGGAAAAGGGGAGAATGGGGAAAAAGGGGGAATAAAAGGGAGAATAGGGTAAGAGGGAACGGGGGCAATGAGGAGAAAGAGGAGAATGGGAAGGGGACAAAAGAGAGCAAAGGGGAAAAGGGGGAAATGGGGGAAAAGGGGGAAAAAAGGGGGAAAAGGGGTAATAGGAAACAGGGGGCAATGAGGAAAAGGATTGGAATAGGAGGGGGACAAAGGGGGAGAAAGAGGACAGGGCGTGGATTTGGGAGCAGGATGGATCTGGGCAGGGGTCCCCCCTGTCCCCCCTCGTGTCCCCCTGTCCCACCTGCAGCCGCAGCAGGAGCCCGTACAGGTTCACCAGGCGCTGGTTGATCTCCTGCAGGGGACAGGATTTGGGGAGAGGGGAGGTGACCCCGAGTGCCACATCGGGGGGACCCGCTGAGGCACCATGGGGTGAGCAGCACCCCAAAACCCCAAAACCCCAAAACCCCAAAACCCCAAAACCCTTTGCTCACCTCCTGGGACCCCCTCGGCGGGACCTGGTTCCCATTCCCGTCCTGTGGAAGAGAGCGGGGTGACACCAAGGGTCCCAGTGTGGGTTTGGGGTCCCCAAATGTCCCCCTGTGCCCCCCAACCGTGCCCCCTTGCGCCCCCTCCCCAACTCACCCGCTGCCCAGCGTCCGGATCCGCCCGGAATTCCAAGGAGCCGTTGATGCTGCCGGAGTCACCGTCTGCAGGGGAGGGTTGGGTGAGCCCCAGGGGGGTCCTGGGGGTCCCCCCAACCCAGGATCCCGTCCCCATGTCCCCCCAAGCCAGGAACCCCTCCCCGTGTCCCCCCAACCCAGGAACTCCTCCCTGTGTCCCCCCTTACTGCTGGCGCTGGGGCTGGGGCAGCTCTCGGCCTCAGGGGGATTGTTCTGGTTCTGGTTCTGGTTCTGGTTCTGGTTCTGGTCCCGGTCCCGGCTGCATCCCGTGAAAATCTCCTTCAGGCACTCCACTGTGGGGGGAAAGGCGGAGCCCTGCCTCAGTTTCCCCATCCTGGAGCATCCAGAAGTTTCCATCCCACACTTGTCCTTCCCACCCCATCCCAGAGCTGCTTTTCGTTGAGGGAGTGACAAAATGAATTTTTGTCCTCTTCAAAAGGAAAGAAGCCTGGAAGCTTCTCTCTGATTAGGTGAAAAAAGCCACCTCACAAACCTAAAGAATTGCACCCTAATCTTAAAACCAGCTAATTAGACAAAACCCAAAAAGTCCCTCCAAAGCAATTAACTAGAAAAAGGAGTAAACAAAGAAACAAACCACTTTTATAAAGTGTTTTACCGAAACCAAAACCCTCTAACACCTAACTCAATTTTCTCTGTTTAATATTTCGCCTTTTATTTATTATTTAATGTTTTTATTTCCGACACTACAACAAAAAAGGGGAAAGGGGGGAAAAAGGGGAAAAAAAGGGGGAATTGGGGGCAATGAGAAGAAAGGGGGGAAGGGGACAAAGCAGGGGAAAGGGGGAAAGGAAGGGAGTGGGGGAAAAGGGGGAAAAAAGGAGGAATGGGGCAAGAGGGAACAGGTGACAATGAGGAGAAAGATGGGAATGGGAAGGGAACAAAGCAGGGAAAAGGGGGAAATGGGGAAAAAGGGGAAAAAAACCCCACTCTATTACTTTTTATGCCTCCAAAAGTAACTAAGCTATTTTAAACACGTTATAAATGTCCGAAAACGTATTAAAACGACTCAAAGAAGGTTCCAGAAGGCCGCCTACCTTCCCGGATGGCGTCGTGCAGCAGAACGTCCCCGCGGGGGCCCCGGGCGGGGTCCCCGGGGAAGGGGGTGCCCCGGGGGGCTGCGGGGGGCTCGGAGCAGCCGCTGCCCAGCGCCAGCATGTCGGCAAAGATGCCAACCTTGTCCTCCAGCAGCGCCGCGATCTGCCGGTCCTGCTGCTCCATCCGCTCTGCGCGGGGGAACAGGGGATTGGGGTCAGCGGGGGTTAATCGGGGTGGGAGCCGTGGGATCAGTGGGATCGATGGGATAGGATCACTGGGATGTGGTGGAATCTGTGGGGTGGGATGGGATGGGATCAATGGGATCAATGAGATGGGATCGATGAGATAGCATGGGATGGGATTAATGGGACGGGATCCATGGGATGGGATGGGGTGGGATGGGATGGGATGGATGGGATCAGTGGGATCAATGGGATAGGATCACTGGGATGTGGTGGAATCTGTGGGGTGGGATGGGATCAATGAGATGGGATCAATGAGATAGCATGGGATGGGATTAATGGGACGGGATCCATGGGATGGGATGGGATCAGTGGGATCAATGGGATAGGATCACTGGGATGTGGTGGAATCTGTGGGGTGCGATGGGATCAATGGGATCAATGAGATGGGATCGATGAGATAGCGTGGGATGGGATTAATGGGACGGGATCCATGGGATGGGATGGGGTGGGATCAATGGGATGGGATGGGATCAATGGGATCAGTGGAATGGGATCAATAGGATCAATGGGATCAAGGGGGTGGGATGGGATTAATGGATCAACGGGATTAATGGGATCAAGCAGATAGGATGGGATCAATGGGATCAATGAGATGGGATGGGATCGATGGGATGGGATCAACGGGATGAGATTGATGGGATCGACGGGATGGGATAGGATGGGGTGGGATGGGATGCATAGGATGAGATGGGTTGGGATCAATGGGATCAATGGAATGGGATCAATGAGATGGGATGGGATCCATGCGATGGGATCCATGGGATAGGATGGGATTGATGGGATGGGATCAATGGGATGGGATCAATGGGATCAATGGGATGGCATGGGATGCATAGGATGGAATGGGATCAGTGGGGTGGGATCAATGGGATGGCATGGGATGGGATGGGATGGGATGGGATGGGATGGGATGGGATGCATAGGATGGGATGGGATCAATGGGATCAATGAGATGGAATGGGATCCATGGGACAGGATCAATGGGATGGGGTCAATGAGATGGACGGGAAGGGATGGGATGAACAAACAGGGATGAGCCCCCACCTTTCAGCTTCCTCAAGGACGCCTCGGTCTCCGTCTCAATCAGGGGAAAATCCTGACGGCTTGG
Source organism: Passerculus sandwichensis (assembly GCA_031885435.1). Classification (NCBI taxonomy): domain Eukaryota; kingdom Metazoa; phylum Chordata; class Aves; order Passeriformes; family Passerellidae; genus Passerculus; species Passerculus sandwichensis. Next base: position 1,133,668 of record CM063152.1, on the reverse strand, counting down.
ACAGCTGGGAGAGCCGGGATGGGGAGGGCGATCAGAACCAGAACCCCCCAACCCCATCACCCCACACCCACCCCCTTTTTTCCTCCACACCCCACACCCACCACCACCCACCCTGCACCCGTGGGACCCCCGGCGACTCCCAGACATCCCGGGGCAGTCCCCAGGTGTCCCCAGTCCCCAGGGGACACTCACAGGCTGACGGCCTGCTGGATGACCTTCATCCAGTGGTTGCGGTCGTCCCGCGAGGCCGCGTGCACCTCGTACATCTCGGGCGGCGCCGCGCTGATCAGGAACATGCCCTTCTCCTGGTTGGCGATGTCCCTCACGATCAGGTTTTGCAGGGAGATGACAGCAGGCTTGTCCTGAGGGGTTGGGGAGCGTTGGGAGCGGGGAATGGTGCTCCGGAGACCCCAGTGAGGGTCGGGGTGAGGAGGGGGCGGCTCACCAGCATGGGGAAGGTGTATTTCTGGTCCTTCTCTTGCAGGAACACCAGCACGTCCGTCATCAGCAGCACCAGGACATCTGGGATGGGTCACAGACAGATTTTATGAAAAATCTTCTTGCTAGGATTTTTTTTTCTCCTGAGAAGCTGAGGGGCCTCAGGAACGAAATGTAAACAATGGTTATCTGCTGCTGTGGGATGCAACAGGTGCATCTGGGATTGGTCTCATGGGGTTGTTTCTAATTAATGGGCAATCACAGTCCAAGATGTCTCAGACTCTCTGAGAGTCATAAGATTTTGTTATCATTCCATTCCTCTCCTTTTCAAGCCTTCTGATCAATGGAATCAGTGGGATGGGATCAATGTGATGGAATGGAATGGGATGGGATCAATGTGATCAATGGGATGGGATGGGATGGGATCAATGGGATGGAATCCATGGGATGGAATCCATGGGATCAGATCAATGGGATGGGATCCATTCCTTTCCTTTTCAAGCCTTCTGATGAAATCCTTTCTTCTATTCTTTTAGTATAGTTTTAATACATTACACATAATCAAATAATAAATTAGTCTTCTAAAACATGGAGCCGAGATTCTCATCCCTTCCTTCATCCCGGGACCCCTGTGAACACCACCACAACTGGTGACCCCGAGTGAGGAACATTCCCACGTTTGGTGACCTCGAGTGAGGAAAAATCCCACAGGGATGAGATGGGGTGAAAGGCTGACCCCAAATCCAGCCACGGCGAGAGCAGCTCCGCCATCCTCCTCCTCCACGCGCATCCCCACTCCCCGCACATCCCCTGGTCCCATTCCCCCCCAAATTCTCCCACCTTTGAAGCGCCCGGCCGCCGTTTTCCAGAGCATGCCCCCGCTGTGCACCAGCTTCCTGCGGAGCAGCTCGTCCCTGCCGAAGGCGCCAGGCCGGCTGTCCCAGCACAGCGGCACCTTGGCGCGGGGATCCACGCGCCGGAACACGTCCCAGAGGCGCCCGCGGAGCTCCCAGGCGTGCACCTCCTCGTCCACGGCCGACAGCAGCTCCTTCACCAGGCGCAGCGCCCGCGACAGGTCCGCGCAGTCGCCCTCGTTGTCTGCGAGAAGGGAAGGCGACGCCGGGGTCTCTCGCTGCTCAGAGCGACCCCGAGAAAAGTCCCAAAGTCTCTGTTCCCAGCTTTTGGTGCTTGAAAAAGGAGTCGGGGGTCTTCATTTCTCGGTCTCAGGGTTGTTTATTTCGTCTTATCTATAAAAAATTTTCTCCCGCCCTGTTGAGGTCAGCTCAGCAGGACAGTCCAGGCGCTCTGCCTGTCCCCAGGGTGGTGTTATGTCTTTGTACTAAAAGCTACAATATTTACAATTACTTCCCAACACCTATCTCCTGTGTTAGACAGTGAGCTTCTACTCCAGACCACTCTGTAAGTGCCACCATCACAGCAGAAGGTGGAGGCCAAGAAGAAGAAGAAGGAGAAAGGCTGGACATGCCCAGTTCCCTCCATCTTGCCTCCTGAACCCCCATACCAAAAACCCCTAAAATCTGCTTTTTCACCCCATGAGAACTTCACTGATATTCTACTTAAACAGTTGTGGCTTGCAGATCTTCATACAAGGTTGGTGATTTGCTCCACGGGTAATAATCAAACCCACAGGGCCATTCTGGGCTCTGTGCCAGGGTCTCTGAGAACCCTGGTAGGGGTCTTGGCTGCTCAGGACAGCCAGAGGGATGTCCTGGGTCTCCTGACATCATGGAATTCCAGCCCCAGGTGGGTCCCAGCCCCTCCCAGGTACCTTTGGAATTCTTGAGGATGCGCTCGATGAGCACCGGGTACTTGGTGATGCGCTGCGTCACCAGCAGGATGCACTCGGGGACGCCGTGGCGGCGCAGCAGAGGGGAGCGCGTCACCCGCTGGGGGGCACAGCGTCAGCAGGGACCCCCGAAAGCAGAGACCCCCATCAGCAAAGACCCCCACCAGCAGGGACCCCCGGAGCTCAGGGAGGGAAGGACACGAGTCGGGGAAACTGAGGCAAGGAGTTGGGAGAAGGGTTTTCCACTGCTATGTGCTGGGGGATGGAGACCCCAATCCCCACCCCAGGGGTCCTCCAGAGGATGGAGACCCCAAACTCCAGCCCAGGGGTCTCCCAGAGGATGAAAAACCCCTATCCCCATCCCAGGGGTCCTCCAGAGGATGGAGACCCCAAACCCCATCCCGGGAGTCCCCCAGAGGATGGAGACCCCAACTCCCATCCCAGGGGGATGCAGACCCTGATGCCCATCCCGGGGGTTCCTCAGAGGATGCAGACCCTGCTCCCCAGTCCGGGGGTCCCCCAGAGGACGGAGACCCCAAACCCTATCCTGGGGGGATGCAGACCCTGCTCCCCAGCCCAGGGGCCACGCAGAGGATGGAGACCCCAGCTCCAATCCTGGGGGGATGCAGACCCTGATCCCCATCCCGGGGGTTCCCCAGAGGATGCAGACCCTGCTCCCCATCCCAGGGGTCCCCCAGAAGATGCAGACCCCACTCCCCAGCCCGGGGGTCCCCAGGGAGCCCACCCTGATGAACTGCTGGAAGCGTTTGTCCCGGGCCAGCAGGTCCTTGTACTCCTTGAGCGCCTTGGTGTGCTTGCTGCAGAACTCGGCGTAGGCTTTGCGCAGCTGCTCCGCGCTGGGGCCCGAGAACTTGGCAGCGGGAACAACGAGGGGACATCAGCGAGGGCGTCCCCTCCACCATCCCCACCCCAAAGCACCCCGCTAACCCATTCACCGCCTCCCAGCGCCCCAAACCCTCATCTCCCTGCATCCCACCCCCCCAAATCCCCATTTTTCCGCCCACCTGGGTGACGAGGATGTCACCGAGGCGGTCGATGACGAAGTTCTTGTTGCTGTCCTGGGCCAGCGACTCCCGCGCCGCTCCAGGAGCTGGGCCAGGAAGCGCTCGTGGATGTGGCTGAGCTCGTCCAGGCAGGGAAGATGCGCTGGACGGTGGCCGGGGTCCAGCTGCAGCTCCTCCAGCATGGCCCTGCGGAACAGGGCGCCCATGATCTTCAGCGTCCGCACGTGGTGCAGCTCCGTCTGCATCAGCTCTGCGGGGGCATGGCGGGGTCACCAGGGCACAGGGACACGGCCACGGGGACAGGGACACGGCCACGGGACAGGGACACGGCCACGGGGACAGGGACACAGCCATGGGGACAGGGACAACGGCCACGGGGACAGGGACACAGCCACGGGGACAGGGACACGGCCACGGGGACAGGGACATGGCCATAGGGACAGGGACACGGCCATGGGGACAGGGACACAGCTATGGGGACAGGGACATGCCCCAGGACAGGGACATGGCCATGGGGACAGGGACATGGCCATGGGGACAGGGACACGACCTCAGGACAGGGACACAGCCACGGGGACAGGGACACAGCCATGGGGACAGGGACATGGCCACGGGGACAGGGACACAGCCCCAGGACAGGGACACGGCCACGGGGACAGGGACACGGCCATGGGGACAGGGACACGGCCACGGGGACAGGGACACAGCCCCTGGCACAGGGACACGGCCCCAGGACAGGGACACAGCCCCAGGACAGGGACACGGCCATGGGGACAGGGACACAGCCCCAGGACAGGGACACGGCCATGGGGACAGGGACACGACCTCAGGACAGGGACACAGCCATGGGGACAGGGACACAGCCCCGGGCACAGGGACACGGCCCCAGGACAGGGACACAGCCACGGGGACAGGGACACGGCCATGGGGACAGGGACACGGCCACGGGGACAGGGACAGAACCCATGAGGATAGGGACACAGACCCAGGGACAGGGACACGGCCACGGGGACAGGGACACGGCCCCAGGACAGGGACACAGCCACGGGGACAGAACCCTCGGGGACAGGGACAGTAGCCCAGGGACAGGAACACAGCCCCGGGGACAAGGATCCACCCCTGGGACAAGGACAGCACCCCAGGGACAGGGACAGCACCCCAACAGCAGCACAGAGGGAGCAGGACCCCAGGGACAGCCCCCCAGCCTGGCCCTGTGTCCCCATTCCCGCCTCCCTGTCCCCAGGGTGCTGTCCCTTTGTCCCTTCACCCTCTGTCCTGTCCCTTTGTCCCCATTCCTGCTCCTCCAACCTCTTCCTTTGTCCCCGGTCCCCGTGTCCCCCTCTCTGCATCCCACCCCTGTATCCCTTTCCCGTGCTCACATTCCCCACGCCCGTGTCCCACCCCTGTCCCCGTGTCCCCGTCCGTCTGTCCCCTCACCGTAGATGACGTCCTGCCGCTTCATGACGTCCATGCGGTGCTGCTGCAGGAAGCTGTTATCCACCGCCAGGCTCCAGGAATCCGCCTCAAACTCCTTCCCATCCGCCTCCAGATCGCTCAGCAGCTGGCTCAGGATGACGTCAGGGCCTGCAGGTGACATCAAGGGGGACATGGAGGCCCCGTGTCCCTCCCCCGTGCCCTCACGTTGTCCCCAGCGCCGTCCCCACCTTCGTCGATCAACGACTCCACCGAGAGCGTCCGGTTGCGCATGTTGAGGGAATCCGTGGACTGGGACAGGATCCGCCGGATGCCCAGGGGAGAGTCATCGTTGAAATTCCTGGAGAGGGGGTGGGACATGATGGGGACATGACGGGGGAAAGCCACCCCAAAAAAGCCACCCCAAAAAAGCCATCCCAAAAAAGCCATCCCAAAAAAGCCACCCCAGAAAAGCCATCCCAAAAAAGCCACCCCAAAAAAGCCATCCAAAAAAGCCATCCCAATAAAGCCATCCCAAAAAGCCATCCCAATAAAGCCACCCCAAAAAAGCCACCCCAAAAAAGCCACGATGGCACAGTCACCCTGCTGAGGCCACCCCAAAAAACCACCCCCAAAAAGCCATCCAAAAATCCATCCCAGAAAAGCCACCCCAAAAAAGCCACCCCAAAAAAGCCACCATGGCACCGTCGTTGTGCAAGGCCACCCTAAAAGAGCCACCATGGCATGGCCACCCTGGCAAAGCCACCCCAAAAAAGACACCCCGAAAAAGACACCCCAAAAAATCCACCATGGCAGAGTTGTCTCAGCAAGGCCACCCTAAAAAAGACATCCCAAAAAAAAACGTCATGGTAGAGTCATTGTGGTAAGGCCATCCAAAAAAGCCACCCCAAAAATGCTGTCCCAAAAAAGCCACCATGGCAGTCGTGCTGGAAAGGCCCACCCCAAAAAAAAGCCACCATGGCAGAGTTGTCCTGGCAAGGCCACCCCAAAAATCCATCCCAAAAAAGCCACCATGGCAAAGCCACTGCGGCAAATCCAATCTGGCAAAGCCACCCCAGCAATTCCGCCCCCCCCCAAAAAAAGTCATTGTTGAACGTCCTGGAGAGGGGTGGGACATGTTGGGGACACTGGGGACACCCCCAGACGCCCCCTGCCACCCGTCCTTACCCCGAGATGTTGGTGGTGGAGACGCTCTTGGACAGGGACAGCGAGGGGCGGGCCGCGGCGCGGCCCCAGCAGCGTCTGGCGGGAAACTCTCCGAGGGGTAGATGCAGAGTTGGGGCGCTCCCGGATGGCATCTGGGGAGGGGACAGTGCTGGGACACCCTGTCACCCCCCGGGGTGGGCAGGGACACGGGGCAGGGGAGGGGAAGGGAAAAGGGGGAAAAAAGGAAAGGGGAAAGAGGAAAGGGGAAAGGAAAAGGGGAAAGGAAAGGAAAAGGGGAAAATTAGAAGGAAAAAGGGAAGAGGAAAGAGGAAAAGGGGAAAAGGGGAAAAAGAAAAGGAGAAGGAAAGGGAAAGGAAAAAGGGAAAAGGAAAGGAAAAGAGGAAAATGAGAAGGAAAAGGGAGAGGAAAGAGGAAAAGAGGAAAAGGGGAAAAGGGGGAAAGGGGGAAAAGGGGAAAGGGGAAGAAGGGGGAAAGGGGGAAAGGGGAAAGGAAAGGAAAGGAAAGGAAAGGAAAAGGAAAGGAAAGGAAAGAAGGAAAGGAAAGGAAAGGAAAGGAAAGGAAAGGAAAGAAAGGAAAGGAAAGGAAAGGAAAGGAAAGGAAAGGAAAGGAAAGGAAAGGAAGGAAAGAAAGGAAAAGGAAAGGAAAGGAAAGGAAAGGAAAGGAAAGGAAAGGAAAGGAAAGGAAAGGAAAGGAAAGGAAAGGAAAGGAAAGGAAAGGAAAGGAAAGGAAAGGAAAGGAAGGAAAGGAAAGGAAAGGAAAGGAAAGGAAAGGAAAGGAAAGAAAGGAAAGGAAAGAAAGGAAAGGAAAGGAAAGGAAAGGAAAGGAAAGGAAAGGAAAGGAAAGGAAGGAAAGGAAAGGAAAGGAAAGGAAAGGAAAGGAAAGGAAAGGAAAGGAGAGGCTGCCCCCACTCACTCTTGTTGCGCCAGGGACACCGACTGCAGCGCTGAGCTGTTCTTCAGCAGCGCCGCCTTCTGCTGCTGCGGGGGAGCGGAAGCGTCACTGTCCTCGTCACTGTCCTCGCGTGTCCCCAGTGCCACCTCCCCCGTGTCCCCTCCTCCCCACGGCTCCCCCGCGCTCACCTTCTGCTTCACCTTGGTGCAGTTGGGCAGCGTGTCCTTGCAGCGGTTGTGGATGGTGACGTTGCAGGCTGGGGACACCGAGAGGTGACAAAAAGGCCACGGGGACCCTCCTGGCACCCCTCCTCCCCCGGCTGCGAGCGACGGCAGCAGATGTGGTGGGAATGAGGGTGGGTGAGGAGCGCGCGGAGCTGCAGCTGCCACGGAGCAGCTGCCCCGGCCTGAGGCACCGCGCCAGAGCGGGGCCACCAGCGCCAGGGAGCTGGGGTGTGCCAGGGTGGAGAAATGGAGAAATGGAGAAAGCATCTCCTGCCCCAGGCAGCAAACCGGGCAGGAATGGGGCTCTGGAACAGGCACTGCGGTGCCCATGCGGCAAAGCCACCCCAGAAACGGCATCTTGGAAAAGCACCGTGGCAAGGCCACCCCAAAAACGATGTCCCAAAAAAGCCACCTTGACACAGCTCTCCTGGTGAGGCCACAGCAAAAAAGCCACCGTGGCACAGTCGTCCTGGTGAGGCCACCTCAAAAAAGCCACCCCCAAAAAAATCCATCATGGCACAACCATCCTGGCGAGGCCACCCTCAAAAAGCCATCCCAAAAAAGCCACCTTGGCACAGTCGTCCTGGTGAGGCCACATCAAAAAAGCCACCCCAAAAAAGTCATCCTGGCAAAGCACCCCAAAAATGTCACCCCAAAAATGCCACCTTGGCACAGTCACCCTGGCAAGGCCACCCCAAAAAGTCATCCTAGCAAAGCCACCCCAAAAAAAGCCACGCTGCCAAGCCACCCCAAATGAAATCATCCCCCCAAAAAAGCCGCCCCGGCCAAGGCACTGCGGCAAATCCAATCTGGCAAAGCCACCCCAGCAATTCCGCCCCAGCAAAGCCACCCCAAAAAAAGTCATCCCAAAAAAAGCCTCCTGAGAAAAAAAAAACCACTGCGGCAAAGCCACCCCAGGAAAAGCCACCCTGGCAACTCCACACTGCGGCAATGCCACCCTGGGCATGCCAGCACAGAGATGCCCACCCCAGCAAATCCATCCTGGCAATTCCACCCATAGCAAATCCATCCTGGCAAATCCATTCCAGCAATTCCAGCCTGGCAAAGCCACTGCAGCAAAGCCACCCGGAAATTTCATCCTGGCAAAGCCACCCTGGCATTTCTGCCTGGCAGAGCCAAGCTGCAAAAGCCACCCCACCAAATCCACCCTGGCAAAGCCACCCTGGTAATTGTGCCCTGGCAATCGCCACCCTGGCAAAGCCGTGATGGGAAAGATACCCCAGAAGTGCCGTCCCAAAAAAATCACTGCGGCAAAGCTACCCCGGCAATGCCACTCTGGAAATGCCAACCCGGCAATGCCACCCTGGCAAAGCCACTGCAGTAAAGCCACCCCAACAATGCCACCCTGGCAACTCCACTCTGGAAATGCCACCCTGGCAAAGCCACTGCAGTGGTGCCACCCTGCAATTCTGCCCTGAAAAAGCCAACCTGGCAAAGCCACCCCATCAGATCAACCCTGGCAAATCCACCTGGCAATGCCACCATGGCAATGCCACCCTGGCAACGCCACCCTGAAAAAGCCATTGCAGCAAAGCCACTGTGGCAATGCCACCCCAGCGATTCTGCCCTGGCAAAGCCACCCCAGCAATGCCAGCCTGGCAAAGCCACCCCACCAAATTCGCCCTGGCAAAGCCACCGCGGCAATGCCACCCCAGAAATTCTGCCCTGGCGAAGCCACTGTGACAATTTTGCCCCTGGCAAAGCACCCCATCAAATCCACCCTGCAATGCCACTGCAGCAATGCCACCCCAGCAATGCCACCCCGGCAATGCCACCCCAGCAATGCCACCCCGGCGATGCCACCCCACCAAATCCACCCCACCAAATCCACCCCAGCAATGCCACCCCACCAAATCCACCCTGCCAAAGCCACCCCAGCCATGCCACCATGCCAACCCTCCCTGCCACATCCCTCCTGCAAATCTCCCTTGGCAAACCCCCCCCTGGCAGCCCCTTTTGGGCACCTCCAGCTGGCATTTCCCCCCTGGCATCCATTTTTGAACCCCTCCAGCTGGCATTTCCCCCCTGGCATCCATTTTTGGTCCCCTCCAGCTGGCATTTCCCCCCTGGCAGCCCCTTTCGGGCCCCTCCAGCTGGCATTTCCCCCCTAGAAACCCTTTTGGGCACCTCCAGCTGGCATTTCCCCCCTGGCATCCATTTTTGAACCCCTCCAGCTGGCATTTCCCCCCTGGCATCCATTTTTGAACCCCTCCAGCTGGCATTTCCCCCCTGGCATCCCCTTTTGGGCACCTCCAGCTGGCATTTCCCCCCCTGGCATCCATTTTTGGGCCCCTCCAGCTGGCATTTTCCCCCTGGCAGCCCCTTTTGGGCCCCTCCAGCTGGCATTTTCCCCCTGGCAGCCCCTTTTGGGCACCTCCAGCTGGCATTTCCCCCCTGGCAGTCCCTTTTGGGCACCTCCAGCTGGCATTTCCCCCCTGGCAGCCCCTTTTGGGCCCCTCCAGCTGGCATTTCCCCCCTGGCATCCCCTTTTGGTCCCCTCCAGCTGGCATTTCCCTCCCCGCCGTGGCCCCGGGCACTCACTGGGGCACACCAGCGCTTCCTTGGCCGTGATGCTCTTGTTGCAGGCGAAGCACATGGTCATGCCCGACACGGAGATGGTGGTGAAGAGGTGCCCGTTGGTGTAGCGCGCGTCCTTCTCCTTGCCCTCCTTCATCCTCTCCTTGTCCTTGCCCTGCGACAGCGGCACCGGGCGCCTGACGGGGCTGCGGCAGCGGGGCCGCCCTCCCGGTGCCGCTCCCGGCGCCGCTCCCGGTGCCGCTCCCGGTGCCGCTCCCGGTGCCCGGGGCGCTCGGCTCATGGCCGCGGGCGGCCGCCGCTCCCCGGTGGTGCCGCCCGGGGCTTCGCCGGAGCACGGGGAGAGCCCGGCCCGCTCCCGCCGCTCGCCGCCGCTCCCCCTGCATCGCCGGTTCCGCCGTTTCCACGGTAACCGGAGGCTCTGCCGGTGCCGCCATCCCGCCCGCCCGCCCCCCCGGTGCCAGCCCCAATGGGGACGGGCTGCGGGGGCGCAGCCGGGGGTGACGCTGCCCTGTGGCGCCCCCCGCTATCTATTTATGGCCCGTCACCCCCCCAAAGAAAAGTGGGGGAGCAGCTGAACCCCCCCCGAACCCCCCTGCCCCACACCGGGGTGGTTTTGGGGTTTGGGGGGGTCCATTTGGGGTTTTTTTCCCCGTATGGAAAAGGGGGAGCGAGTCGGTGCCACCCCCCCCCCCCCACCATCCCCCCTTTTTACAGCCTCGGACCCCCCCGTGCCCCCCCCCGCGGGCACAGAGCGGCCTTTGTGCCCCCCCCCCGCGGCCCCGGCCGTGCCTGGCACCGGCGGGTGCCAACCAACAGCCCCCCCCCCCCCAAAAGCGCCTTGGGACCCCCCCGGCCCCGCTCCCCCATCCCGAGTGGGTGGTCCCGGCTCTGTCCCTGCTGCTGACCCCCAATCTGAGGGTGGGGAGGGGGCTGAGGGACCCCCGGGGGGGGCTGGAGGGAGGGAGAACGGGGGGGACCCCATGGCAGGAGAGGGATCCTTGGAGCACCTTTGGGACCCCACCGGGCACCTTTGGGACCCCACGGGCACCTTTGGGACCCCACGGGCACCTTTGGGACCCCCCAGATTGGGACAGAGACCCCCTCAGGCACCTTTGGGACCCCCCAGATTGGGGACAGGGACCCACGGGCACCCTTGGGACCCCCCAGATTGGGACAGAGACCCCCTCAGGCACCTTTGGGACCCCACGGGCACCTCTGGGACCCCTCAGCTCGGCAGTGGACCCCCAACGAGACCCCGCAGCCGGGACCCCCCGTGTCCTCCCGTGTCCCCCCGTGTCCCCCCGTGTCCCCCAGCCCGGGCGGGCTCTCGGGGGGGTCTCACCCTGCGGGGTCCCTCCGGCTCCCCCCCGGGCCGGGAACGGGGCGCAGGAGCCAGCAGCACATCCCGGCCCCCCCCGAGCCCCGGCCGCGACATCCGCCCCGAGCGCGATTGTTCCCGCCCGCCTGTTTGTCCGCCTTTGATTCTGCCTCCGCTCCGCCGGTTTTGTTTGCTTTGCTTCGCTTTTCCTCCCTCTTTTTGTTCTTTTCTTTTTTCTTTATATTTTTGTTCCCCTCTTCCCTTTATTTGCTTGCCTTTCTTTTCCTTTCTTTTTTTTTTTTTTGCTTTCCTTTCCCTTTATTCTTTTCACCCTTTCCCCCCTTTTTTTCCCTTTCCTTCCCTTCACTTTCTTTCCTTTATCTTTCTGCTTTTCTTTCCTTTTCCACCCCGATTTTCTTTCCTTTTTTTATCATTCCTTTTCCCCCACCTTCCCCCTTTTTTTACCGTTTTTTTCCTTTTTTTATCTCTATATCCCCCTTTTTACAGCATTTTTCTTTCTAACCGATTTCCCCGTCTTACCCCCTGTTAATTTCCCCTTTTTTTAAATCTTATTTTCCTTTTTTCTCCTCTATTTCCCCGCCACTTTTTTACCTCTCTATTTTTTTTTTTTACCGTTTTTCTTCTTTTTCCCCCCGATTTTTTCCCCCCTTTTTCCCCGCTTTTCTCCTCACCCATTTCCGTGTTTTCCTCCCCATTTCGGGCCCCCCCCGGCCAGAGGAGGAAACCGAACCGCGCCAGACAAAGGCGGGAGCCGCCGCCGCCGCTTCCTGCCCGCCCCGGGACCCCCCCCGAACCCGAAACCCTCAGGAAAAATTGGGGATCACAACCCAAAAAAACCCCCAAAATCACCCTGGGACTATTTAGAGATCCCGCATCCCCCCTTCTGTAAATTTGGGGGGGTCTCGGACCACCCTCCTAAAAACCCCGGGGGTGGGAAGGGGAAGAGGTTGCACCCCAAAAAATCAAAGAAAAACCCCAAAAAAGTCCCCCCCGAACCCCAAAACCTGCAGGAACGGCGCTGCGGGGACGCGCGGCTGCTCCGAGCGGGGAATTTTGGGGTCCCCGCGCTCCCGAACCCCCCCACCCCGAGCTGGGGGCGGAGGAAGTTTCGGTGCTTTAAATAAAACCGGGGCTTTTCGGGTTCCTGTTCCGGCCCCAAAAACTCCGCGCGGAGCTCGGGGGGAGCTTTGGGGCGCTCGCAGAGCCCCCCCTAAAACCGGCTCGGGTGGGGGAGCCCGCGCCCCGAAACCCAGCGGGGTCTGACGGACACGAACCCCAAAACAGAGGAGGTCGAGCTTCTCCTTTTTGGGGGTAAATTCCTCATTTTTGAGGACGGTCTCCTCCCCTTTTTTTGGGGACACCCCGTTTTTGGGGACATCCCCCCCGTTTTTGGGGACATTCCCCCCGTTTTTGGGGACATTCCCCCGTTTTTAGGGACATCCCCCCCCCGTTTTTAGGGACACCCCCCCCGTTTTTAGGGACATCCCCCCGTTTTTGGGGACATTCCCCCCGTTTTGGGGACATCCCCCCCGTTTTTGAGGACATTCCCCCCGTTTTTGGGGACATCCCCCCCCGTTTTGGGGACACTCCCCCCGTTTTTGGGGACATCCCCCCCGTTTTTGGGGACATCCCCCCCGTTTTTGGGGACATTCCCCCCGTTTTTGGGGACATTCCCCCCGTTTTTGGGACATTCCCCCCCGTTTTGGGGACATCCCCCCCGTTTCGGGGACATTCCCCCCGTTTTTGAGGGCATCCCCCCCGTTTTGGGGACACACCCCCGTTTTGGGGACATTCCCCCCGTTTTGGGGACATTCCCCCCGTTTTTGGGGACATCCCCCCCGTTTTGGGACATCCCCCCGTTTTTAGGGACATCCCCCCGTTTTTGGGGACACTCCCCCCGTTTTTAGGGACATCTCCCCGTTTTTGGGGACATCCCCCCCGTTTTTGGGGACATCCCCCCCGTTTTGGGGACATTCCCCCCCGTTTCTGGGGACATCCCCCCCGTTTTTGGGGACATCCCCCCCGTTTTTGGGGACACCCCCCCCGTTTTTGGGGACATCCCCCCCGTTTTGGGGACATTCCCCCCGTTTTTGAGGACACCCCCCCCCGTTTTGGGGGCATTCCCCCGTTTTTGGGGACCTTCCCCCCGTTTTTGGGGACATCCCCCCCCGTTTTTAGGGACATCCCCCCCGTTTTTGGGGACATCCCCCCCGTTTTTGGGGACATTCCCCCCGTTTTTGGGGACAGCCCCCCCGTTTTGGGGGACATTCCCCCCGTTTTTGAGAGCATTCCCCCCGTTTTTGGGGACATCCCCCCGTTTTTGGGGACATTCCCCCCGTTTTTGGAGACATCCCCCCCCCGTTTTTGGAGACATCCCCCCCCCCGTTTTTGGAGACATCCCCCCCCCGTTTTTGGGGACATTCCCCCCGTTTTTGGGGACATTGCCCCCGTTTTTGGGGACATTCCCCCCGTTTTTGGAGACATCCCCCCCCCGTTTTTGGAGACATCCCCCCCCCGTTTTTGGGGACATTCCCCCCCGTTTTTGGGGACATCCCCCCCGTTTTGGGGACACCCCCCCCCGTTTTTGGAGACATCCCCCCCGTTTTGGGGACATCCCCCCCGTTTTTGGAGACATCCCCCCCGTTTTTAGGGACATCCCCCCCGTTTTTAGGGACATCCCCCCCGTTTTTGGGGACATCCCCCCCGTTTTTGGGGACATCCCCCCCGTTTTGGGGACATTCCCCCGTTTTGGGGACATCCCCCCCGTTTTTGGGGACATTCCCCCGTTTTTGGGGACATCCCCCCCGTTTTTGGGGACATTCCCCCCGGTTTTGGGGACATCCCCCCGTTTTGGGGACATCCCCCCCCGTTTTTGGGGACACTCCCCCCGTTTTTGGGACATCCCCCCCGTTTTTGGGGACATTCCCCCCGTTTTTGGGGACAGCCCCCGCGCCGAACAAAGCCACGGCCGAGGCAACAAAGACCCCGCCGGGTCCGGGATGGGAAACACGGGGGGATCTCAGCAGATCCCCCTCCCCAAATAAACCACCGGGTGACCCCCCCAGACCCCCTGAACCCCCAAATTTTCCCCCTTTAGATTGGACCCCCCCGGATTTAGGGGAGATCTGGGACCCCCCCCCAAAATGCAGGTGGGGATCCCCAAAAACCCCGGGGGGGGGGGGGGTCCCCAAATTTCCCCTCCCAGTGGGGACTGGGGGGGGTCCCGCTGCTTTTTGGGGTCGTTTTGTCCCCCGGGGGGGGCACCCCCGATTCCCCCCGGCTCTGGGTGTGGCCAAAACGTCTCGGACGAAACTTTTTAAACCGAAAAAAAACCCCAAAAAATAATAATAAAAAAAAAATAAAAAGAAAGGGACCAACAACCACTTCCCTCTTCCACAAAACCACCCTAAAAACCCCCCCCAAAACCCTTTCCGGGGTGGGGGCACCCCCAAATTCCCCCCCCCCCCTTTGCTGCCCGAACAACTCTGAGCATCCAACAGCGCTCAGGGCGGAGGGGGGGTCACCAAAAAATCCAAATTTTGGGGTAAATTGAGGTGGGGAGGGATCACAGAGCATCGAACCCCCCCAAAAATGCCCGGTCCGGGCACACAAAGCCCTTTGGGCCCCCCCCCCGCCCGGTTTCGCCACGCCGGCATTGCCACATGCCCGGTGCCCCCCCCGCACCCCCCCGGTCACGGGGGTCGGAGCGGCGGCCGCGCTGCCGTGCCTCAGTTTCCCCATCCCGAACCCCCCTCCCTGCCGGGCTTTGTTTCCATGGAAAACAAGAAATCGGGGTGGGGGTCCTGAAAATTGCTCCCCCCCTCACACACCCCCGGCCGGCAGGAGGGAAAGGCGACTTCCTCTTCCTCATCCTCATCCTCATCCCCGCGTCACCCGGGGCTCGGGCGGAAAGGAGGATGAGGAAGAGTCGGGGCCAAGTTTGGGGCGGCGGAGAAGTTTGGGGAGGGGGGGGGGACACGTGGGGGTCCCCAAAGCTGCGGGGTTTGGGGGGGGTCCTCGCAGCAGGCAGCACCCCCCGATGCACAATGGGGAGCAGCTGGGACCCCTCCCCATTTCCATCGGGACCCCCGAGGTGCGGAACCCCCACAACACACACACCCCGAGCGTCACCCCTAAAACCTCCCCAAAAAAACCCCAAAAACCTCCCCAAAAAAACCCAAATCACGCCAAAATCACCCAAAAAATCCCCGCGGCCGCCTGGGACGTGGCAGAGCCCCCCAAGTTTGGGTGAGGGATGAGGGGACCCCTCCCTTCCCCCCCCCCAAACAGGAGCAGGGAGGGAAGAGCCCCCCACCCTAAAACGGGGTGGGAAAGCGGGGTGACCCCGCTCGGGGGGGGCCGCGCTGCCAGGACCCACCTTGGCGCGATCGCTCCTGACTCGCGACAGCGACTCGATCCGGGACATAATCCAGGGAGCGCTCCCGGCCCCCTCCCGGTGCTCCCCCGGCTCCTTCCCGGTCCCCTCCCGGTGCTCCCGGGCCCTGCCCGGTCCCCGCCGGTCCCGCCCTCCCGGGGGCGGGTGGCGCCGCCCCCCGGCCTCGTGCTGCCCGCGGGGCCTTTGTTCCAGCGGGGTCCCGGGATCCAGCCGGGATTCCCGGGATCCGGCCGGGATCGGCGCCCCGGAGCCTCCCCTCGGGATCCGGCACCGGCACCGGCACCGCGCCGGGAGCGGCTCCCGAGGGAACGGAGCCGGGACTCGGCCCAGCTCGGGGCACGGAACCGCGGCGTCCCGGGGGTCAGAATCCAACATCCCCAGGGATCTGAATCCAACATCCCCAGGGATCTGAATCCGAAATCCAGAGGGATCTGAATCCAACATCCCCAGGGATCTGAATCCAACATCCCCAGGGATCTGAATCTGAAATCCCGAGGGATTTGGAATCAAACATCCCGGAGGATCTGAATCAAACATCCCAAGGGATTTGTAACCAAACATCCCAAGGGATCTGAATTCCTGCATCCCAAGGGATCTGTGCTCGAGCAACCCGAGGGATCTGTGTCCTTGCATCCCAAGGGATTTGTAATCCAACATCCCGAGGGATCTGTGTCCCAGCATCCCCAGGGATCTGAATCCAGCATCCCAAGGGATCTGTATTCAAACATCTTGAGGGATCTCAATCCAATATCCCAAGGGGTCTGAATTCCAGAATCCCAAGGGATCTGTGCTCCAGCATTCCCAGGGATCTGAGTCCCAGCATCCTGAGGGATCTGAATCCAAAATCCTGAGGGATTTGGAATCCAGCATCCCCAGGGATCTCTAATCCAACATCCTGAGGGATCTGAATTCCTGCATCCCAAGGGATCTGTGTCCCTGCATCCTGAGGGACCTGAATCCAGCATCCCGAGGGATTTGTGTTCCAAACATCCCAAGGGATCTGAATTCCTGCGTCCCAACTGAATCCAACGTCCCGAGAGATTTGTAATCAAACGTCCCGAGTGATCTGTGCTCCAGCATCCCAAGGGATCTGTAACCCAGTATCTCAAGGGATCTGTGTTCCAACATCCCGAGGGATCTGAACCCCAGCAACCACAGGAATCTGTGTCCCAGCATCCTGAGGGATTGGTCCCCAGGCTCATCCTGGACTGTCCTCAGCATCCCTGGGGATCAATCCCTGCATTCCCCTCGGACCATCCCCATCATCCCCGGGGATCAATCCCTGCATTCCCCTCGGGATCAGACCCCAGAACCCCCCGGACCATCCCTGGGGATCAATCCCTGCATTCCCCTCGGACCACCCCCATCATCCCTGGGGATCAATCCCTGCTTTCCTCTCAGGATCAATCCCTGGAGTCCCCCCAGACCATCCCCATCATCCCTGGGGATCAATCCCTGCATTCCCCTCGGGATCTGACCCCAAAACCCCCCGGACCATCCCCATCATCCCTGGGGATCAATCCCTGGATTCCGGACCATCCCCATCATCCTTTGGGATCAATCCCTGCTTTCCTCTCGGGATCTGACCCCAGAACCCCCCCGGACCATCCCTGGGGATCAATCCCTGCATTCCCCTCAGGATCAGACCCCAGAACCCCCCCGGACCATCCCTGGGGATCAATCCCTGCATTCCCCTCAGGATCAATCCCCAGAACCCCCCCGGACCACCCCGTTCATGCCCCGGGGCCGCCCCTCGGGTCCCCCCCTGCTCCGGCCCCTGCCGCCCGGATGTGGCCCCAGGTCCAGCCCTTCCTCTCCGTGCCTCAGTTTCCCCCCTGCCACACTCCCTGGAAAGCCCCGACCTTCGGGAACAGCCCCTTCCCATCCCGAGAGGAAGCGGCAAATCCCATTTGGGAATTCCGCCCATCCCAAAGGGCCCTGCGCGCCCCAAAGCTCCGGTTTTGGGGTGACACAAATCCCTGCCCTGCTCTCCTTCAATTTTTGGGGCTCTTATCTCTTATCTCTCATCTCCCAACCGCAGCAAATCCTTCCCGGGAGAGCCCCTCCACGGCGCTGCCACTTCCCTGGGGGTGGAAATCTGGGATAAAAGTGTCATTTTGGGGGAAATGTCGCCTTTTCACCATAAAACAGCGGCTTGGGAGAGGCCCTGGCAGCGGGAGCCGGGCTGGCGTCGCCGGGTGAACATTAACTCTGCCGAGATAAGCCAGGATTTATGGCATCAATCCGAGATAACGCTCCCGATGCCAGCTGTGGCTTTTTGGGGATCCCCAGGTCCCCGAGTGTCACTTGGGGAGCGCCAGGACAAAGCCAAACCCCGCGGTTCTGGGATGCAAAGGAGTTCAATGGAATTTATCCCGAATTTCCCGGCCTGGTGGCACCGAGGGGACACCGAGGGGACGGGAACGGCAGCGCCACCGGCAGGGCTGGGATTAATGAATAACCGAGAAAATCCAGCGGTGCCAACCAGAGGTGTCACCACTCCCGGCTGCCTCAGTTTCCCTGGGGAGAAACAGCGGGAACGGCGCCAAAAATCCCCTGGGAGAGGGGCAGGATGCATTGGGAGGGGCATTCCTGGGGAAAAATCCCTGGGATCCAGGGAAACATCCAGGAAAACATTCCTGAGATACAGGAAAATATCCCTGCGATTCAGGAAAATACCCCTGGGATTCAGGAGAATATCCTTTGGGTCCAGTAAAATATCCCTGGGATCAAGGAAAAATCCCTGGGATCCATGAAAACATCCCTGGGACCCAAGAAAATATTCCTGGGATTCAGGAAAGCATCCCTGGGATTCAGGAGGATATCCCTAGGATCCAGGAAAATATTCCTGGGATTCAGGAAAAGGTCCCTGGGATTCAAAACACCCCTGGGATCCAGGGAAACATCCCGGAGATTCAGGAAAACATCCTTGGGATCCAGGGAAATATTCCTGGGATTAAAAACACCCCTGGAATTCAGGAAAATATTCCTGGGATTCAGGAAAAGATCCCTGGGATTGAAAACACTCCTGGGAGGGATCCAGGAAAAATACTCCCTGGGATCCAGGAAAATATTCCTGGGATTCAGGAAAAGATCCCTGGGATCCAGGAAAACATCCCTGGGATTGAAAACACCCCTGGGATCCAGGAAAAATGTCACTGGGATCCAGGAAAATATTCCTGGGATTCAGGAAAAGGTCCCTGGGATTCAAAACACCCCTGGGATCCAGGGAAACATCTACGGGACCCTGAGAAGCATCCCTGGGATCCATAAAAATGTTCCTAAAATCAAGGAAAACCCCCCAGGCGCAGAGGCCAGGACGGGGCAGGTCCCCGGCAGTTCCTGGGCCTCTCTCCTGACTCATTCCCGGGCCTGCCGAGGCCGGGTTTTAATTAAACCGCGGGTTTTAATGAACTCCTGGTCACCAAAGCGGGATCGAACCCTCGGGAGGGGCTCGGAGCGGGGGGAGGACGCGCCCAGAGCGCCCCTTGCGCCCCCGTTCCCATGCCCAGGTCCCCGATTCCTCCCGGTACCCCCGGACCGCGGCTGCTCCTCCTCTTCCTCCCGAAACGGCCAAAAACCAGCGGGGAAAGCCCGGGAGGGATCCGGTGTGGGAAGGGAAATGGGGGGGTCCGGTCATAGGGACCCCCAAAGTCACCCCAACATCGACAGAACCTCCCGTTGGGAATCCCTGGGAATACCGGATCTGGGGGTTGGAGCTTATTATTATTATTATTATTATTATTATTATTATTATTATTATTATTATTATTATTATTTTAATGTTAATATTACTATTAATATTAATATTATCATCATTATCATCATCACTACTATTACTATTATTACTATTATTACTTTAGGTTATTATTTTATTATATTATTACTATTACTATTACTATTATTTTTACTATTATCATTATTTAATATTATTATTACTATTATTTTTTTATTTTATTGTTATTAATATTGTTATCATCATTATCATCGTCATTATCATCACTATAATTACTGTTATTATTACTTTATATTATTACTATTACTATTACTATTATTATTACTTTATATTATTATTTTATATTTATTATTGTTGTTATTATTGGGGTTTTTTTCCTCTTTTTTTTTTTTTTTTTTTTTTTTTGTCAAAAACAGCCCTTTCGGGAAGAATATTTCATCCAAGCCCCGCTTTTCCAGCCGGGACCGACCCCCTCCCCACCCCAAAACGGAGCCCGAAGCCCACCCCGACCCCCGGGCGCCTTTTCCCCTACAACAATGCAATAATCCCAATAAACACCCGGAGGAGGGCCCGGTTCCGGCCCCGCTGCGCTGCCGGGACGGGGCCGGAGCCGCTCCCCGGGCGGTTCCGGATCCCGGGCGGGGTTGGGGCCCCCCCAGATGCGAACAGCTGGCGGCTGATCCGGCGGGGGGAGGAGGAGGAGGAGGAGGAGGAGGCCGGGGATTAACGGCTCCGCTTGGCGGCAAATCGGGGCCGCCCGGGGGAGGGGGGCGAGCGGCGTTTGACCCCCCCCCAAAAACCGGGGACAAAGCCAGGGCCGGCTTCGTGCCTCAGTTTCCCTCCCTGAGGGGGGAATTGAGGGGGGGGGGGTCCCCTCGTGCCTCAGTTTCCCTCCCTGAGGGGGGAATTGAGGGGGGGTCCCCCCGTGCCCCGAGGCGCCAAAGCGCCTCAGGAAGGGGCGGCAGAGGGGAAACTGAGGCACGGCAGGGGAAGGAGGAGGAGGAGGAGGAGGAGGAGGAGGAGGAAAACGCTCCCGAGGAAGGGATGGCGGCGGGAATGAGCGCCGGGGATCCCCTCCCCGAGCGCATCCCGCGCTTTCCTTTCTTTGGGATCTTTTAGGTGCCAGAATCTGGCAAACAGCGAGCGACGGAGCCGGGCGGGAGAGGGGAAACTGAGGCGCGGCGGAGCATCCTTGAACCCATCCCGTTCTCCTGTTTTTCCATTTTCCCGGTCTCCCGTTTTTCCATTTTCCCGTTCTCCCGGTATCCCGTTATCCCGGTATTCCGTTATCCCGTTCTCCCGTTTTCCCGCTTTCCCGTTGTCCCGCTCTCCCCGTTTCCCGTTGTTCCGTTGTCCCGCCGCGCCGCTCCCGCCCCGTTGTTGTTTTTCTCCCCCGGTTGTTTTCCCGCCCCGTTACCTTTGTCTTGCCGGTCATCCTGCGGATGAAGCTGAGGGTCCTGTCCAGGGGGGTCCCTTCCCGGCCCGGGGGGGTCCCCGCCTCCCCCGCCAGCCGCTCGCGGCTCCCGGTGCTGCGGGAGGACGAGGATGGCGATGGGCGAGCCCGCCGGACAATCCCGGCTCTGTCCCCGCCACAACGGGGAGGAGCGAGCGTGTGTCCCCTCCCCGCGGCCAGCGGGGCCGTGCAGAGCCCCCTCCGTGTCCCCTCCGTGTCCCCTCTGTCCCCTCTCTGTGTCCCCTCTGCCCCCTCCGTGTCCCCTCCGTGTCCCCTCTGCCCCCTCCGTGTCCCCTCTGCCCCCTCCGTATCCCCTCTGTGTCCCCTCCGTGTCCCCTCTGTGTCCCCTCTGCCCCCTCCGTGTCCCCTCCGTGTCCCCTCCGTGTCCCCTCTGTCCCCTCCCTGTCCCCCCGTGCCGCTGCCCCCCGATTTGGGGAGCGGGGAGGGGCGTCCCGGTTGCTCGGGGACATCCTCGGAGGGGACAAAGAGCTCCCGGAGGGGACAAATCACCCCCCGGAGGGGACAAAAGGCACGCTTGGAAGGGGACAAAACATCCTTGGAGAGGATAAATTCCCATTTGGGGGGGACGAATTCCCGTTTGGGGGGGACAAATCCCTATTTGGGGGGACGAATTCCCGTTTGGGGGGGACAAATCCCCATTTGGGGTGGGGGGTAAATCCACATTTCGGGGGACAATTCCCAATTAAGGGGGACAAATCCCCTTTGAGGGGGACAAATTCTCATTTTGGGGGGACAAATCCCCTTTTTGGGTGGGCAGATCCCCATTGAGGGGGACAGATCCCCTTTGGATGGGACAAATCCCAATTGGGGGCGGACAAATCCCCATTTTAGGGCGGACAAATCCCCATTTGAGGGGTGACAAATCCCCATTGGGGGGACAAATCCCCATTTAGGGGTGACAAATCCCCATTGGGGGGACAAATCCCCATTTAGGGGTGACAAATCCCCATTTGGGTGGGGACAAGCCACCCTGGGATATAAATCACCCTCGAAGGAGGGGACAAGATGCCCTCGGGTGGGGACAAATCACCTTCAGAGCCACTTTTGGAGGGGGTAAAGCCCCATTTTTGGCAGGGCAGCGTGTCCCCATCCCTGTCCCTGTCCCCATCCCTGTCCCCAAGGCCGTCGCTGTCCCCGCGGGGCTCCGGGCCAGCCCTAATGAGGACGGCAATGGGCTGTGACAGGCGCGGGGAGGGGACAGGGACAGCGCGGGGACACTCAGGGGACGCCAAGGGGACACTCACCCTCCGAGCAGGCTCTGCTGGGAGGCGAACGGGGGAATCTCGGCAGCTGGAAAAGGAAAAAAAAGGAATTTAAAATTTAAAAAGGAATTTTAAAAAGGGTGGCGACGAGCTGGGGATGGAGGGGGTGCTAATTAACTAATTAACTGCGGCGGCAGCGCCATCGATTCTGGGTCGTTGGCGGGGAGGTCGCAGCAGGGACAGCGCCAGCGGGGACACGAGGGTCCCTCCGTGGGGGGACAGACGGACGGACGGACGGACAGACTCACCCTCCTGGCCGGGGACGCTGGCGATGACACCGAGGGACGCGGATTTGAAACGGGACCAGCAACGGGAGCGCGGCCCGGCCCGGGGCGCCGGGAGCCGCCTGGCGTCCTCCTGCCGGCGGGGACAGCGACAGTGGTGGCACTGCCACCCTCCCGCCCCGACAGCGGTCCCCAGGTGGAAGCGGCTGCCGGGGGCAAGGAGCGTCCTGGGCACTCGGGGCGGTGGCAAAGGCACCCGGGATGGTGGCAAAGGCACAGGGACAGTGACAAAGGCACAGGGACAGTGACAAAGGCACCGGGACTGCGGCAGAGCCACTCAAGGAGGTGACAAAGTCACTCTGGGCAATGGCAAAGTCACTCTGGGCAATGGCAAACCAGCAGGGCCACGGCAAAGCCACTCAAGATGGTGACAAAGTGTCTCAGGACAATGGCAAGGTCACTCGGGGCAATGGCACCCGGGATGGTGGCAAAGGCACAGGGACAGTGACAAAGGCACCAGGACTGTGACAAAGCCACTCAAGATGGTGACAAAGTCACTCTGGGCAATGGCAAACCAGCAGGACCACGGCAAAGCCACCCGGGATGATGGCAAAGGCGCAAGGACAATGTCAAAGCCACCAGGACGACGCCAAAGCCACTCAAGGTGGTGACAAAGTCTCGCAGGACAATGGCAAAATCACTCTGGGCAATGGCAAACCGGCAGGACGATGGCAAAGCCACCTGGGATGATGGCAAAGCCACCCAAAGCGGCGACAGCCTCACCCCAAATGATGCCAGAGCCACTCGGGATGGTGACAAAACCACTTGGGGTGACAACAAAGCCACCAGGAGGATGCCCAAGCCACTCAAGGGGGTGACAAAGTCTCTCAGGACAATGGCGAAGCCACTCTGGGCAATGGCAAAGGCACAAGGACGGTGACAAAGGCACCAGGACTGTGGCAGAGCCACTCAAGGTGGTGACAGAGTGTCTCAGGACAATGACAAACCAGCAGGACCACGGCAAAGCCACCCGGGATGATGGCAAAGCCGCTCAAAGCGGTGACAGGCTCACCCCAAATGATGGCAAAGTCACTCAGGACGATGACAAAGCCACTGGGGGCGATGCCAAAGCCACCAGGACGATGCCAAAGCCCCCCAGGACGGACAGCAAAGCCACCAGGATGTGACCAAAGCCACCAGGATGTGACCAAAGCCACCAGGATGGACAGCAAAGCCCCCAGGATGTGACCAAAGCCCTCAGGATGTGACCAAAGCCCCCAGGATGGACAGCAAAGCCCCCAGGATGTGACCAAAGCCACCAGGATGTGACCAAAGCCCCCCAGGATGTGACCAAAGCCACCAGGATGTGACCAAAGCCCCCCAGGATGTGACCAAAGCCCCCAGGATGGACAGCAAAGCCACCAGGATGTGACCAAAGCCCCCAGGATGTGACCAAAGCCCCCCAGGACGGACAGCAAAGCCCCCAGGATGTGACCAAAGCCACCAGGATGTGACCAAAGCCACCAGGATGGACAGCAAAGCCCCCAGGATGTGACCAAAGCCCTCAGGATGTAACCAAAGCCCCCAGGATGTGACCAAAGCCCCCAGGACGGACAGCAAAGCCACCAGGACGTGACCAAAGCCACTGGGATGTGACCAAAGCCCCCAGGACGTGACCAAAGCCCCCAGGATGGACAGCAAAGCCACCAGGATGTGACCAAAGCCCCCCAGGATGTGACCAAAGCCCTCAGGATGTAACCAAAGCCCCCAGGATGTGACCAAAGCCCCCAGGATGGACAGCAAAGCCCCCAGGATGGACAGCAAAGCCACCAGGATGTGACCAAAGCCCCCAGGATGTGACCAAAGCCCCCCAGGATGTGACCAAAGCCCCCCAGGATGTACAGCAAAGCCACCAGGATGTGACCAAAGCCACCAGGATGTGACCAAAGCCCCCCAGGATGGACAGCAAAGCCACCAGGATGTGACCAAAGCCCCCAGGATGGACAGCAAAGCCACCAGGATGTGACCAAAGCCCCTCAGGATGTGACCAAAGCCCCCCAGGATGTGACCAAAGCCCCCAGGATGTGACCAAAGCCACCAGGACGTGACCAAAGTCCCCCAGGATGTGACCAAAACCCCCAGGATGGACAGCAAAGCCACCAGGATGTGACCAAAGCCCCCCAGGATGTGCCTCTCCCCCAGTGCTCCCCTCCCTGGTGTCCCCTGTCCCCTCCCCTGGCCCGGGTGGCCGCTGGGTGGCCCCGGGGTGACAGGAGGGTCCCACCTGTGCCCGCCTGACGTCGGCCTCGTCCTCGTCGTCCTGCGAGAGCAGCGAGTCCAGCTCGTCACTGCTGTGCACCAGGGGGGCTCTCCGGGGGTCCCGGGGGCGCCCACAGAGCCCCCCCAGCTGCTCCGCGCTGGAACCCAGCTCGGGGCTCCTGCTGGGGGGGACACGGGCAGAGTCACCCCCAAAGCGGGTCCTTGAGGGGGGCACGGCCCCAAAGCAGGGGTGAGCAGGGAATTTGGGGTGTCCCCAGCAAAGCAGGGATGCACGGAGGGTCCCAATCCCCAAATTTGGGGGGCTCAGGGATGCAGGAAGATCCCCGACCCCGCTGGAATCGGGGGTGTCCCCACCAAGGCATGGAGGGTCCCAATGCCCAGATTTGGGGGGCTCAGGGATGCAGGAAGATCCCCGACCCCGCTGGAATCGGGGGTGTCCCTGCTGAGGCAGAGATGGATCCCAGTTTGGGTTTGGGGCTCTTGGGGACACGGGAAGGTCCTGACCCCGCTGGATTTGGGGGTCAGGGCTGGGGGTGTCCCCACGCAGAGCAGGGACGCACAGAGGGTCCCAATTTGGGTTTGGGGGGCTCAGGGATGCAGGAAGACCCCCGACCCCACTGGATTTGGGGGTGTCCCCACCCGGGCAGGGATGATGGATCCCAATCCCCGTGTTTGGGGGGCTCAGAAGACCCCAGACCCCCCAGTCCCCGGGTTTGGGGGACTCAGAAGACCCCAGATCCCCAGTCCCCGGGTTTGGGGGGCTCAGAAGATCCCAGACTCCCCAGTCCCCGTGTTTGGGGGGGGCTCAGAAGACCCCAGACTCCCCAATCCCCGGGTTTGGGGGGCTCAGAAGACCCCAGACTCCCCAATCCCCGGGTTTGGGGGGCTCAGAAGACCCCAGACTCCCCAATCCCCGTGTTTGGGGGGGGCTCAGAAGACCCCAGACTCCCCAGTCCCCGGGTTTGGGGGGGCTCAGAAGACCCCAGACCCCCCAGTCCCCGGGTTTGGGGGGGCTCAGAAGACCCCAGACCCCCCAGTCCCCGGGTTTGGGGGGGCTCAGAAGACCCCAGACCCCTCTGGATTTGGGGATGTCCCCACCCAGGCAGGGATGGATCCCAATCCCCGGGTTTGGGGGCTCAGAAGACCCCAGACTCCCCAATCCCCGGGTTTGGGGGGGCTCAGAAGACCCCAGACTCCCCAGTCCCCGGGTTTGGGGGGGCTCAGAAGCCCCCCGACCCCTCTGGATTTGGGGGTGACGGTGTCCCGGGGTGCCCCCGTACCTGAGCTGCCCGTAGCCCGGGATGCCCCGCGGTTCCTTGCCCGGTTCCCAGCTGTGCCTCCGGAACGGGTCCAGGGAGCTCCGCAGGGCCCGGGGTCTGCGCAGGGGGATCCGCCCTTCATCCTCCTCCTCCTCCTCATCCTCATCCCAGGCCGTGCCGGGCTCCAGGACGGACACGCAGCGGCGCCTCGGGGGCGGGAGCCCCCCGTAGGGCTCTGGGGTGACTTGGGGGGGCTCCAGGATTTTGGGAGGTTCCAGGGTTTTGGGGTGCTCCAGGATTTTGGGGTGCTCCTGGTGGCCGGACGCTGCAGGAAGGGGGAATGGAGGGGTTGAGGGGTGGTCCAGCCCAGCCCTGAGGGGATTTTGGGGGGTCTCAGCCGGGACAGGGGGGGCGTTTCTGTCTCCCCGCGGTGCTGGAGGGTCCCCAAAGCCCCCAGGGGGGGCGGGAAAGTCAAAATTCACTCCCCCTGCCCGAGGCTGAGCTCTTGTGGTTATTCATTAAACCGGGAGGAATTCGGGAAGGGAGGAGAGAGGCGGGGAAGGGGAAAATGGGAAAATGATGGGGAAGTGGGAAAATGGGACTGGGAAAGGGAGAGGGACTGGGAATGGAATGGGATTGGGAAATGGGAAATGGGAAATGGGAAATGGGAAATGGGAAATGGGAATGGGAATGGGAAATGGGATTGGGAATGGGAAATGGGAATGGGAATGGGAAATGGGAAATGGGAATGGGAATGGGAATGGGAAATGGGAATGGGAAATTGGAAATAGGAAATGGGAATGGGAAATGGGAATGGGAATGGGAATGGGAAATGGGAAATGGGAATGGAAATGGGAATGGGAAATGGGATTGGGAATAGGATTGGAAATGGGAAAGGGAAATGGGAATGGGAAATGGGAATGGGAAATGGGAATGGGAGAGGGAATGGGGACAGGAATGGGAAAATGGGGAAATGGGGGGAAAATGGGTTTGGGAATGGGAACGGGAATAGGAATGGGAGTGGGAATGGGAAGTGGAAATGAGAAAATGGGAATGGGAAGGGGGAAATGGGAAAATGGGAAAATGGGATTAGGAATGGGAAAGGAATGGGAATGGGAGTGGGAGTGAGAATGGGAGAGGGAGAGGAAATAGGAATGGGAATGAATGGGAAGATGGGAATGGGAGAGGAAATGGGGAAATGGGAATGGGATTGGGAAATGGGAGAGGGAATGGGAAAAGGATTGGGATTGGGAAAAGGATTGGGAATGGGACTCCCCACCCCAGGGGGACCCCGCAAGGACGCAGCCCATCCGAGCCCCCAAATTCCCACCCCTGAGGGGAGGGATAAACCCCCCCAGAGTGGGGAAGGGGCCCAGGGGGCTTGAGAGGGACTGGGGGGTCTGGAATGGGATCTTGGATGGAACCTGGGGTGGGTTTGGGATGGGGCTGGGAGAGGCTGTGGGATGGGAACACGGCGAGGTTTGGGATGTGATTTATGGCAAGGTTTGGGGTGGGATCTGAGTTGGGATCTGAGCGGGTTTTGGGGTGGGATCTGAGTCGGGATCTGAGCTGGTTTTGGGGTGGGATCTCAGCAGGTTTTGGGGTGGGATCTGAGCTGGGATCTGAGCGGGTTTTGGGGTGGGATCTGAGCTGGGATCTGGGGGATTTCAGCCTGGCCATAGCCCCTAAAAGGCCCCACGAGACCGGGAAACCCCCGGGAATCCCGACCCCCTCCCAAAATCCCGACATCCCCCCAGAACCCCGACACCCCCTGAGCACCCCGAGCCAGCTGCTCCTGCTGGGATCCCCCCCTGGATCCTGGGCTGGATCCCCCAGTCCCTGTGCCCCAGCCCAGCGCCACAACCCCCAAATCCCAGCCCCACATGCTGGCCTGGCCAGACTCACCCCGCTGGGGACAGGGAGGGCACTGGGATGAGCTGGGATGAGCTGGGATGAGCTCAGCCGTTTTTCCTGTTTTTACATTCCCAGCCCGGTCAGCTGATGTTAAAAAAAAGAAAACAACAACAAAAAAAAAACAAACCAAAAAAAAAACCGTTTTCCTTTGTGGATCTGCCCTTGGATCTGCCGGGGATCGGCCACGAACGCGGGATAATAAACGTGGAATCATAAATAAATGAGGAGAGGAGTGTGGCCGTGGCTCCAGGGGAAAACCACGGGCTTGGCTCTTCCCGAGGACACACGAGACCCCCCAGCTCTCAGATTTTGGGGTTCCCGGGCTCATCCAGGTGCAGGAAAGCAGCCGGGATGCGCAGGAGCTTCCCTGAGCCTGCCGGGAACCTCAGGATGCAAATTCAAACTCCGGAGCAGGGAAAGGGAAATCCTGCAGCAAATTCCCCCCCCAAATCCCAATTCCGGGCACAGATCCCCCTAAATCCCCATCCTGGGGGCAGCTCCAGCCCCAAATCCCGATCTCCCTCACAAATCCTAATTCCGGGGACAGATCCCCCTAAATCCCCATCCTGGGGATAGCCCTCCCAAATTCCTGGGGGCAGTCCCCCCCAAATCCCAATCCTGGGGGAGGCTCCAACCCCCAAATCTGGATCCAGCCCCAAATCCCGGTCCTGGGGACAGATTCCTCCCCAAATCCTGATCCTGGGGGACAGCTCCCCAAAATGCCGACCTTGGGGACATCCTCACCCCTAAATCCCGATCGTGCAGCAGCTCCCCTCAAATCCCAGTTCCGGGAACAGCCGCCCCCCAAACCCCGATGCTGGGGGCAGCTGCAGCCCCAAATCCTGATCCCGCTCCCAAATCCCGATCTTGGGGACTGGTCCCCCAAAATCCCGGTCCTGGGCACATCTTCCTTCCCTCCGAACCCCTATGCTGAGGGCAGCTCCAGCCCCAAATCCCGATTCTGGGGACATTTCCCCCCCCCCAAATCCCGGTCCTGGGGGCAGCCCCGAAATGTTGGCTGAGAGTGGCCAGTTTGGATCCCGACCTGGACTCGGGAACAGCGGGATAACACCGGGATAAGGCCGGGATAACACCGGGACAAGGCCGGACCGGGAATTTCGGGATCTCCTCCGAGCTGGGAATGGCCAAACTCACGCCGGGGTGGGGTGTGCCGGGATTCCCGCTGGGAATTCCGGGATTCCCGCAGGGGTTCGGAACCCGGGGGGGGGGGCTCCGGTGTTTTCCCGGCACCGTCCGGTACCGGCGGGGAACGATCGGCGGGGGATTCCCCATCCCGGCGGCGCCGGAGGGAACCGGGGCCGCCACCTTGGGGGGACCACGGGGAAGGCGGCCCTGGGGGGGGGGGGGGCTCAGAGGGGATTTTGGGGGGGTCCTGCTGTCCCCGGGTCACCCCGGGTCACCCCGGTCCTACCTGCGGGTGGCGGGAGCGGGGCTGAGCTCGGTGCCAGGCGGAAATTCCCAATTCCCAATTCCCAATTCCCAAATTAATTCCCAAATTAATTCCCAATTCCCAGCGGGGTCCCGGCGGTTCCCGAGGAGGGGTCCCAGCCCCGCGCCCCCTCCCCCCTTCCCCGCTCTCCAAACAAACCAGGAGCCGCCCGGCCGAGCGGAGCCTTTTCCCGGTTAACCCTTTGTCCCGCAGCCCCGGGGGTGCCGCTGCCGCTCCCCAAATCCCCGCGCCCCCCGATTCCCTTTCCCAGCCATTTTCAGGGATCGGGAGCAGCCCCCGCGTTCCCCTCGGGGTGAAACTCTCCCTTCCCCGCTCCCCGAGATCCTTCCCGTGGGATTTGTGGCTGATTCAGCCGGGAACCCCCAAAACCCCGCCGGGCAGGGCGGGGCTGGCTCCGTGCCTCAGTTTCCCTGCCCCGAAGGCGAGAATTCCTTCACCCCCACTGGAATATTCCCGTTTTTCCCAACCCGCAGCCTGCAGAACCCCACATCCCACGGGGCTGAACCCCAAATCCTCGGCGCTGCCCCCCACATCCATCCCCACCTTGTCCCGGCTCCGCACGGGTCACACACCTCGGGCAATGCCGGATCCAGGCGGGATTTCATCTCCTGGGACAAACCGGCACGGAACGGGTTAATCCCGGCTGCACCGGCTCCATCCCGCTCCGGAGGCACCTGCGGGCCCCCCAGCACCCCGATTCCCACCAAAGGGAATATCCGGCAGCGTGGAAAAGCTCCGGGAGCGCCCAGATTTTCCCTGGGGTTTCTCCTCGCCGGCAGAAATCCCAGGAAAATCCCAAGAAAATCCCGAATTTTCGCCCCCTCCGGAGCCAAACGGCCCCGGGTTCCGTCCCTGCCGGTATTCCCGGGGATTTGTCCCGCCGGGAAGGTGTTTGTTTAAACAAGCGGGCGGAACGGGGACCTTTGTGCGGGATTCGGGAGGTGCCGGGAGGTGCCAACTCCCCGGGCCCGAGCCCTGCCCGTTCCCGAAGCTTTTCCAGGGATTTCCTCGGGAATTCTCTCTCCCAGGGCAGGGATTGAGCGAGTCTCCGTTTCCCCCAGGTTTTTTGGGGGTTAAGTTTTGGCCTGGCGGTTTCCTGGTTCTGCGGGTCCGCCCCGCGGCGCTTGTGTGCACAAACCTTTGGAATTAGGGTGGAATTTGGGAAGCTGGGGCTTGGATTCCTGGATGGAGGCGGGAATGGGGTCTTTGGGGCCTTGCCGAGCAAAGCTGTGACCCCATAAAGGGACAAAAACTCCTTCCCCAAACTCCAGAAACATTCCAGGTGTGGAACCTTTCTGTTTTCCAACCTGAATAATTCCATGATTTCCAAGGGAATTCTGGAATTTTCTCCTCCTCACCAGGGTCCCCTCGGGGGGGGTTTCATCCTTCCCGATGCCGCAGCTCCACCCCTCGAAATCCAGGGAGGTGCCAGGATTTGGGATCCAACGGGGACAACTCCTTTTCCCAACAAAGCCTCGCCCTAAATCCCAGTGCGGCCGCCGGGAATGAGCCACCCGCGCCCCTTTTCCAGCTGGAAATCCCTCTGGGATCATCCTTACCCCTCATCCCGGCGCTCCGGTGCTCCCGGCTGCTCGGATCCCCCCCGGCACGGGAGGGGTGGGATCCGGGGGTGAGGAATTCCAGCCTTGGGGACATTGTTTAGGGACAAAAGGGACAAAAGGGACACTGTTCCCTCGGGATCTCCATCCACCAACACGGAATTCCTGGCTGTGGGGTGATGGGAGCCACCAAATATTGGGATTTTGGGGGGGGGGGGGGATTATCTCCCAAATATCGGGATTTTTGAGGCGGCGAGATGCAAATCTTTTATTTTCCATGGAATATCTGCAATCCCAGCAGCGTCACGCTGGGGAGGGAAATCGATGCCCGGCGTCGCAGCAGCTCCAGAGGGAGGAACCCATGATCCCAGAGATCCCAGTGGTCCCAGCACCAGATCCCAATGATCTCTGTGATCCCAGCGATTCCTGTGATCCCAGTACCTGATCCCAATGACCTCTGTGATCTCAGTACCTGATCCCAGTGATCTCTGTGATCCCAATGATCCCTGTGATCCCAGTACCTGATCCCAGTGATCTCTGTGATCCCAATGATCCCAGTGATCCCAGTACCAGATCCAAATGATCTCTGTGATCCCTGTGATTCCAGTGATCCCAGTACCTGATCCCAGTGATCCCAGTGATCCCAGTACCCAATTCCAATGACCTCTGTGATCCCAGTACCTGATCCCAGTGATCCCTGTGATCCCAGCGATTCCTGTGATCCCAGTACCCAATTCCAATGATCTCTGTGATTCCAGTGATCCCAGTACCTGATCCCAGTGATCCCAGTGATCCCAGTCATCCTGGTACCCAATCCAAATGATCTCTGTGATTCCTGGGATTCCTGGGATCCTGATACTGGGATCCCAGTGACCCCAGTGACCCCTGTGATCCCAGTATCAGATCCCAATGATCTCTGTGATCCCTGGGATTCCTGGGATGCTGATAATGGGATCCCAGTGACCCCAGTGATCCCAGTAGCAGATCCCAATGATCTCTGTGATCCTTGTACCCAATCCCAATGATCCCTGTGATTCCAGCGATCCCAATGATCCCAGTACCTGATCCCAATGGCCTCTGTGATCTCAGTACCTGATCCCAGTGATCCATGTAATCCTTGTGATCCCAATTATCCTGGCACCCAATCCCAATGATCCCTGTGATCCCAGTGATCCCAGTACCTGATCCCAGTGATCCCAGTCATCCTGGTACCCAATCCCAATGATCTCTGTGACCCCAGCACCTGATCTCTGTGATCCCTGGGATTCCGATAATGGGATCCCAGTAATCCCAGTGATCCCAATGATCCTTGTGATCCCAATTACCCTGGTACCCAATTCCAACGATCCCTGTGAACCCAGTGATCCTTGTACCTGATCCCCACGATCCCTGTGCCTGATCCCAATGATCCCGCCATCCAATTGCAGTGATCCCAGTGATCCCTGTGAGCCCAGTGATCCCAATGACCCTGGTACCCCATCCCAATGATCCTGTGATCCCAGTGATCCCATTACGTGATCCAAATGATCCCTGTGATCCTTGTGATGCCAATGATCCCAGTACGCAATCCCAGTGATCCCAGTGATCCCATTACCTGATCCAAATGATCCCCCTGCCCGATCCCAGTGATCCCAGTGACCCCTGTGGCCCCAGTACCCCATCCCAGTGATCCCAGTGACCCCTGTGGTCCCAGTACCCAATCCCAGTGACCCCTGTGGCCCCAGTACCCCATCCCAGTGATCCCAGTGACCCCTGTGGTCCCAGTACCCAATCCCAGTGATCCCAGTGACCCCTACGATCCCACTACCCGCTCCCTGTTGCCCCTGTGACCAATCCCTGCAGGATTCACCATTTTACTCCCAAACCCCCACATTTCCACCAAAAACGAACTCCCTGATGCTTACCAACAACATCTCCCCATCCCACACTCCGGATCCCCTCCCAACCCACGGATCCAACCGCCAGGCAATGCCCAGCGCTGGAAAGCGACCCTGGAAGTGGAGGAATCCATGGGATCCATGGAAATCTGGAGCTCTGGGGAGGTGCCTGGAGTGCAGGTGCAGAGCAGGTCCAGAGAAGGTCCAGACCAGGTCCAGAGCATGTCCAGAGCAGGTCCAGAGCAGGTCCAGAGCGGGTCTAGATGAGCGGGTAGGAGGCGTAGCTGGCGATGCCGCAGAGGTTGGAGGCGTTGCGGGCCATGCGGATGTACCCGGCGTCCCCGAAATGCACGCCCCAGCTTTGGGAACAGGGAGAAGAAAACAGGGAAAAATCCTCATTTTTTTTAAAAGGAGAAGGTGCCAGAATCCTGGGATTCATGGAACCATTTGGTGTGGAAACCCAGGGCACCGCAGGGAATATTTCTCTGTTTGCTCTGAGGTGTTCTGACGCCCAGGGGGAGCACTGATTTTGACCCTCATTCATGGAGAATGTTTTCTAAACTTCAGGATAGACTAAAATCCACAAAAATGTGAAATTATAGAGAGCAGTGCAGAGGCATCACTTGGTGAGAAATTGAGATTTTGGGATTTTTAGTATGCAAGATGGAGGGCACAGGGTGTCATCCTGGATTTCTTCTCCAGGCTTCTTCTTCATGGGTTTGGGTGGCATTTTGTAATTGGGCGGAAAAATCCACATTGGGATCAGTTATTGGGTTAAAAGGGGAAATAATTTAGGTGTCAGTTCTTAATTGGATAGTTTAGTCTTAAAAGACCTTGGAACAAGAGATTGTTGGCCATTTTGTGCCTTGCTGCCCGACTCACATTACTGAGATTGTTTTACTGATAAGAAATAATCAACACAATAATAAACACTTGAGTCCCAACATGAATTATTGTCTCAAGTGTCTCCAGTCCAGACCCAGAGAAACTCACAACTGGTACCACCACAATTTGGGTTGGAAAAGTCCTCAGAAATCACAAAGTCCAACTGTCCCCAAGGTTGCCAAGGCCACCATGGCAATGTGTCCCCAAGTGCCACATCCACACAGATTTGGGCAGCTCCAAACACAAAATCCTGGGATTATGGAGTGGGTTGGGCCGGAATGGACCTTATGGATCATCATTCCAACCCCCCCATGGGTGAAGAAGCACCTGGACAAGGCCCTGAGGGAAAAGGTGGGAGTTTTGGGGTGTCCAGGGCTGGGAGTTGGACTCTGATCCTTGTGGGTCTCCATCCAGCTGGAATGTTCCAGAATTCCCTGTGGATGCTCTGGGTTTTTACCTGTTCTTCACCAGCCAGTATTCCTTGTTTTCCAGGGAGCCGTATCCCACCACCAGCACAGCGTGGTTCAGCTTCTCCTGCGAGCACTGGGGGTCGTCAAACACGCCTGGGGAGGGAGAAAATTCAGAATTCCAACGGATCCCAGCCTCCCTCCAGGAATTCACCACCAGCCTCCCAAACCCCACCCAAATTCCCAATGATACCTCTCGCCAGGATTCTGGGGTGAAAGAAAGGAAGAAGGTGGGTTTGGAAGGGTGGAAGGATTCTGGAAAGAAGGTGGGTTTGGAAAGTTGGAAGGATTCTGGAAAGAAAGTGGATTTGGAAGGTTGGAAAGATTGTGAAAAGAAAGGAAGAAGGTGGATTTGGAAGGCTGGAAGGATTCTGGAGTGAAAGAAAGGAAGAAGATGGATTTGGAAGGTTGGAAGGATTCTGTTGGAATGTTGGCAGGATTCTGGAAAGAAAGGAAGAAGGTGGGTTTGGAAGGGTGGAAGGATTCTGGAAAGAAAGGAAGAAGGTGGGTTTGGAAAGTTGGAAGGATTCTGGAAAGAAAGTGGATTTGGAAGGTTGGAAGGATTCTGGAGTGAAAGAAAGGAAGAAGATGGATTTGGAAGGCTGGAAGGATTCTGCAAAGAAAGTGGATTTGGAAGGCTGGAAGAGCCCTAAAGGCCTCAAGACCATCCCACTCCAGCCTCCCCGCAGGAATTAACCCAAAAATCCCCGAATTCCGCCCAATCCGGAGGCCTCACCGGAGCGGTAGAGGAAGAAGCTGGGCCGGGTGGCGTCGATGGCCACGGCCACGGGGCCCACGGTGGCCACGGCGTCCCTGAGCGCGGCCTCGTCGCCCTCGGGCAGCTCCACGAAGCGGGAGCAGGAGGCGGCGCGGGCGGAGGCGTTGTAGTGGCACGTCCCGTTCTGACGGGAAACGGGGGAAAAAAACGGGAAACGGGAATGAGGTGGGAAATGGGAATGAACCGGGAAATGGGAATGAGGTGGGAAATGGGAATGAGGTGGGAAATGGGAATGAACCGGGAAATGGGAATGAACCGGGAAATGGGAATGAGGTGGGAAATGGAATGAGCTGGGAAATGGGAATGAGATGGGAAATGGGAATGAGGTGGGAAATGGGAATGAGCCGGGAAATGGGAATGAGATGGGAAATGGGAATGAACCGGGAAATGGGAATGAACCGGGAAATGGGAATGAGATGGGAAATGGGAATGAGATGGGAAATGGGAATGAGATGGGAAATGGGAATGAGCCGGGAAATGGGAATGAGATGGGAAATGAGAATGAGATGGGAAATGGGAATGAACCGGGAAATGGGAATGAGGTGGGAAATGGGAATGAACTGGGAAATGGGAATGAGGTGGGAAATGGGAATGAACTGGGAAATGGGAATGAGATGGGAAATGGGAATGAGCCTGGAAATGGGAATGAGATGGGAAATGGGAATGAGATGGGAAATGGGAATGAACCGGGAAATGGGAACCAGGAATGAGGCGGGAAACAGGAACCAGGCAGGAAATGGGAATGAGGTGGGAAATGGGAAGGAGATTGGAAATGGAAATAAACCAGGAAACGGGAATGAGCTGAGAAACGGAAACGAGACAGGAAACGGGAACGAGCCAAGGAATGGGAATTAACTGGGAAACGGGGATCAGACAAAGAATAGGAACAAGTCTAGAGACGGGAACCAGCCAGAAAATGGGAACAAGCCAAGAAATGGGAATGAGCCACTGGGATCCAGGAGCGTTCCCAGACCCCCAGACTCCCATCCGAGCCCCTCCAGTCCCACCTTCCCCATCCTTGGTTTGTTTCCCACAGGATTCTCTGTCCTTTTTCCTCAAAAACATCCAAAATTCCAACTCCATTCTGAGGCTGGTTCCCAATCCCAAATCCAGCACAAGCCTGCATCGTCATCCTCCTCTTCCCTGGAGCCACCATCCTCATCCTCCCTATCCACAGATGCCTCTCATTCCCTCCAGGCCCCAGGAACAGCTTTTCCCCCTGTAGCTCCACATTCGGAGAGTTAATTCCCACTTTTTCTTGGATTGAGCTGTTGTTGCTCTGACCCATTTCCTGGGATCGTGTTTTCAGGAGGCTCCTGACCCATTTTTCCCTCCCCTCCAGCTCGTTGCTTAAGAAATGGTGAAATAACCAGGTAGGAATTCCAGCTCCTGGTCCAGTCACTCCCCTCCAAGCAATCCCAAAGTTCCTGGCCTGGCTTTGGATCCTGAGGTGCCACCAGGAAACCGAGGCAGGGGGAATTGGATGGGAGAGGAGGGAGCAAAACAGGAACGGGGTGAGGTTTCCATGAGTTTTCCAGGAAAAGAGGTTTTCCAGGCCCACCTGAGCCGTGTAGGGATAGGACTCCTCGGACTCGATGCCGCCGTTGTCGATGATGTACTGGAACGCGTCCGTCATGAGCCCGCCGGCGCAGCCCTTGTTCCCGTACATCCCGGAGCAATCCACCAGGTTCTGGACGCTCAGGGACACCAAATTCCCGGTTTTCAGCTTCAGCTGCGCCTCCAGCGCTCCCACGGCGCTGAAGGCCCAGCAGGATCCGCAGGCGCCCTGCGGAGGAGGCGGGAGAGGCTCAGGGGCCGCCGTGGGGAGCGGGCGGGAGGATGCCGGGGCGAGGCTCACCTGGTTCTTCACCTCGGTCACACAGCCCTTGTCCCGCCAGTCCAGAGCCTCGGGGATGTCCCCAACAGGCCGGGGTCGGGCTGCGAATGCGGAATTCCGGCGGGGACGGGGACGGAGCTGGAGCCCCGTCAGCGATGCTGCCACCTCCTCGCTGGTCTGGGGGGGAAGGAGAATCCCAGAGGGTGATTCCTGCTCTCTGTCAGCCCCACGCGAGGGTGGTGCGGGATTTCTGAGGTGGAATCGGCTGTGGGGGATCCTCAACTCCTTGCTTTTCCATTTAATTTCAAGATTTTAATCAGGAAAGGAAAAGCTCAGCCCCAGCTCCCCAAATCCCTGGAATCTGGGTCATAAACCCCCTCCAAATTTGGGACACAGAGGAGGGATGATCCATAAATAGCCCAAATGACCAGGACAGCTCCTGTGTGCCCCAAATTCCACCCCAGGGAGTTCTTTCCTCACAGAATTCCTCACAGAATTCCAGACACCTCCCGTGTGTCCCAAATCCCACCCCAAAGGAGCTCTTTCCTCGCAGAATTCCCGAGCAGCCTGTCTCTGGCTGCTGGATCCCACCAGAGCGGGCTGAGGGGGATGTCAGGAGCTTTCCCACCCCAGACCCACCAAAATCCAGGTCCAGTCCCCCTCCGGGGCAATTCCAGAGGGCTGGAGCCGCTGCCAGCACCCACCATGTCCCCCAGGTGGTTCATGCCCAGCGTGTAGGAGCGGAGCCCCAGGGAGTGCTCCAGGTTGTGGAGGGTCACCAGCCACAGGTTCTTCTCCCACGTCAGGCGACGGAGCAAATCCTCCTGCAATGCCAGCAGGGCCCTGTCAGAGCCGGGACAGCCCCTCCAGAGCCTTCCCAGCCCAGTTCATCCCAGTAAAAGCCGTGGGG
Organism: Passerculus sandwichensis; assembly: GCA_031885435.1. Lineage (NCBI taxonomy): Eukaryota > Metazoa > Chordata > Aves > Passeriformes > Passerellidae > Passerculus > Passerculus sandwichensis. Next base: position 1,096,455 of record CM063152.1, on the reverse strand, counting down.
AGCCCCAGCTGGCTCATCCCTGGGGAGCGGCCGCGCTCGGAACGCCGTCGGATCTTCTCCAACCAGGAGAGCCCCAGGAAATCCCGGGATGTTCCCAGGACATTCCCAGCTCCCATCCTATCACCTTCGCACCTGGGGGTGATATTCCTTGCCGTAGGATTTTTTCCAGAGCTCCCAGTGCCGGTCCAGCGCGGGGTCGGGGTGTCCCAGGGCCAGCACCAGCAGGGCCAGGAGGGCGGCGGGAGCCAGCGGCTCCATCCCGGGATCCGGAGCAGGAGCCGAGGGCTCGGAGCCGGGATTGACCCCTCGGTGACAAATCCGGTCTGGGCAGGGAGGTGACAACACCCCGGTGACCTGGTGGTGCCGCCGGCCCGCCCGGACACGCAGCACAGAATTCCCTGCAGGGGAGAATCCCGGAGCCGGCCCCGTGTCCGTGAGGGCAGGCCAGGACACATCCGAGCTGCTGGGACAAATCCACGCCCAAAAATCCCCAAATTCCCTGGTTTTACCCGAGCAGTGCCCCCCAGGATGGGATACACCGACAACCCCACAATCCAGGTGGAGGTTTGGGATAAAACAGACCCCAAACCCCTACAAATCCACTTGTCCCCGAGTTGTACTTCCTCCAAGCGCTCCTGGGGCGGGGATTAAAACATGAAAGCCGCCCAAATTACCTCCAGAAGCTGCTCCGGGCTGGCTCCGACCTCCAGCAGGGGCTGGGGAGGGGATTTGGGGGTTCGGGCTCGGATCCGGAGCGCTCCCAGCGCCGGCACGCCGGGATTTGGGGCGCGGGGCAGCGGCGCCGTGGGCAGAAATCACGAGCCAGGAAATGAGGGAACGAGGAACCGAAAGTCCCAAGTTTGATTTCAGTTCAGCTCTGAGGGGCCGGCAGGGCGAGAACTTCCAGAAAACACCCAGGGAGGGAGGGTTTGTCCTTCCAGCACCCCAAAAATGCGGGGTGAGAGCGGGGTCACGGCTCGGGGTGGGTTTGGGGAGCTCCAGGTGGGAATGGGGAGAGCTGAGCCCCCAGTTCATCCCACCAGAGCCAGATCTGGGGAAAACATCCTGGTAATTCCCCTCCGGATGGGAAAAGAGGGGTGGGAGGAGGATCCATAACAGGATCAGAGCACTGATCCATGTCAGCATCAGCGTGGGGAGCATGAAACATGGGTATTCCCAGTTCCTCCAGTTAAACTACACACAGAAAAGGTTTATCCAGGTGGAATTCCCAATTGAGCATCCCCACAAGGACAGGAAGGAGACCTGTCCCACCCCAGGGTGGTGGTGGCACCACCTGGATTGAGAATCACGAAATGCTTTGGGAAGGGACAGCAGGGACAGTCCCAGGAAGGAATTCCCTCCCCGCAGTGTCCCTGCAGCCAAGAACCAGACCTGAGCCATTTTGGGTATTTTATCCAAAATTTATTAGCGGGAAGCGGAGGGGGCGACAGGGACAGGGCGGAATTCCCGTGTGTCTCCGCGGCATCCCGGCTGCCTCAGTGCTGCTTCCGCCGGAACGAGCAGCCTGGGGGAGCAAGCACAGACCTGGCAATGCTGCACCGCTCTGGGAACGGCAATTCCACCTCTCCCAACCCGAATTCTGGGCAATTCTGATGGCAAAAGCTTCCAAAACAGCCCAAATTCCAAACCTCCCCTTGGCATTCCAACCCTCCACCAGAATTCCAAAACTACTGAGGGGGGAGTCAGCCCCGCTGAGGTCCCAAATCCCACCACCCCAAACAGGAACCAGCCCCTCCAGTGGGGTCCACACCGTGTCCCCCCACCCCAAAATCCCCAAATCCCCCCAAGCCCTCCTTGCACGGCACCTCCCCATGGAGCAGCCCCGGATTCCTCCATCCCCTCCCACCCCCGGTATTCCCAAAGCCCCCTCGGGATACCCACCCTCGGTGAGCCGAGCCTTGCCCCCCGTGGGCTGGCACAGCACCGTGGAGCAGCCCACGCAGAGCACCACGGTCTGGGCATGGCTGAACACGGTCGTGATCTTGTAACAGCCTGCGGGGACAGCGTGGGGACAGCGGAGTTATCGGGGGGGGGGACACGGGCAAGGGGACGGGGACACGTGGAGGGACGCGGAGGGACAACGGGACAAGGCAGGAAACGCGTGAAGGGACACGAAAGGGGGATACCGGGAGGGACACGGAAGGAGAGCACGGGGAAGAAGAACGGGGAAAAACACGAAGAGACGGCGGGACACAGGGAAATAAACACATGGAAGGGCAAAGAGAGAGCGGGGACAACAGCGGGACACGGGGAGACCCTCGATGCCCACCGGGGCACTTGACGTCCATGAAGTACGAGTTGGGGCTCTGCACCAGCCGCTTCTTCTTATGCTTGCGCTTCTCCTCCTCGGGAGACGGGTGCAACAGGTCCTTGGCGAGCTGCGGGGACACCGGGATCGGTCAGTCCTGAGAATACCGCGATCGCTACCGCTCCCCCCACCCTCCGTCCCCTCACGCCGCTGCCGCCATCTTGGGGCTCCCCCCTTGGCGCTCCTCGCCCTCAGCGCCCCGCGCGCCCCCGGCCCCGCCGCCCTCCCCGCGCCTTCCCCGCGCCCTCCCGCCCCTCCCTGGCCCCGCCGGGCGCGGTTCTGGGGCGGCCTCGGGGGCGGCGGAGCCAGGGCAGGGTCGGGCCGCACTCACAGGCATGGCGGCGGCGGCGTGAGGGGCCGGAAAGGGACGGGCTCAGCCCCGCAGCGCCATTTCCGCTGAGGGGGGTGGCCTCAGGGGCGGAAGTGGGGCGGTGCCATCGTTGGGCTGTGGCCGCGGTGTTGTCGCCATTGTGGGAAGGTCGCTAACTTAGCCGCCTTTTGGGACGGTCGTTAAAGTTTTGTCACTTTGAGGAAGGCGCCTCTCATTGCCGCCATTTGGGGTGGTTCTTTAAACTGTCGGAATTTGGGAAAGTGCCTCATTGTCAGTAGGGTCGTTGGTGTTTCCGCCATTTTGAGATGGTCCCTGTGTTGCCGCCATTTTGGGGAGGTCGCTGAACCTCTGCCATCTTGGGATGGTGGCGCCATTTTGGGAGTGGCATATCGGACTCGTGACGTAAGTGTATCGGGTTTATGACGTCATCTGGGCGTGGCGTCACGGCGGGAGGCGGGGCCGCAGCCAGGCCCCGCCCGGGGGGGCCGGCCCGGTCCCGGTGGCGGCGGGCGGTGGCGGGGGCCATGGCCAAGGCCTACGACCACCTCTTCAAGCTGCTGCTGATCGGGGACAGCGGCGTGGGCAAGACCTGCCTCGTCATCCGCTTCGCCGAGGACAACTTCAGCAGCACCTACATCTCCACCATCGGTGAGTGAGACCCCCTCGGGACCCCCCCGGGACCCCCCTAATGGGGACCCACCGGGATTCGCCGGCATCCCCCAAACCGGGACGCCCCCCCCAAGTGGGACCCTCCCCAAGTGGGAACCTCCGGGATTCACCGGGACCTTCCAACGGGACTCACCGGGATTGTTTGGGACTCCAATCCTAGGACCCCTCCGGGATCCCCCAACCGGGATTCACCGGGACCCCCCCTCTCTGAAATTCCCCCGGGATCCCTCCCTGATCCTTCCGTCCCGGGACCCCACCGGGACCCTCATACCGGGATTCACCGGGACTCCCCCAATCAGAAATTCCCCCGGGACCCCTCCCAGATCCTACCACCCCGGGAGACCACCGGGACTCCCATCCCGGGATTCACCGGGACCCCCCCTCACCGAAATCCCCCCGGGACCCCTCCCACATCTCTCTGCCCCGGCACCCCCATCCCGGGATTCACCGGGATCCTGGCACTCAGCAGGAGCGCCCACCCCAAAATCCCCGGGACCCCCACGCTGGAACTCACCAGAACCCCCCCACCGGGAGCCCACCGGGTTCTTCCCGGGAACCTCCGCCCCGGAATGCCCCGGGATTCCCCTCCCGGATTTTGCCCCCCCCTTTCCCGGAGAGCCAGATGGTTCCTGGGCGCCGGAATGCCGTCGCTGGGAGCACTGGGAGCACTGGGAGCACTGGGAGGGGACTGGTTCTGCTCCCCAGTGCCCCCCTCTCTTTCCCCCAGGCATCGACTTCAAGATCCGCACTGTGGACATCGATGGGAAGAAGATCAAGCTGCAGGTCTGGTGAGTCGGGGAGGAGGGATGCTCGGGGAAGGTTGGAGACCCCCAAATCCCCCCCCGCAAAAAATTCCCCCAAAATCCCCAAACCCGCCCCGTTTCCGCAGGGACACGGCGGGACAGGAACGCTTCAAAACCATCACCACGGCCTATTACCGCGGAGCCGTGGTACGGGGAGGGGGCTGCAGCCCGGGGGGGGGGTCGGGACCCCACCCCAAAACCGCGGGCAGGGGGTCCCGACCCCCCTCCCGTGACCCCCGATCCCCCCCACCCCAGGGCATCGTCCTGGTGTACGACATCACGGACGAGAAATCCTTCGAGAACATCCAGAACTGGATGAAAAGCATCAAGGAGGTGGGTGGGGGGATTCTGGGGAGCGGGAATTGGGTGGGGGTCGCAGGGGTCCTGCCCGTGTTTCCCTCCCCTGTCCCCAGAACGCCTCGGCCGGGGTGGAGCGGCTCCTCCTGGGCAACAAGTGCGACATGGAGGGGAGGAGGAAAGTGCAGCGGGACGCGGCCGAGAAGGTGGGAGGGGGCTCGGGGAGGGGGCTGGCAGGGAAGAAGGGGTGCTGGGGGGGGTCCCTGGGGGTGGGATTGGGGTGGGTTTGTGGGGCTGGAGGGGTCTGGAGGCGGCTTTGGGGCTGGGGGGTTCTGGGGATGCGCTGGAGGAGTCTGTGGGGTCTCCATGGGAATTGGGGGGTCACAGGAGGGTTGGGGGGGGTTAGTGGGATTGGGGGCGTCCCAGGGGTTTTGGGGAGGGGTTAGTGGGATTGGAGGGGGTCCCAGGGGATCACAGGAGGGTCGCGGTGCCTCAGCTGGCCAAGGAACACGGGATTCGCTTCTTCGAGACCAGCGCCAAGTCCAGCCAGAACGTGGAGGAGGTGAGGGGGGGTCCCTGGGACTGCACCCCCAAATTTGCCGGGATGGGGGGGGGGTCCCTCCTTCCTCCCGGAGGGTCCCCAAGCACCGCCCCCCCTCTGAGCAGCCCCTGTCCCCCCAGGCCTTCTGCACGCTGGCGCGGGACATCCTGCACAAATCCTTCAGCAAAGCCGTGAGTGGGGCCGGCATTTGGGGGTGGGGGGCAGCCCAGCGACCCCCCCTGCGCCCCCCTGACCCCCCACTCTCTCCGCAGCCCCCCGGCAGCAGCAGCAGGGCCCTGCTGGAGCCCGCCCCCCCCCGGAAGGCTGGCGGGAGATGCTCCCTGGGGTAGGGGCTCGGGATCTCCCCGAGACCCCCGGGGCAGCGCGGGCGCCTCTCCGGAGGGATCTGGGGGGGAATCTGGGGGGATTTGGGGCTGCCCCCCCTCTCTCCTTGTGCCATAAAGCCCCGCTGTGCCTTGTCCCGCCTCCGGAGTCTCTTTGATGGGGGTTTGGAGGGGGCGGAACCGGGTTGGGATCGCGGTCGGGACCGGGATTGCGATCGGGATTGGGACCGGGACCGGGATCGCGGTTGGGACTGGGACCGGAATCGGGATTGGAGACGGGACCGGGATTGGAGACGGGATCGGGTTCGATACCGTGATCGGGACCAGGACCGGGATCGGGATTGGAGACGGGACCGAGACCGGGACAGGGACCGGGGTCGGAGACGGGATCGAGTTCGATACCGTGATCGGGACCAGGACCGGGATCGGGATTGGAGACGGGACCGAGACCGGGACCGGGGTCGGAGACGGGATCGAGTTCGATACCGTGATCGCGACCGGGACGAGCGGCGGCGAAGCCGCGCCCAAGCCACGCCCACAACACCAAACGTTGATTAAAAAAACCACGCCCACTCCCAGAGCCACGCCTCCATCGCATCCGCATATCCCCGCCCCTAATTAAACCGAAACCACGCCCCTCATAAATTAAGCATGCCCGTTATGGTTAAACCACGCCCCTTGTGTATACTTCGGGCCACGCCCCTCTCCCCCATTGGCTGAGCCTCCAGGCCCCGCCCTTCCCCTCCCGGCACCCCCGGCAGTTCCAACATGGCGGCGCCGCCGTCGCGGCGGGGCCGGGCCCGGTAGTTCCCAGAGGATCGCGGGGATTCCTGGGGCTTTCCCGCCGATCCCGCCGCCCCGATGGGGCCCGGCGGCCTCGCGGTGCTGCTGGCGGTGCTGAGCGGGCTGCGGTGAGCGGGGACCGGGCGAAACCGGGGGGTGGAAGGAACGGGCCCGGTGCGGTGCTCTCATGGCAGCTCCTCTGTGCCCACAGCCCGGCGGCGTCGGCGGCGGCAGCGAGCGAGGAGCGGCCCGGTGAGCAGGGCAGGGCCGGCGTTTGGGACGGTCCCGGGGGCTCGGTCTGGTCCCGGGGGCTCGGACTGGAATGTGGGGGCTCGGACCGAGGGGCCCGGAACGGGATCCCGGGGGCTCGGACAGGTTCCGGGGGCTCAGACCGGGATAAATCCGAGGCTGTGAGGCTGGAGACGGAGGGGTCTCTCCGGTCGCGGGGTCTCGGTCCGGCTCCGGGGCTCTGTCCGGTACCGGGGCGCTCCCCGCCGGTTCCCCGGTAACGCGATCCCCCCGGCCCGCAGCGAGCCCCGCGGTGGCCACGCCGTGCTGGCGAGTGGAGCAGTTCGTGGTTGCCCAGGAGTGCACGCGGTGCTCCGGCTTCGAGATGGTGAGAGCAGCTCCCCGGGCTCGGGGTCCCCCCGTTATCCCGGGGCTCTCCCCGTGACCGAGCCCTCCGTGCTCCCGTTGGCAGAAAACGATCCCGGCGTGCGGCCCCACCGGCTTCATCGAGAAAATCAACTGCGCCTCGTCCCACCGGGATGAGTACAAGAGGTGGGGCCGGGAATTAACGGGAACGGGGCTGGGAATTAACGGGATCGGGGCTGGGAATTAACGGGGGATTCGGGCTGGGAATTAACGGGGGATCGGGGCCGGGAATTAACGGGGGATAGGGTTGGGAATTAACGGGGGATCGGGGCTGGGAAATAACGGGATCGGGGCTGGGAAATAACGGGATCGTGGCTGGGAATTAACGGGATCGGGGCTGGGAATTAACGGGGGATTCGGGCTGGGAATTAACGGGGGATCGGGGCCGGGAATTAACGGGGGATAGGGTTGGGAATTAACGGGGATCGGGGCTGGGAATTAACGGGATCGGGGCTGGGAATTAATGGGGATCGGGGCTGGGAATTAACGGGGGATTGGGGCTGGGAGATCCTGGGATTTGGGCTGGGAAATAACGGGGGATAGGGGCCGGGAATTCCTGTGAGATTGGAGCTGGGAATTCCAGGCGATTTGGGCTGGGAATTCCAGGGGATTGGGGCTGGGAACTCCCGGGGGATCGAGGCTCGGAATTCCAGGAGAATCGGGGCTGGGAATTGCATCGGGGATGGACGGGGCATTCATCCATCCATCCATCCATCCCTCGCTGCCCGGGCCGTGCCGCAGCTGCCGCTCGGCCGCGCTGGAGGCTCAGCGCTTCTGGCGCTTCGTGGGCTCCGCTCTGGGCGTGGCGGCGGCGGCGGCGGCGCTCGTGGTGCTGCGGCAGCGCGTGCTGGACCGGCGGGCGCTCGAGAAGGTCCGCAAGCAGATCGAGTCCATTTAGCCGCAGGGCTCGGAGCCGGGAATAGCGCCGGGAGGAGAGGCGGCCCCGGCTTTGCTGCCCGGACCCGGAGTCCTGCCGGGATCTGCCTCGGGGAGCATCCAGGGCATCCCCCGGAGCGGGTGCGGAATAAATGCCCGGGTTTGTCCTTTTGGGGGGGCTCGCCGTGCCCCCCAGCACCGGGATCTGCTCTGGGATCGTCCTCCAGGAGAGGGATGTGGAATAAATCCTGGTCATGGTTCCTGGAGTGAGGCTGCTGTTGTTTGTTTGCTTGGGGGGATCCCCATTTATTCCAGGGCTGAGGGTCCCCAGGGGGGTGGAATGTGGAGTAAATCCCAATCCCTGTGGCTGGAGCACATTTGGCCTTTGGGGGTCCCCCCGACATTCCGTGGGGCAGAAACGCAATTCAGGTTTATTCTGGAACGTTCCCCCGTCACATCTCGTCCCCGTGTCCCCGCGTCCCTCCTGTCCCCGCGTCCTGCCTGGAGGAGTTGGTGCCCGGATCCCTCCGGGGGGCGGGAATTCCATCCCCAGGCCCCTCCCCGCCTCCGTCCTCTGCTCCCGGTCCCGGCTCTGGCCCCGACATCCACCGGGGGAACGGGAATTCCGCGGCCGCTCCCGGTTCCCGCCGCATCAGGATGTTCCTGGAGATCACTGCGGGAACAGGGACAGCGATGGGGCTGGAGGGGCTGTCCCGGTTCCCATCCCGGTGCTCCCGTTAGCTCAGGCCGTTCCCGCCCCCCTCCCGGTGCTCCCGTTACCTCCGGTGGGCCCGAGGCCGTCCCGGTCGCCGTCCCGGCGGAACGGGCTGGAGCTGGGCAGCAGGATCAGCCCCAGCGACAGGAACAGGATCTGCGGGAGGGACGGGAGCCGTGAGCCCGGAACGGGACCAGGAGGGACCGGGAGGGTCCCGGAGGGGCCGTACCAGGACACAGGTGCCGGTCTGGGCGGGCTTGGTGGAGGTTTCCTTGATCAGCGCCTGGAGCTGCCGCAGGAGAGACCTGCGGGAACGGGGGTCAGCTCCGTGCCCATCCCGGTGCCCCATCCCAGTGGTCCGTGCCCATTCTGGCTCCATGCCCATCCTGGTGCCCTGTCCTGACTCCGTGCCCCCTCCCGGTGCTCACCCGTTGCTCGTTTCCAGCTCCTGCACCTTTTTCCGCAGCTCCCGGTTCAGTGCCGAGCACGCGGCCGCCCTGCCCGGACAGAGAGAGGGACAATAACGGGAAAAAGGGATGCACCGGGATAACGGGAATGCACCGGGATAATTGGAATTCCGGGATAACGGGAACACCGGGATAACCGGAACGTCGGGATAACCAGAGGGTTGGGATAACGGGAACGCCGGGATAACGGGAATGCAGGGATAACATCAGGATAACGGGAATGCCGGGATAACATCAGGATAACTGGAATGTCGGGATAAGGGGAACACCGGGATAACATCGGGATAACCAGAATGTCGGGATAACCAGAACGCCGGGATAACCGGAACGTTGGGATAACGGGAATGCCGGGATAACATCAGGATAACCGGAATGTCAGGATAACGGGAATGCAGGGATAACATCGGGATAACGGGAATGTCGGGATAACAGGAACGCTGGGATAACGGGAATGCAGGGATAACATCGGGATAACGGGAATATCGGGATAACAGGAACGCCGGGATAACGGGAATGCCGGGATAACATCGGGATAACAGGAATGTCGGGATAACAGGAACGCCGGGATAACCCCACCTGCTCTCCAGCTCGTCCAGGTATTCCTTCTTCCTCCTCCGGCTGTCCTGCGCCGATTGTTTGTTCCGGATCTTTCTCCGCACCTTTTTCAGGAGCCGCTCCTGGGCCTGGGGCACCGAGGGGTCACTGCTGTCCCCCCCCCCATCCCGGTGGCACCGAGCGCCCCCCGTGTGCCCCCCGGCCGTACCTGGGTGAGGGGCAGCGCCCCGGGCAGGGTCACCCCCTCCTGTGCCAGCAGCCGCTGCTCCTCCTCCGTCAGCCGGAGCTGCGTGACACGGGGGGAATGGGGCTGAACTGGGGGGAACTGGGCTGAACTGGGGGGACTGGGGCAAACTGGGGCAAACTGGGGGGAACTGGGGTGAACTGGAGGGACTGGGGGGGAACTGGGGTAAAGTGGGAGGGTCCAGGAGTGAACTGAGGGGGTCTGGGGATGAGCTGGGGAGGTCTGGGGGTGAACTGGGAGGTCTGGGGTCGAACTGGGGGGAGCTGGGAGTGAACTGGGGAGGTCTGGGCGTGAGCTGGGGGGTCCGAGAGTGAACTGGGGGGAGTACGAGGGTGAGCTGGGGGGACTGGGGTGAACTGGGGTGAACTGGGGGGGTCCAGGGGATCAGCTGGGGAAGTCTTGGGGCAAACTGGGGGGACTCGGGGTGAACTGGGGGGGGACTAGGGTGAGCTGGGGTGGGTCCAGGAGTGAACTGGGGGGGTCTGGGGGTGAACTGGGGGGGTCCAGGGGCAAACTTGTGGGGTTGGGGAGTGAACTGGGGGGTCCAGGTGGGAGCTGGGGGATCTGGAGATGAGCTGAGGAGGTCTGGGGATGAACTGAGGGGTGTCTGGGGGTGAGCTGGAGGGCTCTGGGAGTGAACTGGGGGATCTGGGGATGAACTGAGGGGGTCTGGGGGTGAGCTGGGGAGGTCTGGGAGTGAACTGGAGGGTTAGGGACTGAACTGAGGGGGTCTGGGGGCAAACTGGGGGGATCCGGGGATGAGCTGGGGAGGCCCGGAGTCGAACTGGGGGGACTGAGAGTGAACTGGGGGGTGGGTCCGAGACTGAACTGGAGGGTCAGGGACTGAACTGGGGTGTCCGGGACTGAACTGGGGGGGTCCGGGGCTGAGCTGGGGGGTCCGGGGCTGAGCTGGGGGTCCGAGTGTGAGCTGGGGGTCCGGGACTGAACTGGGGGTCCGGGTGTGAGCTGGGGGTGCCGGCACTCACCGTGGTTCGGGGGTCGGGCTGCGGGGCCAGCTGCGTGCCGGGGAACAGCGAGGGGTGCGGGGGCGCGCTGAGGTCACAAACCACCTCCAGCAGCACCGGCGGGGGCCCCTCGGGCCGGGGGGGCTCCGGGCCGGTGCCGAGCCCGCAGGCGATGTCGGGGTTCACCGTCAGCCCCAGCAGCTCCTCGGTGCCGCTGCCCTGCGGGGACACCGGGCCGGGGTCCGTGACGGGACCCCCGCGACATCCCGGTGTCCCCGGGGTATCCCGGTGTCCCCGGGGGGGGTCCTGCCCGCCCCCACTCACATCATCCTCCGGGAGCGTCAAGATCTGGAAGCCCAGCACCGGCACCGGGAGCGAGGCGGGATCCGGGAAGAGCCCGTCGGGTTCCGGGAGCTCCGGTGCCTCCATTGGGGTTCCCTGGGAATCCCTCGTGCCCCGAGCCCCGGGGATGAACCCCCTGCGGGTCCCCCGGTCCCCGGTGGTGCCGCCGCCTCCGCCCGGTGCCGGCGCTGGGCACCAGGATCTCCGGGATCCCGGGGAACGCGGCCAAGTCCCGCCCCGTGCCGGGAAGGGCCGCGATCATCCCTCCCCCCGCGGGGCTCGGGGCTCCGGCCGCCCTACCGGGGCACCGGGGGGTGCGGCTGCCTCCGGAGGGTCTCGCGGGGGAACCGGGAACGGGGGAACCGGGCTTGGGGCGGCTCTGTACCGGAGCCGGTGCCCCCCGCGCCCCCGGTAACGGAGTTGGGGTGGAGGAACGGGGGATGTCCCCGGTAACGGGGTCCGGGAGTGCAGGATCGCGGAGATCCCCCCGGTAACCGGAGCATTCCCCCGCCCCGCCCGGCCGAGCGGACACGTGCGCGCTCCCGGGGCCGCGGGGCCGCGCGGGCTCCGCTCGCTGCCCATTGGCTGCTCCGCGCGTCAATCAGTGACGTAAGCGGGGATTCCGCGCCGGTATTGGCTGGGCTGGCGGCGGTGCCGCCCCCGGAGTTCCCGGGACGCCGTTGGGATGCGGCGGGCGGTGAGTGCGGGGCGGGGGGAGCGGGGGTCCCGCCGGTGCCGTCCTCGGTTCCGTCCTCGGTTCCGACCCCCGTTCCTGTCCTCGGCCCCGTTTCCGATCCCGGAAAAGCCGATCCTTGACTCCCGGTCCCGGTCCTTATTTCCCGATCCCCGCTCGGTCCCGGTCCGCAATCCCGGTTCTTGATCGTGGTCCCGGTCCTTGATCCCGATCGCGGTCGTGGTTCCCGGTCGCGGTCCTTGACCTCTAACGCGGTCTGTGGTCCCAAGTTCCCCATCCCGGTGCCCGATTCCGGTCCCGGTCCTTGTTCCCATTCCGGTCCTTGTTCCCATTCCGGTCCCTCCCCGCCGCCCTGTCCGTGTCCCGGGGCCCCCGGGCGGGCGGGGGTCGGTGCCGGGTGATTCACCGGGACCGGAGGCGGCTCTGACCGGCCCGTCCCGTTCCAGCCCCGCTTCCCGGGGATGCGCAGCGCGGCTCGGAGCTTCCCCGGCGGCTGCGGGCGCTGAGCACCGGGAGCACGATGGACACCGGCATCGGGGACACCGGCACCGGGGCTTCGCTGGCCTGGAGCCCCGGGGCGGCCTCGCAGCCCCCGCCCGGGCTGGGGGTGAAGTTGGGGTCGCTGGTGCTGCTGCTGCTGCTGCCCCTCGCCTGCGGCCTCGCACCCCTCTGGTGCTTCCGACAGCCCCCCGGTACCGGGAATTGGGGGTCTGGGGGGTCTCGGGGGTTCGGGGAGTGGGGGGCTCATGGAGTTTGGGGGGTTCAGGGGGGTCTTGGGGAGTCTGGGGGTGTCCGAGGGGCTGGAACAGGCTGGGACCAGCGCTGTCCCCACCTCAGCGCCGTCCCCGCGGGGCCTGGCAGGGTGCAGGGTTGAGGGGGGGTCTCCTTGGGGTCTCAGCCCCCCGATTTCCCCCGCAGACCCCCGCAGCCCCGTGCTCAGCCTGGTGAGCTGCTTCTCGGGCGGGGTTTTCATGGGCACCTTCCTGCTGGACCTCCTGCCCGACTACCTGGGCAGCATCGGCGCGGCGCTGGAGGGGCTGCGCGTCACGGTGAGACCCCCGGGGCCGGCACCGTCCCCACGGGTGTCCTTGTCCCCAGGGGTGTTTCTGTCCCCGGGATTGGGAGGGGGTGCTTGGGATGGGGACAGTGCAGGGGGGACAAGGACAGACGGGGTACAGTGGGGATGGACATTGAAAGTGGGATAGGGACAGAGGGAAGGGCAGTGAGAGTGGGACAAGGACAGAAGGGGGCACAGTGAGAATAGGACAAAGAGCACGGGCATTGCAGAGGGTACAGTGAGAATGGGGCACTGAGGACATTGAGGATGAGGAAGGAGGGCAGCTGGGACAACAGAGAAGGGACAGCAGGGCCACGCTGATGCCAGTGGAGCAGCCAGAATGGTGACAATATCCCCTGGCTTCTCCAAAGCGCCTCTCCCAGCTCCGTGCCTCAGTTTCCCCGTCACATGCTGCACGGACAGATCCTCCTCTGCCCGCAGCTTCCCCTTGGCACTGTCCCCTCCCCCTTGGCACTGACTGTCCCCACCGTCCCCTGCCCACAGCTGCAGTTCCCCCTGCCCGAGTTCATCCTGGCCATGGGCTTTTTCCTGGTGCTGGTGCTGGAGCAGGCGACGCTGGCGCAGCGCGAGCTGGCCGAGCCTCCCGAGGAGTCGCGGGCGCTGCTGCCCAACGGTTCCTCCATCCAGGCCGCGGCTCCGGGCCCCGGCGTCCCGGTGGGCTCGGCGGTGCCCGGTGCCCCCGGGGCGCTGCGGGCCGGGGCGCTGGCGCTGGCGCTGGCGCTGCACGCGGTGCTGGAGGGGCTGGCGCTGGGGCTGCGCGAGGGGGACGCGGCGGCGCTGCGGGTGCTGCTGGCGCTGCTGCTGCACAAGGGCGCCGTGGCCTTCGGCCTCTCGCTGGAGCTGCTGCGGAGCCGCCTGCGCCCGCCCGCCGTGGCCTCGTGCCTGGTGCTGCTGGCCCTCATGTCCCCGCTGGGCGTCGGGGTGGGCACGGCGCTGGCGGCGGGCGCGGGGCCGAGGCAGCGCCTGTGCCGGGCCGTGCTGGAGGGCTTGGCGGCCGGCACCTTCCTCTTCGTCACCTTCCTGGAGATTCTGCCCCAGGAGCTGGGGGTGCCGCGGAATCGCATCCCCAAGGTGATCCTGATCCTCGCCGGCTTCGCGTTGGTCAGCGCCATCCTCTTCGTCAAGGGATGAGATCCGCCGGGATCTGCGCCCCGGCCTCGGAGGATCCCGTGGGATTCCTGTGCCCCGAAGTGCCAAAGTGCCTCTCCCAGCTCCGTGCCTCAGTTTCCCTCTCTAACCTGTCCTCTTTCTCAAGCCCGACCTGGGATCCCCCATTCTCGCTCCCACCCTGCACTCCCCTTTTCCAAAGTGCCAAAGTGCCTCTCTCAGCGCTGTGCCTCAGTTTCCCTGTCTGCACAAGGGATCGGTGCTGTGACCCCCCCCAGGACACCGGGAGGGGGTGAGTGTCCCCCCCCTCAATAACCACAAGTGCTCTTACGGACTCCCCCGGATTTGGGGGCGTTGGATGAAGCAAATAAAGAACTGAATCCCAAATTTCTGCCTGTGCCTGGGGAGGGTGGGACGGGATTTGGGGTGTGTGTCTCAGTGTGCCCCGCTCACCCCCCAGGATATATGTGCTGGGGGAGTCTGGTACCCCCTAATTTAGGGTCTGGGGGGTGTCTGCTCAGTTCCCAGGCTCGGGGAGGGGGTGACCCCGCTGTACCCCCAGAGCGGCCCCCATTTCTGAGCCCCTCCATGCTCTCCGCCCCATTCCGCTCACAGCGCAGACCGCGCCCCTTCCAGAGGCCGCGCCCCTTCCCAGCCCGGCGCTCTCGCGCTGCTCTCCGGGATTTGTAGTCCCAGCCTCCCTCACCCCCCTGTACCTTGTAACCCAGTGCCTCCATTTCCCAGCGCTTCCTGCGCAGCGCCCGCACAGATCACTGGGAGTTATAGTCCACACACATAACGCACCCCGTGGCTGGCGCGGCCCGCTGAACTACAGATCCCGGCGTGCCGCGCGCGGCGGCGGCGGCGGAGCGGCGGAGCGGGGAAGATGGCGGCGGCGGGCGCGGGGGCCGGGCCCGGGCCCGGCGCGGGACCCTCGGCCGGCGCCGGTGCGTCCAACCCGCGCAAGTTCAGCGAGAAGATCGCACTGCAGAAGCAGCGGCAGGCGGAGGAGACCGCGGCCTTCGAGGAGGTCATGATGGAGATCTGCTCCACACGGGTGAGGACGGGCCGCGCGCCGGATGCGCCGCGGGGCGGGGGGGGGCCGGGGCGGAGGGGCCGTGAGGGGCTGGGGGGGCCCGGGGCTGCGGGGGAGAGGACCGAGGGAATCGTGAGGGGCTGCGGGGGGTCTTGAGGAGCTGGCGGGGGCTGTGATTTGGGGGGATCGTGAGGGGACGGGGGGGCGAAGGTGTGGGGGGGCTGGAGGGGTCCTGAGGGGATGGGGGGCCCGTGAGGAATTTGGGGAGGGGGCTCAGAGGGGGCTAAGGAGGCTGCGAAGGTGGTGGGGGGAGTTTGAGGGGTCGAGGGGTGCTCTGAAGGATTTGGGTTGGGGTAGAAGGGTCCGGAAGGGCTCGGAAGGGTTTGGGGGTGTTGGAGGGGCTGCGAGGATTTTGGGGAGGGGGTCCAGGGGGGTTCCGCGTGGATCCCGGCGGAATTGGGGTGGGAAAGGGATCCCTGATGGCTCCGATCCCACCCCGCGGAGCTCCGGGCTCTGTCCCTGTGCCCGGGACCCCTCGGGGGATGCTCAGGTTGGGTTTGTTTGGGGCCGGGAAAGGCAGGGATGGGATATTGGGGATATCTGGGATCAATCCCACCCGGCAGCTCCGGGAAAGGCGAGTGCTGGGAACTCGGAGGGAGTCGGGAAAACCGGGAATGCTCCAGATGTGGAGCTGCTCGGGAATCGCCTCCTGAAACCTGTGGGAATTTCCGCCATCCCGGCGTTTGGTGGAATTTTGGTCCTTCCCAGCCCAAAGTGCGGGATGGAGGAGCGAGGATGGGCAGTGAGGAATCCGGGGAGGCTCTTCCAGGGCATGGGGAAAATCCGGGGAGTGCCCAGCAGAGCTTCCAAAACCGGGAATATTTTTGGCTTGGATCTGCGGGAGCTCAGAGTCTGGGATGTCACTGTCACAGTTCACAGGGACATCCTTGGAGAGTTCGGGGCTGGGCCGGACCTTGCTGTCCCTTCCTGGGCGGTTTAGGAGCGGGGTGGAGCATCCCCGGGTGCCTCCATCCGCAGGGATTTTGGGGCCGTGTTTGCAGAGCAAACAGCTGGTTAATGTGCAGCGGGGCTGTGCTGAGCCCTGCCTGGAATCAATGCTCCGGGAATTCCTTCCCTGATCCCTGCCTGGAAGCGTGAATCCAATCCCTCATCCCTGCCTGGAATCATTCCTCTCGGAATTCCTTCCCTGATCCCTGCCTGGAATCATTCCTCTGGGAATCCATTCTCTGATCCCTTTCTGGAATCATTCTCCAGGAATCCACTCCATGGTCCTTCTCTGGGATGGCTCCTCTGGGAATTCCTCCCCTCATCCCTGCCCCATCCATTCCCACGTGGGATCCGCAGCCCCCCCAGCTCTGCTCCGTGGTTCCCGGAGTTTTTCCCGGAGTTTTTCCCAGAGTTTTTCCTGGAATTTTTCCTGGAGTTTCCCCCCTGTTTGAGAGCTGCAGATCCCGGGTTCCAGGCTCCCCCAGGCTCACAGCTCCCTGCTCCATCCCAAGGCCTTAAGCCCCAGCGCAGCTCCGGGTGCTAATCCTGCCAGCTGCTGCCTAAATCTCCTGGGGTTTTTGGGTTGTTTTCCTCGTTTTTCCCTCTGGATCTGGATCTCCACGGTTTTGCGCTCAGGAATTCGGTGTTTCCCGTTTCTCAGCTGGTTTTGTGGCTTCAGCTTCTCTTTCCCTGGGATTTCTCCGGGCACTGAGGCACAACAGCTCGTGGATCTGTTTAGGGCCCCCCAGCTCCGGAGTGAAAGGGGATTCCTGTGGGCTCAGCCCAGGGAATTCCTCCTTCCCTGGGCACCGGGAGCAGGGTGGGGTGATCAGGGGATGGGGGGATTGGGCCATGCCCTGCTGCTGGAGGGGGTGAGGCCGTTCCCTTTCCTGGGAATCCCAAATCTCTGATGTTTTCTGGGATCCCCTTAACTCTCCAATGTTTGCTGGGATCCCTTTATCTCCCGCCGTGCTGTGCTGTGACTCCTTCCCCCAGCCTTGAGTCCTGCTCTGTGCTGGAATCTCCGGGGTGGCCTTGGGTGGATGGGGTGGAAAATCCCTCTGGATCTGACCCCAGAGTCCGTCT
Source organism: Passerculus sandwichensis (assembly GCA_031885435.1). Taxonomy (NCBI): domain Eukaryota; kingdom Metazoa; phylum Chordata; class Aves; order Passeriformes; family Passerellidae; genus Passerculus; species Passerculus sandwichensis. The sequence goes on along the minus strand of CM063152.1, from coordinate 1,079,531 downwards.
GGGACAGGGGGAGCCTCTGCTCCAGGATTGCGGGATCCCCTCGGGATCCTGACCCTCGTCATCCCGCTCTGGGTGCGGGAAGGGGCCGGATCCAATGTGGGGCGTGGGAAGGGGCTGGATCCAATGTGGGGTGCGGGAAGGGGCTGGATCCAATGTGGGGTGCAGGAAGGGGCTGGATCCAATGTGGGGTGCAGGAAGGGGCTGGATCCAATGTGGGGTGCGGGAAGGGGCTGGATCCAATGTGGGGTGTGGGAAGGGGCTGGATCCAATGTGGGGTGCAGGAAGGGACTGGATCCAATGTGGGGTGCAGGAAGGGGCTGGATCCAATGTGGGGTGCGGGAAGGGGCTGGATCCAATGTGGGGTGCGGGAAGGGGCCGGATCCAATGTGGGGCGTGGGAAGGGGCCGGATCCAATGTGGGGTGTGGGAAGGGGCTGGATCCAATGTGGGGTGTGGGAAGGGGCCGGATCCAATGTGGGGTGTGGGAAGGGGCTGGATCCAATGTGGGGCGTGGGAAGGGGCCGGATCCAATGTGGGGTGCAGGAGGGGACCGGATCCAATGTGGGGTGTGGGAAGGGGCTGGATCCAATGGGGGGTGTGGGAAGGGCAGCCTGGGGGTCCCTGGCCACCCCCCCGAGTGTCCCCCACCCGTGTCCCCCAGCTGCAGGCGCAGAAGCTGCGGCTGGCCCACAGCCGGGGCCCCTTCTACAGCGGCTCCCTGCCCAACGTCAACCAGATCGGCAGCGGCGTGCCCGACTTCCAGGTGACTCCAGGGGCTCTCTGGGGACGTGGGCGCCTTCCCCGGTCCCTTCACCCGCTCCCACGAGGGGCAGCTGCTCCCGAGCCCCTCCTGGGTGGGCTCAGCCGCTCCCCCTCCCCTCAGGGCCCGTCGCCGCTGGATTCCACGCGCGGCACGCGGCACCACGGGCTGGTGGAGCGCGTGCAGCGGGACCCGCGCCGCATGATGTCCCCCCTGCGCCGCTACGTGCGCCAGATATCCTTTGTGTGCCGTGTCCTCGGCGCTGGCCCGGCCCTGCCGCCCTTCCCGGGGCCTTTGGGAGCCCCCCGATCTCTGTGTGACCCTTAACGTGCCCCCACATCGACAGCTCTCCCTACGGACCCACGTACCTGTCGCCACCGCCCGAGCCCAGCTGGAGGAGGTAATTCCTGCTTGCCCTGGGTCCCCAGTGCCCGTTCCCATCCCATTCCCATCCTGGAGGAGGTAATTCCTGCTTGCCCTGGGTCCCCAGTGCCCTTTCCCATCCTGTTCCCATCCCGGAGGAGGTAATTCCTGCTTGCCCTGGGTCCCCAGTGCCCTTTCCCATCCAGTTCCCATTCCTTTCCCATCCTGGAGGAGGTAATTCCTGCTTGCCCTGGGTCCCCAGTGCCCTTTCCCATCCTGTTCCCATCCCATTCCCATCCTGGAGGAGGTAATTCCTGATTGCCCTGGGTCCCCAGTGCCCTTTCCCATCCTGTTCCCATCCCATTCCCATCCTGGAGGAGGCAATTCCTGATTGCCCTGGGTCCCCAGTGCCCTTCCCCATCCTGTTCCCATCCCATTCCCATCCTGGAGGAGGTAATTCCTGCTTGCCCTGGGTCCCCAGTGCCCATTCCTGGGTCCTGGGTGCCCATTCCCACCCCATTCCCTGATGCCCTTTCTCCCTCTGCAGGACCATGCCCTGGAGCAATTTCCCCATGGAGAAAGGACATTTATTCCGGCTGCCCTCAGCTCTCAACAGGTAACGGATGGGTTTTCTCCCTGTTCCCAAGCCAGGCTCCAGCCCTTTCTGCAGAGGAGGTGGCCCTGGAGACCCCCAGAGAGGCCCCAGGACCCCCCTGGGGAGGAGCTGGCCCCTGACCCCCCCTCAGGGGTCCCACGGCTGAACAATGTCCCTCTTTGTCACTCGTCCCAGCCACCTTTCCCAGCCCTTCCCTGCCCTCCTCTGCCTGGGAACAGCTCCCTGGGAACACCCTGGGTGCCCCCAGCCCCTAAAGGGTCCCTGGGGTTCCCTGGGGGTCCCATTGTCCCCCCATACCAGGGGTGGTGGCAGAGGGGACGGGAGCGGAGCCGGTCTGGGGACACAGGGGAGGGATCCCAGTGGGGAGGGGGCACCAGGAGGGGGCTGGGGGTCTGTCAGTGGGTCTGTCAGTGTGTTGGGGGTTTGTCAGTGGGTTGGGGGTCTGTCAGTGGGTCTGTCAGTGGGTCGGGGGTCTCTCAGTGGGCCGGGGTCCAGGCAGAGCCCAGACCCAGCTCTCTCCCCGTGTCCAGGACGAACTCGGACTCGGCGCTGCACACGAGCGTGATGAACCCCACACCCCAGGACTCCTACCTGGGCCCCTCCCAGGCCGGGCCCCCCCCCGGCCGCCGAGCTGGTGAGCTCCCCCCACACCCCCTGGGGGCTCTGGGGGCTCCCAGGGCGGCCCCCTCCCCTCTGTGCTCCCCTCACCCTCCTGCTCCCCCACAGGTTTCCTGGACGGGGACTCGGACAGCAAAGGTGAGCGTGGCGCCAACCCATGTCCCCAGTGCTGTGTCCCCTCTTTCTCTGTTCTGGGGGGCCTCTGAGTGGACCCCCCTGTGCCCCCTCCTCCTCACACTGACCCCCCCGTGCCCCCTCCTCCTCACACTGACCCCCCGTGCCCTTCCCAGTGTTTCTTTTCCAAGTGCCTCCCATCGAAGAGAACTTCGATGACAACAAGCACTCGCTGAAGCCCTGGGACACCAAGAAGGTGGGTGGGGACACCAGGAAGGTGGGTGGGGACACCAGGAAGGTGGGTGGGGGTGTCCCCCCCGTGTCCCCCCCGTGTCCCCCACCCCTGTGGCCTGGCCTGGCCTCACTCCCACCCTTTGATCCCACAGCTCTCGTCCTCCTCGGCCCGGCCGCGCTCCTGCGAGGTGCCGGGAATCCAGTGAGTGCTGGGAGGGGCTGGCCTGGGGAGGGGGATGCCAGGGAGGGGCTGGAGGTGGGAAAGGGGCACTGGGGGAGCCCCTGTCCTGCTCTGATCCCGGCTCTCTCCCCCCTGTGCCAGCGTATTCCCGTCCCCGGATCAACCTGCCAACGTGCCCCTCATGCCCTCGGCCCTCAACACGGGGGGGTCCCTGCCCGACCTGACCACGCTGCACTTCCCATCCCCCCTGCCCACCCCCCTGGACCCCGAGGAGGCCCCGTACCCGCCCCTGAGCGGGGGCAGCAGCACCTCCAACCTGGCCACCACCATGACCCACCTGGGCATCAGCGGCAGCGCCGGCGGCGTCGGGCTGGGCTACGACCCCCCAGGTGAGCCCCCTGCACCCCGAGAGGGTCCCCAGGCTGGGAACTGCTCTGGGGGACACAGGGAGCGCCACCAGTGTCCAACAGACAGAGATGGGGACCCCTGGATGGTGTGGGGGGACACAGAGCCCCTCCAGGAGGTGTCCTGGGGTGGCAGTGGCAGCTCCAGGGATCCCAGTCTGGGATGGAGCAGTCTGAGAGTGGGGTGGGGATGGATTTGGGGGTCCTGTGGGTGTGTGGGGGGAGCCCAGCTCCCACCCTGTTGCCCTGTGGGGTCCCATGGTGTTGTGGGTCCCTGAGGGGAGCCCAGCTCCCACCCTGTTCCCCTATGGGGTCCAATGGCTCTGTGGGTCTCTGAGGGGAGCCCAGCTCCCACCCTGTTCCCCTATGGGGTCCAATGGCTCTGTGGGTCTCTGAGGGGAGCCCAGCTCCCACGCTGTTGCCCCATAAGATCCATTCGTTTTGTGGGTCCCTGGGGGTGCCCAGCTGTCATTCCCTGCGCTCTGGCAGTGCCAGGGGTCTCACAGGGGTCCTTGAGGAGCCCGTCTCCCACCCCGGTGCCCCCTCCCGCCCCTGCCCGGGGTGTGTGTCCGTCCCCGTGTCCGTGTGTCCGTCCCCATCGTTTCGTTCCCCTCCATCCCCGTCCCCGGGCCGTCCCGGGGCTGGGGCCGTGCCGGGGTAACGGTGCTCTCTGTTTTTGTCCCCACAGGACTCCCCTCACCTCTGCAGAGCTCCCTGAGTAACCCGTCCCTGCAGTCCTCCCTGAGCAATCCCAACCTGCAGGCCTCCCTGCGCGGCCCCTCGCTGCAGGCCTCCCTCAGCAACCCCTCGCTGCAGTCCTCGCACAGCAGCTCCTCCATCCCCTCCTCCCTGTCCAACCAGTCCCTGCCCTCCTCGCTGTCCTCCTCGCTCTCCAACCCCTCGCTGCCCACGTCCCCGCGGCCGCAGCCGCTGCAGTCCTCGCCCAGCAACCCCAGCCTGCCCTCGGGGCTGGGCGGCTCCTTCGCGGCCACCTCGCCCCGCCGGCGCGTCCCGCTCAGCCCCCTGTCCCTGCCCGCGGCCGGCGACTGCAGACGGCAGCACCCCAAACAGTTCTCACCAACAATGTCACCCACATTGTCCTCCATCACCCAGGTACGCATCGTCGTCGTGCCCCGCTCCGGCGCCGCCGCCTCCTCTTCCTCGGCCTCCTCCTCCTCCTCTTCCTCAGCCTTTTCCTCCTTTCCCCTTCCCTGTCCTCTTCCTTTCCCTTTCCTTCTCCTCCTCCTTGTCTCCTTCTCCTCGTCCTCTTCCCCATCCTCCTTCTTCTTACCCTTCTTGTGTTCCTTCTCTTTTTCTTCTTTCCCTTTCTTCTCTTCCCCATCCTTGTTCTTGTCTTGGATCTCGCCTTTGTCCTTTTCCTCCCTTCCCCTTCTTTCTCCTCCTCCTTGTCCTCTTCTCCATCTTCCTTCTTTTCATCCTTGTGTTCTTTCTCTTTCTCTTCCTTTTCCTTCTGTTTCTGCTCTTCCCCATCCTCCTTCTCATCCTTGTGTTCCTTCTCTTTCTCTTCTCTTTCTTCTTTCTCTTTCTCCTCTTCCCCATCCTTATCCTTATCTTGGACCTCCTCTTCCTCCCCCTCCTCTTCGTCCCGCTTATCCTCAACCTCCTCTTCCTCTCCTCTCCCCTCCTCGTGCCTTCACTTCTCGTCTCGTTTCCATCCTCATCTCACCCACACCCCAGGGCGCCCCTCACCCCCACAGCCCTCCCTGTGCTCAGGGACAGTGGGGGGGACCCTGTGTCCCTTCTAGGGACCCCTCAATGTCCCTTCCAGGACCCCCCAGTCCCTCCCAGGCCCCCCACGTCCCCTCCAGGCCCCCTCCCCTCAGCGGCTCCGGCTGCAGCCCTGGCTGTGTCGGGGCTCTCAGGGACGGCTCCTGCCGGTGCTGGGGGGGCTGGGGGAGCCCCCCACCCTCGGGGGGGGGCCCTGCTGACGCCCCCTCCCCGTTCTCTCCGCAGGGCGTGCCCCTGGACACCAGCAAGCTGCCGGCGGAGCAGCGGCTGCCCCCGTACCCCTACGGGCAGCCGGGGCTGCTGCTGGGCTCCCAGCCCCCCCCGAGGGGCCCCGCGCCCCCCCCGCGTCCCTACAACCCCCCCTACACCCCCGGCACCCCCCTGGGGCAGCCCCTGGCACAGCCCCACGCAGCAGACTTCGGCCTGGGCAGCGTGAGTGGGGCACGGGGACAGGGGGACATAGGGACAGGGGGACATGGGGACACCTCTGGGGGGATCTGGGGATGGGGAGGGGGACAGGGACCCCCCTGGGGCAGCCCCTGGCACAGCCCCACGCAGCAGACTTCGGCCTGGGCAGCGTGAGTGGGGCACGGGGACAGGGGGGACATGGGGACACCTCTGGGGGGATGTGGGGATGGGGACCCACCAGGAGGGTCCTTGTGGGGTGGATATGGGGACAGGAGACCCTGCATGGGGGACATGGGGTCAGGGGGGCAAGGGGAACATGGGGACAGGGGACCCTGCATGGGGGACATGGGGATGGGGAGGACCCACCAGGAGGGTCCTTTTTGGGGTGGATATCGGGATAGGGGGGCATGGGGGGCATGGGGTCAGGGACCCGTCAGGAGGGTCCTTTGTGGGGTGGGCGTGGGGTCAGGGGGTGGGGACCCATCAGGAGGGTCCTTGGGAGGTTGGACATGGGGACAGGGGGACAGGGACCTGTCAAGGGGGGTCCTTTTGGGGTGGACATGCGGTCAGGGGATGCTGCATGGGGGATATGGGGTGGAGACCCTCGGATGGGGTCACCAGGGAGAGATGGGGACAGGGCACCCTCTGTGGGGTCTCCCCTCCCTCTGTGGGGTCTCCCCTCCCTCTGTGGGGTCTCCCCTCCCTCTGTGGGGGTCTCCCCTCCCTCTGTGGGGGTCTCCCCTCCCTCTCTGGGGGTCTCACCTCCCTCTGTGGGGGTCTCACCTCCCGTGTCTCCCCCTCCCCACAGCTGGAGCAGTTTGGGATCGGGGAGAGCCCCCCCGGGAACAGCGGAGGCTTCCCCGAGGATTTGGGGGGGGCCCTGGGTTACCCCCCGAGCGAGGGGGGCTACGACCCCCCCGGCCTGAGCCGCCCAAACCTGAGCAACTGCAGCCGCCACGGCCCCATCCCCAACATCATCTTCACAGGTGGGGGGCACGGGGGGTCCTGGGGGGCTGGGTGGCACAAGGGGTGGGCTGGGGGTCTCGGGTGTCATAGGGGGGGTGGGTGGGCAGGGGCTCTGTGGGGTGGGCTGGGGGTCTCTGGGGTGTCACAGGTGGGATGTCCCAGGGGTCTCTGGGTTGTCCCGGGGGTCTCTGGGGTGTCACAGGTGGGATGTCCCTGGCGTCTCTGTGGTGTCCCGGGGGTCTCTGGGCTGTCCCGGGGGTCTCTGGGCTGTCCCAGGGTGGTGTCCCGGGGGTCTCTGGGGTGTCACAGGTGGGATGTCCCTGGCGTCTCTGTGGTGTCCCAGGGGTCTCTGGGGTGTCCCGGGGGTCTCTGCACTGTCACGGGGGTCTCTGGGGTGTCCAGGGGATCTCTGGGCTGTCATAGGGGGTGTCTCAGGGGTCTCTGGGGTGTCCCAGGGTGGTGTCCCGGGGGTCTCAGGTGGGTGTCACAGGTGGGTGTCCCGGGGGTCTCAGCGCTGTCCCGGGGGTCTCTGGGGTGTCCCAGGGTGGTGTCCCGGGGGTCCCTGGTCTGTCCCGGGGTCCCTGGGCTGTCCCGGGGTGTCTGTCCCCGCTGACCCCCGTGTCCCCCCCACCGTTCCCCGCAGGCGACTCGCCCCCCGGGCTGTCCAAGGAGATCGCCACGGCCCTGGCGGGGGTGCCGGGCTTCGAGGTGGAGGGGGGCTCGCTGGGGGGCCTGGGGGGCCTGGAGGAGGAGCTGCGCATCGAGCCGCTGACGCTGGACGGGCTGAGCATGCTGAGCGACCCGTGCGCGCTGCTCACCGACCCCGCCGTGGAGGATTCCTTCCGCTCCGACCGCCTGCAGTGAGCCCGGGCCGGCCCCGGGGCCGCGCCCCGCCCGCCGCGCCCGCCCCCCGGGGCCGCCGCCCGCTGCGCTCCCGCTGAGGGACCGGGGCAGCTCCGGGAGACAACCGGGAATGCAGCGGGAATGCAGCGGGACAGCACCGGGAATGCACCGGGAGTGCAACGGGAGAGGCGGGAACGCATCCCGAACCCCGGAACGGATCCCGAACCTGGGAATGGATCCCAAACTTGGGAGCAGATCCCGAACCCCGGAGCGGATCCCGAACCCCGGAGCGGATCCCAAACTCCGGAACGGATCCCGAGCCCCGGAACGGATCCCAAACCCGGGAACGGATCCCAAACCCCGGAGCGGATCCCAAACCCCGGAGCGGATCCCAAACCCCGGAATGGATCCCAAACCCCGGAACGGATCCCGAACCCGGGAATGGATCCCAAACCCCGGAGCGGATCCCAAACTCGGGAGCGGATCCCGAACCCCGGAGCGGATCCCAAACCCCGGAGCGGATCCCAAACCCGGCTGCAGGGAGCTGCAACCCCTCCCCAGCCCCACAGAAATGGGTGGGGGGCTCCGTCCGGACCCTCCACACTGCGGCTGTCAAGGGCCAAGCCCCCTCCCCAGTTCCCACTCTGGGGCTGACCGTGTCACTGTCCTGCCAGGAAAATCCTGGAAAAGTGGGGAGGGGGCTCCAGGCACGGCTCTCAAGGGCTCCTTCTGCTCCTTCCGAGGTTGGGGGGGTCCCCAGCACCCCCCAGCCCCCTCCCCAAATTCCCTCCGGGTTCTCTTCTCCAGGAAACCCCCGGGACCACCTCGGGGTGAGGGAATTTGGGGAGGGGGAGACAATCCAGGCACCCCCCCAAACCATCCTGGGGGGTTCCACTCATCACCCCCCCCTCAATTCCCACCCCCAGAGCCCACCTGGCACCGAACCCCGGGAAATTTGGGGAGGGGGCTGCACCCCCGGGGGGGGCTGTACATAACCCCGTAGGTAGAGACCCCCGGGGGGGGCTCGGGGGGGCCGCTTCTGCCTTTATTTTATCATTTTTCCGGCTAATCATCATCATGTTTAAGGAGAGATCCCGCTCCCCCCTCCCCAATATGTACCCCAAGCCCCCCTCCCCAAATTACCCAGCTGCCGGGGACGTGTAGAAAGCACTTGTAACTTTGCCCCCTGCCCCCCTCCCCAAAATTGGGGGGCCCGTCCGTGCGTGGGGGGCCCTGGGCCCCCCCCGGAGGGAGCCAGAGTGATTTATTATTATTATTATTTTTTAAAATATATTCTATGTTAATTAAATCCCCCTCCTGCTGGCGTGTGGGTGATTTTGGGGAGGGGGTTCTGAGGATTTTGGGGAGGGGGTTCTGAGGATTTTGGGGAGGGGTTCTGAGGATTTTGGGAAGGTGCTGAGGATTTTGGGGAGGGGGTTCTGAGGATTTTGGGAGGGGGTTCTGAGGATTTTCTGAGGATTTTGGGGAGGGGTTTCTGGGGATTTTGGGGGGTTCTGAGTTTTTGGGGCGGGGGCGGTGTCCCCCGGCGGGTCCCCGAGTCCTCCCCACCGCCAGGGGGCGCTGTGGCGGGCGGGCGCCGGGCGGGCTCGCGGTCGCGGCCCAGCGGAGCCCAAAGACGCGGCCCCGGCCCGGCCCGGCCCGGCCCGGCCCGCAGGTACCGGGAGGGGGAGGTGGGGGAACCGGGAGGGGCCGGGCCGGGGGTCCCGCGGGGGCTGCGGGGCCGGGGCTGGGCTCTGCGGGCCGCATGTGGGGCAGTCACCGGGAGGGGGGACACGGGGATGCGGGGCCGGCCGGGGAGACACCGGGCGGCCACGGGGATGGGGAACGCTCCGGAGGCCCCACCGGGAGGGACACGGGGACGGAGGATCCTCCAGGGGGTCACCGGGGGGGACACGGGGATGGGGAACCCCCGCAGGCCCCGGCAGGAGGTGACCCCAGGCAGGGCTGTCGCTGTCCCCGCCCGGCTGAGGGGGTGTCACTGCTGGCACCCCTCGGTGCAGCGACCGTGCCCTCCGTACCGGGCTCCCGGAGCCACCCCGGTGTCCCGGGCGGTGTCCGCGGCGGGGTCGCGGCCGTGCGGCCCCCCCGGTGTGGCGGGGCCGGGGTGACGTGCGCGGCCCGGGCCTGGCGCCGCTTCCTTCCCCTTTCCTGCTGCCCCCGTGCTCCGGCTCCGCCGCTCCCCGTGGGCAAACCGGGGGTGCCGCGGGGGGCTGGGGACACCGGGGGGACTTTGGGGACGGGGGCACCGGAGGGGCTCCGGGGACCGGGAGGACTTTGGGCACGGGGCCGCTGGGGACAGCGAGGGGCGCAGAAGGGAGCGGGTCCCCAAAGCAGGAGCGAGCCCCCGAACCGGGGGTGCCTCGGCGTTGGGGTCCGTCCTCTCTCCGGGCACCACCGAGGGGAGCTCCCCGTGCTCGGGGGTGGCTGCAGGCTCCGGAGGGTCCCCGTGTCCCGCGGCGTGACCGGAACCTCCTCCCTTCCCGTCCCGTCCCGTCCCCGCTGGGGTGGTGGCACCGTCGGCCGTGTCCCCGCAGATGCTGTTGGAGCCATGTCGGACGAGAAGCCCCCGCAGCTCGTGGATTATTTCGTGGTGGCCGGGCTGGCCGAGGGCTCGAGGGCGCTGGAGGAGGAGCAGCAGCCGCGGCCGGCGCGGCCCGGGGAGCCCATCACGGACGTGGCCGTGATCATCCGCTCGCAGGGCGAGGAGGTGCCCCAGGGCTTCACCTGCATCGAGACCAGCACGTCCGGACACCCCGTGGACCTCAACGCGGGGCTGCTCAACAACCCCCAGATGTTCCTGTGCTACAAACGGGGGCGGGACAAACCCCCCCTGATCGAGCTGGGGTGAGTGCGGGGCACAGAGTCCTGCTCTGGGTCACAGCAGCCCCGGGGAAGAGTTTGGGGAGCTGGGGAAGAGCCTGGAGGGGGAAGAGTTTGGGAAGGTGGAAAAGAACCCAGAGGGGAAAGAGTTTGGGAAGCTGGGGAAAAACATGGAGGGGGAAGAGTTTGGGAAGGTGGAAAAGAACCCAGAGAGAGAAGAGTTTGGGAAGCTGGGAAGGACCCCGGAGGTGCCACTGGCAGTTCCCCTCACCCCTCTCCCTGTGCTGGTGTTCGCAGGGGCCTTGGGATGAGGGAAGAGCCGAGAATGTTGATGTTTTGTTTCAGAAGGCTTGATTTATTGTTTTATGATATATATTATATTAAAACTATACTAAAAATAATTAGAAAAAAGGATTTCTTCAGAAGGCTAGCTAGGAATAGAAAAAGAACGATAACAAAAGGATTGAACTGGCTGAGACGATCCAAACAGCTGGATTGTGATTGGCTATTAATTAGAAACAAATACATGAGATCAATCACAGATCCACTGACTGTGATTGGCCATTAATTAGAAACAATTACACGACCCCGATCGCAGGTGCACCTATTGCATCCCGCAGCAGCAGATAACCATTATTTACGTTTTGTTCCTGGGGCCTCTCAGGAGGAGCAGTTCCAAGGAAAGGATTTTTGACAAAACCCATCTGTGACCCTCCCACCCCTCAGGGTGCACTACGAGGGCAAGGACCGGCCCAAGCCGGGCTGCCAGCTGCTGGACACGACGCCCTACAGCCGCTCTGCCAACCTGGCCGCGGGCTCGCCGGGCCACCAGCGCACGTTCCTGACGTTCCGGCGCGCGGCCGAGCCGCCCGGGCACCACACGCTGGGCGTCACCGACATCTGCCTGGTGATGCCCAGCAAGGGCGAGAGCACGCCCCACACCTTCTGCCGCGTGGACAAGAACCTCAACACCAGCATGGTGGGTTTTGGGGGGTGCGCCCCTCTCGTCCCCGCGGCGCTGCCCTGCCCGTGCTGAGCCCCGAAATCCCGACCCTTCGTTGCAGTGGGGCCCCGCGCTGTTCCTGTGCTACAAGATCGCCGTGGCCAAGGACAACACGCTGGTCTACGAGGCAGGTGGGCGCCTGGCACGGGCGGGGGTGCTGGGGGCTCACGGCGGGAGCCAGAGTTGTTGGCTGTTGTTATTATTTTAAAAAATATTTTCTGTGTCGATTAACCAACTCCAGCCGGCGTGGGGCTGATTTGGGGGAGCCCCTGGGTCTCCTCAGGGGGGTTTGGGGAGCACAAGGTGGGGCCCTTCAGCTGCCACAGCGCCACTGCGGGGGGGGTCTTGCCAGGCTTTGGGGACTGGGGTCCCTTACTGGGAGAGGGGACAATGGGGTCCCTTTCTGGGGTGACAATGGGGTCTCTTGGGAAGTGTGATATCCCTTACTGGGGTGACAGTGGGGTCTCGTACTGGGAAGTGTGATATCCCTTACTGGGGTGACACTGGAGTCCCTTACTGGATTTACAATGGAGTCCTTTACTGGGAAGTGTGGTGTCCCTTACTGGGGTGACACTGGGGTCTCTCACTGGGGGTTGGGGGCAGTTGTGTTTCCTTTTGGGGGGTGGTTTTGGGGAGCTGTGGGCACTCCCCTGGCTGCCCCCTCCTCGCTGGGGTGGGTGAGACGACCCGGGGGGCTGATGCCGCTGTCCGGTGTCCATGTGTCCGGCTGTCCGTGTGTCCGTGCAGGGTTGCTGAGCCGCTACCCCGAGCAGGACAGCGAGTCCTTCCCTCTGCCCGAGTCGGTGCCCGTGTTCTGCCTGCCCATGGGCGCCACCATCGAGAGCTGGCCCGTGGGCACCAAGTACCCCCTGCCCGTCTTCTCCACCTTCGTCCTCACCGGCGCCTCGGGGGACAAGGCACGGCAGGACAGGGGGCTGGGGGGTGGCACGGGGGTCCCCGGTGCCATGGGAGGGGGTGGGTGCCTGGGTGCCCTACAGCCTCGTGGGACCGGGATTGCTGTGCCAGGGGTTGCCAGGGCTGTGGGACCAGGATCCTGGGACCAGGGGTTCCCATCCTTTGTGGGACCAGGATCCCTGTGCCAGGGGTTCCCATCCCTTGTGGGACTGGCGTCCTGGTGCCAGGGGTTCCCAGCTCTGTGGGCCTGGGATCCCAGTGCCAGGGGTTCCCATCCCTCATGATCCCTGGTGCCAGGAGTTCCCAGTGCTGTGGGAACGGGATCCTGGGACCAGCTGATGCCATCCTTCATGGGCACAGGATCCCGGTGCCAGGGGTTCCCATCCCTGTGGCCCCAGGATCCTGGTGCCACGGGTTCCTGGCACTGTGGGATCAGTATCCTCGGTGCCATGGGTTCCAATCCCTCATGGGACCAGGATCCCTGTGCCCGGGGTTCCCATCCCTCATGGGACAGGGATCCCAGTGCCTGGGGTTCCTGGCACTGTGGGATCAGGATCCCTGTGCCAGGGGTTCCTGGCACTGTGGGATCAGGATCCCTGTGCCAGGGGTTCCCATCCCTCGTGGGCCCAGGATCCCTGTGCCAGGGGTTCCCATCCCTCGTGGGCCCAGGATCCCTGTGCCAGGGGTTCCTATCACTGTGACCCCAGGATCCCGGTGCCGTGGGTTCCTGGCACCGCTGTCCCGGGGTCCCGGTGCCCGGGGTGCCCTGACAGCCCGGGGTGACCGCAGGTGTACGGCGCCGCCATCCAGTTCCACGAGGCGTTTCCCCGGGAGCGGCTGTCGGAGGCGCAGGCGCTGCGCCTGGGGCTGCTCAGCGTGGTGGACCGGCGGCCGGTGCCGGGCCGCTCGCTGCACACGCGCAAGAGCATCTGCGTGCTGTCCCACTGGCCCTTCTTCGACGTCTTCCGCAAGTTCCTCATGTTCATCTACCGCTACTCCATCTCGGGCCCCCACGTGCTGCCCCTGGAGACGTGAGCGGGGTCCGGGGGGGGCTCCGGGGGGGGCGGGGGCCCGCGGCCACCCCGGCGCTGACGGGGCCGCTCCGCCCGCAGGCACATCTCGCACTTCATGCACAACGTGCCCTTCCCGTCCCCGCAGCGCCCGCGCATCCTGGTGCAGGTGAGTCACCCGCGGGGGGGGTGACCGTGCCATCCCCATCCCGTCCCAGCCCCGTTCCCATCCCATCCTGTCCCATTGTTCCCATCCCATCCCAGCCCCGTTCCCATCCCATCCCGTCCCACTGTTCCCATCCCATCCCAGCTCAGAGCATCCCATCCCATCCCAGCCCCGTTCCCATCCCATCCCAGCCCCGTTCCCATCCCAGCCCTGTTCCCATCCCATCCCAGCCCCATTCCCATCCCATCCCATCCCAGCCCTGTTCCCATCCCATCCCGTCCCATTGTTCCCATCCCATCCCAGCCCCGTTCCCATCCCACCCCATCCAATTGATCCCGTCCCATCCCATCTCATTGATCCCATTGATCCCATCCCATCCCATCCCATTAATCTCATCCCACCCCATCCCATTGATCCCATCCCACCCCACCCCATTCCACTGATCCCATCCCACCCCACCCCATCCCATCCCACTGATCTCATCCCATCCCATCCCATCCCATCCCATCTCATCTCATTGATCCCATCCCATCCCATTGATCCCATCCCATCCCATCCCATCCCATTGATCCCATCCCATCCCACCCCATCCCATCCCAGCGTGTCCCTGTGTCCCCCACCACCCTGTCCGTGTGTCCCTGCAGATGTCCCCCTATGACAGCCTGCTGCTGTGCCGGCCCGTGTCCTCCCCGCTGCCCCTCAGGTAGGGCTGGGGAATGCTGGTGGGGGGGCACAGGTGGGGAGGGGCCCGTGGGTGACCAGGTGATGTCCCCCCCCTCAGCGGGGCCAGTTTCCTGACACTGCTGCAGAACCTGGGCCCCGACAACGCCGTGGCACTGCTGGTGGCCGTCCTCACCGAGCAGAAGCTGCTCATCCACTCGCTGCGCCCCGACGTCCTGACCAGCGTGGGGGAAGCCCTGGTGGCGGTGAGTGACCGCAGGGGACACCGAGGGACACCGAGGGGACGTGCCACCGTGGGGCTGGGGATTTGTGACACTGGGGATTGGCATCCCTCAGCACTGGGGACCTGTGGCACTGGGGATCCTGTTCCCAGAGTGCTGAGGACCTGTGGCACTGGGGACTGGCATCCCTCAGCGCTGGGGACCTGTGGCACTGGGGACTGCCACCCCTCAGCACTGGGGATCCTTGTCCTGTGGTGTTGGGAGTGCTGATCCCACAGTCCTGGGGACCTGCTGTGCTGGGAATCCTGGTCCCACAGTGCTGGGGACCTGTGGCACTGGGGATTGCTGTCCCTCAGCACTGGAGATCCCTGTCCTGTGGTGTTGGGAGCACCGATCCCACAGTGCTGAGGACCTGCCATGGAGATCTCCCTGCCGCAGTGCTGGGGACCCCCATTTTGTGCTGCTGGGCCCCCCGATCCCACAGGACTGGTGATCCTGTGCCACGGGCGCTCCCGGTCCTGCGGCGCTGGGCCCCCCACCCCGCCTGGCGGGGGCCCCGCGGCGCTGACCACCCTGTCCTGTCCCCAGATGATCTTCCCCCTGCGCTGGCAGTGCCCCTACATCCCGCTGTGCCCGCTGGCGCTGGCTGACGTGCTGTGTGCCCCCGTGCCCTTCATTGTAGGCATCCACTCCAGCTACTTCGACCTCTACGAGCCCCCCCGCGACGTCATCTTCGTCGACCTGGACACCAACACCATTTTCCAGTGAGTGTCCCCAGGGCTGGGGTGGGCAGGGGGTCCTGGGGGTGCCGGGGCTCCCGCCCTGCCCTCGTGCCTGTGTCCCCAGGAGCGAGGAGAGGAAGCTGCTGTCGCCCCGCGCGCTGCCCCGCAAGCCCTGCAAGGTGCTGCTGGCCTCGCTGCACAGCCTGTCCCAGCAGCTGGATGAGCGTGAGTGGGGGGCCTGGGGGGTCTGGGGGTCACCACATCCCCCGGCTCTGCTGTTATCATGGAATAGCCCAAACTGGGAGGGACCCACTGGGGTCAAAGACCACCCTGAATCCCCCCCTGGATCCCCCCCTGGATGCCCCCCAGGAGAATGCCTGGGAGCATTTCCCGAGCAGGATCAGAGCTGTGGCTTCACTCCCTCATTCCCTGGGTGTTGCTTCCCAACTGACCCCACCCTCAGGGCTCTCTGGCCACGGGGTTTGTCCGGCTGGGTGTCCCCCGTGCCAACACTGTCCCATCCATGTCCTTGGTGCCAGCGCCGTCCCATCCATGTCCCCAGTGCTGACGCTGTCCAGTCTGGCTGGGCATCCCTGGTGCTGATTCTGTCCCATCCGTATCCCCTGTGCTGACACTGTCCCATCCACGTCTCTGGTGCCAGCACTGTCCCATCCGTGTCCCCAGTCCCAGCCCTGTCCCATCCCCGTCCCCTGTGCTAACCCTGTCCCATCCATGTCCCCAATCCCAGCCCTATCCCATCCCCGTCCCCTGTGCTAACCCTGCCCCATCCCCATCCCCGGCGTCCCCAGTCCCAACCCTGTCCCACCCATGTCCCCAATCCCAACCCTGTCCCATCCCCGTCCCCTGTGCTAACCCTGTCCCACCCATGTCCCCAGTCCCAACCCTGTCCCATCCATGTCCCCAATCCCAACCCTGCCCCATCCCCGTCCCCGGCGTCCCCAGTCCCAACCCTGTCCCCGGTGTCCCCGCAGTGCTGAGCGCGCCGGGCGAGGAGGAGCCCCCGGAGCTGGTTCTGAGCGACGCGGAGGCGGCGGGGGCGCGGCGGGCGCAGCTGGAGCTGGAGGCGCGGGCGGCGTTCCTGCGCTTCATGGCCTGTGCCCTGCGCGGGTACCGCTCCTTCCTGCGGCCCATCGCGCCCGCGCCCGCCCCGGCCGGCCGCGACGCCGGCAGCCTGTTCGCCCTGCAGGGTGAGGGGGGAATATGGGGAGCTGGGGGGGACGTGGGGGTGTCCTGGGTGAGCTCTGTGCTGTCCTGTCTGTGACACCGGCAGCCTGTTCGCCCTGCAGGGTGAGGGGGAAATGGGGAGCTGGCGGGGACAGGGGGGTGTGAGAACATGAGTTCTGTGCTGTCCTGTCTGGTTCCTGCTCATCTTCATCCCATCCCATCCCATCCCATCCTATCCATCCCATCCCATCCCATCCCATCCTATCCATCCCATCCCATCCCATCCCATCCCATCCCATCCCATCCCATTGATCCCACCCCACCCCAATGTCCCCAATGTCCCCTCTGTGTCCCCAGGGTTCCTGCGCTCCCGGGATCGGGCGTACCAGCGATCCCATTGATCCCATTGATCCCACCCCAATGTGCCCAATGTCCCCAATGTCCCCTCTGTGTCCCCAGGGTTCCTGCGCTCCCGGGATCGGGCGTACCAGCGATCCCATTGATCCCATTGATCCCATTGATCCCATTGATCTCACCCCAATGTGCCCAATGTCCCCTTGGTGTCCCCTCTGTGTCCCCAGGGTTCCTGCGCTCCCGGGATTGGGCGTACCAGCAATCCCATTGATCCCATTGATCCCATTGATGCCATTGATCCCACCCCAATGTCCCCTTGGTGTCCCTTCTGTGTCCCCAGGGTTCCTGCGCTCCCGGGATCGGGCGTACCAGCGATCCCATTGATCCCATTGATCCCATTGATCTCACCCCAATGTGCCCAATGTCCCCTTGGTGTCCCCTGTCATGTCCCCAGGGTTCCTGCGCTCCCGGGATCAAGCGTACCAGCGATCCCATTGATCCCATTGATCCCATTGATCCCACCCCAATGTCCCCTTGGTGTCCCCTGTCATGTCCCCAGGGTTCCTGCGCTCCCGGGATCCAGCGATCCCATTGATCCCATTGATCCCATTGATCCCATTGATCTCACCCCAATGTGCCCAATGTCCCCTTGGTGTCCCCTCTGTGTCCCCAGGGTTCCTGCGCTCCCGGGATTGGGCGTACCAGCAATCCCATTGATCCCATTGATCCCATTGATGCCATTGATCCCACCCCAATGTCCCCTTGGTGTCCCTTCTGTGTCCCCAGGGTTCCTGCGCTCCCGGGATCGGGCGTACCAGCGATCCCATTGATCCCATTGATCCCATTGATCTCACCCCAATGTGCCCAATGTCCCCTTGGTGTCCCCTGTCATGTCCCCAGGGTTCCTGCGCTCCCGGGATCCAGCGATCCCATTGATCCCCTTGATCCCACCCCAATGTGCCCAATGTCCCCCTTGGTGTCCCCTCTGTGTCCCCAGGGTTCCTGCGCTCCCGGGATCGGGCATACCAGCGTTTCTACGGGCAGCTGCTGCGCACGCAGCTCTTCACGCAGTTCATCGAGGACTGCTCCTTCGCCAGCGACCGCGAGCCCTGCCTCGAGTTCTTCGACACCTGCGTCGACAAGGTGTGTCCCCGTGTGTCCCTGTGTGTCCCCTCCGTGTGTCCCTGTGTGTCCCCTCTGTGTGTCCCTTTGTCCCCTCCGTGTGTCCCTGTGTCCCCAAGGTGTGTCCTTGTGTCCCCTCCGTGTGTCCCTTTGTCCCCTCCATGTGTCCCTGTGTGTCCCCTCCGTGTGTCCCTTTGTCCCCTCCATGTGTCCCTGTGTCCCCTCCGTGTGTCCCTTTGTCCCCTCCATGTGTCCCTGTGTCCCCTCCATGTGTCCCTGTGTCCCCTCCGTGTGTCCCTGTGTCCCCACCATCCCCCTGCTGACCCCGCCCCCTCCCCAGGTGCAGGTGGACCTGGAGAAGCCCGAGGACACGCCCCTGATGGAGCTGGACGACCCCCGAGGTGGGGAGCACACGGTGTTCATCACCCCCCCGGAGCAGCCGGCGGGGCCCGACGGGGCCGAGCCCCCCGCCTGCTACAGGTGAGACCCCCAGGACCCTCCCCTGTCCCCCTTCCCAAACCCCCTCACCTGTGCCCCCCATACCCAGGTATTACAGGTGCCCCTCACCTGTGCCCCCATCCCCAGGTCTGACGGGTTCCCCTCACCTGTGCCCCCCACACCCCCCAGGTATGACAGGTGCCCCTCACCTGTGCCCCCATCCCCAGGTATGACAGGTGCCCCTCACCTGTGTCCCCATCCCCAGGTCTGACGGGTTCCCCTCACCTGTGCCACTCACACCCCCCAGGTATGACAGGTGCCCCTCACCTGTGCCCCCCCAGGTATGACGGGTTCCCCACGCTGCGCCCAGAGCTGCTGGAGCCCCCCCGGGACCCTCTGGTGGCTCAGCTGTGCCAGGCCAGGAGCAGCGCCCCGAGCAGCCCCGCCCCACGGCGCACCAAGCAGGTGAGGGGCACACCTGGGACACCTGGGCACGAGGGAACAGCACCTGGGCACGGCAGCTGGGACACCTGGACGGGTGGGACAGCACCTGCTAAGTGTCCTGTAAGCTGTGCCACCTGTCCAGGTGCCCAGATGGCGCAGTGACCCCATTGGGCTGTGCCACCTGTCTGGGTGCCCAGATGGCACAACGCTCTCACAGGTGTCCCTGAGCTGTGCCACCTGTCCAGGTGCCCAGATGGCACAAGGCTCTCACAGGTGTCCCTGAGCTGTGCCACCTGTCCAGGTGCCCAGATGGCACAAGGCTCTCACAGGTGTCCCTGAGCTGTGCCACCTGTCCAGGTGCCCGCCCGGGCGCGGCGCTGAGCGGCTCAGCCCCGTTCCCTGACTGTCCCTCGGTGTCCCCAGGAGATGAAGGTGGCCCAGCGCGTGGCACAGAAGTCGTCGGCGGTGCCCGAGCTGTGGGCGCGGTGCCTGCTGGGGCACTGCTACGGGCTCTGGTTCCTGTACCTGCCCACGCAGGTGCGCGCCGCCCCCGCCAAGCTGCGGGCGCTGCAGCTGGCCTACGACGTGCTGCGCAAGATGGAGCAGCACAAGGTGGTGCTGCCCGACGAGGTGGGTCGGGGTCTGTTCCAGAACCTTCTGGGGAAGCGGGGAGATGGGGTGGGGGGCACTGAGGGGGCTGAGGGGAACGGGAAACGGTGGCCAGTGTCCAGTGCTGTGTCCAGTGTCCAGTGTCCAGGGCTGTGTCCAGTGTCCAGGGCTGTGTCCAGTATCCAGGACTGTGGTCAGTGTCCAGGGCTGTGATCAGTGTCCAGTGCTGTGTCCAGTGTCCAGGGCTGTGGTCAGTGTCCAGTGCTGGGTCCAGTGTCCAGGGCTGTGTCCAGGGCTGTGGTCAGTGTCCAGTGCTGTGTCCAGTGTCCAGTGCTGGGTCCAGTGTCCAGTGCTGTGGCCAGTGCTGGGTCCAGTTCTCAGGCCAGGAGGGACTTGGAGGGGCTGGAGCAGCAGGAGGAGGGAACGGAGAAGCCCTGAGGGAGCTGGGAAGGGGCTCAGCCCTTTTCAGGGGCACCTTGTGGCTCTGCACAGCTCCTGCGAGGAGGGGACAGCCAGGGGTGGGTCAGCTCCTGCTCCTGTCCCCTCCTGCATGGGGTGGCACTGCTGGGGTCAGTGGGGCTGGAGGATGAGGGAAATGGGAAATGTGGCCAGTGCTATGGTCAGTGTCTGGTGTCCAGTGCCGTGTCCAGTGTCCAGGGCTGTGGTCAGTGTCCAGTGCTGTGTCCAGGGCTGGGTCCAGTGTCCAGTGCTGTGTCCAGTGCTGTGTCCAGTTCTCAGGCCAGGAGGGACGTGGAGGGGCTGGAGCAGCAGGAGGAGGGAATGGAGAACGTGTGAGGGAGCTGGGAAGGGGCTCAGCCCTTTTCAGGGGCACCTTGTGGCTCTGCACTGCTGCCAGCAGGGGACAGGGACAGGACGAGAGGCTCTTTCCCACCCTGTGGCACTGTGCAGGGGTGCCCGGGTGCCCCCCGCGGTGATGTTGGGGTGCCCCCCAGGTGTGCTACCGCATCCTGATGCAGCTGTGCGGGCAGTACGGCGAGCCCGTGCTGTCGGTGCGCGTCCTGCTGGAGATGAAGCGCGCCGGCATCGTCCCCAACACCGTCACCTACGGCTACTACAACAAGGTGAGTGACGCCCAGGGGACCCTCTGGGGTGGGTGGGGGTCCCGAGGGTCTCCTGACCCCCCCCCTGTGCGCCCCGGCAGGCGGTGCTGGAGAGCAAATGGCCGGCGGGGACGCAGGGCGGGCGGCTGCGCTGGGCCAAGCTCCGGAACGTGGTGCTGGGGGCGGCGCAGTTCCGGCAGCCCCTGAGGCAGCGGCAGCGGCAGCGAGCGGCCGGAGACCCCCCCGGTGAGGGCACGGGGGCGATCGGGACCCCGCTGACACCCCCTGGTGCCCCTGTGGGTGATTGAGCCCCTCCGAGCATCTCCAGGGCTTGGGGTGATTGTCCCCTGTCCCCTCCTGCCACCTCCCTGGGGTGGCGGGGAGTTATGGGGGTCAGGGAGGGGTCTCATTGACACCCCCTTGTCCCCCTCATGTGACTGAGACCCCCCCCCCCCAGCCCACCCACTCACACCCCCTGATTCAGCCCCTCCGAGCATCTCCGGGGCACGGGGGAGGTCCTGGCGATCGTCCCCTGTCACCTTCTGCCACCTCCCTGTGTTGGGGGGGTATTATTGGCGCCATTGACACCCCCTTGTCCCCTCCTTGGGTCACTGAGCCCGCCCAGGGCTGGGGGCTGTTGTCCCTGACCCCTCTGTCCTGTCCCCCCCAGGTCACTGTCCCCCCCCCATGGATGGAGATTCTGTCCCTGACCCCTCTGTCCTGTCCCCCCCAGGTGACGGCGCCGCCGCCGCCCCGCGCCCCGCCCTGCACCGCCAGACCACCTGGGCCGGGCGGAGCCTCCGGGACGCGGTGCCGGCGCCGCGGCTCGTCAAGAGCGGCAGCCTCAGTTTCCCCGCCCGCAGCGAGGGCGGGGGCGCGGCCCGGGAGGGGCCCGGGGAGCCCCCCCTGCTCCCGGTGACCCCCACGCCGCCCGCCCCCCGCCGCGCCCCCGGTTCGGCCGACGGGAGCCTCTCGGACATCGCCACCGACGACAGCGGCGGCGACGAGGGGCCCGGGGGGGGTCCCGGTGGTGCCGGGGGCGTCACCCCGCGCCGGGGCCTGGCGGCCAAGCTGCAGCAGCTGCTGTCCCCCGGTAAGCGCCCCCCGCGGCCCTCGGAGCCCCCCCGGGATGGCGGCGGCCGCCGGGGGTCGGAGCAGCGGGACGGGGACCCCCCCCCGCCCCCCCGGTCACGGCGCAGCCCCGGCGGGACCCTGCTGCGGCCCCGGGAGCGGCCCGAGTCCACGGCCTCCGAGGTACCGCGCGCGGCTGGCCTGTCTGGCCGTCCGTCTGTCTGTGTGTCTGTCCGTCTGTTTGTCTGTCCGTCTGTCTCTCCGTCTATGTGTCTGTCCATCTGTCTGTCCATCGCTCTGTCCGTCTGTCTGTCTGTCTGTCCGTGTGTCCGTCCGTCTGCCTGTCCGGTCTGTCCGTCTGTGTGTCTGTCCATCCGTCTGTGTGTCTGTCCGTCTGTCTGTCCATTTATGTGTCTGTCCATCTGTCTGTCTGTCTGTCCGTGTGTCCGTCCGTCTGTTAGTCTGTCCTGTCTGTCCGTCCGTCTGTCCGTCTATCTGTCTGTCTGTCTGTCCGCCCGTCTGTCCGCCCGTCCGTCCGTCTGTCCATCTATCTGTCTGCCCGTCCGTCCGCCTGTGTGTCTGTCCATCCGTCCGTCCGTCTGTCCGTCTTTGTGTCTGTCCACGCGTCTGCCTGTCTGTCTGTCCATCCGTCCGTGTGTCCGTGTGTCTGTCTGTGTGTCCATCTGCCTGTCTGTCCACGTGCCTGTCCGTCTGTCCGTCCATCCGTCCGTCCGGCCGCCCCGCTGACCCGCGCGTGTCCCCTGTGCCCCCCCCCGGCAGAGCTCGGTGTCGCTGGGCAGTGAGCTGGACCTGTCCGATGCCTCGGGGGGCAGCGGGGGGGGCGCCCCCAAAGCCCCCGGGGAGCCCTGCGCGGATGGGGGGGCGGGCACGGAGCCCCCCGGCCTGGAGGTGGGAAATGGGGGGGCGGGGGGGGCACAGGGGGGGGTAAGAGATGGGGTTGGGGGGCGCAGGAGTGGGGGCAGAGCTCAGGTTTGGGGGGCAGAGCTGGGTTTGGAGGGGGCACAGCTCGGGTTTGGGGACACAGCTGAGATTTGGGGGGGGGGGGCAGAGCTGAAATCTGGGGACAGAGCTCAGGTTTGGGGGGCAGATTTGGGGTTTGGGGGGGCAGAGCTGAGGTTTGGGGTGCACAGGGGTTGGGGGGGGCTGAGATTTGGGGGGGCAGAGCCCAGGTTTGGGGTGCAGATGTGTGCTTTGGAGGGCAGATCTGGGTTTGGGGGGCACAGCTTGGGTTTCGGGGGTACAGCTGTGGTTTGGGTGGCAGATCTGAGGTTTAGGGGGCAGATCTGGGTTTTGGGGGGCACATCGCAGGTGTAAGGGGGCAGATCTGTGCTTTGAGGGGCACAGCTCAGGTTTGGGGGGCACAGCTGTGGTTTGAGGGGCAGAGCTGGGCTTTGGGTGGCAGATCTGAGGTTTAGGGGGGCAGAGCTGTGCTTTGGGGGGCATATTTGGGTTTTGGGGGGCACAGCTCAGGTGTAAGGGGGCAGATCTGTGCTTTGGGGGGCAGATCTGAGGTTTGGGGGGCACAGCTCAGGTTTGGGGGGCACAGCTCAGGTGTAAGGGGGCAGATCTGGGTTTTGGGGGGCACAGCTGAGGTTTGGGGGGCACAGCTGAGGTTTGGGGGGCACAGCTCAGGTGTAAGGGGGCAGATCTGGGTTTTGGGGGGCACAGCTGAGGTTTGGGGGGCACAGCTCAGGTTTGGGGGGCAGATCTCAGGTTTGGGCTCAGCCCGGCCCGTGCCCAGGTGCTGCTGTCGAGCTGCTCGCGCTGCCCGGGCTGCGCCGCGCTGGTGTTCGACGAGGAGCTCATGGCCGGCTGGACCTCGGACGACTCCAACCTCAACACCTCGTGCCCCTTCTGCAGCCGCTCCTTCGTGCCCTTCCTGAGCATCGAGATCCGCGACCTCCGCCGGGCGCCCAGGTGACAGCCCTGGGACACACCTGGGACACACCTGGGACACACCTGGGACAGCCCAGGGACACACCTGGGACACACCTGGGACACACCTGGGATACACCTGGGACACACCTGGGACACACCTGGGACAGCCCGGGGACACACCTGGGACACACCTGGGACACACCTGGGGACAGCCCAGGGACACACCTGGGACACACCTGGGATACACCTGGGACACACCTGGGACAGCCCAGGGACACACCTGGGACACACCTGGGACACACCTGGGGACAGCCTGGGGACACACCTGGGACACACCTGGGATACACCTGGGACACACCTGGGACACACCTGGGACAGCCCAGGGACACACCTGGGGACACACCTGGGACACACCTGGGACACACCTGGGAGACACCTGGGACACACCTGGGACACACCTGGGACACACCTGGGACACACCTGGGACAGCCCAGGGACACACCTGGGACACACCTGGGACACACCTGGGGACAGCCTGGGGACACACCTGGGGACAGCCTGGGGACACACCTGGGACACACCTGGGACACACCTGGGAGACACCTGGGACACAGCTGGGACAGCCCTGGGACACACCTGGGACAGCCCTGGGACACACCTGGGACACACCTGGGACAGCCCGGGGACACACCTGGGACAGCCCAGGGACACACCTGGGACACACCTGGGACACACCTGGGGACACACCTGGGACACACCCGGGACAGCCCTGGGACAGCCCTGGGACAGCCCTGGGGACACACCTGGGACACACCTGGGGACACACCTGGGAGACACCTGGGACACACCTGGGACAGCCCTGGGGACACACCTGGGACACACCTGGGACACACCTGGGACACACCTGGGACAGCCCAGGGACACACCTGGGGACAGCCGAGGGACACACCTGGGACACACCTGGGACACACCTGGGACAGCCCGGGGACACACCTGGGACACACCTGGGACACACCTGGGACACACCTGGGGACACACCTGGGACACACCTGGGACACACCTGGGGACAGCCTGGGGACACACCTGGGACACACCTGGGACAGCCCAGGGACACACCTGGGACACACCTGGGACACACCTGGGACACACCTGGGACAGCCCTGGGGACACCCCCGGGGACCCCTCACTGCCCTCCTGATGTCCCCAAGGTGCCACCCCTGGGGCACCCCCTGCCCTCCCCATGTCCCCCAGGTGTCCCCAACACCCCTCTTTGCTCCCTGCCATTTCCCTCTCCTTCCATCCATCCGTCTGTCCATCCATCCACCCTTTGGGGGTCCCCCGGTGCCCCCCATCACCGTGACCCCCCCCGTGTGTCCCGCAGCCCCCCCCCGGTGCCCCCCTCCCCACAGGGGCCGGTGCTGAGCGACCGCCGGCGCTGCCTGGAGCTGGACGGGACCCCCGGGACCCCCGGGACCCCCGGGCTGTGCAACGGCTGCGCCGAGACCCCGGTAACGGGGGGCTGGGAATGGGGGGAATGGGGGGGGGTCCTTCTCTCATCCCTGAAATCGGGGTTTGGGACAGTCCCATTTGGGATTTGGGGTCTCTGGGGGTCCTTGTTGGTGCTTTGGTGGTTCTGGGCCGGGCAGGGGGTCCCAAATGTTTCTCACCCAATTCCCAGGTCCTGGTGCGTTCCAGGGCAGGGCAGGGCAGGGGGTGTCCCCCCTGCTCTAATCTGGGGGCCCCAAGCCTGTCCCCCTCTCTAATTTGGGGGTCTCAATCGTGTCCCTCCCCCCTAATTTGGGGGTCCCAATCGTGTCGTCCCCCCCCATTCCAGGGCAGGGCAGGGGATATCTCCCAACTCTAATTTGGGGGTCCCCTTCATTGCCAGGTCCTGGTCCATCCCAGGGCAGGGGGTGTCCCTCCCCCCTAATTTGGGGGTCCCAAACGTGTCCCCCCCCCCCATTCCCAGTTCCCTGTGTGTTCCAGGGCTGGGCAGGGCTTGTTCCCCTCCCCTAATTCAGGGGTCCCAATCGTGTTCCCCCCAATTCTCAGGCCCCAGGGCATTGCAGGGCGGGGCAGGGGGGTGTCCATCCCCTCTAGGTCGGGGTCCCCATCGTGTTCCCCCCTTTTGCAGCCCATTCCCAGTTCCTGGTGCCTTCCAGGGCAGGGCAGGGGGCGTCCATCCCCCCTAATCCGGGTGTCCCAATCATGTCCCCCTCCCCTAACTCGGTGTCCCCACCGTGTTCCCCCCTTTTGCAGCCCATTCCCAGTTCCTGGTGCGTTCCAGGGCAGGGCAGGGGGCATCCATCCCCCCTAATCTGGGGGTCCCCATCGTGTCCCCCTCCCCTAACTCGGTGTCCCCATCGTGTGCCCCCCTTTGCAGCCCATTCCCAGTTCTTGGTGCGTTCCAGGGCAGGGCAGGGGGTGTCAATCCCCTCTAATCTGGGGGTCCCAATTATGTGCCCCCCCCCCCCCAATTCGGGCATCCCAATCGTGTCCCCCCTTTCCCAGAGCAGGGCAGGGGGTGTCCATCCGCCCTAATTTGAGGGTCCTAAGTGTGTCCCCCTCCCCTAACTCAGTGTCCCCATCGTGTGCCCCCTTTCCCAGAGCAGGGCAGGGGGTGTCCATCCGCCCTAATTTGAGGGTCCTAAGTGTGTCCCCCCTCCCCTAACTCGGTGTCCCCATCGTGTCCCCCTCTTTGCAGCCCATTCCCAGTTCTTGGTGCGTTCCAGGGCAGGGCAGGGGATGTCAATCCCCTCTAATCTTGGGGTCCCAATCGTGTCCCCCTCCCCTAACTCGGTGTCCCCATCGTGTGCCCCCTTTCCCAGGGCAGGGCAGGGGGTGTCCATGCCCCCTAATCCGGGTGTCCCCATCGTGTCCCCCTCCCCTAACTCGGTGTCCCCGCCGTGTCCCCCCCTTTGCAGCCCCCCTGGCGCCGGGAGCGCGTGGCCTTTGCGTACCTGTGCCCGCTGGTGCTGCGCAAGGAGCTCGAGAGCCTGGTGGAGAACGAGGGCGGGGAGCTGCTGGCGCGCCCCGAGCTGGTGGACAAGCACCCCATCATCTTCTGGAACCTTCTGTGGTTCTTCCAGCGCCTGGCGCTGCCCAGCCAGCTGCCCCTGCTGCTGCTGGGCTCGCAGCACGCGCCCCCCGACCCGCAGGTGGGTTTGGGGGGCTGGGGAGGGGTCTTGGGGGGTTTAGGAGGTGCTGAATCCCCCTCAATCCCGCTGCCCCTGCTGCTGCTGGGCTCGCAGCACGCGCCCCCTGACCCACAGGTGAGTTTGGGGGGCTCTGGGGGGTCTGGGGGAGTTTCGTGGTGGTGCTGAGCCCCCTAACCCTGTCCTGAGCGCCCCAACCCTGTCCTGAGCCCCCCAATCTGTCCTGAGCCCCCCCAACCCTGTCCTGCAGCCTTGTTGGGCTTCCAGCACGGCCCCCGAGAGCCCCAAGTGGGTTTGGGGTCTTTGGGGGGTCCTTCACCACCACAATTTGGGGGTGCCCTCCCATTCCCAGGGCTGGGCAGGAGCTCCCTCACCAGCACAATTTGGGGGTCCCACAGTTCTGGGGTCTGGGGGGGGTTTGGTGGTGCTGAGCCCCCCCAACCTGTGCTGCAGCCCTGCTGGGCTCCCAGCACGGCCCCCCAGACCCCGAGGTGGGTTTGGGGGTCTCTGGGGGTCTCTGGGGGTCTCAGGGGGGTCCCTGGTGGTGCTGAGCCCCCTGCCCGCCCCGCAGCCCCCCGAGCCGTCGCGGGTCCGTGTGAGGCTGCTGTGGGATGTGCTGAGCCCCGACCCCGAGAGCTGCCCCCCGCTCTACGTGATCTGGAGGCTGCACAGTGAGGAAGGGGCTGGGGTGGGGGATTGGGGGTGTGGGATTGGGGATTTGGGGGATTTGGGGTGTGGGATTGGGGATTTGGGGTGTGGGATTGGGGATTGGGGTGTGGGATGAGGGATTTGGGGTGTGGGATTGGGGGATTTGGGGATTTGGGGATTTGGGGTGTGGGATTGATTGAGGATTTGGGGTGTGGGATTTGGGGATTTGGGGGATTGGGGATTTGGGGTGTGGGATTGGGGGATTTGGGATATGGGGATATGGGTTTGGGGGTTGAGATTTAGGATTGGGGATTGGGGGATTTGGATATGGGATTGGGGTATGGGATTGGGGATTGGGATTGGGGGATTGGGGGATTTGGGGTTGGGGATTGGGGATATGGGATTGGGGGATTTGGGATATGGGATTGGGGTGTGGGAATGGGGTATGGGATTGGGGATTTGGATGGGGGATTGGGGGATTGGGGTGTGGGAATGGGGGATTGAGATGGGGATTTGGGGGATTTGGGGAATTGCGGTATTGGGGTGTGGGATTGGGGATTTGGGGTGTGGGATTGGGGATAGGGGAATGGGCATTGGGGGATTGGGGTGTGGGATTCAGGGATTGGGATATGGGATTTGGGGTGTGGGTTGGGGGATTGGGATATGGGATAACGGATTGGGAGTGTGGGATTTGGGTGGGGAAAATGGGATTGGGGATGGATGTATGGGATTGGGCTGTGGTATTGGGGATGGGGATATGGGATTGGCATTTGGGATATGGGGATATGAGATTTGGGGGTGTGGAATTGGGGATTTGGGGTGTGGGATTTGGGGTGTGGAGATATGGGATTGGGGCATTGGGGGATTGCGATATGGGATTAGGAATGGGAATATGGGACTGGGGATATGGGAATAGGGGTATGGGATGGGGGTGTGGGATTTGGGGACGTGGGATTGGATTTGGGGTACGGGGATATGGGAAGGGGGATGAGGATATGGGACTGGGGGTATGGGAATGGGAATATGGGATTGGGAGATGTGGAGATACGGAATTAGGGATAAGAGATTGGGGAAATGGAAATGGGGGTATGGGACTGGGGGTATGGGATTGGGAGATGTGGGGATGGGGAACACGGGATATGGAAGGAATTGAGGAATGGCCAAGAGCAAAGAGTGGGCTCAGGGACACCTTGGGGTCACTCTGGGCTCACCTTTGGGGTCCCCAGGTGACATCCCAGGGGATTTGGGGACGCTGGGGTCCCCCAGGTGTCATCCCAGGGGATTTGGGGACGCTGGGGTGACGTTTTGGGGTCCCCAGGTAGCATCCCCCCCCGGCTGCACCCCTGGGGCCCCCCGGCCCGCCCGTTCTCGCTGCCCTTCCTGGAGGCCCTGCTGAGCCACGTGGGGCTCAACGAGGTGCACAAAGCCATCGGGCTGTTCCTGGAGACCCTCGCGGCGCCCGGGGCCCCCCAGACCCTGCACAGGTACGGACAGACCCCAAATACCCAAAATCCCCCAAAATTCCCCCCAAAATCCCCCCATCCTGGAGACCCTGGCAGTGCCCGGCACCCCCCAGACCTTGCACAGGTACGGACAGACCCCAAATACCCCAAAATCCCCCAAAATCCCCCCAAATTCCCCCCAAAATCCCCCCATCCTGGAGACCCTGGTGGCGCCCGGGGCCCCCCAGACCCTGCACAGGTACGGACAGACCCCAAATACCCCAAATCCCCCCAAATTCCCCCCAAAATCCCCCCATCCTGGAGACCCTGGCGGCGCCCGGGGCCCCCCAGACCCTGCACAGGTACGGACAGACCCCAAATACCCCAAAATCCCCTCAAATTCCACCCAAATCCGCCCCAAATTCCTCCAAAATCATCCCCAATACCCCCAAATCCCCCCCAAATCCCCCCCCCCAATGCCCCCTGTCCCCCCTGCAGGAGCATTTACCGGGAGCTGCTGTTCCTGACGCTGGCGGCGCTGGGCCGGGAGCACACGGACATCGGTGCGGGGGGCACGGGGGGACATGGGGGGCTCAGGGGGACCCTGGGGGGGCTCAGAAGGACTCGGGGAGCATGGGGGACTCAGGGGGACACTGGGGGGAACCGTGGGGTGGCGCTGGGGGTCTCAGGGGCACCTTGGGGGTGTTGGGGGCTAAGGGGGACAAAGGGAGGGGGCTCAGGGTGTGTTTGGGGGGGACACATTTGGTTTAGGGGGCTCAGAAGGATGGGGGGTGGCACAGATGGGTGTAGGGGGCTTAGAGGGGGACGCTGGGGGTCTCAGGGGGCTCAGAGGGACATGGGGGGCTCAGGGTGTGTTTGGGGGGGGACACTGGGGGTCTCAGGGGCACGTGGGTGACATTAGGGGCTCAGGAGGGGGACACAGTGGGTCTGGGGGGCTCAGGGGGGCTCGGTGTGTGTTTAGGGGGGACGCTGGGGGTCTCAGGGGGCTCAGGGTGTGTTTGGGGGGGCACACCGGGGGTCCCGGGGTGTCCGTTCTGACTGCTCCCCGTGCCCCCCCAGCCGCCTTTGACCGCCGGTACCGCTCGGCGCTGGCCAAGCTGGGCGGGGCCCCGGGCCGGGACGAGCTGCGGCGGCGGCGGGCGCAGCCCCCGAGTGCGCGAGCGAGCGAGTGCCGCCGGTGCTTCGGGGCGCCCCCCGAGTGCTGAGGGACCCCGGGAACCTTCCCGAGTGCCGCCGGTGCTTCGGGGCGCCCCCCGAGTGCTGAGGGACCCCCGGAACCGGGACAGGGACCGGGAACCCCCCCCGAGTGCCGCCGGTGCTTCGGGGCGCCCCCCGAGTGCTGAGGGACCCCGGGACCGGGACAGGGACCGGGAACCCCCCCCGAGTGCCGCCGGTGCTTCGGGGCGCCCCCCGAGTGCTGAGGGACCCCGGGACCGGGAACCGCCCCCCGAGTGCTGAGGGACCCCGGGACCGGGACAGGGATCGGGAACCCCCCCCCCCCCCGAGTGCCGCCGGTGCTTCGGGGCGCCCCCCGAGTGCTGAGGGACCCCCGGGACCGGGACAGGGAACGCCGGGAACCCCCCAGGATGAGATAGGAACGACCCCCTCCCAGGGCACCCCCAAAGTGGGGCAGGGACCCCCTTGAGGGTTGGGGGGGGGGCCTGAGGTGGGGATGGGACCCCTCCGGAAGCCCTCAAATACTCCAGGGTGAGGATGGGACCCTCAGGACCCCCCTCAAATGCTCCAGGACCCCCCTCAAATACTCCAGGAAGGACAATGGACCCCCCTTAAATGCTCTAGGAGGCAGAAGAGACCCTCAGGACCCCCCTCAAATACTCCAGGAGGGACAAGGGACCCCCAAGACTTCCCTCAAATACTCCAGGGTGGGATAAGGACCCTCAGGACCCCCCCTTAAATGCTCTAGGGTGGGGGAAAAAGACCCCCAAGCCCCCCTCAAATACTCCAGCATGGGGAAGGGACCCCCAGGACTCCCCTCAAATACTCCAGGAGGGACAAAGGACCCCCAGGACCCCCCTCAGATGCTCCAGGGTGGGGAGAAAGGACCCCCGGCCCCCCCAGGCTCACGACGGGTTTTCTATGTCAGTATTAATATATTTTTATTTATTTATTCAGCCTCCCCCAGAGTGAGAGCGCGGGTGGGACGGGCAGGGACGGCTCTGGGGAGGTTCCCCATCCTCATTTCTGTCCCGAGGGGGTTCGGGGGTGCCAGGGCAGCTGGGGGGGCGCTGGGTTTGTGCCCCCCGGGGGATTTGGGGCCATTGGGGGGTTCGGTGGCCATTGGGGGGGGTTCGGGGCCGCCCCCTCCCCTCGCACTGTGCAATAGCAGCCCCCGCCCCAGGGGCATGTAAATAAAAGCTGCTGCGGTATTTTCCTCGCTGGCTCCGGGATCATTTTTATTTACCGGGGGGGTTTGAGGGTGCGGAGCCCCCTGAGGGGAGTGAGGCCGGCTCCGCCATCTTGGACCCTGGCGCTGCCCTCAGGCCGCCATCTTGGATCCGGGCACGGGCCATGAGGCCTCGCGAGCACCGAGTCCCGCTCGCTACCGCCCCGCCGGGCATTGGAGGGCTCTGCCCGCTGTCCCCAGAACCGGCATCTCCTCCCCGGAGCCACCGCGGCCTCGCAGCGGCGCCACGTGCGGCGGAACCGGGGCGGTGCTGGGCCCGGGGCCGCTACGGCGGCTGGGAGGGTACAAAACTCCCCGGCGCGCCGGGGGAGAAGTCGCGCGCCGCCACCGCGCGCCGCCGGCAGTACCCGGATGTTCAGGCTCGGGGACCCATTAAAGGCGCCCCGCGGGGAAGCTCGGCGCGTTCCCATTGCTGCAGCGGCACGTCAATCATTGCTGAGACATCCAGTGAAAGCTGGCAGGCGGGATAAGAGAGGATCGTAGCGATTCCATTGGTGAGATCTCGTGCCAGTCTGCACGCCGCACCAATGGGCGTCGCGGCTGGGGTCGGGAGGCGGGGCGGGCGCGGCGGCGGCGGCGGCCAATCAGCGGCATTGTTTGTGGTGGTGCCGGTTGCGCTCGGCGGCGGCCGCGTCTGCTCCGCCCGCCCGGCCCGGGACCCCCGGGACCGCCCGGGACCCGCCGGCATCCGCCGGGAGCCACCGGGAACCGTCCGGAACCCACCGGGAACCGCCGGGAACCCGCCGAGACCCCCCGCGACCCCCGAGCCAGGTGAGGCCCGCGGGGGCGGCGGGGCCGGGCCCGGCGGGGGCGGGGCAGGGCCTGGCTGGGGGGGGGGGGGGGGGGCGAGAACCGGGGCTGAGGGGGATTTTGGGGGGTCAGGCGGATTTCGGGGGCTGAGAGTGGATTTTTGGGGGGGCTCAGGGGGATTTTGGGGGCTGAGGGCGGCAGGCAGAGCCCGAGGGGTTGGGCGGCGGCGGAGCTCGGATTTGGGGGAGCAGAGCTCGGATTTGGGGGAGCAGCGCACAGGGATTTTGGGGGGCAAAGCTGAGGGATTTTAGGAAGCAGAGCTCAGATGTGGGGGAGCAAAGCCCAAGGATTTTGGGGAGCAGAGCACAGGGATTTGGGAGTGCGGAGCTCGGGGATTTTGGGGAGCAAAGCTGAGGGATTTTGGGGGAGCAAAGCTCAGATTTTGGGGAGCAGGGCTCAGGGATTCTGGGGAGCAGAGCTCAGATTTTGCAGGGCAGAGCTGGGGGATTTTGGGGGATAGAGCTGAGGGATTTGGGGGAGCAGAGCCAGGAATTTTTGGGGAGCAGAGCTCAGGGATTTTGGGGAGCAGAGCACAGGGATTTTGGGAGTGCGGAGCTCAGGAATTTTAGGGAGCAGAGCTCAGATTTGGGGGAGCAAGTCACAGGGGTTTTGGGGGCAGAGTCGGCAGGATTGGGGTCACCAAGCAGACAGATCTGGGGGGGAAAGAGCTCGGATTTTGGGGAGCAGAGCTCAGAGATTTGGGAGTGCGGAGCTCTGGAATTTTGGGGAGCAGAGCACAGGGATTTTGGGGGGCGACTCTCAGGGATTTTGGGGAGCAGAGCTCAGATTTGGGGCGGCAGCTCTCTGGGATTTTGGGGAGCAGAGCTCATGGATTTTTTGGGGGCAGCACTCAGGGATTTCGGGCATCAGAGCTCAGAGATTTTGGGGAGCAGAGCTCAGATTTGGGGGAGCAGAGCTCAGGGATTTTTGGCGTGCAGAGGTGAGGGATTTTGGGGAGCAAAGCTCAGGGATTTTGGGGAGCAGCTTCCAGGGATTTTGGGGAGCAGCACTCAGGGATTTTGGGGAGCAGAGCTCAGATTTGGGGGGGCAGAGCTCAGGGATTTTTTGGGGGCAGCACTCAGAGATTTCGGGTATCAGAACTCAGAGATTTTGGGGAGCAGAGCTCAGATTTGGGGGAGCAGCTCCCAGGGATTTTGGGGAGCAAAGCTCAGGGATTTTGGGGCTCATCCCGGGCGGTTTGGGGGCGCTCCGGGCAATCCCCCGGGCAGTCCGGGGCCGTTCCCGGTGGGATTGAGGGGTGCGGATCCCGGAGCCCCCCGGGTCGCCCCCTCGAGCCCCGCTTTGTTCCGTGCGGGCTCCGGGGCCGCTCCCGGTTCCCGGTTCCTTCCCGCGCCGTTTCCCGGCCGCATCCCGGATTTCCTCCCCGCGGGATTCTCCCTCTTTTCCTGCCACCCCCCCCTCATTTGGGAAACTTGGCCATCCCCGCCCGGGCTGGGAGGGATCGGGGGCTGGGAGGGGGCGCGGACCCCTCCTCACCCGTTCTGGGCAGCTGGGTCCCCTCCCAGCACGGATCCAGAGGGTTCCTCCTCGCAGGGATTGAGGGTTTCCCCTCCCAGGGTTTGAGGGTTCCTCCTTGCCCAGATTCCCCAAATCGAGGCGATTTTGGGCGCTTTGGAGCCTGGAGAGGGATCTGTGATGGCGGGGGGAGGGGGTGGCTTGCCGGGAACTGAGGAGGAGGAGGAGGAGATTTGGGAATCTGGGAGCAGGGAGGAAGAGCCGGGATCCATTGGCTTTTCCAGAGCGTTTCTGATTTATTTTATTTTATTTTTTAATTTTAACATCCATTTGATTTTTTTTGATTTTTTTTTTTTGGAGCTTCCTCGGTCGCTGCTGGGCGGGAGGAGGAGGAGGAGGAGGAGGAGGAAGGGGGAGCTCGGCAATGGGAGCAGCTCCTCCTGGCAGGAGTGTGGGAGGATTTGACTCCTGTTCCTCGCTGCTCCCGCCTGGGGGCTGGGGCTGAGGAGGCAGCCGCGGTTTTGGGGGAATTTCTGGCGTTTTAAGGACTGGGGGGTGCCAGGATCTGGGACATCCCCCAAGATCTGCGTGGTGTTGGGGTGCAGTGGAGCTTCCATAGGGAATCCCTGCTGGGAATGCAGGGCTGGGCTGGGATTCGGTGGGGTTGGAGCTGCTGGGATCCATCTGGGCTGGTTCCATGCTCTGATCCTTTGGGATCTCGGTGCCACCTTGTCCTGGCACCGTTCCTGGTCACGAGGCTGGCACTGCCCCCATCCATCTCCCAGGATTTGGGACATCCCCCATGCTGAGGTTGCTGTTGGGGTGCAATGCAGTTTGCATAGGGAGAACTCCATCCCTGCTGGGAATGCAGGGTTGGGCTGGGATTTGGTGGGCTTGGATCCATCCAAGGTCTCCATGGTGGTTCCATGCTCTGATCCTTTGGGAGCTTGGTGCCACCTTCCCCTGGCACCGTTCCTGGCACTGCCTCCATCCATCTGCCAGGATTTGGGACATCCAGGGTGCTGAGGTTCCTGTTGGGGTGCAGTGGAGTTTCCATAGGGAATCCCTGCTGGGAATGCAGGGTTGGGCTGGGATTTGTCACCTTGGTGGTGTTGGAACCTCTTGGGATCCATCCAAGGTCTCCATGGTGGTTCCATGCTCTGATCCTTTGGGATCTGGGTGCCACCTTCCCCTGGCACTGCCCCCATCCCTTTTCCATCTCCCCCCGAGCACGGCGGCTCCCGGGCTGCCCTCGGGTGCTGTTTCACATGGAGAGCAGCAATTCCAGCCTGGCAGGATGGGTTTATCCCACTCAGGATGTTCCTGGAAGCACCTTCCCCTCCAGTGCCACCTCCCGGGGGGGTTGGGATCCACGTTCAGGAGAGGAATTTCCCGAATTTTCAGCTTTTTCCTGATTATTTCCCAGTTCGTTGACAGTTTTCCATGCTTGGGTCTTCCATCTCCGATGGCAAAAATGCTCCTTGATCCATGGTTGTTCCTGGTGGGAATCTGTGGCTTTGGGTTTCACATGGATCCTGGAATTCTGTCCCAGGGATGGCTGGGGTTGTGTTTGCCGTGGGTTTTTGTTGGTGTTTTAGGATTTTCTCCAGGTTTTTAGGGAGATCTGTGGGTTTGGGCTTCACATGTATCTGGGAATTCTTCCCCACGAATGGCTGGGGTTGTGTTTGCTGTGGGGTTTTTGGTGGTTTAGGATTTTTTCCAGGTTTTTAGGGAAATCTATTGGTTTGGGCTTCACATGGATCTGGGAATTCTTCCCCACGAATGGCTGGGGTTGTGTTTGCCCTGGGTTTTGTTGGTGTTTTAGGATTTTTTCCTGGTTTTAAGGGAAATCTGTGGCTGTGGGTTTCACATGGATCCGGGAATTCTGTCCCAGGGATGGCTGGGGTTGTGTTTGCCATGGGGTTTTTGGTGGTTTAGGATTTTTTCCAGGTTTTTAGGGGAATTCTGTATTTTGCACCATTTAGGGATGCTCTCATGGTTGGGATGGGATGTGCTGGGATGGGATGGGATGGGGTGCACCCCCATTCCTCTGCAGGAATTTCTCCCCAGCATCCCACCCCGATCCCCCTTCTCCTGCACTCCAGTCCCTGTCCCCGGTCCCTCCCAGCCCTCAGGGCCCCTCTGGCTCTGGGGATGCCCCAGGCTCTCCCTGGCTTTCCCTTTCCCAGCTCTGCCGTGCCCTCAGCAGCTGCCCAGGGCAGGGGATGTCCAGGGCTGTGCCAGCCTGTGCCATGAGGAGCTGCCCTGCTGTGCTTGGGCTCCCTCCATCCCAAATCCCCTCCCCGTGCCACGGTTGGGGTTTGGGCACCTCAGAGCTCCCACTGAGCTGGGGGAGTGGGGCAGGAGGAGGCTGCAGTGCTGGGCTTGGTCCTGCTTTTGTTTTTATTTTTATTTCTTTATTTCTTTATTTTCCTGTTTTATTTTTCCTTTTTTATTTTTCCTTTTATAGTTTTTCTTTTTTAATTTTTTTTATTATTTTTCCCTTTTTTATTTTTCTTTATTTTTCTTTTTCTTTTAATTATTTTTCTTTATTTTTTCTTGTTCTTTTTCTTTTTTTTTATTATTTTTCCCTTTTATATTTTTCTTTTTTTAATTTTTCTTTATTTTTCTTCTTTTCCTTTTCCTTTTCCTTTTCCTTTTCCTTTTCCTTTTCCTTTTCCTTTTCCTTTTCCTTTTCCTTTTCCTTTTCCTTTTCCTTTTCCTTTTCCTTTTCCTTTTCCTTTTCCTTTTTTCCTTTACCTTTTCCTTTTTTCCTTTTTTCCTTTTCCTTTTTTCCTTTTTTCCTTTTCCTTTTCCTTTTTTCCTTTTTTCCTTTTTCTTTGTTTCTTTTTCTCTTTTTTATTTTTCTTTTTAAATTTTTTTTCTTTGTTTTTTTTTTAATTTTTTAATGCTTCACTTAACATATCTATTATTATTATTTTTTTTTTCTTTATTTTAATTTTTCTTTATTCCTTTTTCTTTTTTATCCCCCGATTTTCCCCTGAGCTTGGCCCTCCCCAGCGCTGGCAGGTTCAGGATGGGGAAGGGACTCATCCCCCTCAGACCCCGGGGTTCCCTCAGCGCCCCTTGGATGGAATTTGTGCTGGTGGCATCTGGAACATTCCTGAGCCCTGCGGGAGCAGCCCCAGCCCCTGGAATCCTCGGGGAGTTTTGGGAGCGGCGCTGCCAAACCCAGAATAGCCCCGAGGAGCTGGTTTGGGTTTCAGGGGTGCTCCCCCGTCCATGGTGTCCGTCCTGCTGCAGAGACTCCATCCCCGAGTGGGGCTCTGGGGCCGAACCCCAACATTGCCCCGTTTTGGGGCGGAGGGGATGGCAGGAGTTGGGTTTGTGGGGTTCTCCGTGCCCTGGGTGTTCGATCCCCAATAAAATGGGGGGTTCATTGCTCTGGAGTGCCAGGAGATGGATGTGTGAACCCCGGGATTTATGGGGTGAGACT
Organism: Passerculus sandwichensis; assembly: GCA_031885435.1. Taxonomy (NCBI): domain Eukaryota; kingdom Metazoa; phylum Chordata; class Aves; order Passeriformes; family Passerellidae; genus Passerculus; species Passerculus sandwichensis. Next base: position 1,043,100 of record CM063152.1, on the reverse strand, counting down.
GAGCCAGAGCCTGTGGGAGAGGGAGGCTGCTCCTGTCACCCATCCCAGTGTTCAGTCTTGCTTTCCCAGCAGGAAATTCCCAAAATTGGCCTGAAATTCCCCAAAATCCGCCTGAAATCCCCCAAAATCTGCCTGAAATTCCCCAAAGTCCGCCTGAAATTCCCCAAACTCCACCCGAAATTCCCCAAAGTCCGCCTGAAATTCCTCAAACTCCACCTGAAATTCCCAAACTCTGCCTGAAATTCCTCAAACTCCGCCTGAAATCCCCCAAAATCCACCTGAGATTCCTCAAACTCCGCCTAAAATCCCCCAAACCCCGCCTGAAATCCCCCAAACCCCGCCTGAAATCCCCCAAAATCCGCCTGAAGTTCCCCAAAATCCACCTGAAATTCCCCAAACTCCACCCAAAATCCCTCAAAATCCGCCTGAAATTCCCCAAACTCCACCTGAAACCCCCCAAAATCCGCCTGAAATTCCCCAAACTCCGGGAGCAGAGCCCCAGGTGTGCTCCCCAGTCTGGATTTTCAGGAGGGCCTGGTGGAAAACCTGCCTGGGCTGTTTGCCACAGCATCCAGGGCCCCCGGGGGATTTTTGGTGCTCCAGGGGTTGGTCCTTGGCTGGAGGAAGGGTTGGGAATCTCAGCTGCTCCCAGTTTGCTCCCAGTTTGCTCCCAGTTGCAGCTGGGGTGCAGGTGGAGGAGCTCCATAAGGAATTTCCCTGCTCCTCAAACACATCCCAGAGCTGAGGGATTCTGAGGGCAAAGGACGCAGAATTCCAGGGAATTCCAAAATTATCCCGTTGTTCTCCTTGGGTAACTCCAAACTTTCTGCTTGGGAAAAAAAAAAAAAATCCAAACTTGGATTTTCCTCTTTATTAAATCCTGGATTCCAATCAAATCCCTGAGCCCTGAGAAATCCCAGCAGCTCCCTGTGCCACGGGGGCATTGCCATGGCTGGGTTTGTTCCTTGCATGGAATTGGAATGGCCCCAGTGGAAGGCTGAGGAATTCCAGAACCCAAAATCTGCTGGTTTTACTGGGAAGTTGGAGCTGCTGTGCGTTGGGATGGGAATCCTGAATTCCCATCAGACAAAGGACATTTTCTGAGGGGTTAACCCAGCTGGGATTGGGATGAACCCATAAGGAATGGCCTCAATGGAAGGTTTAGGAAATTCCAGAACCCAAAATTTGCTGGTTTTATCTGGAATTGCTGGGCTGGGAAGTTGGGGCTGCTGGATGTGGGTGGGAATCCTGAATTCCCATCAGGCAAAGGAGGGGTTAACCCAGCTGGGATTGGGATGAATCCATGGGAATGGGATCGTGGATTCCTGCTCTTCCAAGGAATGGCCTCAGTGGAAGGTGTAGGAAATCCCAGAAACCAAAATTTGCTGGTTTTACTGGGAAGTTGGAGCTGCTGGGTGTGGGTGGGAATCCTGAATTCCCAGCAGGCAAAGGACACGTTCTGGAAGGGTTAATGCAGCTGGGATTGGGATGAATCCATAGGAATGGCCTCAGTGGAAGGTTGAAGGAATTTCAGAACCCAACATTTGTTGGTTTTATCTGGAATTGCTGGGCTGGGAAGTTGGAGCTGCTGGGTGTGGGTGGGGATGGCTCTGCTGTGCATTGGGATGGGAATCCTGAATTCCCATCAGGCAAAGGAGGGGTTAACCCAGCTGGGATTGGGATGAATCCCTAGGAATGGGATCGTGGATTCCCACCTTCCCCTGGTCCTATCCTGGCAATCCTTTGGTTGTGTTGGGTTTGTGGTGGGAGCTCCTTGAGCGAGGCCTTCCCTGCAGATCAGGAAGCTTTTGGATTCCCATTGAATGGCAAAATTGGGGAAAAATCATCCCTTTCCCTGCTTAACCATCCTCCAGTTTTCCCAGAATCTCCTCCTGGTTACACAGTGTCAGCCTGAAGCCAGCTTGGGATGGATGGCTCCAATTCCAGGTGCTGTCGTTTGGGAGGAGGGAATTGGATCCAGGAATTCTGGTTTCGTTTTCCCAGTGGGGAGGAAGATCCAGGGATCCTTTGGGATAAAAGGAACTCTGGTCAGGCTTCCCAAAGGCCTTTTCAGGAAACAGGAGCTCCCAGGGAGTGGATCCCCAGGGAAAAAGCCCAAATCCAGTTCAGTGATGTTTGAGTGCCTCCTTTGCCCATCCTGGCTGGGAGGATCATTGGGAAGGTCGGGGCAGGAGCAGGGAGGGATTTCATCCCTTCCCAAATCCCCACCCAGCCCAAACAGGGATGGAAGGGCCCGAGGAGAAGGGGGAGGATGGAAACAGGTGCTGAAAATCCAGGGAAATGGAGAAATGAAGGAATTTGCTGCTCTCCTGTGCCCTCTGCGTTTTCCATGGACACAGCCTGGAATAAATCATCCCCGGGCCCATCCCACCCCCTCATTAGCTGATAAATCCATGGAAACGAGCATGCAATTAAAGCTAATTAATCCTTTCCCCCTTTGGAAACCAAATTGTTCCATTTTATGCAATAAAGGCAAACTGGGGGGTTCCAGTGCTGGAATTCCCAGGCTCCCACAGCTCAGGGGTGGAACAGGGCCCTGGATGTCGGGGATTGGGGGATTATCGGGGTGTTTTGGGGGGATCTGACATTTTCCAGCTGCTCCAAGCCCTGTCCAGCCTGGCCTTGAGCCCTTGCAGGGTTGGGGCAGCCCCGGATTCCCGGGGTGATCTGTGCCAGGGAGGGCTGGAGTGAGGACAGGGCTGTTCCTCTGGCTGAGGAATCCCAAATACCCAGGCTCAATCTCCTGTGTTTTGGTTTAAAGCTGTGTTTTAAACTCCCGTGTTTTGGTTTAAAGCTGTGTTTTCCATTCCCTGGGATTCTCCATCTCCCGGATTTCCCATGTGGGGAATGCTCCAAGCTCTCGTTAATTCCTTAACGAGGCCCCAAGTTTGTCCCCATCCCGTTCCTGCTGGGACACCCTCAGCCCTGGGGATCCACAGTGGGATTTGGGCTCCTCTGGAAGTGGATCAGGGGGTTTGGGACAGCCAGAATCACTCTGGATGCTCCTTGTGCAGGGCCAGCCCTCGGGTGGCATCTCCCAGGCCTTGGCATCTCCAGGGCATGTTCCCAGGGCATGCTCAGCATCTCCTCGGGGCTCTGCCCCTGCTCCCCGTGCTCCTTGCTGGGACCCTTTGGCATCTCCCTGCCATCCCTCAGCATCTCCTCCTGCCCCTTCCCTCGGTGCCTTTTTGGGGATTTTGGCGTCGTCGTTGGCATCCCTTGGTGTCCTCCTGGCATCTTCCTTGGCATCTTCATCCACATGCGGATGGACGTGCCCAGCGGATCCCTGGGCACATTCTCTGGGCACAATCCCTTAGCACATTCTCAGATCCCTGGGCACGTTCTCTGGGCAGATTCCCTGGGCACATTCTAGGATCCCTGGTACATTCCTGAATGCCTGGGCACATTCCCTGGGACCCCAGGCACATTCCCTGGGCACATTCCGAGATCCCTGGGCACATTCTGGGATCCCTGGGCGCATTCTGTGGGCAAATTCTGCCCTGGGATCCCTGGGCACATTCCTTGGGCACAATCCCTGGGATCTCTGGGCTCATTCCCTGGGATCTCTGGGCACATTCCCTGGGCACATTCCGAGATCCCTGGGCACATTCCTGGATCCCTGGGCACAATCCCTGGGATCCCTGGGCACATTCCGAGATCCCTGGGCACATTCTGGGATCCCTGGGCACTTTCCTTGGGCACCATCCCTGGGATCCCTGGGCACATTCCCAAATCCCTGGGCCCATTCTGGGATCCCTGGGCACATTCCTTGGGCACAATCCCTGGGATCTCTGGGCACATTCCCTGGGCACATTCCGGGACCCCTCGGGACCCTCTCCGTGCCCCGGGCCCGGCCATCCCGAGGCCGCTCCGCGCTGTTTCGGCGCTGGGAGGGGCGGCTCCCGGCGGCCCCGGGGCTCCTTTTTGGGAGGCAGAGAGTTAAAATTCCAGGGGAGGGAAGGAGCTTCCATGAATGAAGACAAAGTTTGGCGGGGGGCCAGCAGCGGGGGAGGGGGAGCGGGGAGGGGGCGGCCGAAATCCCAGCGAAAATCAAACACCCCCCTCCCCAAAAAAAAGAAAAAAAATCCAGAGCCAATTCCATGTCGGGAAGCGCCAAACCGCTCACGACCGGAATTTTTATTTTTTTTTTTTCTTTTAAAAATTTTTTTTCATTCAATTTTTTTTTTTTTTTAATTCCCTTTTTTTTTTTTTTTTTTCCTCCTCTCCCTTCTCTTTTTCCCTGCCCCCGCGAGGCATCATGGGAAAAAGTCAGCATCCCCCCTTTTCTTTTGTTTAATAAAACAGAACGCGCATGATTGGCAGGGAAGGGCCCGCTCGGAGCGCGGCTCCGGCTCCGGCTGCGGCTGCGGCGGCTCCGATGGAGCGCGGGGCCCGGCCCGGCCCCGGCCGCCCCCCGCTCCCGCTCCTGCCCCCGCTCCTCCCCCGCGTTCCGGGCAGCCCGAGGCGGCAGCAGCAGCAGCAGCGGGAGTACCGGACCTGTGAGTATCCGTCGCACCGTGCCGGGTTAGTCAGGCAGTGCGCGCAAAAGGCTTCCTGAAGCTGATTTTTAATTTTTTTTGTTTTTATTGTGGTTTTATTTTGTGTTTGGAGGGAGTGTTTTAAGGAGGGAAGGAGCGCCGGTTTGCTGTCGGAGCGGATCCGTGATTCCCTTCTCGCTTCCCTCCCCCCTTTCCCCACCATCGCTATTCCCCTGGAATTCTCCCATCCCACCCTCCCCGCCGCCGCCTGCACGGGGGGTGACAGAAATCCCGAAAACCCCGGCGGTAACAATGCCTGGCACCGGTGTCACCCCTCCCCTGCCCCCGGCGATCGATCGAACGATCGATTGGGCCGCGCATTGGTGATCGATGGCCCCGCCGAGCTGCACAAAGGCAGCGCCCGCAGTCGAGGAAATCGGGAAGCGTTGTTATATAAGGGAGCCTGGGAAGTCTGCGTCATCCCGGATGGGGAGGGGGCCGGGCGCTCCCTCCTCCCCCCGCCCCCCATCCCTGCGCTTTTTATTGGATTTTCTGTTCCCAGCTGGATTTTCCCTAAACGGGCCGTCCCAGGCAGATGTGCTGGAATTTTTATCTCTCTTTAAGAGTTTGTGGAGTTTTGGGGTCTTTCCCCCCTCCCCATTTCAGGGCATAAAGCAGTTTCTGGAGTTCCTGCTCTCCTCACACATCCCAAAAATCCTGGGGTGGGATGAGGTGTGAGGTTTGTGGTGCTGGACCCGGCCCTGGCATTCCCTGCTGCCGAGAAGTGGAGTTGGACAAGAGCACAAACTTAGGCAAGGGAAGCACTTTGGGGAGGGAGGATTTTCCTCCTTTCCTGCTTTTCCTGCTTCCCATTGTTAGTTTTGTACTTGACCCGGAGCTGCAGAATGTGGGGACATCCCGAGCTGGGGGTGCTGATCTGGAATCCAGGAGATCCAGGGTCTGGGGGATTTGGAACTGGGGGAATCCAGGGTCTGGGAGATCTGGAATCTGAGAGATCCAGGGTCTGGGAGATCTGGAATCCAGGAGATCCAGGGTCTGGGAGATCCAGAATCTGAGAGATCCGGAATCATGGGGATCCAGGGTCTGGAAGATCTGGAATCTGAGAGATCCAGGATCTGGGAGATCCAGGATCTCGGAGATTTGGAATCTGGGAGATCCAGAATCTGAGAGATCCATGGTCTGAGAGATCCGAAATCAGGGGGATCCAGGGTCTGAGAAATCCAGGGTCTGGGAGATCTGGAACATGGGAGATGGGGAGCTGGGGGGATCCAGGGTGTGAGAGATTTGGAATTGGGGGGATCCAGAGTCTGGGAGATCTGGAATCCAGGAGATCCAGGGTCTGGGAGATCTGGAATCAGGGGATCCAGGGGCAGGGAGATCTGGAATGTGGGAGATGGGGAGCTGGGGGGATCCAGGGTCTGGGAGATCTGGAATCCAGGAGATCCAGGGTCTGGGAGATCTGGAATCAGGGGATCCAGGGTCTGGGAGATGTGGAATCCAGGAGATCCAGGGGCAGGGAGATCTGGAATCAGGGGATCCAGGGGCAGGGAGCGGTGTCCCCTTGCTGGGATCCAGGAACAGCAGCGGAACTCCTGGAGCAGTTTGCTCTGTAGGAATTCCCTCCCTGCCACATCCCAGTGCCCGCTCCCATCCCTGCCCAAATCTTTCCTCGTATTCCCGTTCCCTGCCGGGAGCAGCCATGTCCCTTCTGGGACGGCTCTGGGATCGTTTTTGGGGCTTCTCTGCCGTTCCTTTAATCCCGGTGCTCCTCCTGCTCCGGAGAAAATCCCCGTGAGCCGCCCTCACCCTCCCGTACCTGCTCGGGATTCCTGCCGGGCATTCCCGGAGCAGCAGCCTCGGGAGCTGCAGGGTTTTTGTTCTTTTTCCCCTTCCCGATCCCGCTGCCGCCGCCGCGCCGTTAAATCCTAATTACCTTTTTAGGTGATTATCCTTTTCCTGGCGTTCCCTGGGAATGCCGGCCCTGGGAGCCAGCCATTTTGTGTGCCGTGCCGAACGAACGCGCCGTTTGACGGCGGCGTCGGGATGGGCCGAGCCCAGAGGGGACCGGAGCCCCCGGAGCAGGGCTGGGGCCGGGTGGCTCCGGATGAGCAGCCAGCCCTGTGGAATCCCCATGGCATCGGCCAGGATTGACACCAGATCTGGGATTTGGGGGGGTTTGGGCACCGGGAGTGTGTCCAGGTGAGCTGGATCTCACCAATTCCTGATCCCGGGGAAACGAGACTTCATTGGGGTTTGGATGGGTTTTATTCCGTCGGTCTTGTATCTGAGTGGTGTCCTGGGTTTGGAGTGACCGGGATGGTGCTGGAGCACCTCGGCTCCGGGGATGGATGTCGGGGATCGCGTTGGGTTTGGATTTGGGGTTTCTCCTGGACGCCGTCACCGATGTCGGGATGTGCTGATCCCAGACGGGACCGGAGCCCCTGGAGCAGGGCCGGGTGGCTCCGGATGAGCAGCCAGCCCTGTGGAATCCCCATGGGATCAGCCAGGATTGACACCAGATCCTGGGATTTGGGGGGGTTTGGGCACCGGGAGTGCGCCCAGGTGAGCTGCAGGTGTTGGGTCTCACCAATTCCTGATCCCGGGAAAATGGGACTTCAATGGGATTTGGATGGGTTTTATTCCATCATATCTGAGTGATGTCTGGGTTTGGAGTGACCAGGATGATCCCAGATCCTGGATTTAGGGGGGTTCAGGCAGTGGGAGCGTGCCCAGGTGAGTTGGATCTCACCAATTCCTGCTCCCTGATCCCGGGAAATTGGACTTCAGTGTGATTTGGATGAGTTTTATTCCGTCAGTCTCATGTCTGAATGTCTGAGTTTGGCACGTGGATCCCTTGTGGGGGATCAGGGATTGTTCCTGGTGGATCAGGAATCCCTCCTGGTGGATCAGGGATCCCTTCTGGCAGATCAGGGGTCACTCCTGGTGGATCAGGGATCACTGGATCACTCCTGGTGTATCAAGGATTGTTCCTGGCAGATCAGGGATCCCTTGTGGCAGATCAGGAATCCCTCCTGGTGGATCGGGGATTGTTCCTGGAGGATCACTGGATCACTCCTGGTGGAGCAGGGATCGCTCCTGGTGGATCAAGGATTGTTCCTGATTGATCAGAGATCACTCCTGGTGGATCAGGGGTTCACTCTTGGTGGATCAGGGATCACTGGATCACTCCTGGTGGATCAAGGATCGTTCCTCATGGATCAAGGATTGTTCCTGACAGATCAGGGACCATTCCTGGTGCTGGATCAGGAATTACAACCCCTCCATGAGCTCTGGAGGACCCAAGGCTGGGAACTGGTGCTGGAAGACCAACAAGGGGATTGACCCAACAGAAAACCCTCCAAGGAGGCTGGGAAGGAGCTGGGACCTCCCTGGATAAACCCTGGCTGGAATTAACTCCTGCTGCTGCCAAGTTCTGCACTCCGTCGGGTAAATCCCAGGATATTTCATCTCTCCCTGGATATTCCCACTTCCTTCTGGAATATTCCTTCTTTTGACCCAACTCACTCGCTCCAGCCTTTCAAATCCTCCCGCTGAGGATTTATTTTTTTGTGTTGGATATTTCCCCCTGTGGGCACCACATCCAACCTCCTTGGAAGGAAGAAGGGGTGCTGCTTTGTTTGTGCGTACCAAACCCGTCCTGCCGGGCCCCGTGGAGCAGGAGGAACGTGCCGGGGAGCGCGTGGTGCCACAGCAGGGACGGCGCCCACAGAGGGCTGGGAATCACCACCAGGACCTGGCCAGCACCCTGGCATTCCTGGAAAGCCCCCCCAGGTCTGTGCAGCCCACCCTGCCCATCCCACCCTGCAGCCCCTGCACTCTTGGCTGCCAGGATTCCACGCCGTGCGTTCGGCTCCCGTTTTCCATCGGTTTTGCCACCATTTGGGAGTTTGTTTCCAGCGAGGAGGATTTTTCAGGTGGAAGCTGAAGGGAGAGGCTGTTCCCTGGGATGTGCTGATCACCCGGGGCTGTGCCCGAGGGCAGCAGGGCCGGATGATCCGGTTTGGGATGTGCCGAGACCGGAGCCTGCCCGACCTCCAGACAATTCCCGGCCCTGGAACCATTCCTGCTCTTTGCTGTGGATTTCTGCATGGAACCAGGAGCTCTCCCCTGGCTTTCCCAGCGCTCTGGAAATTCCCAGCGGACCCTCCCCTTCCCCCTCCAGCCACAGGGCCCCATTCAACACCGAATCCGAAGCCTCATTTAATTTTTATTGGATCTGGCTGAGCCTGGAGAACCTCTGGAGCGGATTAAATAGTGCCGGGCCCCATTCCCGGTAACGGCACTTGGCATTTGTTGGGATTTTGCCAGAGGGGAGGGCGCTGGGAGACCACCTTGGTGATGGAGCAGGGACTGGGGGCATCTCCAGAATTCCTGCAGGATGCTTCCACCCTCTGGAGAGATCTGCAGGATGCTGGAGGGGACAAGCAGGATGTTGGAGCAGGAGATCCTGGCTCTCCCTGGTTCATCCCATCTCCACGCTCAGTTCAGCTGTCCATGGGAGCTCCTATCCCATGGGATGTTGCTCCTGTGGATCTCTCCCTCTCCCTCCTCTGTCTCCTTGCTGTGAGCAGCAGGAGATCCTGGCTCTCCCTGCTGGATCCCATCTCCACGCTCAGTTCAGCTCTCCATGAGAAGCTCCTATCCCATGGGATGTTGCTCCTGTGGATCTCTCCCTCTCCCTCCTCTGTCTCCTTGCTGTGAGTAGCAGGAGATCCTGGCTCTCCCTGCTGGATCCCATCTCCACACTCAGGTCAGCTGTCCGTGGGAGCTCCTATCCCATGGGATGTTGCTTCTGTGCATCTCTCCCTCCTCTGTCTCCTTGCTGTGAGCAGCAGGAGATCCTGGCTCTCCCTGGTTCATCCCATCTCCATGCTCAGGTCAGCTCTCCGTGGGAGCTCCCATCCCATGGGATGTTGCTCCTGTGGGTCTCTCCTTCCTCCTCCTCCTCCTCGCCGTGAGCAGCGCTGGGCAGGAGATCCTGCCTCTCCCTGCTGGATCCCATGTCCACGCTCAGGTCAGCTGTCCGTGGGAGCTCCTATCCCATGGGGTGTTGCTCCTGTGGGTCTCTCCCTCCTCCTCCTCCTCTTGTCTCCTTGCTGTGAGCAGCAGGAGATCCTGGCTCTCCCTGCTGGATCCCATCTCCACACTCAGGTCAGCTCTCCATGAGAAGCTCCTATCCCATGGGATGTTGCCCCTGTGGGTCTCTCCCTCTCCCTCCTCTGTCTCCTTGCTCTGAGCAGCAGGAGATCCTGGCTCTCCCTGCTGGATCCCATCTCCACACTCAGGTCAGCTGTCCATGGGAGCTCCCATCCCATGGGGTGTTGCTCCTGTGGATCTCTCCCTCTCCCTCCTCTGTCTCCTTGCTGTGAGCAGCAGGAGATCCTGGTTCTCCCTGGTTCATCCCATCTCCACGCTCAGTTCAGCTGTCCGTGGGAGCTCCCATCCCATGGGATGTTGCCCCTGTGTGTCTCTCCCCCTCCTGCTGTGCCGTGCCCGTTGCTGGCACAGGCTGCAGCGGCAGCGCCGGGCGCGGCTCCGGGCGCTCCCGGCTGTCTGGAGCTCCCCCCGGGGTCACTGCTGCGGGCGGGGGCGGGAGCGGCTGCCCCGGCCTGCCCCGGCTTGCCGGGCTAAATTTGGGAGACGTGCGGAGAGACGGGATCAGCAGGTAGGGCAGAGCCCCAGGTGCTCCTCGGAGGCTCCGTCCGGCGTTTTTTGGGATCGTATTCGGGATTTCCGTGGGTTTTCCTGCTGCCCTCGTGCCCCCGCTGTCTCCAGTGGGACTGAACCCGTGTGCCGATGTGCAGGTGCATCATTCCAGGGATCTGTACCCTCTGGAAGGGTTTATCCAGGTGTGACTCGGAGCTGGGTCCTGGCAGGTGAGGAGCAGCTCCAGGTGCTCCCCAGGACGCTTTCTGTTCCCTGCAGAGCAAGGAATTCCCTGTTCCCCAGCCAGCCACATGGAATTCCCAGCGACTCCCCGGGTGTTTGTCCTGATTCCCCAGGTGTTTGTCCTGGTCCCCAGCCCTGCTCCTCGGGGAAAGGCCTCGCCCAGCTGCTCTGCAGGTGGAGCTCCCCTGGCTCTTTGTTGTCAGAGCTGGTTCCTTATCAGCCTGGGAGCGGGCTTGGGATGGGGTTGGGATGGGCTCCAGGCCTGGGATGGGGCTGGGATGGGCTCCAGGCCTGGGATGGGGCAGGGATGGGCTCCAGGCCTGGGATGGGGCAGGGATGGGCTCCTGCCTGTTTTCCAGAGGGCATTCCTGCACCTGGAGCTGAGGTGGGAGGGCGGGGATGGACCTGCCTGAGCATTCCTGCCTGGAGAAGGCACCGTGGGGATTTCCTGGCGTTCCAGGGGCTTCATCCCAGCTCCCCTTCCTTGCTGAGCCCCATCCGTGGGGTTTAGTCCCAAAGGAGGGATTGTGGTGCTGTTCTCAGGGACTGCAGGGGCTTCAGAGGGGCAAACTCCTGACCTGGATGGGGACTTGGAAGGTTGGAGCTCTGTGAGGAGGTCAGAGCTCTCCAAGGCCTTGGAGCTCCATGAGGAGATCAGAGCTCTCCTAGAGGTTGGAGCTCTGTGAGATTGGAGCTCCATGAGGAGATCAGAGCTCTCCTAGAGGTTGGAGCTCTGTGAGATTGGAGCTCTCCAAGGGGTCGGAGCTCTGTGGGGTTGGAGCTCTCCATGAGGTCAGAGCTCTCTAAGGAGATTGGAGCTCTCCAAGGGGTTGGAGCTCTTCAAGAGGTTGGAGCTCTGTGAGAAGATTGGAGCTCTGTGAGATTGGGGCTCTCCAAGGCGCATCTCAAGGTTCTGTGAGATTGGAGCTCCACGAGGAGATTGGAGCTCTCCAAGAGGTTGGAGCTCTGTGAGATTGGAGCTCTCCAGGGGGTCAGAGCTCCATGAGGAGATCAGAGCTCTCTAAGGCGTTGGAGCTCCGTGAGGAGATCAGAGCTCTCCAAGGGGTTGGAGCTCTGTGAGATTGGAGGTCTCCAAGGGGTCTCAAGGTTCTGTGAGATTGGAGCTCCATGAGGAGATCAGAGCACTCCAGGGGTTTGGAGCTCCGTGAGATCAGAGCTCTCCAGGGCGTTGGAGCTCCATGAGGAGATTGGAGCTCTCCCATATGCTGGAGCTCCATGAGGAGACCAGAGCTCTGCGAGGAGCCCAAGCTGAGCTCGGGGGGGATCCCGGGGGGGTTCCCTGGCCCCCTTGTCACTGACCTGTCCCCGTCCCTGTCCCTCAGGATGGACCGCATGACGGAGGACGCGCTGCGCCTGAACCTGCTCAAGCGGAGCCTGGAGCCGGCCGAGGAGCGCGAGGACGTGCTGGCCAAGAGGCTGAAGATGGAGGGCCACGAGGCCATGGAGAGGCTGAAGATGCTGGCGCTGCTCAAGCGCAAGGACCTGGCGGGGCTGGAGGTGCCCCACGAGCTGCCCGTGAAGCCGGACGGGATCAAGGGCTACGAGGAGAAGCTCAACGGGAGCCTGAGGCCCCACGGCGACGGGCGCGGCGCGGCCCGGCCGGGCAAGGAGAACATCAACGACGAGCCCGTGGACATGAGCGCCAGGAGGAGGTGGGTGCTGGCAGCTCCGGGGTGGGGGTGAAATGGGGTTTGGGGGGTCCTGGAGAGCCCCTTGTGGTGACACCGAGAGCTGGGCACGGTGGGATGAGAGGGAATGGCTTCCATGGACAGAGGGTGGGTGGGACGGGAAGGTGGCCACAGAGATTGGTGGATTCCTCATCCCTGGAAGGGTCTGGGGCCAGGCTGGAGCAGCCTGGGACGGTGGTGGGAGGTGTCCCTGGAGGGTCCTGCTCAGAGCGAGGAGCTGCATCCTCAGCGGAATGAATTCCTTGGATGTTGTGCAATGTGAGGGTTCCAGCGGGGCACCGGCGTCACACACGGACACTTGGATGGGCACGGGAAATCAGCCCTGGCAATGCTGGGAACGCTCCGCTCCACTCTGAGTTGAGAACTGAGGCTGGGAACGTCTCATTTTCCTGGATTTTCCCTGGGAATGTGCTCCACCTCTCCTCACCTCTGCCTGCCTCCCTGGCCCTGGCTGCTCTCCAGTGACTCTGTTGGAATTCTGCTCTCCCCTGCACAAGGGAAACCCAACAATTGGTGATTCCTCACGGATGGATCCGTTTTCCCTCTTGGATTTGGACTCTGGCTCTGCCTTGTTCCCCTGGTGGAATGTCAGTGATCCAGCCTGGATTTATTGGGATGCTCCTCAAAACAATCCCCAGGAGCTGCAGGAGGGACAGCCCTGACCCAGGAAAATCCCACCCAGATTGGAACTCCTGGCACTCAGCCTGCTTTGCCTCGGCCTCCTTCTCCTTGGGATGCTCTGGGATTTCTCTGCTGGAGCCCTGGTGCTTTGGAATATCCACAAAAGCAGCTGGAATGTTTGGGAGCAATCCCAGCTCTGAGCATCTCCCCAGCCCCGGAGCAGCCAAACCTGGGAGCTGGGATTGGCTCTGGGCTCCCTCCTGGGTGCTCAGGGTTTGGGATGAGAAATTCCACGGTGTCCCCTCAGTGCAGGGACCTTCCAGGGAGCTGGAATCACCTCCACAGTGGATTATCCCACACTTTTCCAAGGCTCTCCAGATGAAATCCAGGCTCTCAAAGGGCTTTCCTTGGACTCTCCTTGCCTGGATGGTCCCACCTGGATCCTGCTGGACTCCACCACTGATTTTTGGTTTTATTTCTTTGCCCTGCTGCTCCTTTGGTTTCCCAATCCCATCATGGATCAGATGGATATATTAATGCAGGTTTTCCTTCATGGAATGAGCTTTTCCAATAGATCTGGGTTGGGATAGGCTTGGAGTGGTGCTGTTAATGGAGGGGGGCTCAGCCCCTTCTCCACCACAGTGAGGATTCCAGGCTGGAGTATCCCTGGAGTATCCCTGGAGTATCCCTGCCATTCCCTCCCATCCCAGCACCAGGACACGCTCCTGGTTCCCACCTCATTCCCAGGTGGGATTTGCAGCCCTGGAGAGGGAGGGAGTGCATTTGAGAGAGTCCTTCCCTCCTGGTGTCCACGGGAGCTGCACTGCTCTGGATCTGTGCTGGAACGAGGGGGATCCCACTCCCAAAATCCCACATTGCTGGTTCTGTGGGGCTCCCACATTCCTGCCTCACTGGGGCTCCCAGATCCCCAGTTCCTGCCTCACTGGGGCTCCCCAAATCCCAAATTCTGCCTCACTGGGGCTCCCCAATTCCTGCCTCACTGGGGCTCCCCAATCCCCAATTCCTGGGGGCTCCCCAATCCCAATTCCTGCCTTACTGGAGCTCCCCAGTCCCCAGTTCCTGCCTCACTGGAGATCCCAGATCCCCAATTCCTGCCTCACTGGGGCTCCCAGATCCCCAGTTCCTGCCTTACTGGGGCTCCCCAATTCCTGCCTCACTGGGGCTCCCAAATCCCCAGTTCCTGCCTCAGTGGGGCTCCCCAAATCCCCAATTCCTGGGGGCTCCCCAATTCCTGCCTCACTGGGGCTCCCAGATCCCCAGTTCCTGCCTCACTGGGGCTCCCCAATCCCAGTTCCTGTCTCACTGGGGCTCCCCAGATCCCCAGTTCCTGGGGGCTCCCCAATTCCTGCCTCACTAGGGCACCCCAAATCCCCAATTCTGCCTCACTGGGGCTCCCCCAATCCCAATTCCTGCCTCTCTGGGGCTCCCCAAATGCCAATTCTGCCTCACTGGGGCTCCCCAATCCCAATTCTGCCTCACTGGAGCTCCCCAATTCTGCCTCACTGGGGCTCCCCCAGTGCCCAGTTCTGCCTCAGTGGGGTCCCCAGTTCCTGCCTCACTGGTCCCTGTCCCCCACAGTGACCAGGAGCGGGGCAGGCTGACGCCGTCCCCGGACATCATCGTCCTGTCGGACAACGAGGCCTCCAGCCCCCGCTCCAGCTCCCGCATGGAGGAGCGGCTCAAGGCGGCCAACCTGGAGATGTTCAAGGTGAGGGCACGGGGACTCCGTCCTGGAAAGGCACGGCATGAGGGGGGTGAAGGGTTTGGGGAGGGATGAAGCATTTGGGGCATTGGGGAGAGATGAAATGTTTGGGGCATTGGGGAGGGATGAAATATTTGGGGCATTGGGGAGAGATGAAATGTTTGGGGCATTGGGGAGAGATGAAGCATTTTCGGGCATTGAGGAGGGATGAAACGTTTGGGGAGGGATGAAACATTTGAGGAAGGATGAAGCATTTGGGGAACTGGGGTGGGATGAAGCATTTGGGGCATTTGGGGGAGGATGAAGCATTTGGGGGAGGATGAAGCATTTGGGGGAGGATGAAGCATTTGGGGGAGGATGAAGCATTTGGGGGAGGATGAAGCATTTGGGGAGGGATGAAGCTTTTGGGACATTAAGGAGAGGTGAAGCATTTGGGGCATTGAGGGATGAAGCATTTGGGGAGGGATTGAAGCATTTTGGGGCATTGGGATGGGTTGAAGCTTTTGGGACATTGAGGGGATGAAGCATTTGGGGAGGGATGAAGCATTTGGGGCATTGGGATGGGTTGAAGCATTTGGGACATTGAGGGGATGAAGCATTTGAGGAAAGATGAAGCATTTGGGGCGTTGTGGGAGGATGAAGCATTTGGGGCCTTCCTCAGCCAGTTCCAGGTGCAGCCCCCCTGTTCTCACACCTGTGGTCCCAATTCCCACCTGGATTCACCTTTCCCCTTTCCCTTGCTCACGTCCTGCTGGGTTTGTGGGGCTTTCCAGGGGAAGAGCCTGGAGGAGAGGCAGCAGCTGATCAAGCAGCTCCGGGACGAGCTGCGGCTGGAGGAGGCACGGCTGGTGCTCCTCAAGAAGCTGCGGCAGAGCCAGCTCCAGAAGGAGAACGTGGTGCAGAAGGTGAGGGCCGGGCATGGCTGGGAGAAGGGGTGCCCACAGAGCCCCCACCCCACGTGTGGGATTCCCTAAATCCCCTCCTGGGAATGCAAATCCCGTCCTTGGTGCCCCCCAGACCCCCGTTGTCCAGAACGCCGCGTCCATCGTGCAGCCGTCGCCCGCCCACGTGGGACAGCAGGGCCTGTCCAAGATCCCTTCCCGGCCCGGGGCTCAGGGCGTGGAGCCGCAGAATTTAAGGACATTACAGGTGAGAATTCCTGGCTTTTCCTGGAAAATGCTGATTTTGGTGGGTGCACACACAGCTGAGGGGTTTTTCCTTCAATTCCCGGTGTTTGGGGTTGGGTTTGGTTTTGTCAGGAATTAAGACTCAGTGGTCCTTGTGGAGATGGGTATTCCATGATTTTCTGAATGTCCAGTGTCCCAGAGTGGGGTGAGGATGGTGGGAATTCTCCAAGGCCTGCAGCCTCCCTGCTGCTCCCAATGGAGAAATGTTTGCTCCATGGATTTCTGCTCTCCTTGACCATGGGGAAAAGGTCCACAGTCCTCAAAAATCCAGGAGAGTTTGGGGAAGAAACGAGGGATCTGGGGCCTCCCACGGGAATTAGGGATGTGCCAGCTTGAGATGGGGGAAAGGGCCGCAATCCTGTAAAATCCAGGAGAGTTTGGGGAAAAATGAGGGATTTGGGGCCTTAGAGATTAATGGGATTCTGGATAAGGAGGAACTCCAAGGATCAGGGAATCAATGCTCCAAGTTTTCCCTCATTTTTCTCTGATTTTATTACCAAACTTTGGGGGGATGTTTGTGGTTATCCCGAGCCGGTTGCTGTGATTTAACCCCCGATTCCTCGTGGATCCCCCCCAGGGCCACAGCGTGATCCGCTCGGCCGCCAGCTCAGCCCTGCCCCACATGCTGATGTCCCAGCGCGTCATCGCCCCCAGCCCCGCGCAGCTCCAGGGCCAGCGCGGGCCCCAGAAACCCGGCCTGGTGCGCAGCTCCACGCCCGGCATGAGCCCCGCCATCAACTACCAGCCGGTGGGTCGCTGCTTTGGGCTGCTTTGGGCTGGTCTGCACTGGTTTGGGCTGGTCTGCACTGGTTTGGGCTGGTCGGCACTGGTTTGGGCTCATTGGATGCTGGTTTGGGCCAGTTTGCGCTGATCAGGGCTGATTTCCACTGGTTTGGGCTGCCTGGGTGCTGGTTTGGGCAGGTTTTCACTGATTTGGGCTGCTTGAGCACTGGTTTGGGCTGGTCTGCACTGGTTTGGGCTGGTTTTTACTGCTTTGGGCTGGTTGAGCACTGGTTTGGGCAGGTTTTCACTGATTTGGGCTGGTTGAGCACTGGTTTGGGCTGGTTTTCACTGCTTTGGGCTGGTTGAGCACTGGTTTGGGCAGATTTTCAGTGGTTTGGGTTGCCTGGGCACTGGTTGGTACCGGTTTGCCCTCAGTTTTTACCGGTTTGTACCGGTTTGGGCAGTAGTTAAGGCTGGTTGAGCACTGATTTGGGCACTGGTGTGTATCAGTTTGTTACTGGTTTGGGCCAGTTTGCACCAGTTTGGGCCGGTTTGCACGACCCCCATCCCAAGGCCCCACCTGCTCCACAATTCCCGGGACTCCCCAGCCCTTCTGTCCCCACAGCAGCTCCTGGTGCTCCAGGGGTCTGTGACCCTGGCACTCCCAGCAATCCTGAATCCCCACCTGATCCCAAATCCCCCACTGTGATCCCAAATCCCCACCTGATCCCAAATCCACACCTGATTCCAAATCCCCACTCTGATCCCGAATCCCCACTGTGATTCTGAATCCCCACCTGCTCCTAAATCCCCACTGTGATCCCGAATCTCCACCTGATCCTGAATTCGTGCCCTGATCCCAAATCAAGTCCTGATGCTGAATTCCCCCCGTGATCCCAAATCCCCGCCTGATCCTGAATTGGTGCCCTGATCCCGAATTCCCGCCCTGATTCCAAATCCCCACCTGATCCCAAATTTGTGCCCTGATCCTGAATTCCCCCTGTAATCCTGAATCCCCACCTGATCCAGAATTCTCACCGTGATCCCAAATCCCCCCCGACCCCAAATCTCCCCCACAGCAGTCGGGCTCGTCGAGCGTGCCAGCGCTCGTCTTCCTCCGCCATCTATATGAACCTCACATCCCAAACCTTCACCCTGACCCCAAATTCCCCCCATGATCCCAAATCCCCACCTGACCCCAAATCCCCACCTGACCCCAAACCCCCCTGTGACCCCAAATCCCCACCTGACCCCATATCTCCCCCACAGCAATCGGGCTCGTCGAGCGTGCCAGCGCTCGTCCTCCTCCGCCATCTATATGAACCTCACATCCCAAATTCGCACCCCGATCCCGAATCCCCACCATGATCCCAAATCCCCACCTGATCCTGTATTCTCGCCCTGATCCCCGGTTCACACCCTGACCCCAAACCCCCCTGTGATCCCAAATCCCCACCTGACCCCAAATCCCCCACTGTGATCCCAAATCCCCACCTGACCCCATATCTTCCCCACAGCAATCGGGCTCGTCGGTGCCGTGCCAGCGCTCGTCCTCCTCCACCATCTATATGAACCTCACATCCCAAATCCCCACCTGACCCCAAATTCTCCCCATGATCCCAAATCCCCACCTGACCCCAAATCCCCCCCATGACCCCAAAACCCCACCTGACCCCAAATCCCCCCCATGATCCCAAATCCCCACCTGACCCCATACCTCTCCCCCACAGCAGTCGGGCTCGTCGGTGCCGTGCCAGCGCTCGTCCTCCTCCACCATCTACATGAACCTCACATCCCAAATCTTCACCCTGACCCCAAATTCTCCCCATGATCCCAAATCCCCACCTGACCCCAAATTCTCCCCATGACCCCAAATCCCCACCTGACCCCGTATCTCCCCCACAGCAGTCGGGCTCGTCGGTGCCGTGCCAGCGCTCGTCCTCCTCCGCCATCTACATGAACCTCGCGTCGCACATGCAGCCGGGCTCGGTGGCCCGCGTGTCGTCCCCGCTCCCCAGCCCCAGCGCGCTCTCGGACGCCGCCAACTCGCAGGCCGCGGCCAAGCTGGCGCTGCGCAAGCAGCTGGAGAAGACGCTGCTGGAGATCCCTCCCCCGAAGCCGCCGGCGCCGCTGCTGCACTTCCTGCCCAGCGCCGCCAACAGCGAGTTCATCTACATGGTGGGGCTGGAGGAGGTGGTGCAGAGCGTCATCGACAGCCAAGGTGACGCCCGGGGTCGCCCCAAAGGGGATTTGGGGGGGTTTGACGCGTAATTTGGGGTGGAATCGTGGGGTTTAGGGCTTGGAAAGGTGATGGGTGCTTGTAGAAGGAGGTGGTGGGGGTTGGGGAAAGTTGAAAGTTTGGCGTGGGTTTTTGCAGGTTTTTAAGGGGTTCGCGGACGAAATTTGTGGGGTTTTAAATGAAATTTTTCAGGATTTTGGGTGATTCGCGGGATTTTGGGTGATTTGTGGGATTTCAGCCAAAGTGTCAGTATTTTGGGCAAAAATTTCAGTATATCCGTCCAGTTTTTGGTGATTTCAGTCAGGATTTTCAGGCTTTCAGCCCAAAATGTTGGGTTCAGACTGGGTGCAGGAGTTTTGGCTGGTTCTGGCTGGGTGGAGGATTTTTGGCTGATCTGCAGGATTTCAGCAAAAAATTTCAATATTCCCCCTCAGTTTTTTGGTGATTTCAGTCAGGATTTTCAGTCTTTCACCCCGAAACATTGGGTTCTCTCTGGATGCGGGATTTTTGGCTGATTCGCAGGATTTCATCCACTTTGCATTATTTCAGCCATAACTTTCACTATTCCCGCCCAGTTTTTTGGTGATTTCAGTCATGATTTTCAATCTTCCACCCCAAAACATTGTGTTCTGTCTGGGTGCAGGATTTTTGACCAGTTCTGTCCGGGTGCAGGATTTCAGCCAATTCACAGGATTTCATCCACTGTGCATTATTTCAGCCAAAACTTTCACTATTCCCGCCCAGTTTTTTTGGTGATTTCAGTTGAGATTTTCGGGATTTTAGCCCGAAACCCTGCATCCCGCGCGGGTGCTGAGCCGGGGTGTGTTGCAGGGAAGAGCGCCCCGGCGGTGCCGCGCGTGGAGCCGTTCGTGTGCGCGCAGTGCCGCACGGACTTCACGCCGCACTGGAAGCAGGAGAAGGGCGGGCGCATCCTGTGCGAGCAGTGCCAGACCTCCAACCAGAAGAAGGCGCTCAAGGCCGAGCACACGAATCGCCTCAAGAACGCCTTCGTCAAGGCCCTGCAGCAGGAGCAGGTGGGGATGGCTGGGAGTGCCCCTTTGCCATGGCTCATCCCGTCCCAGAGCATCCCAGAGCGTCCCAAACCCCTCTGTCCCATCCCATTCCATTATCCCCATCCCATTGTTCCCGTTGGTCCCACTCCATTGTTCCTATTGATCCCATCCCATTGATCCCATCAATCCCATTGGTCCCATCCCATTGTTCCTATTGATCCCATCCCATTGTTCCCATTGGTCCCATCCCATTGTTCCCATTGATCCCACCCCATTGTTCCTATTGATCCTATTGATTTCATCCCATTGATTCCATCCCATTGGATGTGGGATATGTGGGATCATTGTTCCCATTGATCCCATCCCATTGTTCCCATTGGTCCCATCCCATTGTTCCCATTGGTCCCATCCTATCAATCCCATCCCATTGATCCCATCAATCCCATTGATTCCATCCCATTGTTCCCATTGACCCCACCCCACTGATCCTGTCCCACTCATCCCATCCCAGCCAGGTTGGCATTCCTGAGGAATTGAGCAGGATGGCATTCCCAGGGGTGTCATTCCCATGGCTGTCTGTCCCATGTCTGTCTGTCTGTGTGTCCCACAGGAGATCGAGCAGCGGCTGCAGCAGCAGGCTGCCCTGTCCCATGGCTGTCTGTCACTGCCCTGTCTGTCTGTCTGTCTGTCCCACAGGAGATCGAGCAGCGGCTGCAGCAGCAGGCTGCCCTGTCCCATGGCTGTCTGTCACTGCCATGTCTGTCTGTCTGTCTGTCCCACAGGAGAT
This sequence comes from Passerculus sandwichensis, assembly GCA_031885435.1. Taxonomy (NCBI): domain Eukaryota; kingdom Metazoa; phylum Chordata; class Aves; order Passeriformes; family Passerellidae; genus Passerculus; species Passerculus sandwichensis. Next base: position 1,022,668 of record CM063152.1, on the reverse strand, counting down.
CGAGCAGCGGCTGCAGCAGCAGGCTGCCCTGTCCCCCACGGCCGCGCCCGCCGTGCCCAGCGTGGGCAAACAGGACGGGATCCTGCGGCACCACACGCTCCGGCAGGTGGGACATGGGGTGTGGGATCAGGGGGTGGGATCGTGGGATGAGATAACGGGGTGGGATTATGGGGTGGGATCGTGGGATGGGATTGTGGGATCATGGGGTAATGGGAGGGATTAATGGGGTGGGATCATGCGATCGCGGGATGGGATGATGAGATGGGATCGTGGGATCATGGGGTGGGATTGTGGGATGGGACCATGGGATAATGGGGTAATGGGATCAGGGGATCATGGGATCATGGGGATGGGACTATGAGATAATGGGATGGGATCGTGGGATGGGACTATGAGATAATGGGATGGGACCATGGGATAATGGGGTAATGGGATCAGAGGATCATGGGATCATGGGGATGGGACTATGAGATAATGGGATGGGATCGTGGGATGGGATCATGGGATGGGACCATGGGATTGTGGGATGGGATAATGGGATGAAATCATAGGATAATGGGATGGGACCATGGGATGGGACCATAGGATAATGGGATGGGGTGGGACAGGATGGCGCTTGATGGGAATGGGACCATGGGAATGGGGTGGGATCATGGAGATGGGGCCATGTGATAATAGGATGGGATCGTGGGGACGGGACAGGATGTGTGCATTGGGGTGAGATTATGGGGAGGGGATGTGTACATGGGGATGGGACGGGATGTGGTCACGGGGAGGTGCCCATCAGGATGGGTGCAATGTCCGCCCGTTCTCCCCGTGCCCACGCTCCCAACCGTGTGTCCGTGTGTCCGTGTGTCCGTGTGTCCGTGTGTGCAGGCCCCGCAGCCCCAGAGCAGCCTCCAGCGCGGCATCCCCACCTCCGCCCGCTCCATGCTCTCCAACTTCGCCCAGGCCCCGCAGCTCTCGGTGGCCGGGGGGCTCCTGGGAATGCCAGGTACGGCGGGAACGGGATGGGAATGGGATGGGATGGGATGGGAATGGACTGGGCTGGGCTGGGCTGGGATGGGATGGGATGGGATGGGATGGGATGGGATGGGATGAGTGGGATGGGATGGGATGAGTGGGATGGGATGGGATGGGATGAGATCAATGGGATGGGATGGGATGGGATGGGATGGGATGGGATGGGATGGGATGGGTTGAGTGGAGTGGGGTGGGATGGGATCAGATCAGATCAGCAGTGTGGGACACGCCCACTGGGTTTTGGGGCAAACTTTGGAAATTCCCTGTGCCAGCCCCGTCCTGGCCCTTCCTGCCTCATGGGGGTTTTGGGGTGGCCATGGGGCTGTGGGATCTTTGGGGTCTCTGGGATCCATGGGGTCCCTGGTGTCAGTGCGGTGCTGGAGTCCTGTGCTGTCTGTGGGATCCGTGGGCTCTGTGGGGTCTCTGGGATATTTGGGATCCTTGGTATCCATGTGGTGCCGAGGATCCCTGGGTTCTGTGGGATCCATGAGCTCTGTGAGATCTGTGGGATCCTTGGGCTCTGTGGGATCCATGGGGTTTGTGGGCTCTGTGGGGTTCCTGGGCTCTGTGGGATCTGTAGAGGATCCATGCAATCTGTGGGATCTATGGGCTCTGTGGTCTCAGTGGGATCTATAGGATTTCCATGGGATCTCTAGGATTTCCGTGGGCTCTATGGGATCTGTGGGATCCGTGGGCTCTGTGGGATCAGTGGCATCTTTGGGATCTCTGGGGTGCCCAGGCTCTGTAGGATCAGTGGGATCCATGGGCTCAGTGTGATTTCCGTGGGCTCTGTAGGATCCCTGTGCTCAGTGTGATTTCTGTAGGATCAGTGGGCTCTGTGTGCTCAGTGTGGCTTCCATGGGCTCAGTGGGATCTGTAGGATTTCTGTGGGCTGTGTAGGATCTGTAGGATCCCCGTGCTCAGAGTGGTTTCCATGGGATCTGTGGGATCCCTGTGCTCTGTAGGATCCCTGGGCTCAGTGTGGGATCTGTGGGATCCCTGTGCTCAGTGTGGTTTCTGTGGGCTCTGTAGGATCCCTGGGCTCAGTGTGGGATCTGTGGGATCCCTGTGCTCAGTGTGGTTTCTGTGGGCTCTGTAGGATCCCTGGGCTCAGTGTGGTTTCCGTGGGATCCATGGGCTCTGTGGGATCCCTGTGCTCTGTGGGATTCCCGTGCTCAGTGTGGGCTCTGTGGGATCCCTGTGCTCAGTGTGGGCTCTGTGGGATCCCTGTGCTCAGTGTGGGCTCTGTGGTTTCTGTGGGATCCCCGTGCTCAGAGTGGTTTCCGTGGGCTCTGTGGGATCCCCGTGCTCAGAGTGGTTTCCGTGGGCTCTGTGGGATCCCCGTGCTCAGAGTGGTTTCCGTGGGCTCTGTGGGATCCCCGTGCTCAGCGTGGTTTCTGTGGTTTCTGTGGGATCCCTGTGCTCTGTGGTATCCCCGTGCTCAGAGTGGTTTCCCTGTGCTCTGTGGGATCCCTGTGCTCAGCGTGGTTTCTGTGGGATCCCTGGGCTCTGTGGGATCCCCGTGCTCAGTGTGGGCTCTGTGGTTTCCATGGGCTCTGTGGGATCCCTGTGCTCAGTGTGGTTTCCGTGGGATCCCTGGGCTCTGTGGGATCCCCGTGCTCTGTGGGATCCCCGTGCTCAGTGTGGGCTCTGTGGTTTCCGTGGGCTCTGTGGGATCCCCGTGCTCAGTGTGGTTTCTGTGGGATCTCTGGGCTCAATGGGATCCCCGTGCTCAGCGTGGTTTCCGTGGTTTCCGTGGGATCCCCGTGCTCAGCGTGGTTTCCGTGCCGTCCCCAGGGGTGAACATCGCGTACCTGAACGCCGGCATCGGGGGCCACAAAGCGTCGAGCCTGGCGGACCGGCAGCGGGAGTACCTGCTGGATATGATCCCGCCGCGCTCCATATCGCAGTCCATCAGCGGGCAGAAATAGCCCCGGATCCCCACAGCCCCGACCGGGCCGGGCTGGGCCCAACCGGGCTGAGCCGGGCTGGGCTGAGCCGGGCTGAGCCGGGCTGAACCAGGCCAAACCGGGCTGGGCTGAACCAGGCCGGGCGCCGCCGCCGCCTCCCGGGGACAAGACAACAGATCAGACCGAGAACCGCAGAGAAACAAACAGCGAAAACAAAACAAAAACAGCGACCCAGACGCGAGAAACATTTCAGAGGCGCCTGCCCCCGGTGCTCCCAGCCCGAACTGCCCCCGGTTCCCCGGCCGGAGCAGCCCCGGCCCCGCCGCTCGTTTTGTAACGCCGCCGCTTCCCCCTTGTGTTGTGGGTTTGTTTTTTGCCCCTTTTTTCCTTATTTTCGCCCCCCCTCCCTTGGCTCCATGGATGGTTAAAGCTTTTTTCTCCCTTTTTCCAGAGACTTTGGCAAGGGCACCTTCCCCATTTCCCCGGGGGGAGATTTTGGGGGGCGGCCTGTGCTGGTTTGGGGGGGATGCTCTGATCCCATAGAGGGGGGGGGACAAATCCCTGTTGGATGTGATCCCAGGGGTGTCACCTCCCCCCGTCCCCAATCCTGGGGTGTCACCTCCCCAGAACACCCCAATCCCTCGGCTCCAGCCCCAGTCCCGATGTCCCCAGGGGTGACAACGCTGCCAGAGCCACCCCAGGAACCCCTCGGGGGTCCCTCAATGTCCCCTCGAGGTGACCAGACCCCCCCCAGGTGCCACCCCCCGGGGGTGTCCCCTCTGTCCCCACGCCGGGGACGCGGCGGCTCCGGAGCGGACGGCGCGGCCAGGGCGGGTGAGTGACCCCTGACCTGTCCTGAACTGTCCCCACGTCTGTCCCCACGTCTGTCCCCGAGCCCTGCATGCTCCAGAGCCGCTCTCACCCCTCCCTGGCCCCTCTGTCACCCGGGGGTGGCACCGGGGTCACCGATGGCACCCGTGTCACCGATGGCACCCGTGTCACCGATGGCACCCGTGTCACCAGCGTGTCCCCCAAGGGACAGCGAGGGGGTCCCTCTGTGCCACCCCAGGGTCCCCGTGTGCCACCCTGGGGGTGACAGGGGTGGCACTGATAGTGGGGAGGGGTCTCTGGTGTCCCCCTGTCCCCGGGGGTGGCACTGGGGGTCACCATTGTCACCTGTGTGCCACCCTGGGGTCCCTCTGTGCCACCCCGGGGTCCCCGTGTGCCACCCTGGGGGTGACAGCGGTGGCACTGATAGTGGGGAGGGGTCTCTGGTGTCCCCCTGTCCCCGGGGGTGGCACTGGGGGGGTCTCGGTGTCCCCTGGGGGTGTCGGGGAGAGCCCAAAGCGAGGAATGAGCCGCGAGAAAAATCTCGATTTGCACTTCAGCTCTGCCGAGCTCCCCCGCCCCGAGGTCCCGTGGGTTTGGTGAATTTTGGTCACAATTCCCCTTTTTCCCCGACTCTGAGCCTCTCCCGCTCCTCTCGTGCAATTCCCCCAATTGGGGGGGTCCCAAATCCCCCCAAAATCCCCCCGACCCCAAAACCAGGGGGACCCAACCCCTGATTTAAAGGGAGGGGATCCCCCCCCCCCATAAATTTTAGGGGGGACCCCACCCCACCCTGAATTAGAGGAGGGGTCCCCCCCTCTCCAGCCCCCTCCCCACATTCAATGAGCACTTACCCTGGGGGGGGTTGGACCCCCCAAAATCCCCCCCGGGACCCCCCAGAGGCAAAGGAAAAATGGGGTTTATTCTGATTTTTGGGGGGGTTTTATATTCAGAATTTTGGGGTGTTTCTGTTGGCTTTGATCATTTCCAGCTGCTCCCCCCCCACCCCATTTTCCCATTTTTTCCTTTTCCCATTTTCCCCCAGTTTTCGATTTCCCTCCCCAGATTTCTCACCCCGGGAGCACTTTGACAAATGGGGTTTTTGGGGCTAAAACCTGAATTTTTGGGTTATTTTAGGGATTTCTGTTACTTTTTAAGGGGGGGGGGGTCATTCCCTCTCCACCCCCCAAGTGCCACTGCCCCCCCCACCCAGGGCTGAGGAAAACAAATTTAAAAAACCCTAAAAAAAAGGGATTTTCACCCTTAAAAATGGTGAAAACCTGGAAAAAAAAATCCCAAACCCAAGTGCAATACGGGGGGGGGGGGGGGGGGTCCCAACTCTTGGTGCTATAAATGAAATTTGGGGGGGGGGCAACCCTGTCACCCCCCCTTGGGGGTCTCAGCCCCGGGGGCTGCGGGCAGTTCCCCCCTCCCCAGAAATGATCCTGGGCCGTTCCCACCCCCCAAAATCGACCCCAAATCCCTTTTGGGGGGTCCTGGGCCGTTCCCACCCCCCAAAATCGGCCCCAAATCCCTTTTGGGGGGTCCTGGGCAGTTCCCACCCCCCAAAATCGACCCCAAATCCCAAAAGTGATTCCCAGGATTGGGGAGGGGGGGAAATTCCCAACCCCAAAATGGCCCCAAATCCTTTCCTGGGCTCCTGAGCAGTTCCCACCCCCCCAAAAATGAACCCCCCCCCCAAAAATGAACCCCCCCAATCCCAAAACTGCCCCCAAACCCCTCCTGGGATCCCAGGCAGTTCCCCCACCCCAATCCCGGAATTCCAGGGGGGAATTTGGATCCATGTCCAGCCCCCTCCCCACCACCCCCCCCAGCATAGGTTTATCCCTATTTTTATTATTATTATTATTATAATTATTATTATTTTTTGCTTGCCCCCCTTTTCCCCCCCGTCCTGCTGCCCCCAGGGCTGTGATATCCCAGAAAATTCCCTTTTTTTATTCCCCCCTTCCCCTCCCAGCTCCAAACTTTTGAGGATTTTTCCCGCTTTTTTTCCGGCTAGGGGTAGATCCGCTTGTGAAAACGCTTTTTTGGGGTTTCTGTTTTGGGGGAGGGGGGGTTTGTTTTTATTTTTTTTTTGGTTCCTCCAAAGGCATTTCCCATTTCCCAAACCCCGAATTCCCACCCCGAATTCCCCCCAATCCCAGCCCCCCCGTTTGCTTCCGCTCTCGCTGCCGATATAACCAGGACTCATCCGTGTATATAAAACTTGAGCTGTTTCTTGACACATTAAAAAAAAGGAAAAAAGGCAAAAAAAGGCAAAAAAAAAAAAGACAAAAAAAGGTTTAAAAAAAAAAAAAAGACGAGGAAAAAAAAAACAAAAAACAAAAAAAAAAACAACAAACAAACCTGTACATTGTGTAGAAAACAAAAAAAAAAAAAAAGGAAAAAAAAGAAGAAAAAAGAAGATAAAAAAAACGACGGAAAAACCGGCCAAGGTTCCCGAAGGACCCGCCTGGTGTTGTGGAAGTGTCGCGTCCGTGTCGTGTGCCCTCGTGTGTGTGACATGAACCGTGCAAGGAGGGGGGGCCGGGGGGCTCCACCCCCCAATTCTGTGCCTTTCACACGGGGCGGCACCGGGACCCCCGGCGGGGCCCAGATCCCTGTTCCTGTATTTGCACTGTTTTTATTCTGGATTGGCTTCCCGACAATACACGGCTCCAACGACCCCGCCTGCGCCTCTTCCTGCGCCCCGAAACCCTGGGGGGGACGGGAGGGGGCGCGGGGAGGGGGCGGCGCCTGGGGGGCAAGGGGGGCTGGATTGGAATCGCGGCGTTCCGGCCCAAAAATGCGTCATTTCAGCCCAAAAATGCGTTATTTCAGCCCAAAAATGCATCATTTCAGCCCAAAAATGCGTTATTTCAGCCCAAAAATGCGTCATTTCAGCCCAAAAATGCATCATTTCAGCCCAAAAATGCATTATTTCAGCCCAAAAATCCGTCATTTCAGCCCAAAAATGCGTTATTTCAGCCCCAAAATCCGTCATTTCAGCCCGGAATTCCTGAAATCGCAGAGTTTCAGCCCAAAAATCCCTTATTTCAGCCCAAAAATGCGTTATTTCAGCCCAAAAATCCGTCATTTCAGCCCGAAATTTCAGAAATCGCAGCGTTTCAGCCCAAAAATCCCTTATTTCAGCCCAAAAATCCGTTATTTCAGCCCAAAAATCCGTCATTTCAGCCCGAAATTTCAGAAATCGCAGAGTTTCAGCCCAAAAATCCCTTATTTCAGCCCAAAAATGCATTATTTCAGCCCAAAAATGCGTCATTTCAGCCCGAAATTCCAGAAATGGCAGCGTTTCAGCCCCAAAAATCCAGGATTTCAGCCCAAAAGTTCCAGGAATTCAGCCCAAAAATCCCTTATTTCAGCCCAAAAATGCGTCATTTCAGACCGGAATTCCAGGATTTTAGCAAAAAAAAAAAAAACAACAGTGTTTCAGCCCCAAAAGTTCCAGGATTTTAGCCCCAAAAATCCATTATTTTAGCCCGAAATTCCCACATTTCAGCCCCAAAAATCCGTCATTTCAGCCCGAAATTCCAGGATTTCAGCAAAAAAAAATTACAGGGTTTCAGCCCCAAAAGTCCCAGGATTTCAGCCCCAAAAATCCATTATTTTAGTGTGAAATTCCAGTATTTTAGCCTCAAAAATTCCAGGATTTCAGAAAAAACATCTGTGAATTTTAGCCCAAAATTCCAGCATTTTAGCCTGAAATTCCAGTGTTTTAGCAAAAAAAAATCCAGCATTTCAGCCCCTAAAACCCAGGATTTTCACCCAAAATTCCAGCATTTTAGCAAAAAAATCCAGGGTTTCGGCCCCAAAAACTTCCAGCATTTCAGAGAAACGTGCTCCAGGATTTCAGCAGAAAATTCCATGATTTTAGCCCAAAACTCCAGTATTTTAGCAAAAAAATTCCATTGTTTCAGCCCAAAAATTCCAGCATTTCAGCCCCAAAAATTCCAGGATTTCAGAAAAAAATTCCAGGGTTTCAGTACAAAATTCCCACATTTCAGCCCGAAATTTAAGGATATCATCCAAAGATTCCAGCATTTCACCCCAAAATTCCAGGATTTCAGGAAAAACTTTCCAGCATTTCAGCCCAAACCCTTGTGTTCCACTCCCAGTTTTCAGAATTTCACACCCAGGTTTTTTTATTTCCTGCCCAAATTTGGGGATTTCAGTAAAATTTCCAAGATTTCAGCCCAGTTCGGGTGTCAGGAAAAAAAAAAAAAAAAAAAAAATCAAGATTTTAGGTCCAATTTCAGTCCAGAATTGTGGGGTTTTGGTCCCAATTTCCAGGATTTTAGGCCCAATTTCTGTGTTTGGAATTCTGATCCCAATTTGCAGAATTCCAGTGCCCAGTTCCCGGATCCAGCCCCAAAATCGCTGAATTTAATCCCATTTTTGGCCTTCCAGCCCCATCTGCAGGATTTCATTCCCATTTCCATCTTTCAGGCACAACTTTGGGGATTTTCATCTGTCGGGTTTGGTCCAAATTTGGACGATTTCAGCCCCAATTTGAGGATTTTGGACCCCAGTTTCTGGCTTGGGGTGGGGGTGGGTGGAAATGGGGGTTTTTTTGCACAAATTTAAGGATTTTCCCCATTTTTTCCCTCCTTTCCATCGGGTTTGAGCTCGGGGCTGATGGCGGAGTGTGGGAGGGGGCGAGGGTGAGGATCCCCCAATTTTTGGAGAAAGGCTTAAAAATAAAATTAATTCAAACTTCGGCCTTTTGTAACAATTTTTTAATTAAGAGAAGAATCATTTACCAGGGCGGCAAATTAGGGTGGGCCCCCCAAAAAAATCCTCCAGGACGTGGGGGACACAAATTTGGGTGTCCCTGTCCCCGATTTGGGGGTGTCAGGGACCAGATTTGCTACAAAAGGAGTTTTATTTGCTAAAAAAAGACCCCAAAATTTGGGAAATTTGTGTACAAAGAGCCCCCGGAGGGAGGGGAAGGCACCGGTGGTGGTGTGGGGGGGACAGGGACGGATTTGGGGACCCCAAAAATGGACACGGGGACCCCAAAATGGACACAGGGACCCCCAGGATCGACATGAGGACACCCAGGACAGATCTGGGACCCCAAAAATGGACACGGGGACCCCAAAAATGGAGAAAGGGACCCCAAAAATGGACACGGGGACCCCAGAAATGGACACGGGGACCCCAGAAATGGACACGGGGACCCCAAAAATGGACACAGGAACTCAAAAATGGACACAGGGACCCCCGGGATCGACATGAGGACACCCAGGACAGATCTGGGACCCCAAAAATGGACATGGGGACCCCAAAAATGGACATAGGGACCCCAGAAATGGACACAGGAACTCAAAAATGGACACGGGGACCCCAAAAATGGACACGGGGTCCCCAGAAATGGACACAGGGACCCCAGAAATGGAGAAAGGGACCCCAGAAATGGACACAGGGACCCCAGAAATGGACACGGGGACCCCAAAAATGGACACGGGGGCGCAAAAATGGACACGGGGACCCCAAAAATGGACACGGGGACCCCAGAAATGGACATGGGGACCCCAGAAATGGACACAGGAACCCCAAAAATGGACACAGAGACCCCAAAAATGGACGCGGGGATGCAAAAATGGACACGGGGACCCCAGAAATGGACACAGGAACCCAAAAATGGACACGGGGACCCCAAAAATGGACATGGGGACCCCAGAAATGGAGAAAGGGACCCCAGAAATGGACACGGGGACCCAAAAAATGGACACAGGAACCCAAAAATGGACACGGGGACCCCAGAAATGGACACAGGAACCCAAAAATGGACACGGGGACCCCAAAAATTGACATGGGGACCCCAGAAATGGACACGGGGACCCCAAAAATGGACATGGGGACCCCAGAAATGGAGAAAGGGACCCCAGAAATGGACACGGGGACCCCAAAAATTGACATGGGGACCCCAGAAATGGACACGGGGACCCCAGAAATGGACACGGGGACCCCAAAAATGGACACAGGGACCCCCGGGATCGACATGAGGACACCCAGGACAGATCTGGGACCCCAAAAATGGACACGAGGATGCCCAGGACAAACATGAAGACCCCAAAAATGGACACGGGGACCCCAAAAATGGACATGGGGACCCCAGAAATGGACACGGGGACCCCAAAAATGGACACAGGAACCCAAAAATGGACACGGGGACCCCAAAAATGGACACAAGGACCCCAGAAATGGACGCGGGGATCCCCGGATGGACACAGGGACCCCAGAAATGGACACAGGGACCCCCAGGATCGACATGAGGACACCCAGGACAGATCTGGGACCCCAAAAATGGACACGAGGATGCCCAGGACAAACACGAAGACCCCAAAAATGGACACGGGGACCCCCAAAATTGACAATGGAGCCCCATGATGGACATGGGGACCCTCAAGGCAGACACAGGGACCCCAAAATTGACACAGGGACCCCAGAAATGGCCACGGGGAGCCCCAAAATGGACACAGGGACCCCCGGGAAAGACACGGGGACCTCAGAAACGGACACGGGGACCCTCAGGACAGACATGAGGATGCCCAGGACAGACACGAGGACCCCTGGGATGGACAACGGACCCCAAAAACGGACACGGGGACCCCAAAAATGCCCACAAGGACCCCAGAAAGGGACACGGGGACCCCAAAAATGGACACGGGGACCCCCAGGATGGACACGGGACCCTCGGGGCAGACACGGGGAGCCCCAAAACCGGACACGGGGAGCCCAGAACGGACACGGGGACCCCCGGGACAGACACGGGGAGCCCCAAAAATGCCCACAAGGACCCCAAAAATGGACACGGGGACCCCCAGGATGGACACGGGACCCTCGGGGCAGAAACGGGGAGCCCCAAAACCGGACACGGGGACCTCAAAATTGACATGGGGACACCCGGGACAGACACGGGGAGCCCCGAAATGGACACGGGGAGCCCCAAAATGGACACGGGGAGCCCAGAACGGACACGGGGACCCCCGGGACAGACACGGGGAGCCCCAAAATGGACACGGGGAGCCCCAAAATGGACACGGGGAGCCCCGGGACAGACACGGGGAGCCCCAAAATGGACACGGGGAGCCCCAAAATGGACACGGGGAGCCCCAAAACGGACACGGGGAGCCCCAAAATGGACAAGGGGAGCCCAGAACGGACACGGGGACCCCCAGGACAGACATGGGGAGCCCCAAAATGGACACGGGGAGCCCCAGGACAGACACGGGGAGCCCCAAAATGGACAAGGGGAGCCCAGAACGGACACGGGGACCCCCGGGACAGACACGGGGAGTCCAGAATGGACACGGGGACCCCCAGGATGGACACGGGACCCCCGGGACAGACACGGGGAGCCCCAAAATGGACACGGGGACCCCCGGGATGGACACGGGGAGCCCCGAAATGGACACGGGGAGCCCCAGGACAGACACGGGGAGCCCCAAAATGGACACGGGGAGCCCCAGGACAGACACGGGGACCCCCGGGACAGACACGGGGAGCCCCAAAACCGGACACGGGGACCTCAAAATTGACACGGGGACCCCGGGGACAGACACGGGGACCTCAAAATTGACACGGGGACCCCCAGGACAGACACGGGGAGCCCCAAAACGGACATGGGGAGCCCCAGGACAGACACGGGGAGCCCAGAATGGACACGGGGACCCCCGGGACAGACACGGGGAGCCCCAAAATGGACACGGGGAGCCCCAAAACCGGACACGGGGACCTCAAAATTGACACGGGGAGCCCCGGGACAGACACGGGGAGCCCCAAAACCGGACACGGGGACCTCAAAATTGACACGGGGACCCCCGGGGCAGACACGGGGAGCCCCAAAATGGACAAGGGGAGCCCAGAACGGACACGGGGAACCCCAAAATGGACACGGGGAGCCCCAAAATGGACACGGGGAACCCCAAAATGGACACGGGGAGCCCCAAAATGGACACGGGGAGCCCAGAACGGACACGGGGACCCCCGGGACAGACACGGGGAGCCCCAAAATGGACACGGGGAACCCCAAAATGGACACGGGGACCCCCGGGACAGACACGGGGAGCCCCAAAATGGACACGGGGAACCCCAAAATGGACACGGGGACCCCCGGGACAGACACGGGGAGCCCCAGGACAGACACGGGGAGCCCCAAAATGGACACGGGGAGCCCCAGAACGGACACGGGGACCCCCAGGACGGACACGGGGAGCCCCGAAATGGACACGGGGAGCCCAGAACGGACACGGGGACCCCCGGGACAGACACGGGGCCCCGCCGCGGGCTCAGATGCGGATGCGGCCGTCCCGGAGGCGCTGCCAGCGCTCGGCGTCCAGCGGGACGAAGGCTCGGGCGGCCTCGTCCAGCAGCAGCAGCGGCTCCGCCACCAGCGCGGGGTCGCAGCCGTCCCGCGCCAGCCGCACCTTCTGCTGCTTGAACGTCTCGGTCATGTCCAGCCCCTCCTGGCGACACAGGGGGTGTGTTGGGGACCCCCGGGATCCCCCCCGGGACCCCCGGGACCCTCCACGACCCCCCCCTGAGCGCATCCCGAGCACCCCCGGGACCCCCGAGCAACCCCAAACAGCCCTGAACGCCCCCCTGAGCACCCCCAGGGACCCCCGAGCACCCTCTGGGGCCCCTGAGCACCCCCAGGACCCCTAAACACCCCCAGGACCCCCTGAGCACCCCCAGGGACCCCCGAGCACCCTCTGGGACCCTCTGGGACCCCTGAGCACCCCCAGGAACCCCTAAACACCCCCAGGACCCCCTGAGCACCCCCAGGACCCCTAAACACCCCCCAGGACCCCTAAACACCCCCAGGACCCCCTGAGCACCCCTGAGCACCCCTCGAGGATCCCCCAGCACCCCCTGGGACCCCTAAACACCCCCCAGGATCCCTTGAGCACCCCCTGGGACCCCCGAGCACCCTCTGGGACCCTCTGGGACCCCTGAGCACCCCCTGGGACCCCTGAACACCCCCCAGAACCCCCTGAGCACCCCCTGGGACCCCCGAGCACCCTCTGGGACCCTCTGGGACCCCTGAGCACCCCCAGGAACCCCTAAACACCCCCAGGACCACCCTGAGCAACCCCGAGCACCCCTCCAGGATCCCCCAGAACCCCCTGGGACCCCTAAACACCCCCTAGGACCACCCTGAGCACCCCCCGGAGAGCCCCCCAGGACCTTTAAGGACCTCTGAGCACCCCCCGAGCACCCTCCAGGGGCCCCCGGGGACCCTCCAGGACCCCCGAGCATCCCCCGGGGACCCCCCAGAACGGCCCCGGTACCCCCGTTATCCCCCGGTACCCCATTCCCCCGGTACCCCAGGACCCCCAAGCACCCCCCCGTTGTCCCGGTATCCCCGTTACCCCCCCCGGTTGCCGGTACCGTCAGCCGCAGGAAGCGGGGCCGCGCGTAGGACGGCCGGAGCCGCTCCAGGTGCCCCCGGTACCCCCGGTACCCCATTCCCCCGGTACCCCCGGTACCCCAGGACCCCCCAGCACCCCCCGGTTGCCGGTACCGTCAGCCGCAGGAAGCGGGGCCGCGCGTAGGGCGGCAGGAGCCGCTCCAGGTGCCGGTACAGCCCGGGGCCGTCCAGGGAGTGCCCGGGGCGCAGAACGAGAGCGGCCATGCCCGCCCGGCCCTCGTGTCCTGCAGGGGAGGGGACAGTGGGGACACCGGGGGGGTTGGGGACGTCGGGGACATTGGGGACATTGGGGGTGTTGGGGACACTGGGGACACTGAGGGGCATTGGGGACATTGAGGGGATTGGGGGCATTGGGGACACTGGGGGGATTGGGGACATTGGGGGTGTTGGGGACACTGAGGGGCATTGGGGACATTGGGGACATTGGGGACATTTGGGGGCATTGGGGGGATTGGGGATATCAGGGGGATTGGGGACATTGGGGACATTTGGGGGGATTGGGGACATTGGGGACACTGAGGGGCATTGGGGACATCAGGGACATCTGGGACATTGGGGACATTTGGGGACATTGGGGATATTTAGGGACATTTGGGACATTGGGGGTGTTGGGGACATTGGGGACACTGAGGGACATTGGGGGGATTGGGGACATTTGGAGACATTGGGGACATTTGGGGGGACACTTAGGGACACTGGGGATATTCGGGGATATTCTGGGGACATCTGTGGGGACACTGGGGACGCTCGGCGGCCGTACCGGGCACGGCGACCCCGTAGACGGTGGCGTCCTGCAGGGACTCGTGGGCCAGCAGCGCCTCGGTCACCTCGGTGGTGGCCACGTTCTCACCCTTCCACCTGGGGATGGGAGGGAGGGGAAAACGTTTAATGGGGACCCCCTGAGCACCCCCGGGCACCCCTGGGACCCCCGAACACATCCAGGGACCCCCCAGGACCCCCGACAAGCCCAGAACATTCCCCAGGGCTGAGCCCCCCTGGCTGTGCAGGGAGGGGGGTCTGGGGGTGTCCCCATCTCAGGGATGTCCCTGGGGGTGTCCCCATTGTGGGGAGGGGGACTCTGGGGGTGTCCTTGGGGGTCTCCCCATCCCAGAAGGGTCCCTGGGGGTGTCCCTGTCCTGGGGGTGTCCCTGGGGGTCTCCCCATCTCGGGGATGTCCCTGGGGGTGTCCCTGTCCTGAGGGGGGGGGCTTTGGGGGTCTCCCCATCCCTGGCCATACAGGGAGGGGGCTCTGGGGGTGTCTCTGGGGGTGTCCCCATCTCAGGGGTGTCTCTGGGGGTGTCCCATTTTGAGGAGTGGGCTTTGGGGGTGTCCCCATCCCAGGGGTGTCTCTGGGGGTGTCCCATTTTGGGGAGTGGGCTTTGGGGGCGTCCCCATCACAGGGGTGTCTCTGGGGGTGTCCCATTTTGAGGAGTGGGCTTTGGGGTTGTCCCCATTACCAGGGGCCTCTGAGGGTGTCCCATTTTGAGGAGTGGGCTTTGGGGGTGTCCCCATTGTGGGGAGGGGGGCTCTGGGGGTGTCCCTGTCCCAGGAGGGTCCCCATTGTGGGGAGGGGGGCTCTGGGGGTGTCCCTGTCCCAGGAGGGTCCCTGGGGGTGTCCATGGGGGGGTGTCTCCATCCCAGGGGTCTCCCTGGGGGTCTCCCCACCCCGGGGTGTCCCCGGCACCTGAAGGTGTCCCCGGTGCGGTCCCGGAAGCGCACGAACTGCTCCCGGTCCTGCTCCACCAGGTCGCCGGTGTTGAAGAATTCGTCGCCCTCGGTGAAGACGCCGCGGAGCAATTTCTGCTCCGAGAGCTCCCGGCTGCCCGCGTAGCCCAGGAACGGCGTCCGCGGCGTCACCGGCGCGATCAGCAGCCCCGTCTCACCTGAGGGCGCGGCGACACAAAATTTAAGGGATTTGGAGAATTTGGAGTTAATTAAAAATATATTAATTATTTTAACCGGGGCGTCGCCGGGGCGATCAGCAGCTCCATCTCACCTGAGGGCGCGACGACACAAAATTTAAGGGATTTGGAGAATTTGGAGTCAATTAAAAATAAATTATTTTAACCGGGGCGTCGCCGGCGCGATCAGCAGCCCCGTCTCACCTGAGGGCACGGCGACACACAAAATTGAGGGAATTTAGAGAATTTTGGGAGTTATCCCACAATAAACTCACAATTTCTAACTCTAAACCGTCAGGGAGTGTTTGGCTATCGGTTCTGATTAATATCCACAATTTTTCATCGCTTCAGGTGCCCCCGTGCCCGCTGCTCACCCGTCCTGGCGCGGATGCAGCGCCCGTTCCGGTCCCGCTCCGGTGCCCCGGCAGCGACGTCGTAACGAACGACCTCAAACGGGGAGAAGAGCTGGGACAGGGGCGGGAAGGGTCGTTTTTATTAATGGAAATAAAATAAAAGCGGTAAATTAAATTTAAATAATATATTTATGTATTTGGATATTTACATATTTATATATTTATATATTTATATTTTATATATCTTATATATTCATATTTTATGTATACATATGATATATTAATACTTTATATATTTATATATTTATACTTTATATTTATATATTTATACTATATATTTATATATTTATATATTTTTATATTTATATATTTATATATTTATATATTATATATTTATATGTTTTATATTTTTATATATTTGTATATTTACATATTTCCTTTTAAAATAAATATATTTTCACGGTCTATTTTCCGTGCAGACCTTGTAGATGGCGCTGCAGCAATTTATATATTTATATATTTATATGTTTATATATTTATATATTTATATATTTATATATTTATATATTTATATATTTATATATTTATATATTTATATATTTTGCAGACCTTGTAGAGGGCGGAGCAGCGGCCCACGGCGCCGGGGGTGCTGGTGTAGTTGAAAAGGGTCACGTTACATAGTTATATATTGATATATATTGATATATTGATATATTTATATATTTATATATTTCTGTATTTGCAGACCTTGTAGAGGGCAGAGCAGCGGCCCACGGCGCCGGGGGTGCCGGTGTAGTTAAACAGGGTCACGTTACATAGTTATATATTGATATTTATTTATATATTTATATATTTATATATTTATATATTTATATATTTATATTTTTATATTTTTATATTTTTATATTTTTATATTTTTATATTTCTATATTTCTGTATTTGCAGACCTTGTAGAGGGCAGAGCAGCGGCCCACGGCGCCGGGGGTGCCGGTGTAGTTGAACAGGGTGACGTTATATAGTTATATGTATATATATTTATATATTTATATATTTATATTTCTATATTTCTGTACTTGCAGACCTTGTAGAGGGTGGAGCAGCGGCCCATGGTGCCGGGGGTGCCGGTGTAGTTGAAAAGGGTCACGTTACATAGTTATATATTGATATATATTGATATATATTGATCTATATTGATATATATTGATATATATTGACATATATTGATATATATTGATATATATTGATATATATTGATATATTTATATATTGATATATTTATATATTTATATTTCTGTACTTGCAGACCTTGTAGAGGGCGGAGCAGCGGCCCACGGCGCCGGGGGTGCCGGTGTAGTTGAAAAGGGTCACGTTACATAGTTATATATTGATATTTATTTAAATGTTTATTTGTTTATATTTTTATATTTTTATATTTTTATGTTTCTATATTTCTATATTTGCAGACCTCGTAGATGGCGGAGCAGCGGCCCACTGCGCTGGGGGTGCTGGTGTAGTTGAACAGGGTCACGTTATATAGTTACATATTGATATATATACCAATATATTGATATATATTGATATATTTATATATTTATATATTTATATTTCTATATTTCTGTACTTGCAGACCTTGTAGAGCGCGGAGCAGCGGCCCACGGCGCCGGGGGTGCCGGTGTAGTTGAACAGGGTGACGTTGCCCTCGCTCATGCCGTACGTCTCCACGATGCGCACGGGCCCGAAGCGCCGCTGGAAGCTGCGCCACACGTCGGGCCGGAGCCCGCTGCCCACGGCCAGCCGGAGCCGGTGCTGCCGTTCCGCGGGGCGCTGGGGGGGGAACGTCAGCGCCGGGAGCCCTCGGGGGCACCGGGAACCTCTCGGGAACACCGGGAACCCCTCGGGGGTACTGGGAACCCCTTGGGGGCACCGTCAGCATCGGGAACCCCCCAGGACCACCAGGAACCCTCAGGGGCACCGGGAACCCCTCGGGAACACCGGGAATCCCTTGGGAACACCGGGAACCCCCCAGGACCACCAGGAACTCCTTGGGAACACCGGGAACCCCTTGGGACCACTGGGATCCCCTCAGGAACACCGGGAACCCCTCGGGAACACCGGGAACCCCCCAGGACCACCAGGAACTCCTTGGGAACACCGGGAATCCCTCGGGGGCACCGTCAGCACCGGGAACTCCTTGGGACCACTGGGAACCCCTCGGGACCACCGGGAACCCTCCGGGAACACCGGGAACCCCCCAGGACCACTGGGAACCCCCCAGGAACACCGGGAACCCCTCGGGGGTACTGGGAACCCCTTGGGACCACTGGGATCCCCTCGGGAACACCGGGAACCCCTCGGGAACACCGGGAACCCCTTGGGAACACTGGGAACCCCTCGGGAACACCGGGAACCCCCTGGGACCACCGTCAGCACCGGGAACTCCTTGGGACCACCGGGAACCCCTCGGGAACACCGGGAATCCCTCGGGGGCACTGTCAGCACCAGGAACCCCTGGGGACCACCGGGAACCCCTCGGGAACACCGGGAACCCCTTGGGAACACCGGGAACCCCCCAGGACCACCAGGAACCCTCGGGGGCAGCGGGAACCCCCCGTGACCGGCCCGGGGCCACTGTCAGCACCGGGAACCCCCGGGACACCCTCAGATCTGCGGGAGACCCCCAGGACACCCCCGCCCAGCCGGGACCCTCCCCCAGCTTCGGAGAAACCCCTGGGACCCCTCCACAGCTCCGGGGCTGCCCCCGGCACCCCCTCCCAGCCCAGGACCACCGTCAGCTCCAGGGACCCCCCCCGGGACCCCCCGGGACCCCCCGGGACCCCCGTTCCGTCCCCCCGACCTGCGGCTGGTTGACGAGGTAGCGGCAGAGCTCCCCGATGTACTGGAACACGGTGACGCCCTCGGCGCGGCAATCCTCCCAGAACTGGCTGGCCGAGAACTTCTCCTTCAGCACACACGTGGCTCCTGCGGCGTGGGGAGGGGGGGGGGATCAGCCCCAAAACACCCCCAAAATATCCCAGAAACACCCCCAAAACACCCCCAAAACATCCCCAAAAAAGCATGCCCAAAAGCACCCCAAAACATCCCCCAATATAATACCAAAACCGCGCCCAAAACACCCCCAAAATATCCCCAAAACACCCACAAAAACCTCCCCAAAACCACCCCCAAACCACCCCCAAAATATCCCCAAAACACCCAAAAAATCCTCCCCAAAATCACCCCCAATAACACCCCGAAAAATCCCCAAAAGCATCCCCAAAACATCCCCAAAAACACCCCCAAAAACATCCCAAAACCACCCCTGAAACATCCCCAAAACACCCCAAAAACATCCCCAAAAAAGCACGCCCAAAAGCACCCCAAAACATCCCCCAATACAATACCAAAACCGCGCCCAAAACGCTCCAAAATACTCCCAAAACACCCCCAAAATCATCCCCAAAACACCCACAAAATCCTCCCCAAAATCACCCCAAATAACACCCCGAAAAATCCCCAAAAGCATCCCCAAAACATCCCCAAAAACACCCCCAAAAACATCCCAAAACCACCCCTGAAACATCACCAAAATATCCCCAAAACATCCCCAAAAACATTCCAAAACACCCCCAAAACATCCCCAAAAACATCCCCAAAAACATCCCCAAAAACATTCCAAAACACCCCCAAAAGCATTCCCAAAATACCCCCAAACAACCCCAAAAACACCCCCAAAATATCCCCCAAAACACCCCAAAAACATCCCCAAAAACACCCACAAAAACATCCCCAAAACACCCACAAAACACCCCCCCATAAAACACCGAAACACCCACAAAACACCCCAAAAACGTCCCCAAAATATCCCCAAAACACCCACAAAAACCTCCCCAAAACCACCCCCAAACCACCCCCAAAATATCCCCATAACACCCACAAAAACCTCCCCAAAATCACCCCCAATAACACCCCGAAAAATCCCCAAAAGCATCCCCAAAACATCCCCAAAAACACCCCCAAAAACACCCCTGAAACATCCCCAAAATATCCCCAAAATACCCCCAAAATACCCCCAAAATATCCCCAAAACACACACAAAATCCTCCCCAAAATCACCCCCAATAACACCCCGAAAAATCCCCAAAATCATCCCCAAAACATCCCCAAAAACACCCCCAAAAACATCCCCAAAAACATTCCAAAACACCCCCAAAAGCATTCCCAAAATATCCCCCAAAACACCCCAAAAACATCCCCAAAACTTCCCAAAAAACATCCCCAGAAACATCCCCAAAACATCTCAAAAAACACCCACAAAACACCCCAAAAACATCCCCAAAATATCCCCAAAACATCCCCAAAACACCCACAAAACCACCCCCAAAATCATCCCCCAAAACACCCCAAAATCATCCCCAAAAACATCCCCAAAACCACCCCGAAAAACACCCCCAAAACACCCCCAAAAACACGCCCAAAACCACCCCAAAACACCCCCAAACACCCCCAGTGCCCTCCTGGTGCCCTGTGCCCACTCACCGATGCCCAGGCAGCCCACGATGCCCAGCAGGACCCCAAAACCACCCCAAAACACCCCAAAACACCCCAAAACACCCCCAAAACACCCAAAACCACCCCAAAAACACCCCAAAACCACCCCAAAACCACCCCAAAACACCCCAAAACACCCCCAAACCACCCTCAGTGCCCGCTGACCGATGCCCAGGCAGCCCACGATGCCCAGCAGGGCCCCTGCCATGTGGTAGAGGGGCAGTGCCAGGTACACCACGTCCCTGCTGGACGCCCCCACCAGCTCGTAGAAGCTGAGGCACATGACGGCCTTGAGGTGGGACACGCGGGCGGCCTTGGGGAGCCCTGCGAGGGGGGAAAAAAATGGAATTTTTTAAAAATGAAACGGTTAAAATAAAAATCGATAAAATTTTATAAAAGTTTTATAAAGCCCATCCCTGGTGCCACCAGTCCAACCAGTCCAACCTCGGTGCCACGCTCGGTGCCACCAGCCCCATCCCTGGGGTCACCACCCTACCCCAGTGCCACCACCCCATCCCCAGTGCCACCATCGACCCCTGGTGCCACCACCCCGTCCCCGGTGCCATCCCCGGGGTCACCATCGACCCTCGGTGCCAGCAGCCCGTCCCCGGTGCCACCAGCCCATCCCTGGTGCCATCATCCCATTCCCAGTGCCACCATCAACCCTCAGTGCCACCAGCCCATCCTGAGCTCCACCATTGACCCCTGGTGCTACCGCTCCATCCCTGGTGTCACCACCCCACTCCCAGTGCCACCACCTCATCCCCAGTGCCATCCCTGGGGTCACCACCCCATCCCCGGTGCCACCACCCCATCCCCGGTGCCATCCCCGGTGCCACCGGTCCACCACCGGTGTCACCAGCCCATTCCCGGTGCCATCAGGCCATCCCCAGCGCCATCCTCGGTGCCATCACCTCACTCCCGGTGCCATCCCCGGTGCCACCACACTATCCCCGGTGTGACCACCCCACTCCCGGTGCCACTGGCCCATCCTCGATGCCACCAGCCTAACCCTGGTGTCACCACCCCATCAATCCCCGGCGCCACCATCGACTCCCGGTGCCATCAGCCCGTGCCCGGTGCCACCACCCCATTCCTGGTGCCACCACCCCATCCCCAGTGCCATCCCCGGTGTCACCGCCCCATTCCTTGTGCCACCACCCCATCCCCAGTGCCATCCCCAGTGCCACCACCCCATTCCAGGTGCCACCACCCCATCCCCAGTGCCATCCCTGGTGTCACCGCCCCATTCCTGGTGCCACCACCCCATCCCCAGTGCCATCCCTGGTGTCACCGCCCCATTCCCGGTGCCACCACCCCTACCCCCGGTGCCATCACCCCATCCCCAGTGCCATCCCCGGTGCCACCACCCCATCCCCAGTGCCATCCCCAGTGCCACCACCCCATTCCTTGTGCCACCACCCCATCCCCAGTGCCATCCCTGGTGTCACCGCCCCATTCCCGGTGCCACCACCCCTACCCCCGGTGCCATCACCTCACTCCCGGTGCCATCCCCGGTGCCACCACCCCATCCCCGGTGCCACCCCCGGTGCCAATGTGGTAAAACTGTGTTAAACAATGGGAAGGGCCGGTGCGGCCGTACCGGTGGTGCCCGAGGTGAAGATGAACAGGCACGGCTCGTTCATGTCCTCGGGCTCCCACAGCTCCTCGGGCCGCAGCTGCTCCGAGGCCGCGTCCAGCAGCTCCTGCAGGGCCAGGGCGCCCTCGGGGCACGGCCCCGGCCCGAGCACCCACACGGCGACGCCGTCCTCCCGCAGCGCGGGCAGCAGCGGCGCCACCGAGCCCAGCAGGTCTGGGGGGCGGCAGAGCGTGCGGGCAGCTCGGGGGGCAGCGGGGTCATTGCTCCGTCCGCAGTGCCGCCCCGGTGCCACCGAGCCCATCCCCGGTGCCACCACCCCTATTCCCGGTGTCATCACCCCAACCCCGGTGCCTCCATGGTGCCACCACCCTACCCTCAGTGCCACCACCCCATCCTACCCCCGGTGCCACCGGGCCATCTCTGGTGCCATCCCCGGTGCCACCATCGACCCGTGGTGCCATCCCAGCTCATCCCAGGGGCCAGCACCCCGTTCCCGGTGCCACCACCCCATCCTCGGTGCCACCCAACCCAAACCCGGGGCCACCATCCCATCCCCGGTGCCACCATCGACCACTCCCGGTGCCACCAGCCCATCCCCGGTGCCATCCCCGGTGCCCCAAGTGCCACCCACTCCTCGTTCCCCTCGTCCCCGTTCTTTACTCCCCTGCTCCCACTCCGGTTCCCCGTCCTCTCACGCCTCGGTATCCCCGCTCTGTCTCCGTTACACCCCGGCATTCCCGCACTCCCCGGTCCCCCCGGTTTTCCCGGTACCTTTCCCTCTCCATTCCTCGGTTCCCTTCCCGGTCCCCTCGGTGTCCCCCCCGTTATCCCCGGGCCCCAAAATCTCCTCGCGTCCTCTCGGCCCTTTCCCCGCACGTTCCCCGCTCCCCTCCCGGTGTCTCGCCGTTATCCCCCGGTCCCATCGGTGCCTTTCCCTCTCCATTCCTCGGTTCCCTTCCCGGTCCCTTCGGTGTCCCCCCGTTATTCCCCGGTCCCCCCCGTGCCTTTCCCCCTCCATTATTCCCCGGTCCCCTCCCGGTACCCCCGGTATCCCCCCGGTTCCTCCGGGCCCTTTTCCCCACGTTCCCCACTCCCTTCCCGGTGTCCCCCCGGTGCCCCCCGTTATCCCCCGGTCTCCCCGGTGCCTTTCCCCCTCCATTCCTCGGTCCCCTCCCGGTCCCCCCGCTTCCTCCGGGCCTTTTTTCCCCACATCCCCGCTCCCCTCCCGCTATGCCCCGGTCTCCCCGGTGTCCCCCGGTTCTCCTCCGTTTCTCACCATCCGCCACCAGCAGCGCCGTGGCCCCGCAGCTCCTCAGGCAGTGCCGGAGCCCCGCCGGTCTCAGCGCCGTTCCCAGGAAGGCCGGGCGGGCTCCGAGCGCCGCCAGCCCGAACCATGCCCACACGAACCGGGGCTCGTTCCCGACCAGCAGCCCCACGGTGTCGCCGGGCCTCGGCGGGGCCCGCAGCGCCCGCAGCGCGTTCGCCACCCGGGCCACGCTCCGCGCCGCGCTCCCCAGCGGCTCCGCCCGTCCCCGGAACCGCAGGAACGGCCGCGCCGGAGCCTCCCGGGCCGCCCGCAGGAACCGGGACACCACGCAGCCCCCGGGGCCGCGCCGCGCCCGCCGCCGCACCCGCAGCGCCCGCAGCGCGAACGAGAGATCGGCCCAGAGGTGCGGCCGCAGGAGCCGCTGCAGCGCCCCCAGAACGGCCAGAGCGGCGAGCAGCGCCCCCAGAGCGGGGCCGGGGGGCCCCAGGAGCGCCCCCAGCCCCAGCGCCCCCAGCAGCGCCCCCAGAGCCGCCGCCAGCGCCATCGCCTCGGGGGCGGGGAGGACGCGCCCGCCTTGGCCACGCCCGCCCTGGCCACGCCCACGAACCGCGCCCGCCTTGGACACGCCCACTCGGAGCCCACCCCCCCCATTCGCGACCCCTCTGCCAAGCCCATCCCCCCCCCCCCCCGTGTCCCCTCCTCATTATCCCCTCCCCATTGTCCCCACTGTCCCCTCCCCTGGTCCCTCTGTCCCCTCCCCTCTGTGCCCTCCTCATTATCCCCTCCCCATTGTCTCCACTGTCCCCTCCCCGTTGTCCCCTCCCCTCTGTCCCCCCCTCTGTCC
Source organism: Passerculus sandwichensis (assembly GCA_031885435.1). Taxonomy (NCBI): domain Eukaryota; kingdom Metazoa; phylum Chordata; class Aves; order Passeriformes; family Passerellidae; genus Passerculus; species Passerculus sandwichensis. Next base: position 998,934 of record CM063152.1, on the reverse strand, counting down.
CCACCCCTCTGTCCCGATTGTCGCCTCCCCTCTCCCTTCTGTCCCCTCCCCATTTTCCCCATTGTTCCCTCCCCATCGCCGCCCCATCGTCACCCCTCCATTGTCACCCCCCCATTCTCCCTCCCCTGCTCCCTCTGTCCCCTCCCCGCTGTCACCCCTACATTGTCCCTCTGTCCCCCCCCCATTGTCACCTCCCCATTTTCCCCTCTGTCCCCTCCTCTCTCCCCTCTCTGCCCCCCAATTGTCCCCTCTGTCCCCCCTTCTGTCCCTTCCCCATTTTCCCCATTGTCCCCTCCCCTGTCCCCCCTCTGTCCCCCCTGTCCCTTCCTGATTGTCCCCCCTCATTGTCCCCACCCCATTGCCCCCATTGTCCCCCTGTCCCCCTGTCCCCTCTGTCCCCCCCACTGTCCCCTGTCCCCTCCCCATTGTCACCTCCCTCTTGTCCCCCCCATTGCCCCCATTGTCTCTCTGTCCCCTCTGTCCCCCCCATTGTCCCTCTGTCCCCCCCATTGTCCCTCTGTCCCCTCTGTCCCCCCCATTGTCCCTCTGTCCCCCCCATTGTCCCTCTGTCCCCCCCACTGTCCCTCTGTCCCTCTGTCCCCCCATTGTCCTTCTGTCCCTCTGTCCCCTCCGGGGCCTCCCGGTGTCCCAGATTCCCCCTATCCCGGGGGGGGGTGTTGGCAGTGCCACCATGGATGGGGGGGGGTTGGCACTGTGGCAGTGCCACCACCCCTGTGTCCCCCCCCCGTGTCCCATCCATGTCACACCTTTTGGGGGGAGGGGGACACATGGCCCCCGCCCCCACAAATTGGGGCCGTTCAATGCAAAACAGGAAAGTTTTTATTAAAGTTTTCATTAAAGTTTTTATTGCTGCTTTTCTTAAAAACCCCTAAAAACGCTCATGGGGGGGGGGACAGGACCCCTCCTCAAATTCTGCCGCCCCCCCCCCACCCTCCCCACCCCCAGGACCCCCCAGCTCCCCCTCCCCAAATCCTCCTGGAGCAGCCCCCTCGGTTCCACCCTTTATTTACAGCTCTGGAGGAAAATGGGGCTGGGGGGTTCCCCCCTTTGTCCCCTTGGGGGGACCCCCACCCACATAGGGGGGTCCTGGGGTGGGGTGGGGGGGCAGAGACCCCTCCCCATGTGGTGAAAATTGGGGGGGGAAGGGAGTGGGGGGAGACCCCGAGCTTGGGGTTTTGCTGGCACCGGTTTGGGGTTCATTGCAAAGGGACTTTTGGGATTTGGGGTTTATTGAAAAAAACCTTTTGGGATTTGGGGTTTATTGCCAAAGGTTTGGGTGCAGGGCCCTGCTGGGATTTGGGGTTTATTACAAAGTGTTTGGGTGCAGGGGAGGCATTTTGGGATTTGGGGTTTATTGCAGAGGGTTTGGGTGCGGGGGGGGGGAATTTTTGGGATTTGGGCCTTTTGGGATTTGAGGTTTATTGCAAAGGGCCTGAGTGCAGGGCCCTGCTGGGATTTGGGATTTATTGCAAAAAACCTTTTGGGATTTGGAGTTTAATGCAAAGGGTTTGGGTGCAGGGGCATTTTGGAATTTGGGGTTTATTGCAAAGGGTTTGGGTGCAGGGCCCTGCTGGGATTTGGGGTTTATTGCGAAGGGGGCCTTTTGGGATTTGGGGTTTAAATCTCCTCTTTGGAAACCCTAAAATCTCCTCTTTGGCCCCTCCTGCCAGGCTGCAGGGTCAGCTCTGACCCTTGGACCTGCCTGCTTGCAGAGGGATTGTTCCATGAAAGGGGATTCATTGTTTTCCCGTTGTTTCATAACGGAGGGATCTCAAAGCTTGCTCTCATTTCAACCTCCCTTCTGGTTTCCATGTTCTCAAACTCTTTTTAAAATTTTGAATCATCTTTTGAAAATTATCTTTTTATGACTTCCAACTAATTTTGAATTATCTTTTGATCATTTTCAACTAACAGACTGGGATGAAGTCAGAACAAAGAAGAAAGTCTAAATCCTCTTTGTGTTTGTTGTCTCATATTGTCCTAATTCAAATTGTCCAAATTATTATTACTCTATTTGTATTACTATTTTTATAACACTATTATACTTTTAAAAATTTTAAAACCAAGTGATTGGCGTTTTTCACAATCCCAGTCTCTTAGTTGAAAATTATCAAAAGATTTTTGTGACTTTTCTAATTTTGGGATTAATGCTGGTGAATTTTCAGGGTTTAGTGTCTCATTTTGGGTCGAGAAATCTGTCCCAAACACTGGGGGAGACTCTGGAGCTGTTTGTGAACAGTTGTTTTTAAAATGTAAAAAGTTGAGTAGTAATAAAATGGTTATAAAAACAGTGATACAATTAGAGTGATAATAATTTGGACAATTTGAATTAGGACAATATGAGACAAGAAATACAAAGAGGGTTTAGACTTTCTTCTTTCTTCTGACTTCATCCCAGTCTGTTAGTTGAAAATGATCAAAAGATAATTCAAAATTTTAAAAACAATTATCCCAACACAAAAGAGAAAGGGGTGGCATTTGCAGGGGCGAAATAATTCCCTGTCCGTGCTGTATTTATGAAAGCAGCTGTCACATTCCAGCCTCCTCCTCCTTTGCGTGCGTGGCTGCGGCTGTGCGGGAGAACCGCGACACAAAGCAGCCCCGCTCGGTGCCGGGAGCGACAGCCGCGCTTTACGGCACCTTTTACGACAATTTTGCTGTACGTCACCTTTTACGACAGTCGTGCTTTACAGCACCTTTTACGACAGTCGCGCTTTACGGCACCTTTTACGACAGTCGCGCTTTACGGCACCTTTACGACAGTTTTGCTTTACGACACCTTTTACGACAGTTTTGCTTTACGACACCTTTTACGACACCTTTTACGACAGTCGCGCTTTACGGCACCTTTTACGACAGTCGCGTTTTACGGCACCTTTTACGAAAGTTTTGCTTTACGGCACCTTTTACGACAGTCGCGTTTTACGGCACCTTTTACGACAGTCGCGCTTTACGGCACCTTTTACGACAGTTTTGCTTTACGACACCTTTTACGACAGTCGCGCTTTACGGCACCTTTTACGACAGTCGCGCTTTACGGCACCTTTTACGACAGTTTTGCTTTACGACACCTTTTACGACACCTTTTACGACAGTCGCGCTTTACGGCACCTTTTACGACAGCTTTGCTTTACGGCACCTTTTACGACAGTTTTGCTTTACGGCACCTTTTACGACACCTTTTACGACAGTCGCGCTTTACGGCACCTTTTACGACAGTTTTGCTTTACGGCACCTTTTACGACAGTTTTGCTTTACGGCACCTTTACGACAGTCGCGCTTTACGGCACCTTTTACGACAGTTGCGCTTTACGGCACCTTTTACGACAGTCGCGCTTTACGACACCTTTTACGACAGTTTTGCTTTACGGCACCTTTTACGACAGTCGCGCTTTACGGCACCTTTTACGACAGTCGCGCTTTACGGCACCCTTTACGACAGTTTTGCTTTACGGCACTTTTTACGACAGTCGCGCTTTACGACACCTTTTACGACAGTTTTGCTTTACGGCACCTTTTACGACAGTCGCGCTTTACGGCACCTTTTACGACAGTCGCGCTTTACGGCACCTTTTACGACACCTTTTACGACAGTTCTGCTTTACGACACCTTTTACGACAGTCGCGCTTTACGGCACCTTTTACGACAGTTTTGCTTTACGGCACCTTTTACGACAGTCGCGCTTTACGGCACCTTTTACGACAGTCGCGCTTTACGACACCTTTTACGACAGTCGCGCTTTACGGCACCTTTTACGACAGTTTTGCTTTACGGCACCTTTTACGACAGTTTTGCTTTACGGCACCTTTTACGACAGTCACGCTTTACGGCACCTTTTACGACAGTCGCGCTTTACGGCACCTTTTACGACAGTCGCGCTTTACGGCACCTTTTACGACAGTCGCGCTTTACGGCACCTTTTACGACAGTCGCGCTTTACGGCACCTTTTACGACAGTTTTGCTTTACGACACCTTTTACGACAGTTTTACTTTACGGCACCTTTTACGACAGTCACGCTTTACGGCACCTTTTACGACAGTCGCGCTTTACGGCACCTTTTACGACAGTCGCGCTTTACGGCACCTTTTACGACAGTCGCGCTTTACGGCACCTTTTACGACACCTTTTACGACAGTTTTGCTTTACGACACCTTTTACGACAGTCGCGCTTTACGGCACATTTTACGACAGTCGCGCTTTACGGCACCTTTTACGACAGTTTTGCTTTACGACACCTTTTACGACAGTCGCGCTTTACGGCACCTTTTACGACAGTTTTGCTTTACGGCACCTTTTACGACAGTCGCGCTTTACGGCACCTTTTACGACAGTTTTGCTTTACGGCACCTTTTACGACAGTCGCGCTTTACGACACCTTTTACGACAGTCGCGCTTTACGGCACCTTTTACGACAGTTTTGCTTTACGACAGTTTTGCTTTACGACACCTTTTACGACAGTCGCGATTTACGCCACCTTTTAGGACAGTCGCGCTTTACGGCACCTTTTACGACAGTCACGTTTTACGTCATTTCCATTTCTGGAACTTTTCCAGCACTTTCCAGCGCTTTATGTTTTTTATTTTGCTTTTTTATTTATTTTTAATAAATGTAATTTTTTAAAATTTTAAGTTATCTTTTATTTCATTAACCTTGGCCACGCCCACCGACCACGCCCACTTTGGACACGCCCAGTCTGAGCCCCGCCCAACCTCTCTGCTAAGCCCAACCACCTCATGTCACCTCTCTCCCCTCCCCTCCATCCCTCTGTCCCGTGTCCCCTTTGCACTGTCACCCCAGCATTGTCCCCCAATTGTCCCCTCCCCACTGTCACCCCCCCCACTGTCCCCTCCCCTGTCCCTTCCGTCCCCTTTCCCCATTGTCACCCCCATCATTGTCCCCTCCCTGGTCCTTCTGTCCCCTCCCCTGTCCCCTTCCGGGGCCTCCCCGCTCCCTCTGTGTCCCAGATTCCCCCTGTCCTGGGGGGGGTTGGCAGTGCCACCATCTCAGGGGGGGGTGTTGGCAGTGTCACCATGGGGGTGTTGGCAGTGTCACCGGGGGAGGATGGCAGTGTCACCATGGGGGTGTTGGCAGTGTCACCGGGGGGGGGATGGCAGTGTCACCATCCTGGGGCTGGCAGTGCCACCAAGGGGAAGGTGGCAGTGCCACCGGGGGGGAATTGGCACTGTCACCATCACAGAGGGGGGCGTTGGCAGTGTCACCATGGAGGGGGTTTGGCAGTGCCACCATCATGGGGGTGGGCAGTGTCACCAGGGGGAGTTGGCAGTGCCACCATGGGGGTGTTGGCACTGTCACCATCACAGAGGGGGGCGTTGGCAGTGTCACCATGGAGGGGGTTTGGCAGTGCCACCATCGTGGGGGGGGGGGGAAATGGCAGTGTCACCATCGGGGGGGCAGGGTGCTGGCAGTGTCACCAGGGGGAGTTGGCAGTGCCACCATGGGGGTTGGCAGTACCACCATGGGGTTGGCACTGTCACCATCCCAGGGCTGTCACCACCCCCCTCATGTCACAAATTGGGTCCATTCAATACAAAACAGGAAAGTTTTTATTGCTGCTTTTCTTAAAAACACTTAAAAACGCTCATGGGGGGGGGGCAGGACCCCTCCCCAAATTCTCCTGCCCCTCCCCACCCCCAGGACCCCCCCAGCTCCCCCTCCCCAAATCATCCTGGAGCAGCCACTCGGTTCCACCCTTTATTTACAGTTCTGGAGGAAAATGGGGCTGGGGCTTCCCCCCTCTGTCCCCTTTGGGGGGACCCCCACCCACATAGGGGGGTCCTGGGGTGGGGGGCAGAGACCCCTCCCCATATAGTGGAAAGGGGGTGAAGGGAATGATGGGGACCCCAAGCTTGGGGATTTGCTGGCACCGGTTTGGGGGGTCCTGGGGGGTTCCCCATGGAAAGGGGGGTCCTGAGGGGGGTCCCTGTGGTGGGGAGGGGTCCCGGGGGGGTCCCACCCCTCAGTCACTGTCAGACCCCACAGCAGAGGAACCTTTCCTTTTCCTCTTGGCCGGTTTGGGTTTGGTGTCCTCCTCCTCCTGCAGGGACATGGTGGGGGGGGGAGGTCACACGGGATTTGGGGACCCCTTGAGGGTCCCAGGGGGTCTCGGGGAGGGCGGGGGTCTCACCGAGGCGCTGCTGGAGCCGGACTCCTCCTCGTTGTTTTGGGGCTGTGCCGCGTTTTTGCGGCTGCGGGGGCTGGCCAGGGCCGTGGCCTTGCGGCGGCTCTTGGGGGGTTTGCTGGAGGAATCCTCGTATTCCTCAGCCAGGGAGAAGAGATCCGAGAACCTGGGGGGGCACCAGAGGGGCTCAGGGCGGGGGTCTGTGGTCTTTAGGAGGGGAGGGAAATGTGTGGGGAGGGGTCTCACTTCATTTTGTGAGCTTCGTCGCAGCTGGCCTGGACGTGCTGCAGCGCCTGCAGGATCGGGGTCTGGCTGAAAACTGGGGGGGGAAATGGGGAGGGTCAGGGCAGGGAGGGACCCCAGACCCAAATGGAACAGCTCAGGGTGTGGGGAGGGACCCACAGTTGTGCTTGGTGTTGGTGAGGTTGAGCCTGAGGTTGTCCAGGTGCTCCAGGATCTGCTCCAGGGTGAGCTGGGCCAGTTTGCTGCTGGAGCTGCGGAGGCTGCGGGAGGGGAGGGCAGGAAATGGCGTGAGAAATTAAATAATGGGGTGGGAAACTAAAAAACGGGGGTGAGAAACTAAAAACGGGGAGGAGACGCCAAAAAAAATGGGGTGAGAAATTACAAATGGGGAGGAGAGGCCAAAAATGGGGAGGAGACCCCCAGGGACAGATTCCAGACCTCTAGCACTTTTGAGGCAGGGGAGAAAACCTGAAATTCCTTAGGGTGGGAATTCTGTGGGAATGGGGTACAGGTGATAAAACCCCCAACTCCTCAGGGAGGGAATTCCCACTTCCAGGACCCCCAGAACACCCAGACCTCTGGCGTTTCTGGGGCAGGGGAGAAAAAAAAAACCCTGAATCCTCAGGATGGGAATGTGGTAAAGGTGATAAAATTCCAATTCTTTAGGGAGAGAATTCTCTCCCCAATTCTTTAGGGAGAGAATTCTGTGGGAATGGGGTAGAGAGGAGAAAAAACACCCCAATTCCTTAGGGAGGGAATGGGGTACAGGTGAGATAAACCACCCCAGTTCTTTAGGGAGGGAATTCCCAGGGCCAGAACCCCCAGACCTCTGTCTTTTTTGGGGTAGGGAAGAAAAACCAATTCTTTAGGGTGGGAATTCTGTGGGAATGGGGTACAGGGGACAACACCCCCCCCGATTCTTCAGGAAGGGACTCCCGGTCCCAGGACCCCCAGACCTCTGCCATTTGCAGGGGACAAACAGCACCCCGATTCTTTGGGAAGGGAACTTCCAGGGTCAGAATTGCCAGACCTCTGCCGTTTGCGGGGCAGGCTGTTGTTTTTGATCAGCAGGGCCTTGATGTGCTCGCCCAGGAGGTCGTCGTGCCGCAGCCCCCAGTGCCGCAGGATGCTGGTGGTGAACTGGTCCTCGGGGTGGCACGGCCGGCTCAGCACCATCTTCACCATCTCCTCACTGGGCCTGCACAAACGGGGTGGGGAAGGCTGGGGGGGACACACCTGGAGCACCGGGAGAACCCCCAGAGTCCCAGGAGACACCCCAGACCCTCAGGAGACAACCCCCCCACCCAGGTTCCCCAAATCCCTTAAGTGCCCCCCAAATCCCCTCAGTGTCCCCCAGTTCACTCAGTGTCCCCAAATCCCCTTGGTGTCCCCTGGAACTTCTAAATGTCCCCAAATCCCCTCAGTGTTCCCCCTTTAATGTCCCCAAATCCCCTCAGTGTCCCCTGGAACCTCTCAGTGTCCCCCAAATCCCCTCAATGCCCCCAAATCCCCTCAATGTCCCCCTTGGTGTCCCCCAATCCCCTCACTGCCCTCCCAAATCCTCTCAGTGTCCCTTGGAACCCCTCAGTGTCCCCAAATCCCTTCAGTGTCCGCCTCTCAGTGTCCTCAAATCCTCTCAGTGTCCCTTGGAACCCCTCAGTGTCCCCAAATCCCTTCAGTGTCCCCCTCTCAGTGTCCCCAAATCCTCTCAGTGTCCCCAAATCCCTTTAGTGCCCCCTGTGGCCCCTTGATGTCCCCAAATCCCCTCAGTGTCTGCCCCTTGGTGTCCCCAAATCCCTTCAGTGTTCCCCAAATCCTCTCACTGCCCCCCCCTACCCTGATCCCCTCAGTGTCCCCTGGACCCTCTCGTTGTCCCCAGATCCCCTCAGTGTCCCCCCCAGATCCCCTCAGTGTCCCCAGATCCCCTCAGTGTCCCCCCCAGACTCACTTTTCCCTGCGCAGCTGCAGCAGGAGGCAGGACAGGGCCTCGGGGTGCTCTGAAAGGGGAAGGAGGGTGGCAATGTCCCCCATGGGAATGTCCCCAGCAATGTCCCCAAAAATACATCCCCAGGAATGTCCCCGAAAAATGTCCCCAGGAATGTCCCCCAAAATGTGTCCCCAGAAATGTCCCCCCATGGGAATGACCCCTGGGAATGTCCCCAGAATGTCCCTGGGAATGACCCATGGGAATGTCCCCAGGCTGTCCCCAGCTCACCCTTGTACTTGAGGTGCTGCAGGATGGGGATGATGGTCTCCAGGGGGATGCTGTGGGACAGCAATGTCCCCAGGGAATGTCCCCCCATGGCAATGTCCCCCCAGAATGTGTCCCCAACCTGTCCCCAGGGTGTCCCCAGCTCACCCTTGTACTTGAGGTGCTGCAGGATGGGGATGATGGTCTCCAGGGGGATGTTGTGAGCCAGGAACAGCTGCCAGGTGCAGTACTGCTCAAAGGTCTCCCAGTCCAGGCTCTGAACTGCGCACGGGACAGACGGACAGGGGGGACAACAGGGACAGAGGGACAGGGGGACAGCAGGGACAGAGGCACGGAAGGGACAGGGAGGACAGAGGGACAGGGGTACAGGGGGACAAAGGGGACAGGGAGGATGGAGGGGACAGAGGAACAGGGGGGATGGAGGGGACAGAGGGACAGGGATGGATAACAGGGAGAATGGGGACAATGGGGATAACAGGGACAATAAACCCCAATAAAATGGAGTTAACAGGAATAATGGGGATGGATAATGGGGACAATGGGATAATGGGGGTAACAGGGACGGATAATGGGGACAATGGGAAAATGGGGATAACAGAGATGGAAAATGGGGACAATGGGATAATGGGGACAATGGGATAATGGGGATAACAGGGATGGAAAATGGGGACAATGGGGTTAACAGGAATAATGGGGATGGAAAATGGGGACAATGGGATAATGGGGATGGATAATGGGGACAATGGGATAATGGGGATAACAGGGATGGATAATGGGGACAATGGGATAATGGAGACAATGGGATAATGGGGATAACAGGGATGGAAAATGGGGACAATGGGATAATGGGGACAATGGGATAATGGGGACAGTGGGACAATGGGGATAATGGGAATGGATAACAGGGACAATGGCACAATGGGGTTAACAGGGATCTGCGCCAGCCCCTTCCCCAGCTCTGGGGACCCCCAAACCTGCCCGGGGTCCCCCCACCCCTCCAGGCCCTGGCAATGGGGACAGAGCCCTGTCCCAGGAAGGGGCTGTGGGGGCAGGGCTAACGAGGCTCCCTAATTAATTAACAGGCTTATCCCCAAAGCTGGATTTGCCCTGGGAACACCGAGGGACCCCACAGAGTGGCTGCGGAGCCGATTTTGGGATTTTGCCCTGCCTGGCACCCCTGGGGGCACAGGGATCAATTGCAAATCTGCCCGGGGCAGTGACCCTGTAATGCCAGCTGGGAATGCAGCCCCGGGCAGGGATCTCCCTCTGGAAAGGGCCAGGCCTGGATTTGGGGCAGGGCTTGGGGGCTGCCCAGGACCTGTTCATTCCTATTTCCATCCTCATTCCCATTCCCTTTCTCATTCCCACTCCAATTCCCATTCCCAATCCTGTTCCCATTCCCAATCCCACTCCCATTCCCCATTCCCACTCCCATTCCCTCTCCCATTCCCAATCCCATTTCTGTTCCCATTCCCATCCCAATCCCATTCCCACTCCCTTTCCCATTCCCAATACCAATCCCATTCCCTTTCTCATTCCCACTCCCATTTCCCAATCCCCATTCCCATTTCCTCTCCCTCTCCCATTCCCAATCCCATTTCCCAATCTCAATTTCATTCCCTCTCCAATTTCCCACTCCCACTCCAATTCCCAATCCCACTCCCTTTCGCATTCCCATTCTCTCCCCCATTCCCAATCCTGTTCCCATTCCCAATCCCACTCCCATTCCCCATTCCCTCTCCCATTCCCAATCCCATTTCTGTTCCCATTCCCATCCCAATCCCATTCCCATTCCATTCTTAATCCCATTCCCATTCCCTTTCCCATTCCCACTCCCATTTCCCAATCCCCATTCCCATTTCCTCTCCCTCTCCCATTCCCAATCCCATTTCCCAATCCCAATTTCATTCCCTCTCCCATTCCCAATCCCATTCCCAATCCCAATTTCATTCCCTCTCCCATTTCCCATTCCCACTCCCACTCCAATTCCCAATCCCTGTTGCTCCCAACCCCAATCCCAATCCCATTCCCATTCCCATCCCACTCACTGAGGATGTTCAGCACGGAATCCTTGCGGAACATGACGAGGTTTCCCATCATCACGTGGCACACGAGCTCCTGGAGCTGGGGTGGGACAGGGAATGGGGTCAGGGGGCTCTGAGGACCCTCCCCAAATGGGATCCAATGGGAAAAGTGCCAGCACCACCCCTGGGGTGGGACAGGGAATGGGGTCAGGGGGTGACATTCCAGAGGTGCCCCCGGGAATTTTTGGGTTCTCCCAGCAAATTCCAGGCCAGGCAGAACCACAAGGGGCCCATTAGGGGTAATTAGGGGTAATTAGCGCTGATTGCCCAGGAAATGGCCCTGCAGGAGATCCCTTGGGATCGACCTTTGGACCAGGGGATTTAGGGGCTCCTTACACCAAGGACTGAGGGCATGGATGGCTCATTTTGGGGTTAAATTCCCCAGGATTGGGGCCATGGATGGGCTCATTTTGGGGTTAAATTCCCCAGGTTTGGGGCCATGGATGGGCTCATTTTGGGGTTAAATTCCCCAGGATTGGGGCCATGGATGGCTCATTTTGGGGTTAAATTCCCCAGGATTGGGGCCATGGATGGCTCATTTTGGGGTTAAATTCCCCAGGTTTGGGGCCATGGATGGCTCATTTTGGGGTTAAATTCCCCAGGTTTGGGGCCATGGATGGCTCATTTTGGGGTTAAATTCCCCGGGATTGGGGCCATGGACGGCTCATTTTGGGGTTAAATTCCCCAGAAAAGGGAAGGAAGGATCCCCCTCACCTGGAAGGAGTCGATGACAGCCACGATCATGTTCAGCAGCTCCCCGCTCCTCAGGGTCTCATCTGGAAACTGGGAATGCACAAAATCAAACGGGGAATGCACAAAATCCCAAACTGGGAATGCACAAAACCCAAACTGGGAATGCAAAAACCCCAAACTGGGAATGCACAAAATCAAACTGGGAATGCAAAAAACCCCAAACTGGGAATGCACAAAATCCCAAACTGGGAATGCACAAAACCCAAACTGGGAATGCAAAAAACCCCAAACTGGGAATGCACAAAATCCCAAATCCCGGCAGGGAGAGTCGTCCCAAAATCCCAAAAGTTTCCCTCGGGGGGCAGCCGTGAGCCAGGGCTCTGGAATTCCCGGAATTCCCGTTTTTTTTTTTCCCTTTTCCTGGCTCTGCTCCCGCAGGAAACACAAAATCAATCAGGGCAGGAGCCAAAGGGGGGGAACGGCGGCGCCAGGGAGAGGGACGGGATGTGGAATGGATCCTGGATTTGGGATCAGCACAGGGAACAATGGGATCCTGCTCTGGGATGGATCCTGGATTTGGGATCAGTGTGGAAAACAGTGGGATCCTGCCCTGGATGGATCCTGGATTTGGGATCAGTGTGGAAAACAGTGGGATCCTGCCCTGGATGGATCCTGGATTTGGGATCAGTGTAGGGAACAGCCTGGGATGGATCCTGGATTTGGGATCAGTGTGGAAAACAGTGGGATCCTGCCCTGGATGGATCCTGGATTTGGGATCAGTGTGGAAAACAGTGGGATCCTGCCCTGGATGGATCCTGGATTTGGGATCAGTGTGGAAAACAGTGGGATCCTGCCCTGGGATGGATCCTGGATTTGGGATCAGTGTAGGGAACAGCCTGGGATGGATCCTGGATTTGGGATCAGCACAGGGAACAATGGGATACTGCCCGGGGATGGATCCTGGATTTGGGAACAGTGTGGAAAACAGTGGGATCCTGCCCTGGGATGGATCCTGGATTTGGGATCAGCACAGGGACAATGGGATCCTGCTCTGGGATGGATCCTGGATTTGGGATCAGTGTAGGGAACAGCCTGGGATGGATCCTGGATTTGGGATCAGTGTGGAAAACAGTGGGATCCTGCCCTGGGATGGATCCTGGATTTGGGATCAGTGTGGAAAACAGTCTGAGCCTGCCCTGGGATGGATCCTGGATTTAGGATCGGCACAGGAACAATGGGATCCTGCCCTGGGATTTGGGATCAGCACAGGAACAGCGGGATCCTGGATTTGGGATCAGCACAGGAACAAAGGGATCCTGCCCTGAGATTTGGGATCAGCACAGGAACAGTGGGATCCTGCTCTGGGATGGATCCCAAGGAAGGGCAGGGATCCAGCTGCACATTCCAGGGCTGCGGGTTCCTGAATTTAGAGAGAATTTTAGGGATCCTCTGGATTTGGAGAGAATTTTTGGGATTCTCTGCTGCAGCACACCTGGGATGGGACCCGGGGCACACCTGGGATGGGACCCGGGGCACACCTGGGATGGGATTTTGGGCACACCAGGAACAGGACTCGGGGAACACCAGGAATGGGATTTTGGGCACAACAGGAATGGGATTTTGGGCACACCAGGAATGGGGTTTTGGGGATCCCTGGCACCCCTGGGATGGCACTCAGGGCACACCTGGGCAGGTGAGGGCTCACCTCGGTGTAGATGGAGGGCGTGAGGAAGCAGAGCAGGCGCACGTCGTCCTCCTGGCACGCCTTCATGTCCATCATGAGGCACGTGTGCAGCTCGCCCAGCTGCGTGGCCTGGGCAAAGGACTCGTAGAGCGCCATCCTGCCCAGCGCCGCCTTGCTGGGGACAGAGAGCACCTGGCACACCTGGCACCTGGGCACCTGGCACACACCTGGCACAGCTCACACACTCACAGAGCGCCATCCTGCCCAGCGCCGCCTTGCTGGGGACAGAGAGCACCTGGGCACACCTGGCACCTGGGCACACCTGGCACACACCTGACACAGCTCACACACTCACAGAGCGCCATCCTGCCCAGCGCCGCCTTGCTGGGGACAGAGAGCACCTGGGCACACCTGGCACACCTGGGCACACCTGACACAGCTCACACACTCACAGAGCGCCATCCTGCCCAGCGCCGCCTTGCTGGGGACAGAGAGCACCTGGCACACCTGGCACCTGGGCACCTGGCACACACCTGACACAGCTCACACACCCACAGAGCGCCATCCTGCCCAGCGCCGCCTTGCTGGGGACACAGAGCACCTGGCACACCTGGGCACACCTGGCACACACCTGGTACTGCTGGCACACAGGTGACACAACTGACACACACCTGACATAGCTGGGACACACGTGGCACACCTGGCACACACCTGGCACTGCTGGGACACAGCTGGCACACACCTGGCACTGCTGGGACACACCTGGCACACACCTGGCACTGCTGGGACACACATGGCACACACCTGGCCCGTGCCATCACCAGGGACGGGCACAGGCAGGGGAGGGGCACAGGTAAGAGGGCGTGGCCCAGATAAAGGGGAGGAGTCACAGGAGAGAGGGAGGAGTCAGAGCAGGGCGTGGCCCACCTGAGGGGGCGGAGCCAGCGCAGGGCGTGGCCCACCTGAGGGGGCGGAGTCAGAGCAGGGCGTGGCCCACCTGAGGGGGCGGAGCCAGCGCAGGGCGTGGCCCATCTCAGGGGGCGGAGCCAGCGCAGGGCGTGGCCCATCTGAGGGGAGGAGTCAGAGCAGGGTGTGGCCCATCTGAGGGGGTGGAGCCAGCACAGGGCGTGGCCCATCTGAGGGGGCGGAGCCAGCGCAGGGCGTGGCCCACCTGAGGGGGCGGAGCCAGCGCAGGGCGTGGCCTCACCTGGCCCTCAGGTAGTAGAGCAGGTGATATCCGATCTTGGGCTGCTTCTGGTAGAGCTCCGAGAGCAGGTCCAGCAGCAGCGAGAAGCCGCTGTTGTCCTCCTGCATCTGGCACAGGTTCCTTGGGGACAGCGGGAATGTCACCGGGATAACGGGGACCAAAAACCCCCAAAAACCCCCCAAAAAACCCCAAAATCCCCAGCTTTCCCACCAGGAATGGGATGGGAGGCCGGGAATTCCTGAGGGTTTGAAAGGGACCTACCGGAATATCAGGTAGAGGGGCTTCCCCACGGACTCCTCCAGGGACCTGGGGACAGACAGATGGACACTCTGAGCTCCCGGGAATGACAGAGGAACAGCCCTGGGGAACAGCCCAGGATTCCCCAGGAAATGGGACAGGAACAGTCCTGGATCTCCTTTGGTTTCCCAAGAAATAGGAACAGCCCTGGATCTCACTCAGTTTTCCCAGGAATGGCACAGGAGCAGTTCTGGATCCCTCCAGGATTTCCCAGGAATGGGAACAACCCTGAATTCCTCTGGGTTTTCCCAGGAAATGGGACAGGAACAGCCCTGGGTCCCTCCAGGATTTCCCAGGAAGGGGAACAGCCCTGAATTCCTCTGGGTTTTCCCAGGAAATGGGAGAGGAACAGCCCTGAATTCCTCTGGGTTTTCCCAGGAAATGGGAGAGGAACAGCCCTGAATTCCTCTGGGTTTTCCCAGGAAATGGGACAGGAACAGCCCTGGGGAACAGCCCTGGGTCCCTCTGGGTTTTCCAGGAAATGGGAGAGGAACAGCCCTGAATTCCTCTGGGTTTTCCCAGGAAATGGCACAGGAACAGCCCTGGATCCCTCTGGATTTTCCCGGGAATGGGAACAGCCCTGGACCCCATTGGGAGCCCAGGAACAGCCCTGGATCCCTCTGAGTTTCCCCAGGAATGACAAAGGCACAGCCCTGGATCCCTCCAGGATTTCCCAGGAATGGGAACAGCCCAGGATCCCACTCAGTTTTCCCAGGAATGGCACAGGAACAGCCCTGGATCCCTCTGGGTTTCCCAGGAAATGGGACAGGAACAGCCCTGGGGAACAGCCCTGGGTGCCTCTGGATTTTCCAGGAAATGGGAGAGGAACAGCCCTGAATTCCTCCGGGTTTTCTCAGGAAATGGCACAGGAACAGCCCTGGATCCCTCTGGATTTCCCAGGAATGTCACAGGAACAGCCCTGGACCCCGTTGGGATCCCAGGAACAGCCCTGGATCCCTCTGAGTTTCCCCGGGAATGACAAAGGCACAGCCCTGGATCCCTCCAGGATTTCCCAGGAATGGGAACAGCCCTGGATCCCACTCAGTTTTCCCAGGAATGTCACAGGAACAGCCCTGGATCCCATTGGGAGCCCAGGAACAGCCTTGGATCCCTCTGGGTTTCCCAGGAATGGCACAGGAACAGCCCTGGGTCCCTCTGGATTTTCCAGGAAACGGGAGAGGAACTGCCCTGAACTCCTCTGGGTTTTCCCAGGAAATGGCACAGGAACAGCCCTGGATCCCTCTGGATTTTCCTGGGAATGGGAACAGCCCTGGACCCCATTGGGAGCCCAAGAACAGCCCTGGATCCCTCTGAGTTTCCCCAGGAATGACAAAGGCACAGCCCTGGATCACTCCAGGATTTCCCAGGAATGGGAACAGCCCAGGATCCCACTCAGTTTTCCCAGGAATGGCACAGGAACAGCCCTGGATCCTGTTGGGAGCCCAGGAACAGCCCTGGATCCCTCCAGGATTTCCCAGGAATGGCACAGGAACAGCCCTGGATCCCACTGGGAGCAAAAGAACAGCCCTGGATCCCTGTGGATTTCCCAGGAATGTCACAGGAACAGCCCTGGATCCCATTGGGAGCACAAGAACAGCCCTGGATCCTGTTGGGAGCCCAGGAACAGCCCTGGATCCCCCAGGATTTCTCAGGAATGTCACAGGAACAGCCCTGGATCCCACTCAGTTTTCCCAGGAATGTCACAGGAACAGCCCTGGATCCTGTTGGGAGCCCAGGAACAGCCCTGGATCCCCCCAGGATTTCCCAGGAATGGCACAGGAACAGCCCTGGACCCCGTTGGGATCCCAGGAACAGCCCTGGATCCCTCTCTGAGTTTTCCCAGCCCTTACTCCTCCGTGATCTCCTCCGGCAGCACCTCCCCACGGAAATGGGCCTTGAAGAGCTCCTGCAGGCACGAGGCGAGCACCGAGAGCTGCTCCGAGTCAAAATCCTCCTGGCAGGGAGGGAGGGAGGGAGGGAGGTCAGGGATGGACCCTGGCACGGGGAAAGGGCACAGGAACGGATCCTGGCACAGGGGAATGGATCCTGGCACAGGGAGGGGGCACAGGAACGGATCCTGGCACAGGGAGGGGGCACAGGGACTGATCCTGGCATGGGGAAAGGGCACAGGGACAGCTCAGGGACTGCCTGGCACAGGGAGGGGGCACAGGAACGGATCCTGGCACAGGGGAATGGATCCTGGCATGGGGAGGGGGCACAGGAATGGATCCTGGCACGGGGAGGGGGCACAGGAATGGATCCTGGCACGGGGAGGGGGCACAGGAACGGATCCTGGCACAGGGGAATGGATCCTGGCACAAGGAGGGGGCACAGGAATGGATCCTGGCACGGGGAGGGGGCACAGGAACGGATCCTGGCACGGGGAGGGGGCACAGGAACGGATCCTGGCACGGGGAGGGGGCACAGGAACGGATCCTGGCACGGGGAGGGGGCACAGGAACGGATCCTGGCACAGGGAGGGGGCACAGGAACGGATCCTGGCACAGGGGAATGGATCCTGGCACAGGGAGGGGGCACAGGAACGGATCCTGGCACGGGGAGGGGGCACAGGGACGGATCCTGGCACAGGGAAAGGGCACAGGAACGGATCCTGGCACAGGGAGGGGGCACAGGAACGGATCCTGGCACAGGGGAATGGATCCTGGCACAGGGAGGGGGCACAGGAACGGATCCTGGCACAGGGAGGGGGCACAGGAACGGATCCTGGCACGGGGAGGGGGCACAGGAACGGATCCCAGGCTGCTCTGGAGGGGTTCCAGCACCAGGGATCCCAAATCACCGCCAGGGATGGATCCCAGATCTCGCCCACGATGAATCCCAAACCCCAGCTGGGATGGATCCCAGACCCTGCCAGGGATGGATCCCAAACCCCACCCATGACAGATCCCAGACCCCCCCTAGGATTAATTCCAGATCCCACCCAGGACAGATCCCGGATTCTCCCCAAAATGGATCCCAGATCCCACCCCAAAAGGATCCCAGATCCCACCCAGGACAGATCCCGGATCCTCCCCAAAATGGATCCCAGATCCCAGCGTGGCTCCGTTACCTCCAGGACCTGATCCACGATCTCCTGCATGACCTCGCACTGCGCCTCCGTGTCACTGCAGGGACAGCAACAAAGCCCTTACTGGGAGCACTGGGAGCACTGGGGGCACTGGGGATCCAGAAATGAGAACGGGAATAGGAATGGGAATGGGATGGGAAGCGGATTGGGAATGGGAATGGGATAGGAATGGGATGGGAATGGGAATAGGATTGGGATGGAGATTGGGATGGGATAGGAATGGGAATGGGATTGGGGATGGGAATAGGATTGGGAGTGGGATTGGAATAGGATTGGGATGGAGATTGGGATGGGATAGGAATGGGAATGGGATTGGGGATGGGAATGGGAATGGAATGGGAATGGAATGGGAAGCGGATTGGGAATGGGAATGGGATAGGAATGGGAATGGGAATGGAATGGGAATGGAATTGGGACGGGAATAGGATTGGGATGGAGATTGGGATGGGATGGGAATGGGATTGGGGATGGGAATGGGAATGGGAATAGGAATGGGAATGGGATGGGAAGCGGATTGGGATGGAGATTGGGATGAGATAGGAATGGGAATGGGATTAGGGATGGGAATGGGAAGGGATTGGGAATGGGAATGGAAATGGGACTGGGAATTGGAGTGGGAGAGTGAATGGGATTGGGATGGGAATGGGAAGGGATTGGGAATGGGAATGGGATGGGAAAGGAATGGGAATGGGATTGGGAATGGGAATGGGATGGGATAGGAATGGGAATGGAATTGGGAGTGGGATGGGAATAGGATTGGGATGGAGATTGGGATGGGATAGGAATGGGATTGGGATGGGAATGGGAAGGGATTTGGATTGGGAATGGGAATGGAAATGGGATGGGAGTGGGGATGGGAATAGAATTGGAAATGGGACTGGGAATTGGAGTGGGAGAGTGAATGGGATTGGGATGGGAATAGGAATGAGATTGGGAATTGAATGGAAATACGATGGGAATGGGATTGGGAATGGAGTGGGTTTGGGAATGGGAAGGGGATTGGATGGGATGGGAATGGAAATATGGGATTGGGATTGGGATTGGGACTGGATGGGATTGACCCCACCTGCCCTTCTGCAGCTGCAGCACTTTGTCCCTCAGGGACTCGTCCAGCTGCTCCAGGAATGGGGTGATGTCCACGGGCTCCTCCACGATGGATTCCTTGATGGGATGGAACCGGAACTCCCTCTTCTTGCCTGAAACCAGGAATTCCCTGGGATTCCAGCAGGAATTCCCTGGGATCCTCCTCCCCTGGAGCCAGGGCTGGGAATGTCCGGGACTGTGATCCCTGCTCAGTCCCATTCCCAAATCTGACCCTCCAACATTCCCAAAATCCTGGGATTTTGGGAATCTCCAAGGGGGCAAAATTTGGTATATTTGGGATTCCCAAATCTGACGCTCCAACGTTCCCCAGGTGTCTCCAAGGACACAAAATTTGGGAATGGGGTTCTGAGGTTCCCAGGCCCCATCCTGTGCCCCAAACCCCCTGGAACAGTGGGAATTCCACAGGGATCTGACCAGCGAGGCTGGGAATGGCTCCAGAGGGAATTTGGGTGGAAAAATGCTCAGAGCTCCTGGGAACAGCCCAGGAAAGGGAACAAATGTTGTGGGCACGGATCCAGAACCATGGATGTGGGAATCTGCTCCTGGAGGAGGAAATCTGGGATCTCCAATGGGATCAGCTCCTGATTTTTGGAATAATTTGGAATAATTTGGGAATCTGCTCCTGGGATTTGGGAATCAGCTCCTGGGATTTGGGAATCAGCTCCTGGAGGAGGAAACCTGGGATCTCCAATGGGATCAGCTCCTGATTTTTGGAATAATTTGGAATAATTTGGGAATCACCTTCTGGGATTTGGGAATCAGCTCCTGCAGAGCCTCCCAGCAGAGGAAATCTGGGATCTCCAGTGGCATCTGCTCCTGATTTTTTTGGGAATCAGCTCCTGCAGGGGAAATCTGGGATTTCCCAGTGGGATCAGCTCCTGATTTTTGGGAATCAGCTCCTGGGATTTGGGAATCTGGGAATCTCCACCAGGATCAGCTGCTGGGATTCGGGAATCTGGGATTTCCCAGTGGGATCAGCTCCTGATTTTTGGGAATCAGCTCCTGGGATTTGGGAATCTGGGAATCTCCACCAGGATCAGCTGCTGGGATTTGGGAATCAACTCCTGCAGGAGAAATCTGGGACCTCCAGTAGGGATCTGCTCCCGACTTTTGGAATAACTTGGGAATCAGCTCCCGATGTTTGGAAATCACCACCTGGGATTTGGGGATCAGCTCCTGATTTTTGGGAATCGGCCCCTGCAGAGGGGAATCTGGGATCTCCAGTGGCATCTGCTCCTGATTTTTTTGGGAATCAGCTCCTGCAGGGGAAATCTGGGATTTCCCAGTGGGATCAGCTCCTGATTTTTGGGAATCAGCTCCTGGGATTTGGGAATCTGGGATCTCCACCGGGATCACCTCCTGGTTTTTGGGTTTTTAGGGAATTCTGGAGCCTGCTGTGCCCTCTGTGTGTGTGTCCCTGGGCAGCCCCAGGGCCTTCCTCACCCCCTTTGCTGCTCAGCTCCTCCTCATCGTCACTGAAGGCGGCCTCGGCGTTGTCATAGCAACCGTCATCCTTCTCCAGGTGATTCTCCATCTCCATGGCAACGGGCTCCTCGATTTTCACTGTACCAAAAACCCCCAATTCAGTCCCTAAAAATCCCCATTTAATTCCCCCAAAAATCCCATTTTAATCCCCCCAAAAATCCCGATTTAAGCCCACAAAATCCCAATTTAATTCCCTAATTTAATCCCCAAAATGCAAATTTAATTCCACAATTTAATCCCCACTTTAATCCCTAAAAATCCGAATTTAATTCCCACAAAATCCCAATTTAATTCCCTAATTTAATCCCCAATTTAATTCCCCAATTTAATCCACCAAAATCCCAATTTAATCCCCCAAAATCCCAATTTTATTAACTCCCCAAAAATCCCAATTTAATTAATCCCCTAAAATCCTGATTTAACTCCCCAAAATTCCCAATTTAATTAATCCCCTAAAATCCCGATTTAACTCCCAAAAAATCCCCCAAAATCCCAATTTAACTCCCCAAAATCCCCATTTAATCCCCCAAAATTCCCATTTAATTCCCCCCAATTCCCAATTTAATTCCCCAATTTAATCCCCAAAACCCCAATTTAATCCCCCAAAATTCCCATTTAATTCCCAAATTTAATCCCCAAAATCTCAATATAACTCCCCAAAAATACCAATTTAACTCCCAAATTCCCAATTTAATTCCCAAAATCCCAATTTAACCCCCGAAATTCCCAATTTCATTCCCAACCTTCCATGGGGGGCGAGGGGGAGCTGCAGAATTCCGGAAATTTCTCCCTCAGCATCGCCCGGAGCTCCTTGTCCAGTTTGGGGTTGTCAAAAAGCGGGGCCAGGTGCCTGGCAGGGGAAAAATTGGGAAAATTTCACCCAAATTTGGGAAAATTTCACTGAAATTTGGGAAAATTCCCCCTAAATTTGGGAAATTTCCCCTGAATTTGGGAAAATTCCACCTGAATTTGGGAAAATTCCCCCTAAATTTGGGATCAGCCAGAGCTGGGATGGGGCCTGATCCCACTGGGAATGGAATTCCTGGAAAATCCCAATTTTCTCTTTTCCCTCATGGTCATTGGGATCCCCTCAATGGGAAATGGGGAAATTTTCCTGGAAAATCCCAATTTTCTCTTTTCCCCTCATCCCTTTTCCCTCATGATCTTTGGGATCTCCTCACCTGAACATGGGAATGGGGAAAGGGGCTGGAAAATTGGGCTGAAAAACCCCAAATTTTCTCTTTTCCCCAATCCCTTTTCCCTCATGGTTTTTGGGATCCCCCTCAACTGTGCCACCAGAAAATGGGAATGGGAAAAGAGGCTGGAATTCCTAAAAAAATCCCAAAATCCTCTTTTCCCTCACGGTTTTTGGGATCCCCTCACCTAAACATGGGAATGGGAAAAGAGGCTGGAATTCCTAAAAAATCCCAAATTCCTCTTTTCCCCCATCACCTTTTCCCTCACGGTTTTTGGGATCCCCTCACCTGAACATGGGAATGGGAAAAGGGGCTGGAAAATTGGGCTGAAAAATCCCAAATTTTCTCTTTTCCCCTCATCCCTTTTCCCTCATGGTTTTTGGGATCCCCTCAACTGTGCCACCAGAAAATGGGAATGGGAAAAGAGGCTGGAATTACTAAAAAAATCCCAAATTCCTCTTTTCCCTCATGGTTTTTGGGATCTCCTCACCTGAACATGGCAATGGGAAAAGGGGCTGGAAAATTGGGCTGAAAAATCCCAAATTTTCTCTTTTCCCCAATCCCTTTTCCCTCATGGTTTTTGGGATCCCCTCAACTGCGCCACCAGAAAATGGGAATGGGAAAAGAGGCTGGAATTCCTAAAAAAATCCCAAATTCCTCTTTCCCCCCATCCCTTTTCCCTCATAGTTTTTGGGATCCCCTCACCTGAACATGGCAATGGGAAAAGGGGCTGGAAAATTGGGCTGAAAAACCCCAAATTTTCTCTTTTCCTCAATCCCTTTTCCCTCATGGTTTTTGGGATCCCCTCAACTGTGCCACCAGAAAATGGGAAGGGGAAAAGAGGCTGGAATTCCTAAAAAAATCCCAAATTCCTCTTTTCCCCCATCACCTTTTCCCTCACGGTTTTTGGGATCTCCTCACCTGAACATGGCAATGGGAAAAGGGGCTGGAAAATTGGGCTGAAAAATCCCAAATTTTCTTTTCCCCATCCCTTTTCCCCCATGGATCACCCCCACTCCAACCCTTCTGATCCCAAATTTTAACCCCAGAGCTCCAGCAGAGGCCCAGGGCGGTCGGGAGCAGCTGGAAATTGAGGGAAATTCAGGGAAATTTGGGCAATCTGGGAATTTCTTACGCCAGGACTCGCTTCTCCACGATGTGCGTGAGGGAGTTGAAGACGCCCTGGCGGACGTGCGCCTCCAGAGGGGGGTAAAAGTTGGGAATGATCTGGGAAAAACAGGGAGGGAGAGAGGGAATGTTAGAGAAAAATTATTGGGGATTTTTTGGGCATTTTTTGTGATTTTTTGGGGAATTTTTGGGGAATTTTTGGCGAATTTTTTGGGAATTTTTGGTGTTTTTTGGGGATTTTTATGGGGATTTATTTTGTTTATTTTTATGGGGATTTTTGAGGGGATTTTTTGGAGGGGGGATTATTTTTCTTTTAATTTTTTAGGGTTTTTGGGGGGGAGGATTTTTTTAGGGGGATTTTTTGGGGGGATTTTTTTTTTTAGGGATTTTTTTTTTATTTATTTTTTTAGAGATTTTTTGGGTTTTTTTGGAGGGGGGATTTTTTTGGGGGGAATTTTTTTGAGGGATTTTTTGGGGGGGATTTTTTTTTATTCTTTGGGGGTTTTTAAAAATTTTTTTTGGAGGGGGGTTTGTTGATGGGATTTTTCTGAGAGATTTTTGGGGGTTTTTTTTGGGGGGGGGATTTTTTTGGGAGATTTTTTTATATTATTTTTTGGGGGGGGATTTTTTTTTTTTTTTTGTAATTTTTTGGGATTTTTTTTAAAACGGATTTTTTGGGGGATTTTTTGGGGGTATTTCTGGAGAAGAAGGATTCCTCACCCTGCACATGAAGTCCAGCAGCGTGGCCGTGATGGCCGGGTGGGGTTTCATGGAGTGGTGCATGACCAGGATGGCAGGTTCTGGGGGAGACAATGGGGTGAGACCCCAAAAAACCTCAAATCCCTGCTCCTGGACCCCCAAAACCCCAAATCCCTGCTCCTGGACCCCAAAACCCCAGGAACATCCCATGGATCCTATGCCAGAAACTTCTCTTGAATCCCATCCCAGGAACTGCCCAGAATCCCATCCCAAGGTGGATCCCCATGGATTTCACCCCAGGAACATCCCATGGATCCCATCACAGGAACATCTCATGGATCTCATCCCCATGGATCCAACCCCAGGAACATCTCATGAATCCCATTCCAAGGTGGATCCAACCCCAGGAACATCCCGTGGATCTCATCCCCATGGATCCAACCCCAGGAACATCTCATGGATCTCATCCCCATGGATCCAACCCTAGGAACATCCCATGGATCTCATCCCATGGATCCAACCCTAGGAACATCCCATGGATCTCATCCCATGGATCCAACCCCAGGAACATCTCATGGATCTCATCCCCATGGATCCAACCCCAGGAACATCTCATGAATCCCATTCCAAGGTGGATCCAACCCCAGGAACATCCCATGGATCTCATCCCCATGGATCCAACCCCAGGAACATCTCATGGATCTCATCCCCATGGATCCAACCCCAGGAACATCTCATGAATCCCATTCCAAGGTGGATCCAACCCCAGGAACATCCCATGGATCTCATCCCCATGGATCCATCCCCAAGAACACCTCATGGATCCATCCTCAAAACATCTCATGGATCCCATCCCAAGGCAGATCCTCCATGGATTCCATCCCAGGAACTGCCAGGATCCCAACCCAAGGTGGATCTCCGTGGATCCCTGACCAGGATCCGCACCCCAGGAACATCTCATGGATCTCATCCCAGGATCCCATCCCAAGGTGGATCCCCATGGGTGCCATCCAAGGAACGTGTCATGGATTCCATCCCAAGCTGGATGCCCTGGATCCCACCCCGGCAGGCCCCACGCACCGATGTTCATGATGCTGTCCTTCTCGGGGTTGAAGAAGAGCCAGTCATAGAACAGAGCCAGCTTGGCGTTGGAGGCGGCGACGTTGGACTGCACGAGACCAAAAACCCCAAAATATCCCATCAACACCATGCTGAGATCCCACCAGGATCCCTCCAAGAACCCCCTGAGACCCCACCATGAACCCCCTGAGATCCCTCTAAAAACCCCTTGAGATTCCACCAAGAAGCCCCTGAGATCCCTCCAAGATTCCTCCAAGATTCCTTGAGATCCCACCAAGAACCCCCCGAGATCCCACCAAGAACCCCCCGAGATCCCACCAAGAACCATTTTTGGGATGTTCCTGCTCCTGGTTTTGGGATGTTCCCATTCCCAGCCCACCCCATATCCCATTTTTGGGTTTCTCCCATCCCCCTGTACCCCATTTATGGGTTCTCCCAGCCCATTTTTGGGGTTCCTCCCACCCTGTACCCATTTTTGGGGTTCTCCCAGCCCATTTTTGGGGTTCCTCCCACCCTGTACCCCGTTTTTGGGGTTCTGACCGTGCAGGTGGTGAGCAGCCAGCCGATGATGGCCCTGTACCCCATTTTTGGGGTTCTCCCACCCTGTACCCCATTTTTGGGTTCTCCCAGCCCCCTGTACCCCGTTTTTGGGGTTCTGACCGTGCAGGTGGTGATCAGCCAGCCCATGATGGCCCTGTACCCCATTTTTGGGGTTCTCCCACCCTGTACCCCATTTTGGGGTTCTCCCAGCCCATTTTTGGGGTTCTCCCAGCCCCCTGCACCCCGTTTTTGGGGCTCTGACCGTGCAGGTGGTGAGCAGCCAGCCGATGATGGCCCAGCGGGGCAGGATGTCGGAGCTCAGCACCTCGTTGGACGGGTGCACCACGCCGCAGATGTAGCGGATCAGGTCGCAGCGCAGGGACTGGCTGTCAGGGGTGGACAGGTACTGCCGCTGGAACCAGTCCTGGTAGCGCTTCTGCTGCCCAAAGCGCACCTGGGGACAGGGGGACACTGCTGGGGACAGCCACAAGGACATGGGGACATGGCTGGGGACACAGCTGGGGACAGGGACTGGCTGTCAGGGGTGGACAGGTACTGCCGCTGGAACCAGTCCTGGTAGCGCTTCTGCTGCCCAAAGCGCACCTGGGGACAGGGGGACACTGCTGGGGACAGCTATGGGACATGGGGACATGGAGACATGGACAGTGATGGGACAGGGACAGGGACTGGCTGTCAGGGGTGGACAGGTACTGCCGCTGGAACCAGTCCTGGTAGCATTTCTGCTGCCCAAAGCACACCTGGGGACAGGGACATGGGGACACAGCTGGGGACACACCTGGGGACAGGTATGGGACATGGGGACATGGACAGTGATGGGACAGGGACAGGGACTGGCACTGCCGCTGGAACCAGTCCTGGTAGCGCTTCTGCTGCCCAAAGCGCACCTGGGGACAGGGACAGGGACATGGGGACACACCTGGGGACAGGGATGGGACATGGGGATAGGCACAGGGACATGGGGACATGGCTGGGGACAGGTACTGCCGCTGGAACCAGTCCTGGTAGCGCTTCTACTGCCCAAAGCGCACCTGGGGACAGGGGGACACAGCTGGGGACACACCTGGGGACATGGGACAGGTATGGGACATGGGGACATGGATGGGGACATGGGGACAGCCACAGGGACATGGGGACATGGACAGCGATGGGACATGGGACATGGCTGGGGACAGGTACTGCCGCTGGAACCAGTCCTGGTAACCCTTCTGCTGCCCAAACAGCACCTGGGGACATGGGGACACTGCTGGGGACACACCTGGGGACATGGGACAGGTATGGGACATGGAGACATGGACAGGGATGGGACATGGGACATGGCTGGGGACACACCTGGGGACAGGTATGGCACATGGGGACACAGCTGGGGACATGGGACAGGGATAGGACATGGGGATAG
Source organism: Passerculus sandwichensis (assembly GCA_031885435.1). Classification (NCBI taxonomy): domain Eukaryota; kingdom Metazoa; phylum Chordata; class Aves; order Passeriformes; family Passerellidae; genus Passerculus; species Passerculus sandwichensis. Next base: position 972,613 of record CM063152.1, on the reverse strand, counting down.
GCACAGGGACCATGGGGACAGGGATGGGGACAGGGATGGGACATGGGGACACAGGACAGGGATTGGGACACAGGACAGGACTGGCAGTGGGGACAAGCAGGACCTTGAGCTAGGGGGGGATTTAGGAGGGAACCCATCAGGAATTTGGGAACCCATCAGGAATTTGGGACAGAACCCATCAGGAATTTGGGAATCCAGGTGGAATTTGGGGACCTAGAGGGAATTCAGGACAGAACCCAGGGGGAATTTGAGAACCCAGGGGGAATTTGGGACAGAACACAACAGGAATTTTGGAATCCAGGGGGAGTTTGGGAGGGGACCCATCAGGAATTAGGACATGAATCCATGAGGAATTTGGGAGGGAATCCAGGACAGAATCCATCAGGAATTTGGGAACCCATCAGGAATTTGGGAACCCATCAGGAATTTGAGATCCAGGTGGAATTTGGGAATCCATCAGGAATTTGGGAACCGAGGGGGAATTTGGGAAGGAATCCATCAGGAATTTGGGAAACCATCAGGAATGTAGGATGGAACCCATCAGGAATTTGAGGTCCAGGGGGAATGTGGGAGGGAACCCAGGTGGAATTTGGGATCCAGGGGGAATTTGGGAAGGAACCCAGGTGGAATTTGGGAACCCAGGGGGAATTTATGAAGGAACCCATCAGGAATTTGGGATCCAGGGGGAATGTGGGAAGGAACCCAGGTGGAATTTGGGATCCAGGGGGAATGTGGGAAGGAACCCATCAGGAATTTGGGATCCAGGGGGAATTTGGGAAGGAACCCATCAGGAATTTGGGATCCAGGGGGTTTTTACCCTGGAGGTCATGAAGAGCAGCTTGGTCTCCATGTCAGGGGTGAGACGACACGCCAGGAACTTGCGGGAGGTCCTGGACTGCAGCAGCTGCAGCACACCTGGGGCACAGGGACAGAAAAGGCACTTTTTGTCACCCTGTCAATAAAAAATGCATTGGAAAATCCCTGGAAAGGCTCAGAATTGAGGAATCCGTGGAAAAGAGGGGATGCTCAGGCTGTACCTGTGAACTGGGGGCTGAGCACCTGCGGGTTGTGCAGGATGTCCTTCCAGAGCTGCTCAAACTCGGGGATCCGAGCCACGTTCTGCAGCAGCCGCACCAGGTCCCGGCCGATCATGAAACAGTCCATGAACTGGGGGAAAAGGGGGAATTCCGTGGAGATAATTCATGGAAACACCATGGAACAATGCAGGAAAATACCACGGAAAAATACAGGAAAAATCACATTAAACAATCCTTGAAAATCCCATGGAATAGTCCATGAAAATACCATTAAATAATCCAGGAAAATGCCATTAAATAATCCATGAAAATACCATTAAGTAATCCAGGAAAATGCCATGAAACAATCCATTAACTGGGAAAAAATGGGGAAATTCAATGAAATAATTCATGGAAATGCCATGAAACAATCCAGGAAAATTCCATGGAACAATTCATGAACTGGGGGAAAAGGGGGATTCAGTGGAATAATTCATGGAAATGCCATAGAATAATCCATGAGAAATGCCATGAAATAACGCAGGAAAATCCCATTAAACAATCCATGAACATCCCATGAAAGAATCCACGGAAATCCCATTAAACAGCCCATGAAAATCCCATGGAAATCCCATGAAACAATCCATGAAATACCATAGAACGATCCAGGAAATCGATCCAATCCCAATCCCAATCCAATGCCATCCCAACCCCATATAATCCCACAATCCCATACAATCGCTCACCCTCTCCCGAGCAGGCACACACAGAACTCCAATCCCAATCCAATCCAATCCCATCCCAATCCCAATCCCATAATCCCAATCCCAACCTCACCCTTTCTCTCAGCAGGCACACGCAGAACTCCAATCCCAATCCCAATCCCAACTCAACCCCAATCCCAATCCCATATAATCCCAACCTCACCCTTTCTCTCAGCAGGCACACGCAGAACTCCAATCCCAATCCCAACTCAACCCCAATCCCAATCCCATATAACCCCAATCCCAACCTCACCCTTTCTCTCAGCAGGCACATGCAGAACTCCAATCCCAATCCCAACTCAACCCCAATCCCAATCCCAACCTCACCCTTTCTCTCAGCAGGCACACGCAGAACTCCAATCCCAATCCCAACTCAACCCCAATCCCAATCCCAATCCAAACTCAACCCCAATCCCAATCCCATACAATCCCAACCTCACCCTTTCTCTCAGCAGGCACACGCAGAACTCCACCTCCTTCTGGCGCAGCGCCTGCAGCGCGGCCGTGCCGTGGTGATCCACGATCAGCCTCAGGTACGTGTACACGGCCATGGCCACCAGCAGGCTGCTCTTCAGCACCCACTCCCTGCAAAAAACCCAAATCAGCCCCAAACCCACCCCAAATCCGCCCCAAATCAGCCCCAAAAGGGGAGGGGGTTATAGGGGATCCTGGGGGATTGGGGCACGGGGAGGGAACAGCGGGAATGGGGCGAGGGGGAAAGGGGGAATGGGGTTGGTGTCATCTGGAACCATTGTCCAGGCTACCCAAAAATGTAATTAAATAATAAATAAATAAATAAATGTATTAATCGGGGAATGTGTTAATTAATGAAAATATTAAACTATATCTTTGTGGGATTGGGGTGTGGGAAGGGAACAGCGGGAATGGTGCAAACGGCACGGGGGGCACGGGGTTGGTGTCACCTGGAACCATCAGCCAGGGCATCAATAAAGGTGACTGAATAGTTAATTAATTAATTAATTAATTAAGGAATGTGTTAATTAATAAAGATAATGAATAATAAAGGTATATCTCTGTGGGATTGGGGTGTGGGGAGGGAACAGCGGGAATGGGGCAAAGGGGGGACGGGGTTGGTGTCACAGGAATCATCACCCAGGCTATCCAAAAAGGCCAGTAAATAATTAATAAATAAATTTATTTATTCATTAATAAATGTATTAATTGGGGAATGTGTTAATTAATAAAGATAATAAATTTTAAAGATATAAACTGATATCTTTGTGGGAAGGGAACACCAGCAGCAATGATGGGACTGGGTTGGTGTCACCTGGAAACACCAGCCAGGGCATCATTAAAAGATGTTAATTAATAATTGGGAAATGTATTAATTAATAAAGATAACAAACAATAAATATATTAAATTATACAGATATTAATTGATAAATATACTGGTGATGAACACAGAATTGACAAACACTGGAAAACCCAGCCCAGCCCTGGGGTGTCCCAGGTGGCTCCTGCTGCCTCTGAATCCCAGGAAAAACAAAACAATCCCAGGAAAAAAAAAAAAAAAAAAAAACAGAAAAAAGAAATCCCAGATAAAACAATCCCAGGAAAAAAAAAAAAAAAACAAAAAAAAAACAGAAAAAAGAAATCCCAGATAAAACAATCCCAGGAAAAAACAACCCCAGGCCAAAAGCAGCTGGATAGAATCTGGGACTCAGGGAATTCCCTGCTGCTCCAGCCTGGGCAATCCTGAATCCAGGAATTCCCTGCCTCCAGGACAATGGGATGCAGTTCCCAGCTGCCCAAACACAGGAAATTTTGGGGGCAATCAACTCCAGGCTGCTGCTCCCAAAGGAAAAGCTCAGGAAATTGGGGAAGGGAACATTGCCGGGATGCTGGGCCAGAGCCACGGCTGCTCCTCAGCCCTGGGGGTGTTTGGGGGATTTAGGGGTGTCCAGGGGATTTAGGGGTGTCCGGGGGATTTCTGGACTTTTTGGGAAGGGCACTGTGGTTACCTCTGCTCTGTCAGGATTTCCAGAACGTTCTCTGCCAGCCAGATGTTCTTGGCAGTGACGTCCCCACCTGGGAAAACAGCAGGGGAAAAAATAACTGGGGTGGAGGAGGAGAGGGGAGCTGGGAGCTGGGATGTGGAACAGAGGGATTTGGGATGGAACAGGGGGATTTGGGAGCTGAGATGTGGAACAGGGATTCGGGAGCTGGGGGATTTGGGATGGAACAGGGGGATTTGGGATGGAACAGGGGGATTTGGGAGCTGAGATGTGGAACAGGGATTTGGGAGCTGGGGGATTTGGGATGGAACAGGGGGATTTGGGAGCTGAGATGTGGAACAGGGATTTGGGAGCTGGGGGATTTGGGAGCTGGGATGTGGAACAAAGGGATTTGGGAGCTAAAATTGAGTAGTGGGATTTGGGAGGAGAGGGATTTGGGAGCTGGGATTTGGGAGCTGGGGGATTTGAGAGCTGGGATATGGAATGGGGGATTTGTGAGCAGGGGGATTTGGGAGCTGGGGGATTTGGGAGCTGCCTGCTCCCATCCCTGTGATCCCAGGGAGGTTCCCCATGGAGAGCAGGGAGAACCTGGGAAAACCATGGGGAAAAGCAGGGAAAAATCAGGAAAAAAACAGGGAAAACCAAGGAAAAGCAGGGAGAACCAGCAGGTGCAGACAATGGGGGGCAGTGAAGGGCAGGCAGTGAGAGCCAGAGGGGCCCTGCAGGGCAGGAGGGACCCAGGGGACACCGGGGCCTTTCCAGGCCTGCATTTTCCAGGGATTCCTTTCCAAGGCTCCTTTTTTATTGATTTCTCCCTCCCTCCCTCCCGGCATTCATTTCCCAGGGACACAATCCCCGTTCGGCCCCGGGAACACGGAAGAGGCTCCGGAAAGGCGGGAGCGGGGCGGGGATCCCGGGAATCCCCAGGGATGGATGGATGGATGATGGATGGATGGATGGAGGAACCAGCGGCTCCTCCTCCTCCTCCTCACATCCCCTGCCTGTCCCGGGAGCTGCCGGCCAGGAATGATCCCAAGAAATCCCAGCTCAAAACCTGAGGATTCCCAGCAATTCCTGACTCATATCCCAAGAATTCCCAGCAATTCCCAGCTCAGAGCCTGAGGGATTTCCCAGCTCAGATCCTGGGGATTCTCAGCTCAGATCCTGAGGGATTTCCCAGCTCAGATCCTGAGGATTCCCACCTCAGATCCTGAGGGATTTCCCAGCTCAGATCCTGAGGGATTTCCCAGCCCAGATCCTGGGGATTCTCAGCTCAAATCCTGAGGGATTTCTGGCTCAGATCCCAATCAGGGATTCCCAGCTGATCCCGATCTGATTCCTGGTTCAGATCCTGGGGCATTCCCTGCTCAGATCCTGCTCAGAATTCCCAGCTCAAATCCTCAGGATTTCCCAGCTCAGATCCTGAGGATTCCCAGCTCAGATCCTGGGGGATTCCTGGCTCGAATCCTGAGGATTCCCAGCAACTCCCAGCTCACATCCTGAGGATTCCCAGTTCAGATCCTGGAGATTCCTGGCTCAAATCCTGAGGATTCCCAGCAATTCCCAGCTCAGATCCTGAGGGATCTCCCAGCTCAGATCCTGAGGCATTCTCAGCTCAAATCCCCAGGATTCCCAGCTCAGATCCTGAGGATTCCCAATTCAGATCCTGGAGATTCCTGGCTCGAATCCTGAGGATTCCCAGCAATTCCCAGCTCAGATCCTGAGGGATTTCCCAGCTCAGATCCTGGAGATTCCCAGCAATTCCCAGCCCAGATCCTGAGGCATTCTCAGCTCAAATCCCCAGGATTTCCCAGCTCAGATCTGGGGGATTTCCAGCTCAGATCCTGAGAGATTCCTGGCTCGAATCCTGAGTGATTCCCAGCCGTTCCCAGCTCACATCCTGAGCATTCCCACCGTTCCCAGCACTCCCAGCCCACATTCCCACCATTCCCAGTATTCCCAGCTCCCATTCCCACCATTCCCAGCCATTCCCAGCTCACACTCCCACCATTCCCAGCTCACATCCTGAGCATTCCCACCATTCCCAGCTCCCATTCCCACCATTCCCAGCACTCCCAGTGCACATTCCCAGTATTCCCAGCACTCCCAGTTCACATCCCAAGGGTTCCCAGCCATTCCCAGCTCACCTGCAATCTGTTTCATGAAGGTCATGCACACCCCATCGGCTCCCAGCACGCCGCTCTTCACCAGCTCCCGCAGCAGCCACAGCAGCTGGGCAGGGAAACGGGGGGGTCAGGGACCCCCAGGGACCCCCAAGACCCCAAACCCACCCCAGGGTTCCCCAAACCCACCCCAGGGACCCCCAGGGACCTCCAAACCCACCCTAGGGGTCCCCAAAGCCACCCCAGGGACCCCCAGGACCTCAATCCCACCCACAGCAGCTGAACATGGAAATTGGGGGGGGGTCAGAGACCCCCGGGGACCCCCAAACTCCCCAATCCCACCCCCAGGACCCCAATCCCACCCCTCAGGGAGGTCCCCAAGCCCTCCCTGCTCCCCTGCAAGTGGGACAGAAAAGTCCAGGTGGGACACAAGATTCCAGGAGAGTGAAGGTGGGACAGGAGATGCTGGGTGGGACACGACATCCCAGCTGGGACAGGAGATTTTGGATTTTGGGACAGGAGATTTTGGATTTTGGGACAGGTAGAGGCTCCAGGTAGAACAGGAGATTTCGGGTGGGACGGAAAAGTCCAGGTGGGACAGGAGATGCAAGTAGGGACAGGAAATTCCGGGTGGGACACGACATTCCAGGTGGGACAGGAGAGTCCAGGAGATGCTGGGTGGGACAGGTGGGACAGGAGGTGCCAGGTGGGACACGAAATTTTGGGTGGGAAAAAAGGTTCCAGGCAGAACATGAGATTTTGGGTGGGACGGGAGGGACAGGAGGCTCCAGGTGGGACAGAAAAACTCAGATGGGCCAGGAGATTCCAGGTGGGACAGGAGATTTTGAGTAGGACAAAAGATTCCAGGTGGGACAGAAGAGTCCAGGTAGGACAGGAGATTTTGGGTGGGACAGGAGGTGCCAGGAAATTCCAGGTGGGACAGGAAATTCTGGGTGGGACAGGTGGGACAGAAGGTGCCAGGTGGGACAGGATGGACAGGAGAATTCCAGGTGGGACAGGAGATTTCAGGTGGGACAGGAGATGTTGGGTGGGACAAGAGGTGCCAGGAAATTCAAGATGGGACACGAAATTTTGGGTGGGACAGGAGACTCCAGGGAAATCCAGGTAGGACACAAGGTTCCAGGTGGGACAAGGGACTCCAGGTGGGCCAGGAGATTTTGGGTGGGACAGGAAATTCCAGGTGGGACAGGAGATTTTGAGTAGGACAGGAGATTTTGGGTGGGACAGGAGATTCCAGGTGGGACAGGAGGGACAGGAGGTGCTGGTGGGACACGACATCCCAGCTGGGACAGGAGATTTTGGATTTTGGGACAGGAGATTTTGGATTTTGGGACAGGAGATTTTGGGACAGGAGATTTTGGATTTTGGGACAGGTAGAGGCTCCAGGTAGAACAGGAGATTTTGGGTGGGACGGAAAAGTCCAGGTGGGACAGGAGATGCAAGTAGGGACAGGAAATTCCGGGTGGGACACAACGTTCCAGGTGGGACAGGAGAGTCCAGGAGATGCTGGGTGGGACAGGTGGGACAGGAGGAGCCAGGTGGGACACGAAATTTTGGGTGGGACAGAAGATTTCAGGTGGAAGAGGAGATGCTGGGTGGGACAGGAGGTGCCAGGTGGGACATGAAATTTTGGGTGGGAAAAAAGGTTCCAGGCAGAACACGAGATTTTTGGGTGGGACAGGAGGAACAGGAGGCTCCAGGTGGGACAGAAAAACTCAGATGGGCCGGGAGATTCCAGGTGGGACAGGAGATTTTGAGTAGGACAAAAGATTCCAGGTGGGACAGAAGAGTCCAGGTAGGACAGGAGATTTTGGGTGGGACAGGAGGTGCCAGGAAATTCCAGGTGGGACGCAAAGTTTTGGGTGGGACAGGAGATTCCAAGTGGGACAGAAGAGTCCAGGTGGGACAGGATGGACAGGAGAATTCCAGGTGGGACAGGAGATTTCAGGTGGGACAGGAGATGTTGGGTGGGACAAGAGGTGCCAGGAAATTCAAGATGGGACACGAAATTTTGGTTGGAATGGGTGGGACAGGAGACTCCAGGGAAATCCAGGTAGGACACAAGGTTCCAGGTGGGACAAGGGACTCCAGGTGGGCCAGGAGATTTTGGGTGGGACAGGAGATTCCAGGTGGGACAGGAGATTCTGGATGGGACAGGAGGGACAGGAGGTGCCAGGAAATTCCAGGTGGGACAGGAGATTCCAAGTGGGACAGAAGAGTCCAGGTGGGACAGGAAATTCTGGGTGGGACAGGTGGGACAGAAGGTGCCAGGTGGGACAGGATGGACAGGAGAATTCCAGGTGGGACAGGAGATTTCAGGTGGGACAGATGATGTTGGGTGGGACAAGAGGTGCCAGGAAATTCAAGATGGGACACGAAATTTTGGGTGGGACAGGTGGGACAGGAGACTCCAGGGAAATCCAGGTAGGACACAAGGTTCCAGGTGGGACAAGGGACTCCAGGTGGGCCAGGAGATTTTGGGTGGGACAGGAAATTCCAGGTGGGACAGGAGATTTTGGGTGGGACAGGAGATTTTGGGTGGGACAGGAGATTCCAGGTGGGACAGGAGATTCCAGGTGGGACAGGAGATTCCAGGTGGAACAGGAGATTTTGGGTGGAACAGGAGATTTTGGGTGGAACAGGAGATTTTGGGTGGAACAGGAGATTTTGGGTGGGACAGGAGATTTTGGGTGGGACAGGAGATTTTGGGTGGGACAGGAGATTTTGGGTGGGACAGGAGATTTTGGGTGGAACAGGAGATTTTGGGTGGAACAGGAGATTTTGGGTGGAACAGGAGATTCCGGGTGGGACCCACAGTCCCAGGTGTGGCAGAAGAATTCCAGGTGAAGACCCCTGACCTGTGTCCTGCAGGTGTCCTGCAGCTTCAGGTACTTCTCCATCAGGATGTGGTTGATCTTGTTGAGGACGATGTTCATCCCATCCCTGCTGACCAGGGCCAGGTCCCGGTAACACTGAGGGGAAAAAATGGGGAAAATTTATGGAAAATTTATGGAAAATTCAGGGATTGTTTTGGGAAAAAAAACAGCCCAGGAACGGATGGAAAATCCAAGGGTTTTTGGGGAAAATCCAGGAAATTCCATGGAAAACTCACCGTGAATTCCCTGAATTCCGCAATTTCTGCCATGTTTAATTAACACTACAGTGATTAATGAGGCTGCTAATTAGGAGGGAGAGGAGGAGGAGGAGGAGGAAGAGCAGCTGGAGCCAGCTGGGCACACTGAGGGGGGGCTGGGGCAGATTTTGGGGCATTTGGGGCAGATTTTGGGGCATTTGGGGCAGATTTTGGGGCATTTTGGGCAGATTTTGGGGCATTTTGGGGCAGATTTTGGGGCATTTTTGGCAGATTTTGGGGCATTTTGGGGCAGATTTTGGGGCATTTTGGGCAGATTTTGGGGCATTTGGGGCAGATTTTGGGGCATTTGGGGCAGATTTTGGGGTCCCTGGTGCAGATTTTGGGGTCCTGGAAGGGTCCCAGCCCAAACCCAAGCAATTCCTGGGGTTAGGAAGGAGCCTCACTCCCTGTTTTTTACCCCACGGAGATTCTGGAATATTCCAGGGAATTCCAGCCAGGAAAATTCCTAAATTTCCCCCAAATAATTCCCAAAAATTCCCAGTTTTTCCCAGTTTTTCTCCTCACCTTCTGGGCCTGGGCTGGCTCTGTCAGGACCAGGGTGAAGAGCCCCAGGCAAATCTCCTCGTGCTGGGGGGTCCCTTTGCAGATCTGGGGAGGGGGAAAATTCCCAAAAATGTTCCAAAAAATTCCAGGTGAATTCCCAAATCCCAATTCTCAAATCCCAGTTCCTGATTTCCCGTTCCCAAATCCCAGTGTCCAGCAGGGAATTCCCAATTCCAGAATGGAATCCCCAATTCCCATGAAGAAATTTCAATGTTCCTTATTTCTCCCATTTCCCAGCAGAAATTCCCATTTTCCAGGACAAATCCCCATTTCCAGCAGGAAATTCCCGATTCCCATGAGGAAATTCCCAATTTTCCTCATTTCTCCCAATTCCCACGATAAAATTCCCAGGACAAGTCCCCATTTCCCATGATAAAATTCCCATTTTTCCATGACAAATCCCCATTTTTTCCATGATAAAATTCCCGATTTTCCCTGACAATCCCCATTTCCCATCACAATCCCCATTTCCCCCGACAAACCCCCATTTTTCCATGAATAAATTCCCATTTTTCCATGAATAAATTCCCATTTTTCCCAGATAAAAATCCCCATTTTTCCACGATGAATCCCCAATCCCCATTCCCCATGAGGAAATTCCCCATTCCCAGGACAAATTCCCAATTTTTTGTCATTTCTCCCAATCCCCATGATAAAATCCCCATTTTCCAGGATAAATTCCCAGGACAAATCCCCACTTTTCCATGAATAAATCCCCATTTTTCCATAAACAAATTCCCATTTTTCCATGAAAAATCCCCATTTTTTCCATGAAAAATCCCCATTTTTTCCATGAACAAATTCCCAATTTTCCCTGAAGAATCCCCATTTTTCCATGACAAATCCCCATTTTTTCCACGATAAATTCCCAATTTTCCCTGACAATCCCCATTTCCCATCACAATCCCCATTTCCCACGACAAACCCCCGTTTCCCCATGAATAAATTCCCACTTCCCGTGACAAATTCCCGTTTTTCCAGTGTAAAATTCCCATTTTTTCCCCGATAAATCCCCAGTCCCAGACTCACGTGGGCGTTGAGGGCGTCGTTGGCCTCGCGCTCCGAGAGCCCGCTGGTCAGGGAGGAGACGACGCCAACACAGCGCTCCAGGCGCTGGAAACGGGGGGAAAAATGGGGAAAAACGGTGAAAATGAGTGAAATTGGGGAAAATGGGGGAAAACGGGAAAAAACTGGAGGAAAAACGGAGGAAAAATGAGGAAAAACGGGGGCAAAATGAAGGAAAAATGGCGGAAAACCAGAGGGGATCTGAGGGGAAAATGGGGGGAAACTGAGGAAAAACTGGGGGGGAAAATGGGGAAAAATGGTGAAAATGAGGAGAAAATGAGGAGAAAATGAGTGAAATTGGGGGAAATGGGGGAAAATGGGAAAAAACTGGAGGAAAAACGGAGGAAAAATGAGGAGAAACGGGGGGAAAATGAAGGAAAAATGGGGGAAAACCAGAGGGGATCTGAGGGGAAAATGGGGGGAAACTGAGGAAAAACTGGGGGGGAAAATGGGGAAAAATGGTGAAAATGAGGATAAAATGAGTGAAATTGGGGGAAATGGGGGAAAACGGGAAAAAACCGGAGGAAAAACGGAGGAAAAATGAGGAAAAACGGGGGGAAAATGAAGGAAAAATGGGGGAAAACCAGAGGGGATCTGAGGGGAAAATGGGAAAAAACTGGAGGAAAAACTGGGGGGGACGTGGGGAAAAATGGTGAAAATGAGGAGAAAATGAGTGAAATTGGGGAAAAGGGGGGAAAACGGGGAAAAAACGGAGGAAAAATGAGGAAAAACGGGGGCAAAATGAAGGAAAAATGGGGGAAAACCAGAGGGGATCTGAGGGGAAAATGGGGGGAAACTGAGGAAAAACTGGGGGGGAAAATGGGGAAAATGAGGAGAAAATGAGTGAAATTGGGGGAAATGGTGGAAAACGGGAAAAAACCGAAGGAAAAACGGAGGAAAAATGAGGAAAAATGGGGGCAAAATGAAGGAAAAATGGGGGAAAACCAGAGGGGATCTGAGGGGAAAATGGGGGGAAACTGAGGAAAAACTGGGGGGGACGTGGGGAAAAATGGGGAAAATGAGGAGAAAATGAGTGAAATTGGGGGAAAGGGGGGAAAACGGGAAAAAACCGGAGGAAAAACGGAGGAAAAATGAGGAAAAACGGGGGCAAAATGAAGGAAAAATGGCGGAAAACCAGAGGGGATCTGAGGGGAAAATGGGGGGAAACTGAGGAAAAACTGGGGGGGAAAATGGGGAAAAACAGTGAAAATGAGGATAAAATGAGTGAAATTGGGGGAAATGGGGGAAAACGGGAAAAAACCAGAGGAAAAACGGAGGAAAAATGAGGAAAAACGGGGGGAAAATGAAGGGAAAATGGGGGAAAACCAGAGGGGATCTGAGGGGAAAATGGGGGGAAACTGAGGAAAAACTGGGGGGGAAAATGGGGAAAAATGGTGAAAATGAGGATAAAATGAGTGAAATTGGGGAAAATAGGAAAAAACTGGAGGAAAAATGAAGAAAAACGGGGGGAAATTGAGGGAAAATGGAGGGGGGAAATGGGGAAAAATGAGAGGGGAAAATGGAGAAAAATGGGGGGAAAACAGAGGAAAAATGGGGGAAAATGGGAGAAAAAAATGAGAAAAACAGGGAAAAATGGGGGGAAACGAAAAAAAAATGGAGGAAAACGGGGGAAATGGGGGGTGAATGGGAAAGAAATGGGGAAAAAAAAGGGGGAAGAAGGGAGAAAATGGGGGGACTATGGGGGGAAAATGAGAAAGGCAAATGGGGAAAAGCAGAGGAAAAACAGGAGGGAAAAAATGGGGGGAAAACAGAGGGAAAAGTGGGGGAAATGGGGAAAAAAGGGGGGGAAAGGGGGAAAATTTGATAAAAATAGGGAGGAAACAGGAGAAAATTGGGAAAAAAAACTGGGGGGAGAAACCGGGGGGAAATTGGGAGGAAAATGAGGAAAAATTGAGGAAAACCGAGGAAAAAATGGGGGAAAAGCGGAAGAAAATGTGGGGGAGCATTTGGGGGAAATTTTGGGGATTTTGAGCAATTTTGGGGGAATTTTTTGGGGAATTTTGAGACATTTCGGAGCAGGAGCATCCGCAGATCCCGGGAACCTTTCCCGCGCCCCCAGCCCGGTGCCGGTACCCCCGTTATTCCCGGTGTATCCCCGGTATATCCCCGGTATCCCCTCACCTCCTCCAGCTCATCCTTGGAGTCCAGCAGCGAGCTCACCAGCAGCTTCCCGGCCGCCGCCGCCCCCGCCTTGCCCTTGGCGAGCTCCATGGCCCGGGACGGGCGGCGGGAGGCGGCGGCCGCGGACGGGCCCCGGGGAGGGAACGGGAGCGGAGCGGCCCCGGGGGCACCGCGCGGTTCCGGCGCGGTTGCGGCGCTGCCGTGCGGGGCTCGGAGCCGCTGAGCGGAGCCCGGGCCGGGCCGGTCCCGTTTGGGCCGGGCCCGGTGAGGCGGCGGCGGCCGGAAGTTACCGGAGAGCGACGGAGGAGCTGGGCCGGAAGCGGAAGCGCGGCGCGGGAGGAAGTCCCGCCTTCACCGCATCCGCCGGCCAATGGGAGGGGAGGGATGGGTGTGAGTGACAGCGCGCAGGGCGGGGATTGAGGGGCGGGGCTTAGTGGAGGGTTGACCAATGTGGAGGAGGGGGCGGGGCTTGTGCGGGAGCAGGCTCCGCCCACCCGCGGGGAAAGCGCGGGAAAATCCCGGGAGAACCGGGGACACCGGAATGAACGGGAATGCCCGGGAAACCCCTGGGGAAGCCCGAAATCACCGGGAACCCCCGGGGAAACGCACCGGGAGCACCGGGAGCCCCAAAATCAACGGAAACCTTCCAGAACCGCCCCCCCGGAACCCCTCGGGAACCCCGAAATCACCGGGAAACCCCTGGGAAACGCACCGGGAACCCCCAAATCACCGGGAACACACCAGGACCCCCAAAACCTCCCGGGAACCCCGAACCCACCAGAAATCCCCCCCGAGATCCCCAAGAACCCCCCCCGGGAACCCCAAAACCTCCCATGAACCCCCCGGGAACCCCCAGAAACCTCCGGGAACCCCAAATTCACCGGGACCCCCCCCCAAGGAGACCCCCGGGTGCTTCCACAGCAGCTTTATTGCAAACGGGACCCCCGGTTTGGGGGGACACCCCCGGTTTGGGGACACGTCCAGTTTGGGGGGACACCCCCGGTGCCCCCTCAGGGTGTGCAGGGATTTTGAGGTGCCCCAAGCCCCCGTTGCTGGTCCCGGTGCAGGTTTTGGGGTGCAGGTTTTGGGGTGCCGGTTTTGGGGTGCCCCCAGCCCCTGTTCCATGGTCCCGGTGCAGGTTTTGGGGTGCCGGTTTCGGGGTGCAGGTTTTGGATGCCGGTTTCGGGGTGCAGGTTTTGGGGTCACCCCCGCGTGCTGCTCCCCCCGCGCTCCCCCAGCAGCCAGTAGGTCCTGAGCTTGCCCTTGCCCTGGGGGGGGAATTGGGGGGAACCCCGAGTTTGGGGGGATCCCCGAGTTTGGGAGAACCCCAGAATTTGGGGAGGGGATTGGGGATACTCTGGGATTGGGGGTGCGGGGGATTTGGGGGTATCCCGGGTTTGGGGGTTTGGGAGGGACTGGGGGGAGCCCGGAGTTTTGGGGGGACCCCGGGGTTTGGGGTATTTGGGATTTGGGGGGATTTGGGGGCCCCCGGAGATTGGGGGGGGTTAGGGGAGATTGAGGGGACCCCAGGGTTTGGGGAGGATTTGAGTTTTGGGGTGCAGGATGGGGGGGGTTGGGGGGACCCCGGGGTTTGGGGGAGATTGAGGGGATTTGGGGGACCCCGGCTTATGGGTGAGGGGGGGTGAGACTTGGGGGGACTCCAGGGTTTGGGGTGGTTTTGGGGGTCTCAGGGCAGTTTTGGGGTCTCGGGGAAGTTTTGGGGTTATCAGGGCAGTTCTGGGGGGGTTGGGGCAGTTCTGGGGGGGTATTGGGGCAGTCTGGGGTAGTTTTGGGGTCTCAGGGCAGTTTTGGGGGTATTGGGGCAGTTTTGGGGTCTCAGGGCAGTTTTGGGGGTTCAGGCCTCACCTTCATCTCCACGTCCCCCCTCAGCTCCAGCTCGAAGCCCCCGAACTCCTCCAGCACGGCCTTGGTGACCCCCGAGATGTGGATCTTCAGGGCTGGGGGGATGGCACCCTCAATGTCCCCAAGGTGTCCCCAGAGTGTCCCAAAGATGTCCCCAGAGTGTCCCCAAGGTGACCCCCGAGATGTGGATCTTCAGGGCTGGGGGGGTGGCACCCTCAATGTCCCCAAGGTGTCCCAAAGATGTCCTCCCAGTGACCCCAGGGTGTCCCAAAGATGTCCCCATGGTGTCCCTGTGGTGTCCCTGTGGTGTCCCCGTGGTGTCCCCACAGTGTCCTCAGATTGTCCCCAGGTGTCCCCAGCCGCTCACCCTCGCCGTTGGACTCCATGCGTGACGCGGTGTTGACGGTGTCCCCGAACAGGCAGTACCGCGGCATCTTCAGCCCCACCACGCCTGCGCACACCGGGCCTGGGGACACACGGAGCCCGGGGCTGTCACCTCTGAGGTGCCATCCCTGTTCCCATTTCCCCATTCCCATCCCCATTTCCCATTCCCAATCCCATTCCCATTTCCCATTCCCATCCCCGTTCCTGTCCCTGTTCCTGTTCCCACCGGTGTGGATGCCGATGCGCAGCTCCATTTCCCATTCCCATTTCCCATTTCCATTTCCCATTCCCTTTCCCAATCCCATTCCCCATTCCCGATCCCGTTCCCCATTCCCAATCCCATTTCCCATTTCCCATTCCCATTCCCCATTTCCCATTTCCCATTTCCCAATCCCATTCCCGTTTCCCATTCCCAATCCCATTTCCCATTTCCCATTCCCATTCCCATTTCTCCATCCCCATCCCCATTCCCACCAGTGTGGATACCAATGCCCATTCCCCATCCCCATTTCCCATCCCCATTTCCCAGTTACCATTCCCAATCCCATTCCCATTCCCATTTCCCATTCCCAATCCCATTTTTCCCATTGTTCCCGTTTTTCCCCACCGGTGTGGATGCCAACGCGCAGCTCCATCCCTGTTCCCATCCCCATTCCCATTCCCATTCCTGTTTTTCCCATTGTGCCCCACCCGTGTGGATGCTGATGCCCATTCCTGTTCCTATTGCCATTTCCCATCATTTCCCATTTCCATTCCCATCCCCATTTCCCATTCCCATTTCCCCAATCCCAACCCCATTCCCATTCCCATCCCCATTTCCCGTTCCCATTCCCATTTCCCATTTCCCCAATCCCATTCCCATTCCCATCCCCACCAGTGTGGATGCCAACGCGCAGCTCCAGGCGCTCCCGGGGCCGGTGGCAGACGCCGATTCCCCATTTCCCATTCCCATTCCCGTTTTTCCCATTTTTCC
This sequence comes from Passerculus sandwichensis, assembly GCA_031885435.1. Lineage (NCBI taxonomy): Eukaryota > Metazoa > Chordata > Aves > Passeriformes > Passerellidae > Passerculus > Passerculus sandwichensis. The sequence continues at coordinate 956,589 of CM063152.1, read as the reverse complement.
TGCCCATCCCCACCGGTGTGGATACCAATCCCCATCCCAGTTCCCGTTTTCCCCGTTCCCATTCCCATTTTCCCGTTGTTCCCGTTGTTCCCACCGGTGTGGATGCAGATGTGCAGCTCCACCCCCATTTCCCCATTCCCAATCCCGTTTTTCCCATTGTTCCCGTTTTCCCCCACCGGTGTGGATGCCGATGTGCAGCTCCAGCCCCATTTCCCCATTCCCAATCCCATTTTCCCCTTGTTCCCGTTGTTCCCACTGGTGTGGATGCCAATGCCCATCCCAGTTCCCATTTTCCCCATTCCCATTCCCATTTTCCCCTTGTTCCCGTTGTTCCCACCGGTGTGGATGCCGATGTGCAGCTCCACCCCCATTTCCCCATTCCCAATCCTGTTTTTCCCGTTGTTCCCATTGTTCCCATTTTCCCCACCGGTGTGGATGCCGATGCGCAGCTCCATCCCCATTTCCCCATTCCCAATCCCGTTTTTCCCATTTTTCCCACTGGTGTGGATGCCGATGCGCAGCTCCATCCCCATTTCCCCATTCCCAATCCCGTTTTTCCCGTTTTTCCCCACCGGTGTGGATGCCGATGCGCAGCTCCAGCCGCTCCCGGGGCCGGTGGCGGATGCGGAACGAGCGCACCGCCTCCAGCAGCGCCAGCGCCATCCGCGCCACCTCCCGCGCGTGCAGCTTCCCGTTGCGCACCGGCAGCCCCGACACCACCATGTACGCGTCGCCGATGGTCTCCACCTGCGCGGGACGGCACCGGGAATGACGGGAGTACCGGGAATTCCATAGGGAACGGCCCCCGGGAGTTCCGCACGGAACGACCCCGGGATAGGAAAGACCAATCCCGGGAATTTTGCGGGGAACGGGCCCCGCAGGACAACGGGACAAGCACCGGGAGTCCCGGGAATTCCTCAGGGAACAGCCCTGGAATTCCACAGGGAACAGCCCCGGGATTTCTGCAGGGAGCGGCCCCCGCGGGACAACAGGACAAGCGCCGCGAATACCGGGAATTCCACAGGGAACGGCCCCCGGGAGAGGAGGGACCAGCCCCAGGAATTTGGTGGGAACGGCCCCGGGAATTCCACAGGGAACGGCCCTGCAGAACAACGGGAATTCCAGGAATTCCACAGGGAGCGGCCCCAGGAAGGAAGGGACCAGCCCCCGGGATTCCACATGTTGAGCGTGTTGAGCATATCCCTACCTGTCCCTAAATGTCCCCAAGGTGTCCCCAAGGTGTCCCCCAGGTGTCCCCCTCACCTTGTAGACATCGAAGTTGTCCGTGATGGCGTCAAAGTTGGTGTAGAGGTCGTTGACCATGTCCAACACATCCCTGTGTGTCCCTACCTGTCCCTAAATGTCCCCAGGTGTCCCCCTCACCTTGTAGACATCGAAGTTGTCAATGAGGGCGTCAAAGTCATTGAGCATGTCCAACACATCCCTAAATGCCCCCAAGGTGTCCCCAAATGTCCCCAAGGTGTCCTCCAGGTGTCCCCCTCACCTTGTAGACGTCGAAGTTGTCGATGATGGCATCAAATCAGGTGTAGAGGTTGTCGACCACGTCCAGCACATCCCTGCATGTCTTTACCCGTCCCTAAATGTCCCCAGGGTGTCCCCAAGGTGTCCCCCATGTGTCCCCCTCACCTTGTAGACGTCGAAGTTGTCGATGATGGCATCGAAGCAGGTGTAGAGGTCGTTGAGCAGCGTCACCACCTGCATGGGCGTGCTCTGCGCCGAGAGCGCCGTGAAGCCCACGATGTCGCTGAAGTAGATGGTGACGCTGTCGAACGCCTCCGCCTGCACCGTCTCGCCCCTCTTGAGCTGCTCCGCCACCGAGCTGGGGACAGCGGGCGTGGTCAGGGCGGGCACCACCACCCCCAGAGCCCCCCGGGACCCCCGGAGCCCCCCGGGACCCCCGGAGCTCACTGGGGCAGGATCTGGTAGAGCAGGGCCTCGGCCTTGCGCTTCTCCTCCAGGTAGGCCTGGGTGCGCTCCTCCACCAGCTCCTCCAGGTTGTTGGCGTACTGCTCCATGCGGGACAGCAGGTTGTCCAGGATGTTGGTGCTGCTCTCCCTGCGGGGAGGGGGTCAGCTCACACATGGGGACCTTTCTGGGGGTCATCTCCCACCCATGGACCCTTTTGGGGGTCACCTGCCACCCATGGCCACTTTTCAGGGGGACCCTTTTTGGAGGTCACCTCACAGCTGGGGCTTCTTCTTGGAGGTCATCTCCCAACCACAGACCCTTTTTGAGGGTCACCTCCCACATGGGTACTCCTTTTGGGGGTCACCTCCCAACCACAGACCCTTTTTGGGGGTCATCTCCCACCCGTGGACTCTTTTTGGGGGTCACCTCCCACCTGGGGATTACTTTTGGAGGTCACCTCACACCTGGGGACCCTTTTTGGGGGTCATCTCCCACCCATGGACTCTTTTTGGGGGTCACCTCCTGCCCATGGATGCTTTTGGGGGTCACCTTCCACCTGGGGAACCTTTTCAGGGGTCAACTCCCACCTGGGGACTCTTTTTGGGGTCACCTCCCACCCACAGACCATTTTAGGAAGTCACCTCCCGCCCATAGACTCTTTCTTGGGGGTCATCTCCCACTTGGGACCCTTTCTGGGGGTCACCTCCCACCCCAAAGTCCTCTCTGGATGCCACCCCTCATTTGGGGACCCTTCCTTGGGGTCACTGCCCACCCAGGAACCCTTTTTGGGGGTCACCCCTCACCCGGGGACCCTTTCTGGGGGTCCCTGGTGGCACCTGTTGAACTTGCGGAGCTGGACGCGGATCTGGTTGAAGTCGGGGCGCTCCAGGACGTCCTCCGCCCAGCAGTGCTGCATCAGCTGCCCCAGCTCCTCCAGGTGGCACCCCACGTTGGCCGAGGGCCGGAAGCTCGGCCGCTCGCCGCTCTTCACCCGCTCGATGATCTCTGAGGGGACGGGGACCCGTCACCCACCGGGGCTCAACAGAGGGTCCAGGAACCCAAACGGGGGTCCAGGAACCCATCTGAGGGCCCAGGAACCCATTGGCCAGTCCAATAACTCATCAGAAGGTCCAAGAACCCATCAATGGGTCCAAAAATCCGTCTACGGGTCCAAAAACCCATTTGCCAATCCAGTAGCTCATCAGCAGGTCCCAGAACCCATCAACAGGTCCAAAAACCCATCTCAGGGTCCAAGAACCCATCTGTGGGCCCAAAATTCTATTGGCCAGTCCAGGAAGTCATCAGAAAGTCCCAGAACACATCAACAGGTCCAAAACCCCATCCAGGGGTCCAAGAACCAATCCCTGGGTCAAAAATCCATCAATGGGTCCAACAACCCATTGGCCAATCCAGTAACTCATCAGCAGGTCCAAGAACCCATCTGAGGGTCCAAAACCCATCCATGGGTCCAAAAACCCATCCATGGGTCCAAAATCCTATTGGCCAGTCCAGGAAGTCACAACCAGGTCCAAGAACACATCAATGGTTCCAACCACCCATCAAAACATCCAAGAATGGATCAATGGATCATCCAAGAACCCATCAATGGTTCCGAGCACCCATGAACACATCCAAGAATGGATCAATGGATCATCCAAGAACCCATCAATGGTTCCAAGCACCCATGAACACGTCCAAGAATGGATCAGCCAAGAACCCATCAATGGATCAATGGATCATCCAAGAACCCATCCATGGTTCCAAGCACCCATGAACACATTCAAGAACGAATCAATTGATCATCCAAAAACCCATCAAAACATCCAAGAGTGGATCAATGGATCATTCAAGAACCCATCAATGGTTCCAAGCACCCATGAACACGTCCAAGAATGGATCAGCCAAGAACCCATCAATGGATCAATGGATCATCCAAGAACCCATCCATGGTTTCAACCACCCATGAACACATTCAAGAACGAATCAATTGATCATCCAAAAACCTATCAAGACATCCAAGAGTGGATCAATGGATCATTCAAGAACCCATCAACGGTTCCAACCACCAATGAACACATCCAAGAACAGATCATCCAAGACCCCATCAAAACATCCAAGAACGGATCAATGGCTCACCCAAGAACCCACCAACGCTTCCAACCGCCCACAAACACCTCCAGACCCCACCACCCTCTCTGGCCACCCCTTCCCGCGTCCCCGCTGACCTTTGGGGCTGAGCTCCACACCCTCCACGTAGAAGACGCCGCAGCGCAGCGCGATCTCCTGCAGGATGATGCCGAAGCTGTAGACGTCGCCCTTCTGCGTGCCCCGCGCCGGCGGCTCCTCCATGCGCAGCAGCTCCGGCGCCGTCCACAGCTTCTCTGCGGCACGGGGACCCCGTCAGGGACACTCTGGGGACACCTTGGGGACGTTTTTTTTTAGGGGAGACGCGTCGGGGCCTCACTGGCGAAGAGCGCGTGGGCGTCGCCGTCGCCGTCGGGGCACGCGCGGAAGCTCTCCAGGCCGTAGTCGGTGATCTTGAGCACGAAGCGCGAGTCCACCACGCAGTTGGAGGACTTGAGGTTGCCGTGGGACACGATGACGCCGCTGTGCAGGAACTGCATCCCCTAAAAGGGCGCCGGGGGGATCGGGGGAGAGATGTGGGGTGGGGGATGTCCGTGGGTGGGATTTCTATGGGATGGGGGTTCCTGTGGGGATGTGGGATTTCTGTGGGATGGGGACCCTTTTGGGATGGGGGAAATCTGTGGGGTTTCTACAGGATGGGGACCCCTGTGGGATGGAGGACCCCTGTAGGACACAGGATTCCTGTGGGGTGGGAGAGATCTGTGGGATGGGGGAGATCTGTGGGGTGGGGGATTTCTATGGGATGGGGGACCCCTTTGGGGTGGGGGATCCTTTCCTTGTGGGAAGGGGATTCCTATGGGGTCGAGGAGACCTCTGGGGTGGGGGACATCTGTGGGATGGGGGATGCCCATAGGATGGGGGTCCTCTTGGGTGGAGGATTCCTGTGGGATATGGGATTCCTGTGGGATGGAGGATTTCTATGGGGTGAAGGATTCCTGTGGGGTGAGGAGCCCTGTGGAATGGGGGATTTCTATGGGATGGGGGTTCCTGCAGGATATGGGATTTCTATGGGATGGGGGATTTCTATGGGATGGGGGTTCCTGTGGGGTGGGGACCCCTGTAGGATGGGGGTTCCTGTGGAATGGGGGGGATTTCTATGGCATGGGGGATGCCCATGGGATGGGGACCCCTTTGGGGTGGGGGATCCCTATGGGATGGGCGATTCCCATGGAATGGGGGGGGTTCTGTGGCATGGGACCCCCCGGGACCGTCCCCGGTACCTTGACGATGTCGTTGGTGAGGGAGTAGCGGAACATCCAGTCCAGGGTGATGCTCTCGTTCTCCAGGATGTCCTGGGCACGGGACGGGGGGTGAGGGGAGGGATCCCGGTGCTCTCCCGGTCCCGACGCAGCCCCGGCGGCTCTCGGTGCCATTCCCAGCGCGTCCTGGGAGGCTCCCGGTGCCGGTGCCCGGTGCCGGTGCCCGGTGCCGGTACCTGCAGGCTGCCCCGCGGGCAGTACTCGGTCAGGATGCAGATGTTGGGCGGGTCGGTGCAGGCGCCGATGAACCGCGTCAGGTGCTCGTTCTGCACGTCCCGCATCTGCCGGGGACACCGGGGACACCGGGCACGGGTGGGCGGGGGGGGGTCCCGCCGTGTGTCCCCGCCCCGTGCCCGGTGTCACCTCCCGGTTTGCACGTACGTGTTTGAGCTCGAACAGCACCTTGCGGGTCAGCTCGATGCGTTTGCGGTTCACGTGCTTGACGGCCACCAGGTTACCCTGCGGGGACACCGGGGTGGGGACACGGTGACGACACGGTGACACCGGGGGTGGGGACATGGTGGGGACACGGTGGGGACACCGAGATAAGGACATGGTCAGGACACGGTGACACCGGGGGTGGGGACACGGTGGTGACACCGGGATGGGGACACAGTGGGGACACGGTGGTGACACCGGGGGTTGGTGACACGGTGGTGACGCTGTGGGAGGGGTCCCGGTGCTGTCCCCTGCCCGTACCTTGTAGTAGGCGGTCTTGGCGTACACCTGGAGCTGCCCCTCGGCCGTGAGCAGCGAGCCGTAGTTGGAGCCTCGCTGTGCCCGGGGCGGGTGCGGGGTGAGAACGGGAAGCGACCCCGGCGCTCCCAGAGAGACCCGCAGGGGATGGGGGGGCCCCCCAAAATCCCCGGTCCCCAAAACCCCCGGTCGCCAAAACCCCCGGTCCCCAAAACCCCCGGTCCCTGAGCTGTGGGGCTGTGAGGTGACCCCGGTCCCCGTTCTTCCCCCGGTCCCGTTCCCCACCAGTGACAGCGTCAGTCTGCTGTCCCGGTCCCGGTCCCGGTCCCGTTTCCCCCCGGTTCCCCACCCGTGACAGCGTCACTTTGCTGCCCCCGTTCTCCCCGTTCTCCCCCCGGCTTCCCCGGTCCCGTTTCCTGTTCCCCACCAGTGACAGGCTCACTTTGCTGCCCCGTTTCCCCCCGGTCCTGGTCCCGTTTCCCCCGTTTCCCCTCCAGCGACAGCGTCAGTTCTGCTGCCCCGGTTTTCCCCGTTCCCGGTCCCGGTCCCCCCCGGTTTTCCCGGTTCCCCACCCGCGGCAGGGTCAGTTTGCTGCCCCGGTTCCCCCCGGTTTCCCCGGTTCCCCCATTCCCGTTCCCCACCAGCGACAGCGTCAGTTTGCTGCCCCGGTCCCGGTCCCGTTTCCCCCGTTCCCCCTGGTTCCTCCGGTCCCGTTTCCCCCCCGGTTTCCCCACCAGCGACAGCGTCAGTTTGCTGCCCCCGGTCCCGGTCCCGTTTCCCCCGTTCCCCCCGGTTCCTCCGGTCCCGTTTCCCCCCCGGTTTCCCCCGGTTTCCCCACCAGCGACAGCGTCATCCTGCTGCCCGCGCTCCTCAGGTGCTTCTCCAGGCTGCTCATCTGCAGATCCTCCCAGCGCACCCTCCACAGCTCCGCCGCCAGCTCCTTCTCCAGCTGCAGCTTCCTGCACCCGATTGGGGGGGCTCCGTGAGACCCCTCCCCACGCCCCCGAACCCCCCCGGGACCCCCCGGAGCCCCCCAAACCTGCAGATGAAGAAGGAGGTGACGGTGATGGCCATGAGCATCAGGCTCACCACCAGCGACAGCACCTCCAGCGTGGACAGCGAGGCTGCGGGGACAGGAGGGGACAATCAGCGCCCGATTTGGGGGTCGGGCGGGGGTCTCGGGGCCGGGACCCCCCCCTCACCTTTGCGGCAGCGCGGGTCGGTGCCCTCGAAGCCGCAGGGAGGGACGTCGGGTGGCACCGAGCTGCCCGGCCAGTGGAAATCCCTGCCCGGAACCATCTGGATCTCCTTGGTGGTGCCGTTGTAGTTGGCCACGATCTTTGGGGTGCAGCGGGTGGGGAGTGGGTGGGGGGGAAGCCCCCAGAGCCATCCCCGGGTGGGGACGCCCCCCGTGGGTCTGGGGGCTCACCTGGAACTCGCCCAGCTCGGGGTCCATGTCCCACAGGGAGTAGTCGCTCTCGCGGTCGCCCTGCTCGTCGATCCTCAGGAAGCCGGTGACGCCTGGGGAGGGGGCGTGGGGGGGCTTGGGGGGCCTCAAAGGGGGGGTTTGGTCCCCAAAATGTCACCCTGGGAGGGGGACGGGGAGGTGACGCCCGGGGAGGGGGCGTGGGGGGCTTCAAAGGGGGGCTCTGAGCCCCAAAATCCCACCTGGGAGTGGGGCTGGGGGGGGACCCGGTCCCCAAAATCTCTGTCCTGGGAGGGGGACAGGGCTGGGGACAAGGACAGGATGGGGACAGGATGGGGAGGGGTCCGGGGAGGGTCCCGACGGGTTCGGGAAGGTTCGGGAGGGTCCGGGAAGGTTCGGGAAGCTCCGGGTTGGGTTCGGGAGGGTCCAGAAGGTTCGGGAGGGATCGGGAAGGTTCGGGAAGGGTCAGGAGGGTCCGGGTGGGACCGGGAGGGTCGGGGAAGGTCCGAGCAGGTCCGGGAGGGTCCGGATGGGTTCGGGAAGGTTCGGGCAGGTTCGGGTCTCACCGTAGAAGGTTCGGTTCCACATCTGGCGGGTGACGGCCGAGGCGTCGCTGACGGAGCCGCCGCGCTCCAGGGTCTCGTTGAGCGCCTGGGCCCAGAGCAGCACCCCGTCATGGAATGCGGCGGCGATGAAATTCATCTGGGGACAGGGAATTCATGTAGGGGTGTGAAATTCATCTGGGGACACGGAATTCATCTGGGGACACCAAATTAATGAATTCATCTGGGGACAGGGAATTCATGTGGGGATGTGAAACTCATGTGGGGACACGAAATTCATCTGGGGACATGAAATTAATTCATTTGGGGACACAAAATTCATCTGGACGTGAAATTCATCTGGGGACACGGTGACAGCTCGAGGGGACAGGGCACAGCCGGGGGTCCCCGTCCCCAGACCCATCCTGTGTCCCCTGATAGCTCCAGGTTGGTGCGGTGTCCCCCTGGTGTCCCCTCCCGGTGTCCCTCCCCAGTGTCCTGGTGTCCCCATTGTCCCCTCAGTGTCCCCTCAGTGTCCCCAATGTCCCTGTCTCACCAGCCCATCTCTCCCTGTCCCATTGTCCCCTCATTGTCCCCAATGTCCCCTCATTGTCCCCATTGTCCCCTCAGTGTCCCCATTGTCCCCTCATTGTCCCCAATGTCCCCTCATTGTCCCTGTCTCACCAGCCCATCCTGCAGGGAGCTGTTGAATCTCTCCCTGTCCCATTGTCCCCTCAGTGTCCCCATTGTCCCCTCATTGTCCCCAGTGTCCCCTCAGTGTCCCCATTGTCCCCAATGTCCCCTCAGTGTCCCCATTGTCCCCAGTGTCCCCTCAGTGTCCCCATTGTCCCCAATGTCCCCTCAGTGTCCCCACTGTCCCTGTCTCACCAGCCCGTCCTGCAGGGAGCTGTTGAATCTCTCCCTGTCCCAATGTCCCCTCAGTGTCCCCAATGTCCCCTCATTGTCCCCATTGTCCCCTCAGTGTCCCCATTGTCCCCTCAGCGTCCCCAATGTCCCCTCAGTGTCCCCATTGTCCCCAATGTCCCCTCATTGTCCCCATTGTCCCCTCAGTGTCCCCATTGTCCCCTCAGTGTCCCCAATGTCCCCTCAGTGTCCCCATTGTCCCCTCAGTGTCCCCAGTGTCCCCTCATTGTCCCCATTGTCCCCTCAGTGTCCCCATTGTCCCCTCAGTGTCCCCAATGTCCCCATTGTCTCCTCAGTGTCCCCTCAGTGTCCCCTCAGTGTCCCCTCAGTGTCCCCAATGTCCCCTCGTTGTCCCCATTGTCCCTGTCTCACCAGCCCATCCTGCAGGGAGCTGTTGAATCTCTCCCTGTCCCATTGTCCCCTCATTGTCCCCAATGTCCCCATTGTCCCCTCAGTGTCCCCATTGTCCCCAGTGTCCCCTCAGTGTCCCCTCAGTGTCCCCAATGTCCCCTCATTGTCCCCAATGTCCCCTCAGTGTCCCCATTGTCCCCTCAGTGTCCCTGTCTCACCAGCCCGTCCTGCAGGGAGCTGTTGAATCTCTCCCTGTCCCATTGTCCCCTCAGTGTCCCCAATGTCCCCATTGTCCCCTCAGTGTCCCCAATGTCCCCTCAGTGTCCCCATTGTCCCCTCAGTGTCCCCAATGTCCCCTCAGTGTCCCCGTCTCACCAGCCCGTCCTGCAGGGAGCTGTTGAATCTCTCCCTGTGCCCCGGTGTCCCATTGTCCCCTCAGTGTCCCCAGTGTCCCCTCATTGTCCCCAGTGTCCCTTCAGTGTCCCCAATGTCCCCAATGTCCCCTCAGTGTCCCCGTCTCACCAGCCCGTCCTGCAGGGAGCTGTTGAATCTCTCCCGGGCCTCCCGGTGCAGCCTCTGCAGGAACGGTCGGTACTCGGCGTTCTGCGGCTCCGCGTACGTGATGATGGTCACGGCCTGGGGGGCACCCGGGGACAGGGCTGGGCACACCTGGGGGCGCCCCGTGCCCACCTGGGCGTCCCCGTACCCGCCTGGCCCTGACCTTGCCCTCCCTGCTGCGTCCCTGTGCCCACCTGGAGCCATCTGTGCCCACCTGGAACCATCCGTGCCCACCTGGAACCATCTGTGCCCACCTGGCTGTGTCCCTGTGCCCACCTGGAACCATCTGTGCCCACCTGGAGCCATCTGTGCCCACCCGGCTGTGGCCCTGTGCCCACCTGGAACCATCTGTGCCCACCTGGAACCATCTGTGCCCACTTGGCTGCGGCCCTGTGCCCACCTGGAGCCATCTGTGCCCACCTGGCTGCGTCCCTGTGCCCATCTGGAACCATCTGTGCCCACCTGGAACCATCTGTGCCCACCTGGAGCCATCTGTGCCCACCTGGAACCATCTGTGCCCACCTGGCTGCGTCCCTGTGCCCACCTGGAACCATCCGTGCCCACCTGGCTGTGGCCCTGTGCCCACCTGGAGCCATCTGTGCCCACCTGGAACCATCTGTGTCCACCCGGCTGTGGCCCTGTGCCCACCTGGAACCATCTGTGCCCACCTCTCCGTGCCCCATGCCCACCTGTCCCTGCCCACCTGGGGCCATCTTTGCCCACCTGGAGCCATCTGTGCCCACCTGGAACCACCTGTGCCCACCCAGCTGTGGCCCTGTGCCCACCTGGAACCATCTGTGCCCACCTGGCCGTGCCCCCGTGCTCACCTGTCCACGTCTCTACCCTCCTGGGCATTTCCACGCTCACCTGGCCGCGTCCCTTCTCACCTGTGGCCATCTGTGCCCACCTGGATGCACTCCCTGCGCACCTGGCCGTGTCCCTGTGCCCACCTGGGGCCATCAGTGCCCACCTGGACGCACTCCCTGCGCACCTGGCCGTGTCCCTGTGCACACCTGGGCATTTCCCTGCCCACCCGGGGCCATCGGTGCCCACCCGAGCGTGTCCCTGCCCACCTGTCCCTGCCGGTGCCCCCCTCCCGGTGCCCACCTGGAAGGCTCGGCGGGCTCGGGCATCGTCGCTGTCGCCGCGTTTCCAGGGCCGCTGCGGCTCGGGGAAGCGCCGGCCCTGCAGGCTCGCCCCGAAGGTGTCGATGTAGAAAAAGGCGAAATCGCCGCCCGTGAGCCCCGCGCGCTCCGCCTGCAGCAGCAGCGCCCGCAGCGTGTCCGGGGAGCAGCACAGGTACACCACTGTGGGGGGGACACGGCACTGAGACCCCCGCCCCAATACAGCAAAGAGACCCCTGCCCCAAACCCGGGGGGTCCCGCGTTATTGGGGGACACAGCCCCGCCTGCAGCAGCAGCGCCCGCAGCGTGTCCGGGGAGCAGCACAGGTACACCACTGTGGGGAGGGGGACGGCACTGAGACCCCCACCCAAATACAGCACTGAGACCCCCACCCAAATACAGCACTGAGACCCCCGCCCCAAATACAGCCCTGAGACCCCTGCCCCAAATACAGCACTGAGACCCCTGCCCCAAATACAGCACTGAGACCCCCGCCCAAATACAGCCCTGAGACCCGCACCCAAATACAGCACTGAGACCCCCGCCCCAAATACAGCACTGAGACCCCTGCCCCAAATACAGCACTGAGACCCCTGCCCCAAACACAGCACTGAGACCCCCGCCCCAAATACAGCACTGAGACCCCCACCCAAATACAGCACTGAGACCCCCACCCCAAATACAGCCCTGAGACCCCTGCCCCAAATACAGCACTGAGACCCCTGCCCCAAATACAGCAAAGAGACCCCTGCCCCAAATACAGCCCTGAGACCCCCGCCCCAAATACAGCACTGAGACCCCTGCCCCAAATACAGCACTGAGACCCCTGCCCCAAATGCAGCACTGAGACCCCCACCCAAATACAGCCCTGAGACCCCTACCCCAAATACAGCCCTGAGACCCCCACCCAACTACAGCACTGAGACCCCCGCCCAAATACAGCAAAGAGACCCCTGCCCCAAATACAGCACTGAGACCCCCACCCAAATACAGCACTGAGACCCCCACCCAACTACAGCACTGAGACCCCCACCCAAATACAGCAAAGAGACCCCCGCCCAAATACAGCACTGAGACCCCTGCCCCAAATACAGCACTGAGACCCCCACCCAAATACAGCCCTGAGACCCGCACCCAAATACAGCACTGAGACCCCTGCCCCAAATACAGCACTGAGACCCCCGCCCAAATACAGCCCTGAGACCCGCACCCAAATACAGCACTGAGACCCCCGCCCCAAATACAGCACTGAGACCCCCACCCAACTACAGCACTGAGACCCCCACCCAAATACAGCAAAGAGACCCCCGCCCAAATACAGCACTGAGACCCCTGCCCCAAATACAGCCCTGAGACCCCCGCCCCAAACACAGCCCTGAGACCCCTGCCCCAAATACAGCAAAGAGACCCCCACCCAAATACAGCACTGAGACCCCTGCCCCAACTACAGCCCTGAGACCCCCGCCCCAAATACAGCACTGAGATCCCCGCCCCAAATACAGCAAAGAGACCCCTGCCCCAAATACAGCACTGAGACCCCCACCCAAATCCGGGGGTGCCGGGTTATTGGGGGACAGAGCTCTTGGAGGGGGGACAGCCCTGAGACCCCCACCCAAATCACGGAGTTCCAGGTCATGGGGGGACACAGTCCCGAGACCCCCAACCCAACCCCAGGGCCCCGGGTCATTGGGGGACACAGCCCCGAGACCCCCTGGGAAACCCCTGGAGACCCCAGCCCCAATCCCGGGGGTCTCTCGTTATTGTGTGACACAGCCCCGAGACCCCCAAGACCCCATGGGAGACCCCTGGAGACCCCAGCCGCAGTCTTGGGGGGTCTCTGATATTGTGTGACACAGCCCCGAGACCCCATGGGAGACCCCTGGAGACCCCAGCCCCAATCCCGGGGGTCTCTGATATTGTGTGACACAGCCCCGAGACCCCCAACACCCCTGGAGACCCCAGCCCCAATCCCGGGGGTCTCTGATATTGTGTGACACAGCCCCGAGACCCCCGCCCAAATCCCGGGGGTCCCCGGTGCGGGGGTCCCGCCCCCCGCGCCCTGCCCGGCGCTGTCCCGGGCGCAGCCCCGGTGCCGTTTCCTGTTTTCCCGACTCCGTTTCCTCCTCGCCGCGGCCCTGACGGATTCCCGGCGGCTCCGTGACCCCGGGGGCCCCTCCGGCCGTGCCCGCCCCGGGGGAGCCGAGATTCACCCGCGGCACCGAGCCCGCACCGAGCGAGCCCGGGATCCCGGTGAAACTCGGGGTTCCCGGTGCCTCCCGGTGACACTCGGGGTTCCCGGTGCCCCCCTGGGGATCCCGGTGCCCTCGGGGTTGGTGACAACGCCCGCAGATTTGTGGGGACACCGGGGTGGCTGGGGAGGGGTCCGGGGTGGGGCAGGGGCCGTGTTGGGGGGTGGGATGTGGGGGTACGGGGGGATGGCTGGGGTGGGCTGTGGGCAGGCGTGGACAGCCATGGAAAACCATAAAAAAAACATGAAAAAAACATTAAAAAAACATTAAAAAACATGAACAGCCATGGACGACCATGAAAAACCATGGACAACTGAGAACAACCATGTGCAGCCATGAAAAACCATGAACAGCCATGGACAGGCATGAACAGCCGTGTGCTACCATGAACAACCATGTGCAGCCATGGAAAACCATGAACAACCATGAAAAACCATGGACAGGCATGAACAGCTGTGTGCTGCCATGAACAGCCGTGAACAACTGTGTACAACCATGAAAAACAATGTACAGGCGTGAACAACCATGAACAGCTGTGTACAGGCATGAAAAACCTCAAACAACTGTGGACAACCATGAAAAACCATAAAAAACCCCATAAAAAACGATGAACAGCCATGGACAACCACGTGCTGCCATGAACAGGCATGAAAAACCATGTACAGGCATGAACAACCAGGAACAATCATGAAAACCCACGAACAGCCATGAACAGTCATGGACAACCACGGACAGGCATGAACAGCTGTGAGCAGCCATGAAGAGCCATGAACAAGCGTGTACAGGCATGAACAGCCACAAACGGCCATGGACTACCACGTTCAGGCATGAACAACCAGGAACAACCATGAACAACCGTGAACAGCCGTGAACAGCTGTGTTCAGGCATGAACAACCAGGAACAGCCATGAACAACCGTGAACAGCCATGAACAGCCGTGTTCAGGCATGAACAACCGGGAACAACCATGAGCAGGCATGAACAGCCACGTGCTACCATGAACAACAGTGCACAGGTATGAAAAACCTTAAACAACCATGAGCAGCCATGAACAGCCATGTACAGGCATGAACAACCGTGAACAACTATGAACAACCGTGAACAGCCATGAACAGCCATGAAAAACCATGTACAGGCATGAACAACCAGGAACAATCATGAACAATTGTGTACAGGCATGAAAAACCTTAAACAACCGTGGACAGCCACAAACAACCATGAACAACTGTGAACAGCCGTGAACAGGCATGAACAGGCATGAACAACAGTGTGTTACCATGAACAACTGTGAACAGCCATGAACAACCATGAACAGGCATGAACAGACATGAACAACAGTGTGTTACCATGAACAACTGTGAACAACCATGAACAAGCATGAACAACAGTGTGTTACCATGAACAACTGTGAACAACCATGAACAGGCATGAACAACAGTGTGTTACCATGAACAACTGTGAACAGCCATGAACAACCATGAACAGCTGTGTATAGCCATGAACAACCATGTACAGCCATGTACAACCGTGCACAATCATGAGCAGCCATGTAAAACCACAAACAGCCACGAACAGCCACGAACAGCCACGAACAGCCACGAACAGCCATGAACAACTGTGTATAGCCATGAACAACCATGTACAGCCGTGTACAACCGTGCACAATCATGAACAGCCATGTAAAACCACGAACAACCATGAACAGCCATGAACAGCCATGAACAGCCATGAACAGGCATGAACAACAGTGTGTTACCATGAACAACTGTGAACAACCATGAACAGCCATGAACAGCTGTGTATAGCCATGAACAACCATGTACAGCCATGTACAACCGTGCACAATCGTGAACAGCCATGTAAAACCACGAACAGCCACGAACAGCCATGAACAGCCATGAAGAGCCATGAACAGCTGTGTATAGCCATGAACAACCATGTACAGCCATGAACAACCATGCACAATCGTGAACAGCCATGTAAAACCACGAACAGCCATGAACAGCCATGAACAGCCGTGAACAGCCAGGAACAGCCGTGAACAGCCATGAACAGCCATGAACAGCCATGAAACCCCCACGCAGAGCTCAGCACAGCCCTGTCTGCCCACGGAAACCTCGGCACGGCCGTGAATGACCCCGAAACCCCCGCGTGAAACCGGGCACAGCCGGGCACAGCTGCCAACGCCCCCCATACAGCTGTGCCCAGCTGTGCCAGCCACCCGTGAGCACCCACGAACCCCCCTGTGGGGCCGGGCACAGCCGGGCACAGCCCAGGCCGGCTGTTGTGAACACCCCTGGAAAGTTGGGCACAGCCATGTATGGCCATGAACAACACCCCGGGCACAGCGCAGCGTGCCAAGGCTGGCACAGCCACGGGCACCGCTGTGGGGCCGGGCACTGCCCTATGGGGCTGGGTACACCCTTGTGGGGCTGGGCACTCCTGTATGGGGCCGGGTACACCTTGTGGGGCTGGGCACACCCTTGTGGGGCTGGGCACTGCCCTATGGGGCTGGGTACACCCTTGTGGGGCTGGGCACTCCTATATGGGGCTGGGTACACCCTTGTGGGGCCGGGCACTCCTGTATGGGGCTGGGCACTCCTGTATGGGGCTGGGTACACCCTTGTGGGGCCGGGCACTCCTATATGGGGCCGGGCAGTTCTGTATGGGGCTGGGCACTGCCCTGTGGGGCTGGGCACTCCTGTATGGGGCTGGGTACACCCTTGTGGGGCTGGGCACTGCCCTATGGGGCTGGGTACACCCTTGTGGGGCCGGGCAGTTCTGTATGGGGCTGGGTACACCCTTGTGGGGCCGGGCACTGCCCTATGGGGCTGGGTACACCCTTGTGGGGCCGGGCACTCCTATATGGGGCCGGGCAGTTCTGTATGGGGCCGGGCACTCCCCCGTGAGGCCGGGCACTCCCTTGTACGGCTGTGTA
Source organism: Passerculus sandwichensis (assembly GCA_031885435.1). Classification (NCBI taxonomy): domain Eukaryota; kingdom Metazoa; phylum Chordata; class Aves; order Passeriformes; family Passerellidae; genus Passerculus; species Passerculus sandwichensis. The sequence goes on along the minus strand of CM063152.1, from coordinate 940,448 downwards.
CTCCTATATGGGGCTGTTCCCTCCTCTATAGGGCTGGGCACACCCCAGTGGGGCCATGCAATCCTATATGGGGCCCTGTACTCCTCTGTGGGGCTGTTCACTCCTCTATGGGGCCGGGCACTCCCTTGTAGGGCAAATCACTCCTCTATAGGGCTCTGAACTCCTCTGTGGGGCTGGGCACTCCCACACGGGGCCATTCCCTCCTCTATGGGGCCGGGCACACCCCAGTAGGGCCGTGCACACCCTGTGCACTCCTATATGGGGCTGGGCACTGCCGTGTGGGGCTCCGAACTCCTCTGTGGGGCCGTGAACACCCCAGTGGGGCCATGCACTCCTCTATGGGGCCGTGCCCACCCCAATGGTGCCGTTCCCTCCTCTATGGGGCCGTGTACACCCCAGTGGGGCCGTGCACTCCTCTATGGGGCCAAGCACTCCTCTATGGGGCCGTTCCCTCCTCTATGGGGCCGTGCCCCCCCCAGCGCCGCCGCACCCGCCCCATCCCCATCCCCATTCCCATCCCCATCCCCATCCCCTCCCCGTCCCATCCCCATCCCCATCCCCGGCCGCCCCACGGCCGCGCCCGCGCTCACCGCGCCCCTTCGCCTTGATCTCGTGGATGATGAAGGAGAAGTTGCCGCCGTCGCGGAACACCACGTCCATGACCGTGAGGTTGCGCACGGTGGGCAGCTGCACGTACAGACCCTCGGCGGCGAAGTAATAGGGCCGGTCCCCCGCGGGCTCGTCCGAGTACACGAGCAGCGCCCGCCGCGTCCAGTTGAAGCGCCGGTGCAGCCGCACGCCCAGCTCGCCCAGTTTGCGGTGGCTGGGACCGGCGCGGGTGGTCAGACGGAACTCCTCGCTCTTGTCGTCGAATCCGTGAGCCTCGGCCCCCGCCGTGACCAGCGGCAGCTGCCAGTGCCCGGTGAAGCGAGCCACGGGAGCGGCGGAGTAGACGCAGCCCGGCCCCAGGAAGGCGGCGGGGCGGTGGGCGAGCCACAGGTCCACGGCCACGAGCGGCGCGGCCATTTCGGAGCAGACCCCGTGGCGGTCCTCGCTGTCGCCGAACACCCAGCGCACGGTGAAACCGGGCAGCAGGTCCCGCCGGGCGTTGACGGCGGCGGCGGCCAGGCTGACGGCGGGACCCACGCGCGGCCAAGCCCACGGGTAGGTGAGGTTGCGGCGGGGCAGGACCACGGCGAGGGTCAGCGGGAGCGCCGGGGCCGCCGTGGCCGCCGCCGCTACCGGGGCCAGCAGCGGGGCCAGCAGCGGGGCCAGCACGGCCAGCATCGCCCACGGAGCGAGAGTGGCGGCGTTCGCGACCCCCCCGCGGCGGGGCTGAGCCCTGGCTCGCCGCCCCCACTGGTGACACAAAGGGCTGTTATCATTAACTCCTTCCTGCCCGTGCCACCCCCCCCCCCCCCGTCCGAGCGGCATTCCAGCCGGGATCGGGGGGGTGGGGACACGGGGACGTTGCCACCCGTGGGGTGTGGAGGGATTTGTCCCGCTCCGGTCTCACCCAGGTCACGCGTGGGGCGATGAGAGCCGAGAACCTCATTAGGGTGCGGGGACATCGCGACCCACGGGCCGTCCCCACCCAGCTTTCGCTTCGCTTTGGGGGTTTTGGGGAACCCGGAGGGGCTCGGACACCTCTGGTCCCGCACATCCGTGGGAGGTTCAGCCCCACGGAGGGGTCACGGCAGCCCCACGGCAGTGCGGGGGTGACACCGGGGGTGACACTCGGGGGTTGCGCGGCGCTGCCAGCGCTCGGGGGGACACGGGAAGAGGCTGGGGACGCGCACAGGGGGACGCGCGCAATGGTTCGGCGGCGTCTCGTTTATCAGTGTCACGAGTGGGGTAACACCCGTGACACCCGTAACCCCACGCAGCTGCCGGCTCTCCAGCAGGCCAGACAAGCCTGGGCGGGCATGAGGGAAGCGTTAAGAATCCAACGCAGCAAATAAAAAAAAGAATAACTGGCAAAACAAATCTCGCGCGGAAGGAAAAAAAGTTGTGCTAGCAGAGGATGGTTTCGATCCATCGACCTCTGGGTTATGGGCCCAGCACGCTCCCGCTGCGCCACTCTGCTGCCGCGTGCCAGCCTCTGCCGCGCGGTTTATAGCCGCGGCGCGCGAGCTCCATTCATGAGCTCCGCGCCCCCTCCAGCGGCCGTCCCGGCGCGCGCCGCCATTGGCCGCCTCTCGCTCTGATTGACGCACCGCCTCACCAATGGCTGCTGGAGAAGCGCCCGCCAGGGGCGGGATGAGGGAGAGCGGCGGCCAATGAGCGGGCGGGTTGCTGCGGGGTCCGCGAGCGGCGTTTCATTGTCGGGAACGGCGGCGGCGGCGGCGGCGACATGAGGTGGGACCGGGGGATACCGGGGGGACACCGGCACCGAGACCGGGGGAATACCGGGACTGGGGGAGGAAGGGGGGAAGTGGAGGGAGAACCGGGACTGGGGGGATCACGGGGACCGTGGGGGGACGGGCACCGGGAGAGACCGGGACTGGGGGGCCGCGGGAGCGGGGGGAAACGGGAGCGGGGTGGGGAACGGGGCGAACCAAGGGGAACCGGGGATGGGGGAGAGCAGCACCGAAACCGGGAGGGGACCGGGAATGGACCGGGGAGCACCGGGAGGGGCGGGACCAAAGGGAACCGGGGATGGGGGAGAGCAGCACCGAAACCGGGGGTGGGCGGGCCCTTAAAGGGACCGGGAATGGACCGGGGGAGGGACCGGGGAGCACCGGGAGGGGCAGAACCGGGACCGGAGGATCGCTCCCGGTGCTCGGTTCCCTCACTCAGCGCCGCTCCCGTTCTCTCTCTCTCTCTCCGCAGGGGCGATCGAGGCCGCGGCCGCGGCGGCCGCTTCGGTTCCAGGCGAGTCCCGGGACGGCTCCGGTGCTGCTGTCGGAGCGGGCCGGTCCCGAGGGGCGGGAGGGGTCCCGGGGGCTCCGGGAGTGACTTCGGGATTTTTTATCCTCTGTAGGTTCCGGCCCTTTGTGCCCCACATCCCCTTCGACTTCTATGTGGTGAGTAACACCGGGAATTAACGGGATTCAATGGGATTTACCGGGAATTTTCTGGGATTTTTCCGTGGTTAACGATCCCCCCCAAGCCCGGATTTCTGGGGTTTGGGTTGAAATAAATAAATTCCCCAAAAATGCTGTGGTTTGGTGAAAAACCCCGCATTTAGAGGGTTTTTGTGTTGTTGGGAATGGGAAAACGGGAGGAAAAAATGTGACAAATCACTCCAGGACTGGGGATTTTAACAAGCAAAATTTTGGATTGTAAAAGGTAAAATATGGCATTTTAACAGGGAAAGTTTGGGACTGTAACAGGTAAATTTTGGGATTGTGACAGGTAAAATTTGGGATTGTAAGAGGTCAAAATGGGGATTTTAAGAGGCAAAGTTTGGGATTCTGACAGATAAAGTTTGGGATTGTAAGAGGTAAAATTTGAGATTTTACCAGGTAAATTTTGAGATTGTGACAAGCAAATTTTGGGATTGTCACAGGTAAAATTTGGGATTTTAACAGGTAAAATTTTGGGATTTTAATAGGTAAAATCTGGGATTAAACTTACCAAAGCATCTCCTGGGGCTGTGAGGGCGAATTCCACGAATCCCAGCTGGGAATTGTGTCCTGTTTCAGTGTGAGATGGAATTCCCTGAATTCCAGGTGGGAATTTTGTCCCATTTCAGCGTGAAATGGGATTCCACGAATTGGGAAAATGGGAATTTTGTCCTTTTCTCAGTGTGAGATGGCTTTTCCCCGAGTCAAGCCCGCTGCAGATGAGACGGCGTTCAGCGAGGCGCTGCTCAAGAGGAACCAGGACCTGGCTCCCACTGCTGCTGAGCAGGTGCTGGGCCCAAAAAAAACCCAAAATCCCCAAAATTTGGTGTTTGGGGAGTCCAAACTTCCTCAGGAATCGCCTAAAAATGAATTTTTGGGGAATTTGTGCTCTGTAAATGGGATTATTCCTGTTCCTTTCCAGGCTTCCATCCTGTCCCTGGTGACCAAGATCAACAACGTCATCGACAATTTGATTGTGGCACCGGGAACGTTCGAGGTGGTGAGTGCAGAATTTGGGGAAACAGCTCCAGAGTGCTGGGAATGGGAAATGCTCCTGGCCCAGGGTGGCTTAAGGCTCGATGCTGAGCCCCCAGACGTGGATTTTGGGTTGAATTTTTGGGATTTTGGGTTGAATTTTTGGGATTTGGGTTTTTTTTCCCCAGCAAATCGAGGAGGTTCACCAGGTGGGCTCCTCCAAGAAGCCACAATGGGTTAAGCCTCAATGCTGAGCAACCAAATGTGGATTTTGGGTTGAATTTTGGGGATTCTGGGTTAAATTTTGGGGATTCTGGGTTGAATTTCGGGGATTTTGGGTTGAATTTTTGGGATTTTGGGTTGAATTTTTGGGATTTTGGTTTTTTTTTCCCCCCAGCAAATCGAGGAGGTTCGCCAGGTGGGCTCCTACAAGAAGGGCACGATGACCACGGGGCACAACGTGGCAGACCTGGTGGTGATCCTGAAGATCCTGCCCACCTGTGAGTGCCACCTGGGCAGGGTCACAGCCACCTTTGGGTGCCAGGCCTTCCTCCAGCCCTCCTCCTCCTCATTTTCCTCTCCTTTTCCCAGTGGAAGCTGTGGCAGCCTTGGGGAACAAGGTGGTGGAGAGCCTGAGAGCCCAGGACCCCAGCGAAGGTGAAGCCTGATTTTTAATTTTTTTTAAAAATATTTTTAAAGATTTTTTAAAAGATTTTTTAAGATTTATTAAGATTTTTAAAAGATTTTTTTAAGGTTTTTTAAGCCTTCTGACGTCGACATTTTTGTAGCAAACTTTCTCGCACACTTTCTGTAAATAATTCATGGCTTTGCATTCCTTTATGGAAGAGGGGAAATTTGATGGACTGTTGGTTTGTCCAGTGTCATTGGAGAGGTGGCACTGTCACCCTCCAATCCACTGTCACTTTTGGAAAGCTAGTAATATTTTGGGATTGTAACAGGTAAATTTTGGTGTTGTCACAGGTAAATTTTGAGATTGTAACAGGTAAAATTGGGGATTGTAACAGGTAAATTTTGGTGTTGTCACAGGTAAATGTTGACATTGTGACAGGTAAATGTTGGGATTGTAACAGGCAAATTTGGTATTGTCACAGGTAAATTTTGAGATTGTAACAGGTAAAATTGGGGATTGTAACAGGTAAATTTTGGTGTTGTCACAGGTAAATTTTGAGATTGTAAGAGGTAAAATTTGGGATTGTAATACGTAAATTTTGGGATTGTAATAGGTAAATTTTGGTATTGTCACAGGTAAATGTTGACATTGTGACAGGTAAATTTTGGGATTGTAACAGGCAAATTTGGTATTGTCACAGGTAAATTTTGAGATTGTAAGAGGTAAAATTTGGGATTGTAATACATAAATTTTGGTATTGTCACAGGTAAATGTTGACATTGTGACAGGTAAATTTTGGGATTGTAAGAGGTAAATTTTGGGATTTTGACAAGTAAGTTTTGCTATTGTCACAGGTAAATGTTGACATTGTGACAGGTAAATTTTGGGATTGTAACAGGCAAATTTGGTATTGTCACAGGTAAGATTTGAGATTGTAACAGGTAAACGTTTGGATTGTAACACATAAATTTTGAGATTCTGGCAGGTAAATTTTGGCATCAGAATCTATTTTCTGGAGTCAGAAATTAAACTTGAATTTTTCCTTACCTTCAGAGCAGCGCTGTGCGCACTTGTTCCATGCCCTGCAGCGACAAGTCCACACCCTGGCGTGCTCCTGGCTGTGCTCCATGGCCATTCCTGGTTTCTCCAGACACAATTCCTGCTCTTTCCAGACACAATTCCTGCTCTTTCCCCGCAGTGCTGACCATGCTGACCAACGAGACCGGCTTTGAGATCAGCTCGGCGGACGCCACGGTGAAGATCCTGATCACCACGGTGCCGCCCAACCTGCGCAAGCTGGACCCGGAGCTGCACCGTGGGTACCCAGCCCTGCTCCCTCCTTGGGGCGCCCAGGGGGCACTGGGAGCACTGGGAACACTGGGGGTTTGTGCTCCTTGCAGTGGACATCAAGGTGCTGCAGAGCGCCCTGGCCGCCATCCGGCACGCGCGGTGGTTCGAGGAGAACGCGTCGCAGTCCACGTGAGTGAGGGGTGGGATGAGGATGGATCATGGGGATGGGGATGGATCCTCCATCTGGGGCTGAATCCTCAGTCTGGGTACAGATCCTTGTTCTGGGTCTGAATCCTCCTTCTGGGTCCAGATCCTCAGTCTGGGTCCGGATCCTCATTTTGGGTCTGAATCCTCAGTCTGGATCCAAATCCTCATTCTGGGCCCAGATCCTAAATCTGGGTCCAGATCCTCAGTCTGGTTACAGATCCTCCTTCTGGGTTCAGATCTTCAGTCTGGGTCTGGATCCTCAGGCTGGGTCTGAATCCTCCATCTGGGTCCAGATCTTCAGTCTGGTTACAGATCCTCCTTCTGGATCCAGGTCCTCAATCTGGATTCAGATTCTCGTTCTGGGTCTGAATCCTCAATCTGGGTCCAGATCTTAGTTATGGGTCCAGATCTTCATTCTGGGTCTGGTTCCTTGTTCTGGATCCAAATCTTCAATCTGGGTCTGAATCCTCAGTCCTGGATATAGATCTTCAATCTGGGTCCAGATCTTAGTTCTGGTCTGAATCTTCAAATTATTATTTGGATTCTCCTTCTGGATCCAAATCATAGTTCTGGGTCCAGATCCTCCTTCTGGGTCTGGATCATCAATCTGGGTCCAGATCCTCCTGGATCTGAATTCTCAGTGTGGGTCTGAACCCTCCTGTTGAGTCCAGATCTTAGTTCTGGGTCCAGACTCTCAATGTGGGTCTGAATCCAGATCCTCCTTCTGGATCCTAATCCGAGTTCTGAATCCAAATCCTGGTCCTAGATCCTAAACCTGGTTCTAGATGCTGATTCTGGGTCCGGATCATTGTTCTGGGTCCAGATCCTCAATCTGGATCCCAGTGCCATTCCCAGGATCCCAGAGCAGTTCCTGGTGTGGGCCTGACCCTGCTCCTGCCTCTCTCCAGGGTGAAGGTTCTGATCCGGCTGCTCAAGGACCTGAGGATTCGCTTCCCCGGCTTCGAGCCGCTCACACCCTGGATCCTGGACCTGCTGGTGGGGTCACTGACGTGGGGATGATGATCCTGATCCTGGTCCTGGTCCTGGTCCCAACAGGAGCTGGGAATCTCCTAATTCCTGTTCCTTCCCTCTGCAGGGTCACTACGCCGTGATGAACAACCCCACCCGGCAGCCCCTGGCCCTCAACATCGCCTACAGGTCTGTGGGGTTTCCATCCCACTAATTCCCCTCGTGGGATAAAAGCATTTTTCCTTATAAAACCATTGGAATATCGTGGGAGATAAACCCAGCTGGGATTTCCTGGTGGTGTTTTCCCTTTGTGGTTCCATCTTCCCGACAAAACCATTGGAATCTTGTGGGCTGACTGGGAGATAAATCCAGCTCTGGTGTTCTCCCTTTTTGGATTCATTTTCCTGATAAAACCACTGGAATCTCATGGAATGTCTGGGAGATAAACCCATCTCCTCCATCAGGGATTTCCTGGCGCTGTTTTCCCTTTGGGGCTCCATTTTCCTTATAAAACCACTGGAATCTCATGGGAGATTAACCCATCTCCTCCAGCTGGGATTTCCTGGGCTGTTTTTTCCTGAAATGATCCGTTTTCCCAACAAGACCGCTGGAATCTCACGGGAGACAAACCCATCTCCTCCATCAGGGATTTCCTGGGCTGTTTTTTCCTGAAATGATCCGTTTTCCCAACAAGACCGCTGGAATCTCATGAGCTGACTGGGAGACAAACCCATCTCCTCCATCAGGGATTTCCTGGGCTGTTTTTTCCTGATGTGATCCATTTTCCCAACAAAACCGCTGGAATCTCACGGGAGACAAACCCATCTCCTCCATCAGGGTTTTCCTGGGCTGTTTTTTCCTGAAATGATCCATTTTCCCAACAAAACCGCTGGAATCTCATGGGAGACAAACCCATCTCCTCCATCAGGGATTTCCTGGGCTGTTTTTTCCTGGAATGACCCATTTTCCCAACAAAACCGCTGGAATCTCATGGGAGACAAACCCATCTCCTCCATCAGGGATTTCCTGGGCTGTTTTTTCCCGGAATGATCCATTTTCCCAACAAAACCGCTGGAATCTCATGGGAGACAAACCCATCTCCTCCATCAGGGATTTCCTGGGCTGTTTTTTCCTGAAATGATCCGTTTTCCCAACAAAACCGCTAGAATCTCATGCGAGACAAACCCATCTCCTCCATCAGGGATTTCCCGGGCTGGTTTTTCCTGAAATGATCCATTTTCCCAACAAAACTGCTGGAATCTCACGGGAGACAAACCCATCTCCTCCATCAGGGGTTTCCTGGGCTGTTTTTTCCCGGAATGACCCATTTTTCACCCCGATTTCCCCCGTTTTGCAGGCGCTGCCTGCAGATCCTGGCGGCCGGGCTCTTCCTGCCCGGCTCCGTGGGCATCACGGACCCGTGCGAGAGCGGCAACTTCCGCGTGCACACGGTGATGACGCTGGAGCAGCAGGTCAGGAGGGCACCCCAAAAGGCCAGGGGACACTTTTGGGGGGGGCTCTCTGTGCTCACATTGTCCCCTCCTCGTCGCCAGGACATGGTGTGCTACACGGCGCAGACCCTGGTGCGCATCCTGAGCCACGGGGGATACAGGAAGATCCTGGGGCAGGAGGGCGATGCCAGCTGTGAGTTTGGGGGTGTCAGGGTGGGCACGGGGTCGGTGTCACCTCGAGGAGGTGCCCAGTGTCACCTCCCGGGGCAGACCTGGCCTCTGAGATGTCCACGTGGGACGGGGTGATCGTCACGCCGTCGGAGAAGGCGTACGAGAAACCGCCGGAGAAGAAGGAAGGGGAGGAAGAGGAGGAGAACCAGGAGGAGCCGGCGGCCGGGGAGGAAGAGGAGAGCATGGAGACGCAGGAGTGACACCTGTGGCAGCTGCAGCAGGTGAGGGGACACGGCCCAGTGTCCCTGTGCCCTGTCCCTGTTTTGTACTTGCACATTAAAGTGTTCCCCCATTTCCAGCGTGTGCTGTGTGCTCAGGTGCGTGTGGGACAGGTGGGGCAGCAGGAGAAGGATCCAGAACTTGAAGGAAACACCTGGGGATGTCCAGACCCCAACTGGGGGTGTCCAAACTTCACCTGGGCTTCCCAAATTCCACCTGGGGGGTGTCCAAATCCCACCTGAGCCTCCCAAATTCCACTTGGAGGTGTCCAAATTCCACCTTGAGCTGCCCAGACCCCACCCGAGCCTCCCAAATTCCACCTGGGGGTGGTCCAAATCCAACCTGGAAGTGCCCAGACCCCATTTGTGCCTCCCAAACCCCACCTGGGCCTCCCAAATCCAACCTGGTGGTGCCGAGACCCCACCTGGGCTTCCCAAATTTCACCTGGAGGTGCCCAAACCCCACCTGAGCATCCCAAATTCCACCTGGGAATGTTCTAAATCCAACCTGGAGGTGCCCAGACCCCACTTGGGGCCTCTCAAATTCCCACCTGGGGTGTCCAAATCCCACCTGTGCTTCCCAATTTCCACCTGAGCCTCCCAAATTCCACCTGGGGGTGTCCAGATCCAACGTGGAGGTGTCCAAACACCACTTGGGCCTCCCAAATTCCACCTGGGAGTGTTCAAATCCAATCTGGAGGTGCCCAAGTCCAACCTGGAGGTGCCCAGACCCCATTTGGGGCAACCCAAACTTCACCTGGACCCCACAAATTCCACCTGGGGGTGTCCAAATCCAACCTGGGGATAGCCAAATCCCACCTTGGAGGTTCCCAGCCCGCCCTGGCAGCACCTGTGTTGTCCCCAAGGCCCCTCAGGGACGTGGGATCAGCATCATCACAAACTCTCAGTCACTTTTATTCCAGCGCCCCCAAATGTGGGATCGCGGCTCGGAGCGTCCCAAATCCCTCATGTGCAGGTGATGGGGGAACAGCCCCTCAATTCCAGCAATTCCTGCTCCATCATCATGCCCCGTTGGTCACCTGGATGGTCATTTGGTCACTTGGCCTGGTAGCCCCCAGCCTCCAGCATTGCTCTCCTCCTCACCGTCTCCTTGGCCACGCTGTGGTTCAGCCTCCTCAGCCTCTCCTGGACAGGAAAAAAAATCACAAAAATTCACAAAAATCACCTGTCAGCACCTTGGGGGGCTCTGAGACCCCCAAATTTCCTTGTCCCACCTCACCTGGGCGTTCTGGAGGATGTTGTTGACCAGCACCACGCGGCGCCGGGCGTTCAGCAGCTTCTTCACGTAGGGGTCGAGGTCCAGAGCCACCTTCTGGTCCTCATTGATGCGGCACAGCTCTGGGGAAGGGTCTGCGTGAGCCCCCCGTGCCCCCCTCAGGATGATGGGGGGACAGGGGGGACCCCCACGCAGGGCTGGGCTCACCTGTGGCCAGGCTGTCGATGTGCTCCCGCAGCTCCACCTGGCTCTCCCTGGGGATGGGGAAAGTCGGGGTTTACACCCAAAATTCAGCCGTGTTCACCCATAAAAAGATGGGAGATGTGCGGCCAGCACCCCCGCAGGCAACAACACCAAGAATTGCTCACCTCACGTTCTCCCAAATCCCCAAAATTCGCCCTCACGTACCTCCAAATCCCTTCAGTGCCAAAATTCACCCTCATGAACCCCCAAAGCCCTTCAGCCCCAAAACTTGCCCTCACGTACCCCAAAATCTCCAAAATTCGCCCTCATGTACTCCTACATCCCCCAAATTCACCCTCATGTATCCCCAAAATCCCTTCAGCCCCAAAATTCACCCTCATGAACCCCCAAAGCTCTTCAGTGCCAAAATTCGCCCTCATGTACTCCTACATCCCCAAAATTCACCCTCACGCACCCACAAATCCCTTCATCCCCACAGAACTGCCCTCCCCGGCTCTCCCTACCCCTCAGCCCTCCAGGCCGGCCCGCCCCGCTCCCGGCCGCTCTGCGCGGCCCCTCTCGGTGCCCGCACCTGACGCTGTGGACGTGGCGGTCGAGCTGTCGCACGGCGGGGCGCAGGAACTGCAGCAGCCCCTCAGCAAAGAGCTCCCGAGCACCGGGGCCGCTCCCCGCCGCCATCTTAACCCGCGGGGGCTGCCGGGAAACCGAGTCCGTAAGGAGGGGAAGGAGAGGCTGCTTCCGGTGTGCGCCGCGGGGACTGCTGGGAAACCGAGTCCGTGAGGAGGAGAGGCCGCTTCCGTTGCGTGCCGCGGGTGCTGCTGGGAAATGTAGTCCTAAAGGCACAGATGGAGTCACATCTGGAGGCCCATCTGGCGGCACAACTGCGCTGCTGAGCGTCCGTCACAGGCCACAGATTCCAACCCCATCCATTAAATAATTAAATAACGGTTAAAATACCACGGTGTTGGTCCTTTTACTTCATTTTAAAATTATTTTTTTGGTTTATTTTCATACAAAAGTTCAAGCAGGAGGTGGAAATCAGCACTGAGGGCTGCACTACGCCCAGACCACAAGCCTTGATCCAATTCATTAAATAACTGTTAAACCAACACATTTTTGGTCATTTTTTTTGCCATTTTGCTTCGTTTTTTGGCCATTTCGCTTCGCTTTTTTCCCCCTTTTTTTTGGCATTCCTTGCAGGATTCAGGCGTGTGCGTCGGGCAGGGCGTGCAGGACGTGGTCCAGCAGCTGCAGGGCGCGGTGCAGGTGCACCTCGATCCAGCAGGGCGTGCAGGTGATGCTGGCGCGGGGGTAGTCGGGCCCCCAGCCCTTAACGAAGCTCAGCCTAACGAGGCAAAGGCGCCGCAGGTCGTCCACGCCGAGCCCCGCGGCCACCGACAGCCCTGGGGGGGAGGGACACGGTCACAACGGGGGGCTCGGCTTGTCCTGGGGGGTGGGACAGCCCTGGGGGGTCAGCACGGGGGTCCTGTCCCCCCTGTGGTCACTCACAGATGGTGTGGGGGGGTCACCATGGGGTCCTGCCCCCGCCGTGGTCACTCAGGGGTGGTGGGACAGCCCTGGGGGGGTCAGCATGGGGGTCCCAGCCCACCCTGGGTGGTGGGACAGCCCTGGAAGGGTCAGCACAGGCACTGACCAGCACTGTGGTCACTCAGGGGAGGTCACCATGGGGTCCTGCCCCCACCGTGGTCACTCAGGGGTGGTGGAACAGCCCTGGGGGGGTCAGCATGGGGGTCCCAGCCCACCCTGGGGTCACTCACGGGGGTCCAAGCCCACCCTGGGTGCTGGGATAGCACCGGGGGGGTCAGCACAGGCACTGACCAGCACTGTGGTCACTCAGGGGAGTTCACCATGGGGTCCTGTCACCACCGTGGTCACTCAGGGGGGGTCACCATGGGGTCCTGTCACCCCCGTGGTCACTCAGGGGGGGTCACCATGGGGTCCTGTCACCCCCGTGGTCACTCGCGGGGGGGGTCAGCACAGGCACTGGCCACCCTCGTGGTCACTCAGGGGGGGTCACCATGGGGTCCTGTCACCACTGTGGTCACTCAGGGGGGGTCACCATGGGGTCCTGCCCCCCTGTGGTCACTCGGGGGGGGTCAGCACAGGCACTGACCACCCCCGTGGTCACTCGGGGGGGTCAGCACAGGCACTGACACCCCCGTGGTCACTCAGGGGGGGTCACCATGGGGTCCTGCCCCCCTGTGGTCACTCAGGGGGGGTCACCATGGGGTCCTGTCACCACTGTGGTCACTCGGGGGGTCAGCACAGGCACTGGCCACCCCCGTGGTCACTCAGGGGGGGTCACCATGGGGTCCTGTCACCACTGTGGTCACTCGGGGGGGTCACCATGGGGTCCTGTCACCACTGTGGTCACTCCTGGGGGGTTCACCATGGGGTCCTGCCCCCACCGTGGTCACTCAGGGGTGGTGGGACAGCCCTGGGGGGGTCAGCATGGGGGTCCCAGCCCACCCTGGCTGGTGGGATAGCACCGGGGGGGTCAGCACAGGCACTGACCAGCACTGTGGTCACTCAGGGGGGGTCACCATGGGGTCCTGCCACCACTGTGGTCACTCAGGGGGGTCGGCACAGGCACTGACCACCCCCGTGGTCACTCAGGGGGGTCACCATGGGGTCCTGTCACCCCCGTGGTCACTCAGGGGGGGGTCACCATGGGGTCCTGACACCACTGTGGTCACTCAGGGGGGTCAGCACAGGCACTGACCACCCCCGTGGTCACTCAGGGGGGGTCACCATGGGGTCCTGTCACCCCCGTGGTCACTCGGGGGGGTCAGCACAGGCACTGACCAGCACTGTGGTGACTCGGGGGGGTCACCATGGGGTCCTGTCACCACTGTGGTCACTCAGGGGGGGTCACCATGGGGTCCTGTCACCACTGTGGTCACTCAGGGGGGTCAGCACAGGCACTGACCACCCCCGTGGTCACTCAGGGGGGGTCACCATGGGGTCCTGTCACCACTGTGGTCACTCGGGGGGGTCACCATGGGGTCCTGTCACCACTGTGGTCACTCGGGGGGGTCAGCACAGGCACTGACCAGCACTGTGGTCACTCAGGGGGGTCACCATGGGGTCCTGTCACCACTGTGGTCACTCAGGGGGGGTCACCATGGGGTCCTGTCACCCCCGTGGTCACTCGGGGGGGGGTCAACACAGGCACTGACCACCCCCGTGGTCACTCGGGGGGGTCACCATGGGGTCCTGTCACCACTGTGGTCACTCAGGGGGGTCAGCACAGGCACTGACCACCCCCGTGGTCACTCAGGGGGGGTCACCATGGGGTCCTGTCACCCCCGTGGTCACTCAGGGGGGTCAGCACAGGCACTGACCACCCCCGTGGTCACTCAGGGGGGGTCACCATGGGGTCCTGCCCCCCTGTGGTCACTCAGGGGGGTTCACCATGGGGTCCTGCCCCCACCGTGGTCACTCAGGGGTGGTGGGACAGCCCTGGGGGGGTCAGCACGGGGGTCCCAGCCCACCCTGGGTGCTGGGATAGCACCGGGGGGGTCAGCACAGGCACTGACCAGCACTGTGGTCACTCAGGGGGGGTCACCATGGGGTCCTGTCACCACTGTGGTCACTCAGGGGGGGTCACCATGGGGTCCTGTCACCACTGTGGTCACTCAGGAGGGGTCACCATGGGGTCCTGTCACCACTGTGGTCACTCGTGGGGGGTCACCATGGGGTCCTGTCACCACTGTGGTCACTCGGGGGGGTCAGCACAGGCACTGACCAGCACTGTGGTCACTCGGGGGGGGTCACCATGGGGTCCTGTCACCCTGTGGTCACTCAGGGGGGTCACCATGGGGTCCTGCCACCCCCGTGGTCACTCGGGGGGGTCAGCACAGGCACTGACCACCCTCGTGGTCACTCAGGGGGGTTCAGCACAGGCACTGACCACCCCCGTGGTCACTCACCGATGGCCGGGGCGATGCCCCCCACGGATCCAGCCCCGGGGATGGTCCCGGCCACCGCGGCCGCCTGGGCAGTGGCCGCAGCCTGGGCCGTGGCCGCCTGCTGCTGCATCTGCCGGTGGCACTGCCGCAGGTCGAACACCTGCGGAGGGCACAGCTTTAGCAAAAATCCTTTCTTTAAGAGTTTTTTCTTTTTAAGATTTTTTTTTCTCCTGAGAAGCTGAGAAACCTCATAAAGAAAATGTAAGTGATAATTATCTGCTGCTGTAAAATGCAACAAGTAGATCTGTGATTGGTCTACTGCTAGAAAATGCAATTAATTATCTACTGCTAGAAAATGCAACAAGGAGATCTCTGATTGGTCTCATGGAATTATTTCTAATTAATTATTCTAATTATTTATAATTAATCTGTCTGGACTGTCTCAGTCAATCACAAACCTTTATCATCATTCCTTTTCTATTCTTAACTAACCTCCTTTCTTCTATTTTTTACTAGAATTTTAATATAGTATACATATATAAATAAATAATTTATATATTTATCAAACATATATTTGTACATAAATAAATATATATTCGATATAATGTATAAATAAATATATAAATTATATTACACATGTGATTATACTATTATATACTATTATATATTATATTAATATATATAATTACATACTATATATATTATATATATAATAGATATTATTATATATAATATATTGCATTATATATATTATATATTTTATTATATATTATATATATATTTATATAATAAAGTACATTATTATATGTTATTTTATATTTATTATATATTAATATAATAATTATAGTACTATATATAGTAGATATATATTTGATACAATATATAAATAAATGTATAATATATACTATATTATATATATTATATATTATAAATTTATCTATCAAATACATATTTATTTATAAAAAAATATGTTTTAGAAGGTTTGCTTTATAAATAAACAAGAATACAAAATTATTAATAATAAAGAAAAAATAAATAAAAATAAATAAATAAAAATAAATAAATAAAAATAAATATAAATATTAAAATAAAAATAAATAAAAATAAAATTTTATTTTTTTATAAATCAAACCTTCTAAAACACCAAACCAAAATTCCCATCTCTTCCCTCCTCCTCAAACCCCTGCAAACACCAACCTACCCCACACGGGGGCACCCCTGAGCAGGGCACCTTTAGGGTTGGGGGCGTCCCTCCATCCCTGGGGCGCTTCCACTGCCCAGAGCCCCCCCAAAACCCAAACCCAGACCTCCCCCCAGCCCCTCGGGGAGCCCACCTTGACGTGCGCCCCGGGGTACACCTTGTGCACGGCGTCGCCGGGGGCCCTGCCCGCCTCCCTCTCCAGGTAGAAGCTCTGCACGAACACGGCGTGCTCGCTGCGGCAGCGCATCCACACATCGCCCTCTCCCCGGCGCTCCAGCTGCACGCCCCTGCCGATGTGCAGCCTGGGGAGAGCGTCAGTACGGACCCCCAGGACCCCCGATCCCCCCAGGACCCCCCAATTCCCTGTCCCACCTGCCCAGCCCTCTCCCCGGTGCTCCAGCTGCACGCCCCTGCCGATGTGCAGCCTGGGCAGAGCGTCAGTACGGACCCCCAGGACCCCCGAGCCCCCCCAGGCCCTGTCCCACCTGCCCCAGGCCCCAGGTTCTCCCTGTTTTGCCCTGATTATCCCACGTTTTTCCCTCATATTCCTCCCTTCCGCCCCGATTACCCGCTGCTATCCCCACGCCGTTCTGCCCCAATTATCCCTTCTGGATCCCTCTTTTCCTCGTCACCCCATTTTCCCCCTTTCTCCTGATTTTTCCCCTTTTTCCTCCTTCTGCCCTAACTATCCCCCATTTCCCCCTTTTCCCCTCTATCCCCCAACCCTCCCCTTTTTGCCCCCCATTCTTCACCGCCCCTGCCCCATTCCCAGATCTGATTCCCCACATTACTCCCAACCCTCTCCAATGCCCCCCGTGCCCTCTGCGCCCCCCTCAACCCTCCAGTGCACCCCATGCCCCCTGACCCACCGTGCCCACCATGCCCTCCATACCTCCCCGTGCCCCCCATTCCCCCTGTGCCCCCCAGTGCCCCCCGTGCCCACCGTGCCCTCTCGCTGGCGGCGCAGCGCTGCACGTTGGAGAGCTGCCCCAGGCAGAAGCGGGCGCCCCCCGAGGGATCCACGTAGCCATCCACGACCACCGAGGGGCAGCTCGAGGGCACCTTGAAGATCTCCCCCACCTGCACGTCCTGCTCGAAGTAGGCGATGGAGCACCAGAACTCCGGGCCTGGAACGGGGGGGAAAAAATGGGGGGTTTTTGGGGGGGTCACGGCACCCATGGGTGCTGAAAAGGGTGGGGGGCACTCACCAGGGTGGGTGGACACGGGGGGCTGCAGCATGGGGGGCCCTGGGTGGGTAGAGAGGGGTCAGCACATTGAGGATCCCTCCCAAAATGTCACCCAGTGCCCCCCAAACCTACAGCAGTGCTGCGGGTGGCTCTGGCTGCCGGGATGGTGGTGGGGAGGGGGCTGCGGCCCCCCCAGAGTCGGGGTGTAGACGGTGGCAGGGCTCCAGCTCAGCGGGGAACCTGCAGGGGACATGGGGGGACATGAGGAGGGTCCCCCCAAAGGGGTTGGGGGGCAGTGGGGCACCCCCATACTCACCGTGCTGGGGGGGTTTGGGGTACCCATTCTGTGCTGGGGGGCCCTCGGGGTGGGCCTGGGGGTCCTGGGGGGTCGCTGTGGGGGGGAAGATGTTGATTTGATGGTTTAGAAGGTTTGATTTATTATTTTTTCTAGAAATATATTTTTATACCTTTATACATTTTTAATATATTTATACATATTTTTATATATTTTTAGATATTAATATATTTATATATTTAAATATAGTTATATATATATTTATATATTTACATATATTTATAATTTTATATATTTATATATATTTTATATATTATACATATTTTTCTATTTATATATTTTAATACATTTATATATTTTTTATATTTTTACATTTATATGTATATATGTTTTAACATATTATGTATATTTTTATGTATTTATATATATTTATATATTTATATTATATATATATTTATATTTATATCTATTTATATCTATTTATATCCATATATATTTATATATATTTATATATTGTGGAGTGGGGGGCTCAGTGTGACACCCCAAACCCCCTCAGTGCAGGGATCATTGCGGGGGTCTCACCTTGGGGCAGCTCCAGGCAGCTCCGGGGGGGCACTCGGGGGGGCTCAGGGGGCAGCGCTCGGTGGGGGCACCCGGGGGTCTCCCCCCCCAGCTCCGGCAGCTCCATCTGCACCACACACTCATGGACACGCTCCTCCTTCACCGGGCACGGGGGGGACACTGGGGACACACACAGAGACCGTGGGGGGACACGGGGGACACACACCGGGCACGGGGGGGACACGGGGGACACACACTGGAGACCGTGGGGGAAACGGGGGACACACACGGAGACCATGGGGGGACACTGGGGACACACACCGGGCACGGGGGGGACACTGGGGACACACACCGGGCATGGGGGGACACTGGGGACACACACGGACACCGTGGGGGGACACGGGGGTCACACACCGGGCACGGGGGGGACACTGGGGACACACACCGGGCACGGGGGGGACACTGGGGACACACACCGGGCATGGGGGGACACTGGGGACACACACGGACACCGTGGGGGGACACGGGGGTCACACACCGGGCACGGGGGGGACACTGGGGACACACACGGAGACCGTGGGGGGACACGGGGGTCACACACCGGGCACGGGGGGGACACTGGGGACACACACGGAGACCGTGGGGGGACACTGGGGACACACACGGAGACCGTGCGGGGACACGGGGGACACACACTGGGCACGGGGGGCACACGGGGGACACACACCGGGTACGGGGGGGACACGGGGGACACACACCGGACACCGTGGGGGGACACGGGGGACACACACCGGGCACCGTGGGGGGACACGGGGATACACACCGGGCTCAGAGGGGACACGGGGGACACAAACCGGACATGGGGGGGGACACTTGGGACACACACCGGACACCGTGCGGGGACACGGGGACACACCGGACACCGTGGGGGGACACGGGGACCCGTGGCAGGGGTCTCGGGGGGCTCCGGGCCAGGGTCTCACCTGCGCGTGGGATGCTCAGACCTGCGGGACAGGGTTGGGGTGGGGGGTTTAGGGTTAGGATTAGGGGCGCTGTGACCCCCGCTTGGTGACCGGGATCCCGCTTTAGGGATTCAGGGGGGTCCCGGTGTTGGGGCTTTGGGGGGTCCCGGTGTTGGGGCTTTGGGGGGTCCCGGTGTTGGGGCTGGGGGAATCTCGATGTGGGGGATTGGGGAATCCCGCTTTGGGGAATTAGGGGTTCAGGATTAGGATTAGCGGTGCTGTGGCCCCCCCCTTGGTGACCCCCCCACCCTTGGGGACCCCTCCCCATTTCGGGGGTCCCGCTCACCGCCGCCGGGGGTCCCCACGCGCTCGTAGTGGTAGGGGTTGACGCAGACGCTGTCGCACTTGAGGTCGAAGGCGAACTGGCAGAAGCGGGCGGGTTTGAGCTCGTTCTTGTGCAGGTCGGGCCAGCGCCAGAGCCGCGCGTAGATGACGTGAGGGAAACCCTTCCTGCCGGCCACCTGTGGGGAGGGGGACACGGAGGGCAGGGAGGGAGGGGTGGGACCCCTACCCGGGGTGACAATATCGAGATATCCCTGGGTGACAATACTGGGATGCCCCCAGGGTGACAACATCGGGGGGGACAACAGCGAGATACCCCTGGGGAGGATCTGGGAGGTTTGGGACCCCCCAAACCCCCACACCGGGAACCCCCTGGAGTGATGGGGTGACAACACCGGGGTCCCCAGGGGGCTCAGCCCCCATCCCAGGGGGGTTACTCTCATTCCAGGGGTCCCAAAGGGCGGTTACCCCCATCCCGGGGGTCCCCAAGGGGGTGTCAGCCCCGCCGAGCCTCCCTCCCGGGTTCCTGGCGTACCTGGAGCCGCCCGTCCAGCGTTCTCTGCACGGTGACACACTGGCCGGGCTGGGCCCCTCCGGAGGTGACAGCGGCCACCAGCGCGTCCAGCTCGTCCCTCTTCTCCTTGAGCTTCCTCAGCAGGCTCTGGATGGCGCGGCGGGCGAAGGCCTCGCTGTCCCCTCCCTGCCGGTGGCACAGCAGGCTGTGCACGATGCCGGGGCCGCTGTCGCTGCCCAGGGACATGGCGTGTCCCCAGAGGGTCACCCTGCCGCAGGGGACACCGAGCTGCTGGCACCGGTGACAAAGCCATGTCACCCCAAGCCTGGTTGGTGGCACCACCTGAGTGCCAGAGTTTGTCCCCAGAGGGTCACCCTGCTGCAGGGGACACCGAGGGATAGTGGCACTCTCAGGTGACAAAGCCATGTCACCCAAAGCCTGCGTTCTGCGCTCCCCGAGTGCCAGTTTGTCCCCAGAGGGTCACCCTGCTGCAGGGGACACTGAGCTGCTGGCACCGGCCACAAAGCCATGTCACCCAAAGCCTGCATTCTGTGCTCCCTCCGTGCCAGAGTTTGTCCCCAGCTTGGGCTGAGGTGACCCAGCGCAGTTCACAGGGACACTCGGGGTGTCCCCAGGCAGAGCTGGGTGCTGGCATCAGGCTCGGGGACAGCGCTGTCCCCAGGCTGGCACGGAACAGCCGGGATGGAGCCGCTCCCGCAGCCGCCGCCGAGCCCAGACTAAACAGAGCCCGGCCTGGCGCCGCTCCTTAACCCCGTCTGTCTCTCTCGGCTTCTCCCTTTCCTGCCACAGCCTGGAAAGTCCTCGGGATGGCGGCAGACACAACAATCGCCGCTCTCTGCTCCTTATCCGAGCCTGAGTGTCCTGCCAGCACCCCCAGTATGTCCCCAAATGCCACCTCGCTATGGGGACACTTCCAGGGATGCTGAGGGGGGTGAGACCCTCAGCCCCCCGCCAGGCTCTGCGGTTCATCCCATCCCCGCTCCCTGCCTCGTGTTTTGGGGTTAAAAGCAGTGGGAGAGGGGATTTGGGGTCCTGCTCTCCCTCCCTGCATCCCAAGGCTGCTCCAGGGAAGGCAGGAAGGGTCGGAGCCCGGGTTTGGGGCAAGCTGGGCTCAGTGGGGCCAGACCCAGCCCCGTTCTCACCCCACATCGCCCTGCCAGAACCCCGTACTGATCCCAGTCCCAAAACTCGTCCTGGGGATGTTCCTGGGACACCACGGGAAGGTGACAGGGACGGCACAGGGGTTCTAAGGGGTGACACGCTTCAAGGAGGGGGTGACACGCTTTAAGAAGGGGACACAGCAGGGACCTTTAGGGGACCGAAGGTGGCTCGGGATGGACTCACCTGCACCGGACGCGGCTGCCGTCACTCGCGGCCCGGCTCCCGCCGCATCTCCTCCGGCTCACGGTGGTGCTGCCGTGACTGCAGATCCCTGATTGTCCCTCAGCCCCTGCTTTTCCCTCAGCCTGCCGGCCTTCTCTGAGTCCCTGCCCTTCCCTCAGGCTCCAGTCCTTCCCTGAGCTCCTTGCTCTTCCCGCAGCCCTTTCCCTCAGTCCTCTGCCCTTCCCTCAGCCCCTGCCTTTTCCTCAGCCCCTCACCTTCCCCTCAGCCCCCTGCCCTTTTCTCCCACCCTCAGCCATTTCCCTCAGCTCTGTGCCCTTTCCTCCTGCCCTCAGCCTCCTCCTTCTCCTGTCAGCCCTTTCCCTCAGCCTCCCTCGCCTTCTCGAAGCCCTCTCCTCCGGCTCCCAGCTTTCTCCTCCTCCTCCTCTCCCCGTCCCGTTCCCGCTCCCTCGGCCCTTTCCCAACTCCGGCCCCACAATAACAAAAGGAGCGGCCGGAGCGCGTGAGGCGCCGCCGCGCCTCAGCCAATGGCAGCGCCCGTGACAGCCGGGCCGGGCCCCGCCAGCCAATGGCGGCCGAGCTTTCATTGAGCCAGCCTCCAGACGGGTCCCGCCCCCGGCGCCGCCGGGCCCGGCTCCCACCGGGAGCGCCGCGGGTCCGCCCCCGCTTATACCGCGGGTCCCGGCCCCCGTTATACCCCGCTTATCCCGCGGGTCTGGCCCCGGTTATACCGCAGGTATCCATCCCAAACCCCAAGAACTCATCCCAAAACCCAACCAACTCATCCCAAAACCCAAGAAATTTGTCCCAAAACCCAACAACTCATCCCGAAACCCATCCATGGAGCTCCACAGCCACAGGTGCAACCCTGGCGCTGCCACCACCAGACCGCGCACATCAGCTCCACCCCATCACCAGTGCAAAACCACCAAAAAAGACCCCAGGGAAAAGAACAATCCAAAAAAAGTTTAATATAACAGAGAGTATCAAAACATCCAAGAACACACTAAGTCTGATTTCCCCTTGGGGTTGATCCCGGCGCCTCAGTCGGCGGCCTCGGGGTCCGTCTGTGCCATGTACGCGTCCAGCTCGGCGTCCAGGTGTCCCTTGGTCTTGGACATGTAGGCGTCCAGCTGGTTGTCCAGCTGCTCCTTGGTGAGGGCGGGCCGTGCCGAGCCTCTGCCGCGGCCCCGGCCTCTGCCGCGCCCACCGAAGCCGCCCCGGCCGCGCCCCGCCATGCCGCGCCCTGCGGGGTGGGAACGGGACGTGTCCTGGGATTTCCTACTCCATCACAGCCTGCATCCCTCCATCCCAGCATTTCCCACCCCTCATTTCGTCCATGCCGGGATTTCCCACCCCTACATCCTGGGATTTCCCACATTTCCCACCCCTCACTGCCTCCATCCTGGGATGGGATTTCCCACCCCTCCATCCTGAGACTTCACACCCCTCATTCAAGGGATTTCACACCCCTCATTCATGGTATTTCACACCCCCTCATTCATGGTATTTCACACCCCCTCATTCATGGGATTTCACATCCCTCCATCCCAGGGTTTCCCACCCCTAACTTCGTCCATTTTGGGATTTCTCACCCCACCTGGTCACTGCCTCCATCCCAGGATTTCCCACTCCATCGTTGTCCGCATCCTGGGATTTCACACCCCTCCGTCCTGGGATTTCCCACTCCATCGTTATCCACATCCTGGGATTTCCCACCCCTCACTGCCTCAATCCCATCACTGTCTCTATCCCATGATTTCCCACTACATCACTGTCTGAATCCCAGGATTTCCCACCCCTTTCAGCCCCTTGGTGATTCCCAGAGAGCTATTTGACTCATGGCTACACTCCCAGCTCCTTCTCACCACTCAAGTCAGGAGCTTCTTAAGAATTCCTAATCCCAGCCTAACACCAACATCTGCCTCTTGGCTTTCCCGTCCCACCCTGCCGATAAAACCACCACGTGTGGGATAAAAGCTTTGAATTCCAGGCTGGGAAACTCTTGGTGCTGCAGGCCTCCAGCCTCATAGCAGGATCTGGATTAACCCTGGATTAACCACTGCCATTCTGGGCACTGACCTCTGCCGCCGATGCCGCCCCGGCCCATGGCGCCCCGGCCCAGGCCGCCTCTGCCTGGGCCCCCGCGGCCCCTGATGCCGCCTCTGCGCAGACCCATCCTGGGGGCGATCCCTCTGCCGCCACGCAGCAGGCCTTGACCTTGGGTGGGAAAAGCAGAAAAATGGGTGTTGAGGTGGGGTTTCGTGGGAAATCTCATCCTCCCTGGTATTTCCCTCCCGGGTGTGTCAGTCATCCCTCCTTTCCCCATCCTGAGCCCTGCTGAGTGCTGTCGGTCAGTCCTGGAATTCCAGGAGGGACACTGGGACATCGAGGTGTCCTTTGTCCCTTGAAACCTCCCCTCCTGTACCCCACCCCTCCTCCTCTCCCCCAGCAACCACACGGTCAGGGAGTTCTGTTGGAGCTGTTGTAGATTCAGAATAAAACTCTGCATTAAAACCCTCCATCAGAACCGACTCCTTTCCTAAAACTTCCTTAAGTTTCCTTTCCTTGAAACTTCTCCATCAGAGGGAAACATAAAGAACCTTCCATGGGAGGAACACCAGAGGCACCAGAGCCCCGAAATGTCTGGAGTTGTCTCCATGCACCCAACTGCAACATCCAGCTGGCCAAAAAGCGTTTTTGGGGTGATCCAGCCAGCCAAAAGTGTCTTTGGGTGAAAACACCACACATCCAGTTAGCCAAATGTGTCTAGAGTGATCCAGCCGGCCAAAATTATCCCTGGGGCGATCCAGATAGCCAAAAGTGTCTTTGGGGTCAAACAAACCCCACAGTTACCCCCATTTGGTTCAGCCCAACCAAGGCACTATCAGCAACACCAATAGACCCAATTTCACCCATGGGGACAGGACACGGCAGGGCACTGACCTCGGAGCGCCACCCCTCCTCGGATGATGGCCCGGGCCCCGCGGCCCCGCAGGGCCCCCCGGGGCAGCCCCCGCTGGCCCAGGGCCAGCCCCCGTTGGCCCAGGGCTCCCCGGGCCAGCGTCCCCGCCGGCCGGCCCAGCCGCGCCTGGATGTTGCTCTTGCCGAGGCGTTGCTTCAAGCTCTTCTGGAAGAGAAGATTTGGGGGGGACAGGAGTCATGCAGCCATCTGGGAGCGGGGACACCGCAGGGCTCCACCACAGTGAGGGTAAAGAGGGAGGGGAGGGGTTTTAGGGGATGTTGTTGCCATGGGATTGTGAGGTGAAGCAGCTCCCGGAGGCCGGGAGGAGCCTTTGGTCTGGAAAAATAGAGAGGAGACATCAACAGGCAGCACCCAACAGCCCCACCAAGAAACAGGGAGTGAAAATGTGTCACTGATCTGAGGGACAACCCACTGAGAAACAGGGAGTGACAACCAGGGAATGACAATGTGTCACTGATCTGCGGGACAACCCACTGACAACCAGGGAGTGACAACGACAACCAGGGAATGACAATGTGTCACTGATCTGATGGAGAAACCCACTGACAACCAGGGAGTGACAACCAACGTGTCACTGATCTGAGGAACAATCCCCACTAACAACCAGGGAATGAAAACTGTCACTGATCTGAGGGACAACCCCACTGATAACCAGGAGTGACAGCTGTCACTGATCTGAGGGAAAAACTGGAAATTTTGTGCCAGTCCCTCCCAAGTATTTCGTTTTTAGGATTATGAAATGATCTGAGCTGGGAGGGATCCGTGAGGATCATCCAGGTCAACTCCTGTCCCCGCAGACACCCCAAAACCTCAGCCTGGGCATCCATGGGAGCATCTCCTGGAGCTCTGGCAGCATTGGGAATGTGCCCATTGCCAGGGGAGGCTGGGCAGTGCCCAGCACCCTCAGAGGGCCCTAAAATCCATCCTAAACCTCCCCTGGCACAGCTTCATCCCATTCCCTGGGGAGCCTGGGTGTGCCCAGCACCCTCTGGGGGCCCTAAAATCCATCCTAAACCTTCCCTGGCAGTTTCATCACATTTCCCGAGAAGCCTGGGCACTGTGGAGGAAAACCTTTCCCTAAAATCCATCCTAAACGTTCCCTGGCACAGCTCCAGCCATTCCCAGGATCCTGTCCCTGTCCCAGGGAGCAGAGACTGGAGTTGCAGATCCCTGAGTCTCCTGGACACACCCTCAGCCATTCCTCCAGATCCTTCTCCATCCTCTGGACACCTTCCAACATACATTTTTTACAGAATTCCAAAAGTTTCCCGGTTGGAAAAGACCTCCCAGACCACTGAGTGCAACCCCCACCTTGTGCCCAGCCCAGATGCCACATCCAGGCTTTCCCTGGACACCTTCACTCCAAAATTCCCTGGGCAACCCCTGACCACCCTTCCCAAACAACTCCTCCTCGTGTGTCCCATCCCACCCTCCTATCACGGATTTATGGAGAACCAGATCCCCCCTGAGCTCCCCACACTCACCCTCCATCCCCTTCCCTTCTCTGGCCATTTTCTCTTTCCGGAGCTGTTTTTTCCACATCCTGCAAGGCTCAAATCTGCTTTCCCCTCACCTGTTTGAGCTTCAGAGCAGCCTGCACAGACGGCCTGTTCTCCATCTGCTGGGCCAAACGTCTGTTTCGAGCGCTGGCCAGCTGCTGCTGCTGCATGGTGGCCCGGATATTCACCGGCATCGGCTGTTTGTTCTTCAGCATGTTAGTGAAGCTTCAAGGTCGAATAAAACGGGGTTTAATTAAAGCTTAAATAAACAATTATCGCCATTTCACGGTGCTCGAGTGGGGCTCCAGCTCCCATCAACATTTTAATGCAAAGAGTGGCACTTTATGGGATTATGGATCCCTCGCTGGAGAGGCAGGAATGAGGTTTTGGAAGTTTTCAGTGGGAATGAGAAAGCTGGAGGTTAGAGATGGTAGAAGGGGTGACGATCAGCAAAAAGCGGGGATGGTCGTGACAGAGAGGGGAGAAACAGGACAGAAAAAGCAAAATGAAGCCCCCCAAAATCTGGGAAAAGTGTCAAAATTCCAGGCTAGGAGGGAGGTTGGGAAGACACCAGCATAAGGTTGGATGGGATCGTGTTAAAGCTTTTTCCAACCATGATTGTACAAAATTCCACCACCCAGAATCTCCTGAATTCTACCCAACTGCTCTACTGAAATGAGGCCACTTGGGAATTTATGAGAAATTTAATTTCTCCATTGAAGAGAGGTGGTAAATAAAGATTCTGAGCTCCAGCAGCTTCCTGGGAGCTGGTGAGCAAAATCCATCCCATAAAAATGAAAATTAATCCCTAAAAATGAAATTTAATCCCTAAAAATGAAATCCACTACTGAAAAGGAAATTTACCCCCTAAAAATGGAATTTAGCCCTCAATAATGAAATTCACCCCATAAAAAGGAAATTTACCAGCTAAAAATTAAATCCATCCCACAAAAAGGAAATTTACCTCCTAAAAATGAAATTCATGCCCTAAAAAGGAAATTCACCCCTTAAAAAGGGAATTCCCTCCCTAAAAATGAAATTTAACCCCCTAAAAATGAAATCCACTCCATAAAAATGAAATTCACCCCTAAAAAGGAAATTTACCGCCTAAAAATGAAATCCACCTCCTAAAAATGAAATTCACTCTCTAAAAATGAAATCCACCCCTTGAAAAGGAAATTCACCTCCTAAAAACAAAATCCACCCCCTGAAAACAAAATCCACCTCCTAAAAATGAAATTCATCCCCTAAAGATGAAATTCACCTCCTAAAAATGAAATTTACCCCTTAAAAATGAAATTCACCCCCTAAAAAGGAAATTCACCTCTTAAAAAAGGAAATTCGCCCCTTAAAAATGAAATTTACCCTCTAAAAATAAAATTCACCTCCTAAAAATAAAATCCACCTCCTAAAAATAAAATTTACTGTCTAAAAACAAAATTTACCTCCTAAAAATGAAATCCATCCCATAAAAAGGAAATTCACCTCCTAAAAATGGAATTCACCCCCTAATAATGAAATCCACCTCCTAGAAATGAAATTTACTGCCTAGAAATGAGATCTACCCCTTATAGACAAGGAGTCTGGTCTGGCAGGGAGGGAAGGAGCCAGCAGGGTGTCCCTGACCTCAGGTGCTGCCCCATCCCAGCGTGTTTCACCCCCGCAGCGCTCGGCAGGACAGACAGACACCCGTTAGTGGTCAGGGAGGAGCCAGACGTGGACAAGCCCAGCGGGATGAGCCGTGGGGAGAGCTCGAGGACAGCGAGAGATGGAGGTGAAGCCAAAGCTGGTGCCTCTTACAAGGCCCAGAAGGGCCTTCGGGCCGGTTCCGAGGCCGCCGCCGGCCTCTTACAGAGCCCACCCGGGCGGGTGGGACCCTCGGGCGCGGCAGCAGGGCCAAAATACCAATGTCAAAACATGTGGGAGAGACAGGGAGGGTGTGAGGTTGGTCTCTGCTCTTACAACGCATCCCACCGGATTTACGACAACTAAAAGCACGGAGAAATTCCCCTCCGGAATTTTGTTTTTTGGCCCTTTTAACCTTGGGTAAGGCGGGCGTGGAAGGCACCACCCGCTCGCTGGATGAGGTTAAAAGAGGGCGGAAAAACCACGGCGGGTTTTTTTTGGATTTTTTTTTTTTTTTTTGGATAGTGAGAATTAAGTAAAAAAAAAATAAAAAATAAAAAATATATATATGATTTCTTAGGAGCTGAAGGTGCCGTTGGCTTCCTCACCGCTCGTTCAGAGACATCTTGGTGGTGCTCTTTAGCACGACCTTCGGTGCTGACTGTGCAGCCATCTTCAGAGAATCTGCAAAAATAAAAATTTAGACATTCAGCACACATTTATAACTCTAAGTACCAAAAATCCCCTCCATTCTGCCTCCAAGAGTGAAGGAAATCAAGATTACCGCAGGTTATGTGTAATATATTCATCTATTTTCAGTGATTTTTATCCCTCTATTTTTCAGTACTGATTCTGTGATTTTGAATGTTTTTTACTCCTCTCTTAGTTTTAACAAATCTTGTTTAAATAAACCCTGATTTCTCCCTTACCAAAAATTGATATTTTTACAGTGAATGCTTCAGCAACATTAGGAGGAATATAAAAATCCAGCAGCAAGATGGAAACCAAATGGCATCTTCAGAGCAAAGATGCAAACCAGAACCCAAGACATCAAATTAATACAATTATTACATATTTACATAATCAAACGTTAAAAAAACCTCTGTTCTGTGTGGAGAAGACTAAGAGTGAGACAAGCTATAACTATTATATTTGTGTATTTTTAATGTTTTCTAAGCCTCTACCAAGTTCAATAAATATGGGAGTTATTTTAATTTACCGTAAGTAAATATTTATCTTTTTACAGCGAATATCTTATCAGTTTTTTGAGTAATAACACAAAAATCCAGCTGTAAATAAATAGCACCCAAATGCCTTTAGCACAGTGACACCTCCACATTTCCCATATTCTTAGCATGACCAAGGTGCAAACCCCAATTTTAAGGGCACAGGGAATAAAATTGGGAATAAAAATCCAAGGTGATGCTGCAAAAGCATCATCGTATCCTTTAAAACACCGAGGATTAAATCCCCTCAGGGCAGGGATTTAAATCCCCCCCAGCGCTGGATGCTACAGAAACACGCTGGGTTCCAATCTCCGAGCTCTGCAGATCGATTTATTAATTTAATTTATAATTAGCAGCAAATTTAACGGGTGGATGACGACCGGGATGCGCTCACTCTACAATACCCTCACAAAACCGCTTTATTGAGAGGATTTACACCTGCAAATTGCGACAACAGAAAGCCTTATTGCTGTTTTAAATTATTTTAATAATTTGACTTTAATACACAGCAGCTTTTTCAATTTAAAGTGGTTTTTAAAGCGTTTTTCTTCCCGAGGGGAAAAATAATCAGCTAGGCCCCCTCAGGCCCGGCTCTGGAACCCGATAAAGGGGAAAAGCCTCGACCCTAAGGGGGCCATGAGGGGATCATGAGGGGGATCGTGAGGGGACCATGAGGGGGATCGTGAGGGGACCAGGAGGGGACTGTGAGGGGATCATGAGAGGGATCGTGAGGGGACCGTGAGGGGATCGTGAGGGGACCCCCCGGGCCCTCAGGAACCCTCCCCCCTCCCAACCCCGGCTCTGCGCTCACTCACCGAAGCACACGGTCGCCAGGTCTCCGGTGGCTCCGGCGGGCGAGCGGGTGATTGCGGGGCCGGTGCGGGGCCGGTGCGGGGCCGGTGTGGGGCCGGCGCGGGGCCGGGGCCGGGGCTGGCGCTGAGCTCCGCCCGCTCCCGCCGCCGCCGCCGCCGCCGCTTCTCCCTCAGCTGCCCGCGACAAAATGGCGCCCGCGCCGCTCCCGCCCCCGCCGAAATGGCGGCCGCGCTCCCGGCCACGCCCCCTGCAGCGCGAGCCCCGCCCTTGATGGGGAATGATTGGTGGAGCCGTGGAGGGGGCGGGGAAAGAGGCGGGGCGGAGGGGGAGGCGGGAACGGTCTGGCGGGAATTCGGGGTGGAGTTCTGGTGACGTCATAGGGAGCGGTGTCGTCATGAAACCGTCATCGAATCGTCATGGAATCATCAGGGAATCGTCATGGAATTGTCATGGAATCGTCATGGAACCGTCATGGAATTGTCATGGGATTGGCATGGAACCGTCATGGAACCATGCTGTGAAAAATGCGTATTTTATGATTGGCTTTTGGCAAATATAGAAATGACTATTATATGTGTTATGTCAGAAAGTGATGCTGTATTAATTCTCTTAAGTAGTGTGTTAAATACAGTTTTAGGTTATAGCATAATGTTAAAATAGAAACGGTGCTGTGTAAGATTCTTTTTTTAAAGAAAGGACTCACAGTGAGATAGCAGCCACAGGACACCTGAATCTTTCAGAGAAAAAGAATTTATTGCTCCATTATCAGGAGAAATGAACTTCTTCCTGTCTCACTTGGGCAGGAGGACGCTGTTAGGGTTATGAGGAAGAAGCTGACACTGCCCAGAGAGAATCCTGTATTTGAATGGAATTTATGCATTATGTATGAGACATGTGAATATTCAACAGGCTGTTGCTTTTAAGGGGTTAATCCTCTGTTAATATGGGGCCTTTTTTGGGATTATTTTGCCCAGAAAAGGAACTTGGACCATCTGTATTTTCTTGTATTTTTATTGTCTCGTATTGTCCTAAATCCAAATTGTTTGAATTTTTATTACTGTAATTATATTACTATTTTTATATCTTGATCCCGAACCGGGATGGCGGGCGGGCGATGGCGCTGGCGGCCCTGTTGGAGCCCTTGGCCACCGTCCCGTCCCATCCTGTCCCATCCCATTCCCGGGAGATCCCGACCGGTTCCTCCGGCCCCGCGGGTGCCTCCGGAGCCGCCCGTGGCGAGTCCCGGCCTGTCCCGTCCTCCCCCGTTCCCGAATCCCGGTGATCCCGGTGTGCCACAGCCCGGCGGGGTCACCCTGCCCTGGGGGGGGTCACAGTGGGGAATCCCGGGGTGGATCCTGGGGTGGATTCCAGAAGGGATCCCAAGGCAGATCTTGGGGTGGATCCCAGGATGGATCCTAGAGTGGATCCAGGGCTGTCTCCAAACCCTTGGGGTGACCCAGATTGGATTTCCCTGGGACCCCAGAGTTGATCCCGGGGTGGAATCTCAGGATGGATCCTGGGGTGAATCTGAGGGTGGATCCCAGGGTGGGTCCCAAGGGAGATCCCAGGGTGGATCCCAGGGCTGTCTCCAGGCCCTTGGAGTGACCCAGAGTAGATTTCCCCACGACCCCAGGATGAATTCGAGGGTGGATCCCAAGGTGGATCCCAGGGTGGATCCCAAGACGGTCTCCAAACCCTTGGGGTGACCCAGGGTGGATTTCTCCATGAGCCCAGAGTGGATCCCAGGGTGGATCCCAAGGGGGATCCCAGGGTGGATCCTAGGGGGGGTTTTGAGGTGGGTCCTGGGGTGGATCGTGAGGTGGAATCATGGAATTCCAGGGTGGATCCTAGGGGGGATTCTGAGGTGGATCCTGGGGTGCATCGTGAGGTGGAATCATGGAATCCCAGGGTGGATCCCAGGGCGGATCCAGGACTGTCTCCAGCCCCTTGGGGGTGACCCAGGGTGGATTTCCCCATGACCCCGGGGTGAATCTGAGGGTGGATCCCAGGATGAACCCCAGGGATGGATCCAGCCCTTTCCAAGCCCTTGGGGTGACCCAGGGTGGATCTCCCCATGACCCCACAGTGGGATATCCCCCGGGAGCACTCACAGGGTGCATCCAGGGCAGGAATCCCGAGCAGGAGCAAAGGAAGGAGCTCAAACACCCCTCGGGTTGGATTGGTGCCTTTATTGTGCAGCTGGATCCCGTCAGGATCCCCTGGGGATTCCGGGGTGCAGAGGGGCTGAGCTGGGGGCTCTGGGGGCGCTCTGGATTTTGGGATCTGCAGCAGGAGAGGGGAGGGTCAGGCGTTCTCCCAGAAGAAAGTGTTGCAGGCCACGGTCAGGGTGGCCACCAGGACCACGAACTCCTGGAAATCCACCTCTCCATCGCCGTTCTCATCCAGGTCCTGCATGATCTTCTCCACGGCCCCCGCGTCCTTCTGGGCCTGGGCGTGACACAGGGTGAGCCGTGGGGCTGGGAAACGGGGGGGAAAAATGGGGGAAAAGGAGCCCTCCCGGTGGCCAAACTGGTCCCAGTTACCTCCAGGAAACATCCCAGCTCGCTCTGCAGCAGCTCCTTGAGCTCCTTCTTGCTCAGCTTGTACTTGTCCCCTTCCTTGCCCGAGTAGTGGTGGAAGACATTGATCAGGGTCTCCATGGCCCCTTCCAGCTGCGACGCCATGGCTGCGGCTGCGGGACCCCCAGCACGTCACCTGCCAGCCCCCCTGTGTGGGTGACACCCCCTGGTCACAGCCCCCCAATTCCCCAGCCCCCCAGTTCCTCATGCCCCAGGTACTTGATCTTCCAAGTTTCTGATCCCCCAAATTCCTAATCCCGCAAATTCCTCAGCCCCCAAATTCCTCAGCCCCTAATTTACTGACACCCTAAATTCCTGATCCCCCCCAGTTCCTCAGCCCCCAAATTCCTCATCTCCTAAATTCTTGATCCCCCAAATTCCTGATCCCCCAAATTCCTCAGCCCCCGAATTCCTGATCTCCAAATTCCTGATCCTCCAAATTCTGATCCCCCAAATTCCACATCCCCCCAATTCCTGATCCCCCAAATTCCTCAGCCCTCAAGTTCCTGATCCTCCAAATTCTGATCCCCCAAATTCCTGATCCTCCAAGTTCCTGATCTCCCCATTTCCTAATCCCCCCAAATTCCTCATCCCCCAAATTCCTAATCCCCCAAATTCCTCACCTCCCAAGTTCCTCAGCCCTCAAATTCCTGATCCCCCAAATTCCTCATCTTCTAAATTCCTGATCCCCTCAGATTCCTGATCCCCCAAATTCCTCATTTCCTAAATTCCTGATCTGGGGTCTGGGGGTATCTCAGGGGCAGGACTGGGGGGTCTGGGGGATCCCAGGGGGTTCTGAGGGGATCCCAGAGGCAGGACTGGGGGGGTTTGGGGGATCCCAGAGGGTTCTGAGGAGATCCAGGGGGGTTCTGAGGGGATCCCAAGGGGATCTGGGGGGATCTCAGGGGCTGGACTGGGGTTTCTGGGGGGATCCAGGGCGTTCAGAGGAGATCCCAGGGGGTTTGGGGGGATCCAGGGGTTTCTGAGGAGATCCCAGGGGGTTTGGGGGGATCCAAGGGTTTCTGAGGAGATCCCAGGGGTTTCTGAGGGGATCCAGGGGTTTCTGAGGAGATCCCAGGGGGTTTGGGGGGATCCAGGGGGTTCTGAGGAGATCCCAGGGGTTTCTGGGGGGATCCCGGGGTTCCTGAGGGCCGATCCGGGGTGGCACCAGAGTCACCTGCGCTCACCTGAGCTCCCCGCGCTCCGAGTGCTCCCTCCCGGCCGGGCCGGGCACGTTAAATAAGCTCCAATCCCCCTCCCTCCGGGAGGATCCGATACCGGGGCTGGGCAGCCGGGCTGGCACCGCGAGCCAGCCCCGCAGGGGCCGGGCATGGGGGGCACAACCCGCGGGCAGCGCCCCCAGACCCGCGGGGGCTCAGCATCGCTCGGGAGGGGTCTCCGCGCCGCCCTCCAGCGCCCCTTGTCACCCCCAAATGTGTGGGGGTGACAAAACTGGGGACATCGCGGGGATTGGGATGGGCACGGGGGTCCCTCACTGGGGAGGTGACCTCGGGGTGGCACCGTGGTGGCACCGCGGTGGCACCGAGGGCATCCCCCGTCTGTCAGCGCCGGCACCGGGGCCGCATCCCCGGGGTCGCTCCCGGTGCCCATCGCGGATCCGGTGTCCCCGGGAGCCGGCGCGGCCCGGGGGGAGCGCCGGGGGCTATCGGGTGACTCGCAGCTCTCAAAGGGCTCTTGTCCGCCCTCAAAAGGCCCCACAAGGCCCGGCCCGGCGTTGCTGCAGCAACGGCTCGGCCGAGGAAACCGGAGCCGAGCTGGCCCCGGGGATGCTGATAATGGCCGGGATCCCGTTACGGCCCCGGGGCCGAGCGGGCTGGAGCCCCGCAGCCCCCGCGGGAGAGCGGCACCGGATTCCTCAGCGCCCTGAATTGCTGATTCCCAGATTGCTGATCCCCTAAATTCCTCAGTGCCCTGAATTGCTGATCCCCCAGATTGCTGATCCCCCACATTCCTGATCCCCTGAATTCCCGATCCCCCGAATTCCTCAGCCCCCGAATTCCTGATCCCCCGAACTCCCGATCCCCCAAATTTTTAATCCCCTGAATCCCTCACCTCCTAAATTCCTAATGTCCCAAGTTCCTCAGCCCCCATGTTCCTCAGCCCTCAAATTCCTCAGCCCCTAAATTCCTAATCCCCCAAATGCTTCAGCCCCCAAATTCCTCAGCCTCCAAATTCCTGATGCCCCAAATTCCTCAGCCACCAAATTGCCAATCCCCCAAATTCCTCATCCCCCAAATGCTTCAGCCCCCAAATTCCTCATCTTCCAAACTCCTGATCCCCCAAGTCCCTCATTCCTCAAATTCCTGATCCCCCAAATCCATCAACCCTCAAATTCCTGATCCCCCAAATCCATCATCCCTCAAATTCCTGATCCCCCAAAATTTTCAGACCCCAAATTCCTAATCCCCCAAATTCTTCATCCCCCAAATTCCTAATCCCCTAAAGCCCTAAACTTCCAAATCCCTCATCCCCCAAATCCTCAACCCCTAAATGCTTCATCCCCCAAATTCCTAATCCCCCAAGTTCCCAATCCCCCAAATTCCTGATCCCCCAAAATTTTCAGCCCTCAAATTCCTGATCCCCCAAATTCCTGATCCCCCAAATCCCTCACCCCCTCTCCGTGACCCCCCCAGGATTTGGGACCCCCCCCAACAGCAGCACCATTTCCAGCAGCACCGGGTGGTGCCGAGCCCTAATTAGGGGTTAATTTAATTAACATCCTGCAGCTCCCTCATTTCCTGTCCCTGCCATCCCTGTGTCCTGTCCCTCAAAATTCCGAGTTTGGGGGGCTCCAGGAGGGGTCGGATCTTAAAATTCCGAGACTGGGGGGACACTGGGAGGGGCTGGATCCCAAAATTCCGAGTTTGGGGGTACCGGAGGGGTCCCGTGTCACTCACTCTCCGTGTCCCCGTCCCCAGAGCGGATCAGGATCCCGGGAATGTCACCGGGCTCGTGACGGGGACGGGCATTGGCCAAAAATAACCCCGGGCCCAGCCCGTGCCAGGCGGGCACAGAGGGGGCAGAACCGGGACTGGCACGGGTGGAGCGTGTGAGGGGCACTGCCAGCGCCACAAACCCTTTGGGACAGCGGCAACGGGGGTGAACCCCAAATCTGGGGGCTCCTGGGGGGTCCTGGGAGGGCAAATTCCCAGGAGCTCTTCCCAAAGTGGACATGCCAGGAGATTTAGACACAGCTTGGAACAGGTTCCAGCACCCCAAATCCTTTGGGACAGCGGGAATGAGGGTGAACCCCAAATCTGGGGGGTCCTGGGGGTTCCTGGGGGGGTCCTGGACTCTTCAGGGCTGGCAAATTTCCAGGAGCTGTTCCCAAAGCAGGAGCAACAAGGGACATGCCAGGAGCTTTACACACAGCTTGGAACAGGTTCCAGCACCCCAAATCCTTTGGGACAGCAGGACCCCAACTTTTGGGGGTCCTGGGGGCTCCTGGGGATCCAGAGCAGATTTCCAGAATCTCTTCCCAAATCAGGAGCAGAGAGGGACACGCCAGGAGCTTTAGACAGAGCTCAGACCAGGTTCCAGCCCCCCAGATCCTTTGGGACAGTGGGATTGATGTTGAACCCCAAATCTGGGGGGTCCTGGGGATTCTTGGGGGTCCCGGGGGGTCCTGGACCCTGCAAGGCAGATTCCCAGGATCTCTTCCCAAATCAGGAGCAGCGAGGGACATGCCAGGAGCGTTACACACAGCTTGGAACCTGTCCCAGCCCCTGCTCCACTTGGACCCAGCCAAACCAGTTGCTCCAGTTTAAACCAGTGCCGGGGCTGGGCCGGATCTTGTCTCCACATCCCACCGCCTGCAAGAGGCTTTTCCATCCTTCCCCGGGCTTTGGGAAGGGAGGAGCTGAGGTGGCCGGCTTGGGGACACCGCCCGTGGTGGCTCTGTGGCATCAGTGTCACCTGCAGAGAGAGCCGGTGGGGACAGCAGGGGACATGGTCAGGCTGGACACCGTGGTGGCCATGGTGACATCCCTGGCTGGGGTCCCCAGACTGGTCACTGTGGTGGCCATGGTGGCCGAGGTGGCCGTGGTGACATCCCCAGTTGGGGTCCCCAGACTGGTCACTGTGGTGGCCATGGTGACATCCCCAGTTTGGGGTCTCCAGCCCAGGCAGGGTGTGGAGAAGCCCAGGATGAAGATGTGGAAGTGGACGCTGACCCCCTGCTTGTGGTCACTCTGTCACACAGGGTCCTGCGGTCCTATATGGGCTGAGTCCCTATGTGGCCTTGTCCCTGTCCCTGTATGGGCCAAGTTCCTACATGGTCCCTGTCCCTGTATGGCCTGAGTCCCGTCCCTGTCCCTATATGGCCCAAGGCCCTATAATGGCCCTGTCCCTGTCCCTATATGGCCCATGTCTCTATATGGTCCCTGTCCCTATATGGCCCTGTACCCATATATGGCCCACAATATGGCCCGAGTCCCTATATGGCCCTATATGGTCCTGTCCCTGTCCCTATATGGGTCAAGTCCTTACATGTTCCTTGTCCCTATATGGCCCAAATCTCTATGTGGTCCCTGCCCTTATATGGCCCAAGACCCTATAATGGCCCTGTCCCTGTCCCTATATGGCCCATGTCTCTATATGGTCCCTGTCCCTATATGGCCCTGTACCCATATATGGCCCAAATCTCAATATGGCCCGAGTCCCTATATGGCCTTATACGGTCCTGTCCCTGTCCCTATATGGGTCAAGTCCTTACATGTTCCTTGTCCCTATATGGCCCAAATCTCTATATGGTCCCTGTCCCTATATGGCCCAAGTTCCTACACAGTCCCTGTCCCTATATGGTCCCTGTCCCTATATGGCCCAAGTCTCTATATGTTCCTTGTCCCTATATGGCCCAAGTCCCTCCACAGTCCCTGTCCCTATTTGGCCCTGTCCCTGTCCCTATATGGCCCAAATGTCTATATGGTCTGTGTCCTCATATGGCCCTGTCCCTGTATGGCCCCATTCCTGTCCCTATAGGGCCCTGTCCCTATATGGTCCCTGTCCCTTTATGGCCCCATCCCTGTCCCTATATGGTCCCTGTCCCTGTATGGCCCCATCCCTGTCCCTATATGGTCCCTGTCCCTGTATGGCCCCATCCCTGTCCCTACATGGTCCCTGTCCCTTTATGGCCCCCATCCCTGTCCCTATATGGCCCCAGTCCCTCCATGGCCCCAGCCCCTCCATGCTCCCCTCCTGTCCCCACCGGTGTCCCCAAGTCCATCTCACCCCTCCCTACCCACGGGGACAGCCCCGGTGGGAATCCCAGTGTGACAAAAACCCCTGGATGTCACCTGGGTGTCCCCTCCCCTTCCCTCCGTGGGGACACCTGCCCCTTGCTCACCCCAAATTCCAGGCTCAGGAGTCACGGGCCCGCCTGGCTCCGGGGCCGCTGATTCACCCCAAACCTGTCCCCGACTGATTCACCCCAAACCTGTCCCTGACGGATTCACCCCAAACCTGTCCCTGCTCTGGTCCCCGACTGATTCACCCCAAACCTGTCCCTGACGGATTCACCCCAAACCTGTCCCTGCTCTGGTCCCCGACTGATTCACCCCAAACCTGTCCCTGACAGATTCACCCCAAACCTGTCCCTGCTCTGGTCCCCGACTGATTCACCCCAAACCTGTCCCCGCTCCCGTCCCTGACTCACCTGCCCTTTCCCAAGAGGCCACCCCGGTGTCCTGACGTGGGGCTCGGGGACCGTCCCAGCCCCGTCCCGGGTCCCCTCCCGTGTCCCCTCCCGTCCTGCCGGGGCCGGATGGGGCTGCAGGAAACCAATTCCTGCCCTGTGAGCTGGAGTGACACCTGTGGGGTGGGGACAGGGCCCGTGGGAGCCTCCCTGTCCCCATCAGCGTCCCAGGGCTCAGCACAACCCGGTGACAGCGACATCTGTCTGGGGACACCTCTTCCTAAACCCCAAAAACATCCCTGGGGCTTTGGAGACCCCGAATTCCTGCTTGTTCCCCTGGGGGCTGCATCTTCACTTTTACTCACACCCCTGGGTGAGGTTGGGGCTGTCACCCAGGTTGGGGACATTGGGGACAGTCCTGAGATGGACAATTGTGACATTGTACTGGGGACACCCCTGTCCTCGGCCCTAAAACACTGCTGGGACTTTGGGGACCCCAAATTCCTGCGTGTTGCCTTGGGGGGGCTGCAGCTGGTTGGGGACATTGGGGACGGTCCTGAGGCTGACAATTGGGACATTGTACCAGGGACACCCCTGTCCTTGGTCCCCAAAACATCCCTGGGTTTTGGGACCCCAAATTCCTGCTTTTTGTCCTGGGGGGCTGCAGCTGCCTTGGGGACATCGGGGACAGTCCTGAGATGGACAATTGTGACATTGTACTGGGCACCCACCTGCTCTGAGCCCCCAAAACACCCCCGGGGGCTTTGGGACCCCCAATTCCTGAGTGTTCCCCTGTTTGTCACACCCCTGAGCGGGGCTGGGGACATTGGGGACAGTCTTGAGTGTCCCCTCGAGGTGTGGGGCACAATTTGGGGTCCCCGTGGGAATGGGGAGTGCCAGATGTGCCATGTTATAAATACCCACTGATTAAAGGGGAGGGCCGTCCCAACCCCCTAATTAATTGGGATTAATTAATTTTTTACAGAGCCCACTATTAATAGGGATGATGTCAGTGGGAAGCTGAGTCACAACTCTCACTCTGCGCGGGCCCAGCCGGGATGTGACAGGGATGTGACAGAGATGTCACCGCGGCTCGGGGGTCACCTCCCTGTCCCCAACCCTGCAGGGAATGACCTGGCGGTGACACCGGCCTAGGAATGGGGCTCAAAGTTTGGATTTAATCATTTTTCCACCCAAAACCATCCTGGTTCCGGGCACGGTCCCGGTGATGTCCCAGCCCCGGTCACCGGGATGTCACCGCAGCTCTGGGGTCACCTCCTTGTCCCCAAAGTGCAGGAAAGGACCTGGGGGTGACACCTGCCCTGTACTCCCAGAATGGGGCTCAAAGTTTGGATTTAATCATTTTTCCACCCAAAACCACCCCGATTTTGGGAATATTTCTGTGCACCATCCCAGCGATGCCCCAGCCCCGGTCACCGGGATGTCACCGCGGCTCTGGTGTCACCTCCTTGTCCCCAGCCCTGCAGGGAATGACCTGGGGGTGACGCCGGTCCTGCACCCCCAAAATGGGGCTCGAAGTTTGGATTTAACAATCTCGGGGGTCTTTTCCACCCAAAACCATGCCGATTTTGGGAACGTTTCCGTGCACGGCCCCGGTGATGTCCCCGGTGCCCTCCTGTCCCCTCCGGAGCTCCCCGAGCGGCGCCACCGAGGCCGCGGCCGCTTCAGGCCGAGCTTGGTCCGGTGCCCGGGCTGGGAGGGAGCAGAGCACGGAGGGACGGACGGACGGACCGACGGACGGGCGGTGACTCCGCGTCCGTCCGGCCGCATCAGGAAACCCAACACCGGCGCGACACCGAGCCAGGGGGGGGACACACAAAGGCTGCGCTGTCCCCTCCTGCAGCGCGGCTATAAAAACGCCTGAAAACGCCCCAAAAGTGCCCCAAACCCCTGGAAACGGCGGCAGCGAGGGGTGAGCGCGGCCTCGCTTCCCCGATGTCCCCGCGCCACCAGCGGGGTCCTGCACGAACCCTCGTAGGGTTGGGGAGGGGGGCGAAAATCCCACCTGGGACATCCCCCGACCCTTTCCGGGCTCCTGTCCCCGCAGCCCCGTGTCCGGTGCCATGGCCGAGCCGCCCGAAGGGACCGAGCGGACCGAAGGGACCGAACCGACCGAGCTGACGGAGCTGGAGGCGGCCATCGAGCGCATCGTCACCGTGTTTGTCACCTTCGCCGCCAAGGAGGGCAGGAAGGGCACGCTGAGCACCGGCGAGTTCAAGGAGCTCGTGCGGCTCCAGCTGCCCAACATGATGAAGGTGAGGGGGGCGGCGGCAGCGCCGGGGGGTGCCCCTGAACCTGTGCCCTGAGCGTCCCCCTAAACTGTGGGGTCCTCTGGTGTCCCCCTGAACCACGGGGATGCTCCCGGTGCTCTGGGGGTCCCCCTGAACCGATGCCCCCGGTGTCCCCCTGAACAGTGGGCCTTTCTTGTTCCCCATTGAGGGTCCCCCTGATTCGTGGAGCTGCCCCTGATCATCCAGGGGTCCCCCAGAACCGGTGCCCCAAGGGGTCCCCCTGAACCATGGGGCTACTCCCGAGGGTCCCCCAGAACCGAGGGGCTGCTCCTGATCATCCAGGGGTCCCCCAGAACCGGTGCCCCGAGGGTCCCCTTGAACCATGGGGCTGCTCCCGAGGGTCCCCCAGAACCGAGGGGCTGCTCCCGGTGCCCCGGGGGTCCCCCAGAACCGAGGGGCTGCTCCTGATCATCCAGGGGTCCCCCAGAACCGGTGCCCCGGGGGTGCCCCCGAACCACGAGACTGCTCCCGATGCTCTGGGGGTCCCCTCCGGGCTGCTCCCGATCCCTTGGGGGTCCCCCTGAGCCAGTCCCCCGAGGGTCCCCCGGAACCGTGGGGCTGCCCCTGATCATCCAGGGGTCCCCTCGGGGCTGGTCCCTCGGAGGTGCTCCTGAACCGGTCTCCTGAGGGTCCCCCCGAACCGTGGGGATGCTCCCGGTGCCCCCAGTGTCCCCCTGTCCCGGTGTCCCCCAGAACCGCAGTTCTGTCCCGCTCCCCCCGGCTCTGTCAGCCCCCGCTCCCCCCATTCCCATCCCGCTTTCTGGGGGTCTCCAAGCCGCCCCTCCCGCGTTCCCCCCACGCCGGCAGGACGTGCCCTCGCTGGAGGAGAAGATGAGCGAGCTGGACGTGAACAACGACGAGGAGCTGCGGTTCGGGGAGTTCTGGCGGCTCGTCGGGGAGCTGGCCAAGGCCGTGCGCAGGGACAAGGCGGCCAAGAAGTGACAGAGAGGCCTCTAAAAAATAAAACAAAAAGGTTTTCCCCGAGCCTGAGCATCGCTGCTGTTCTTGCTGGGCTCCAGGTTGGAGCCCCCATCTCGTGGTTGGGGTTGGGGTCACGATGGATGGGGCTGTTCCCAAATCACCCTGGCGCCGGTTTGGCTTTTTGGGGCGCCCCACAAACACCTTCCTGCCACGCTGGGGGGTGCGTGGGGGGCTGTGGCCGGGGTGGGGCTCGGGAGATCCCCGACAGCGATGCCACACCGGTCACGGTGGCCACCAGCTCCTCTGCAGGGTCTGGGTGGCACAGGGGGCACATCCCGGCTTGGGGAATACCCCGAATATTCAGAATATTGAGAATATTCATCGCCCCGAATCCCGGCGCTGCTGAGGTCCCGGTGCGGGCTCTCGGTGCCGTTCCCACACGGGATGAGGAAGATAAGGAACCGCCGGTGTGGCCGGGAAGGAGGGAAGGAGGCGTTTCCCGGCCCCAACGCTGGCGCCGGGCCAGGCGCTCCTAAATCACTGCCTTGCACCACGGAGCTCCCACTCACACCCGGCCCGGTATAAAACCCCGGCCCGCCGCAGGCCGGGCACACCCGGGCCAGCCCGAGCTGCAGGTGAGTGGGATGGGATGGGGCCGAGGGGGTCTGTGTGCCCTGGGATGGGATCAGAGCGGGGTTGTGATCTCTGGGATGGGATCAGAGGGGGTTGTGCGCTCTGGGATGGGATCAGAGCGGGGGTGTGATCTCTGGGATGGGATCAGAGGGGGTTTTGTGTGCCTTGGGATGGGATCAGAGAGGGGTTGTGATCTCTGGGATGGGATCAGA
Organism: Passerculus sandwichensis; assembly: GCA_031885435.1. Taxonomy (NCBI): domain Eukaryota; kingdom Metazoa; phylum Chordata; class Aves; order Passeriformes; family Passerellidae; genus Passerculus; species Passerculus sandwichensis. The sequence continues at coordinate 899,151 of CM063152.1, read as the reverse complement.
GCGGGTTTGTGCGCTCTGGGATGGGATCAGAGGGGGTTTGTGTGCTTTGGGATGGGATCAGAGGGGGTCTGTGTGCCTTGGGATGGGATCAGAGCAGGTTTGTGCGCTCTGGGATGGGATCAGAGCGGGGTTGTGATCTCTGGGATGGGATCAGAGGGGGTTGTGCGCTCTGGGATGGGATCAGAGCGGGTTTGTGCGCTCTGGGATGGGATCAGAGGGGGGTTGTGATCTCTGGGATGGGATCAGAGGGGGGTTGTGTGCTCTGGGATGGGATCAGAGCGGGGTTGTGATCTCTGGGATGGGACCGAGGGGGTTTTTGGGTTTTTGAGCCTCGGGCCCCTCTGCTCCCACGCTCGGCTCTGCCGCGACTTGCGAGGACTCCGGGGACGTGTCCCGGCAGCTCCGGAGCCGCATCCCGGGGCTCGTTCCGCCGTGAGGAGGAGGAGGAGGAGGAGGAGAGTCCTGGAGCTGGAATAGGGGGAGCTCACCCCAAACCCAGAACTGAGCTTGGATTCCTTTCCCCGCCAGCTGCCCCCGGATCCCCGGCACAGGAGAGACCCCCGAGAGACCCCCGAGAGACCCCGAGAGACCCCGAGAGACCCCAGGAGGGACCCCCGAGAGACCCCCGAGGATGGGCCAGTGCAACTGCCGCAAGAAGAGAAAGGTCCGGGGGGACACCGGGGGTGACACCGGGGGTGACCGGGGCACACTGGAGGGATGGGGGCGATACCGGGGGTGACACCGGGGGTGACCCCCGGGCATGGCGCAGGAACCGGGGCCTGCTCGGGGCTTTGGGAGACTCCGGGAGCGTCTCCGGGGATGCCCCGGTGGTAGAGAAGCTCCCGTTCTTCTGCTCGGTTTGCAACCGGGAGGTGCCCACCGGGGAAGGTGCTCGCCCCAGCCGGGAGGTGCCCACCCCACCCCTGGCACCGGTGGAGGATTTGGGGGCACCGGGCTGAGGCTTTGGGCATCACCGGCTGTGGTTTCACGGGGAAGCCGCAGATTTGGGGTGAATCAGCGGCGTTTCACTAAAACGGAGCCGCGGGAGAGAAAGGGAAAGACCGGGAATGACCGAGATTGACGGGGATTGACCGAGATTGACCGGGAGTGATGGGGAGAGACCGGGAGAGACCGGGAGAGACCGGGATTGACAGGGAGAGACCGAGAACAACCGGGGTTGATCGGGAATGACCGGGACTGACCAGGATTGATCAGGAAAGACCGGGAGAGACCGGGCGGGACCGGGATTGATCGGGATTGATCGGGAATGACCGGGACTGACCAGGAGAGTCTGGGAGAGACCGAGAGTGACCACGACTGACCGGGATAGACCGGGATAGACCGGGGACGGGGGTCCGGTTATTCTGCTCCCCCCGCCCCGCCGGTACCGGGGTCTGGGGGTGGCCGGGGAGCTCCGGGCGGGCTCTGAGTCACGGAGGGAGAGGAAGAACCAGTCGGGACGGGCCGGGCCCGCGCCGGGGGTGGCGAGAGACGCCGCGGTGGCGGAGCCTGGGCGGGGACGGCTCGGGGGGACGGGAGGTGGCGGCTGGAGGGGCCGCGGCAGCTGGATGGGGGCGAGAAACATCTGGGGGCATCACGGCTGTGTGGGGGCTGCGAGGGGGCACAGCTGGATGGGGAGGTGGCACAGCTGGATGGGCTTACAGCTGGATAGGGTGGCAGCTGGATGGGGAGGTGGCACAGGTGGATGGGGAGGTGGCACAGCTGGATGAGGGGGTCACAGCTGGATGGGGAGGTGTCTCGCATCTGCACAGACGGGCCTGGTGCTAAGATTTTTTTATGCCGTGGTTGTGAAGGGGTTAAAGGTTTGATCGGGGGGTCGTTCCACCCGCTCGGGGCTTGTCCTGTGTCCCTCTCCTGACGTGTCACCCCTTCCGGGAGCTGTGCCACCCCTCTGGGGACCTGTGTGACCCCTCCATGGATCTGTGCCACTCCTCTGGGGACAGTGCCACCCCTCCAGGGACCTGTCCCACCCCTCCATGGAGCTGTGCCACCCCTCTGAGATCTGTCCCACCCACCTGAGGACCTGTGTGACCCATCCTGGAGCTGTGTCACTCCCTCTGGGGAGCAGTGCCACCCCCGTGGGGACCTGTCCCACCCCCTTGGGGACCTGTCCCACCCCCTTGGGGACCTGTCTCCCCCTTTTCTCACCCCGTGTCCCCCCTCCCAGGACTGCCAGGAGCTGACGGACGTGGAGCGCGCCATCGAGACCGTGATCAGCCAGTTCCACTGCTACGCCGTGAAGGGCCAGAAGGAGTACCTGACCCCCAACGAGATGCAGGAGCTGCTGGTGCAGAAGCTGCCGCACCTGGGCAAGGTCAGGGGAGTGACCAGGAGGAGATGGGAGGGGTCCTGGGTGAGGTGGGACCCCCCCCAGGATGTCCCCATGGGGTCCTGGATGGGGGTGGGACCCCCCAATGGGTCCTGGATGAGGTGGGACGCCCCCCACAATGGGGTTCTGGGTGAGGTGGGATCACCCCAGGATGTCCCAATGGGGTTCTGGAGCCCCCCAGGATGTCCCCATGGGGTCCTGGATGAGTTGGGACCCCCCCCAGAATGTCCTGATGGGGTCCCGGATGGAGGTGGGAGCCCCTGATGGGGTCCTGGATGAGGGGGGACCCCCCAATGGAGTCCTGGGTGAGGTGGGACCCTCTCAGGACGTCCTGATTGGGTCCTGGATAGGGGTGGGACCCCCCCAGAATGTCCCGATGGGGTCCTGGATGAGGTGGGACCCTCCCCAGGATGTCCTAATAAGGTCCTGGACCCCCCCCAGGATGTCCCGATGGGGTCCTGGATCCCGATGTTGTCTCTGTGGGACCACCCCCCATCACCCCAATATTGTCTCGGGGGGACCCCCCCATCACCCCGACGTTGTCTCCGCAGTGCGTGGGACCCCTGGAGGAGAAGATCGAGTGCATGGGGGACCCCAACGAGGCCAAGCTGGAGTTCGGGGAGTACTGGGACATGATGGGCGACGCGGCCAAGGGCTGCCGGAGGAAGTAGAGGGCGATGGCGGGGACGGGGAGGCCCCCGAGGTGCCGCTCCCGGAGCTCCTGAGGCCGCCGAGCTCGGGGGGGACAGAGCGACCTCGGCGGGTCCCCCCTGCCCTTCCACCCCTGCCCTCCTCAGGCCTCCTGCCAGCCCCCAGCTCTGCCCGCTGTGGGGGTACCGGGGGGTCCTGGGTGCTCTGCCTCCATCCCCCGGGACCCTCGGGGTTCGGTTCCCCCCGTCCCGGAGCTCCGGAGTGATCGGGACTCGGCTCCTTCCCCCTGATCCCCCCGGGATTTTGGGGCTCGACCCCCCCAGCCCCGATCCTCGGGACCCTCCGGGTTCGGTTGCCCCGGTCCCGGAGCTCGGGAGCGATCGGGACTCGGCTCCTTCCCCTTGATCCTCCCGGGATTTTGGGGTTCGTTCCCTCAGCTCCGTGCCCATAGGCGCCTCCACCCCCGGGCTTGTCCCATCTCTGTCCCCGGGACCCTCCGGGTTCGGTTCCCCCCGGTCCCGGAGCTCCGGAGCCATCGGGATTCGGCTCCTTCCCCCTGATCCCCCCGGGATTTTGGGGCTCGATCCCCCCAGCCCTGATCCTTGGGACCCTCCGGGTTCGGTTCCCCCCGGTCCCGGAGCTCCGGAGCCATCGGGTCTCGGCTCCTTCTCCTCGGTCTCCCCGGGATTTTGGGGTTCGTCCCCACCATGGCACCTCCAGGGCATCTTCACCCCCGGGTTTGTCCCACCTCGGTCTCTCGGGACCCTCCGGGTTCGGTTCCCCCCGGTCCCGGAGCTTTGGAGCCATCGGGATTCGGCTCCTTCTCCCCGATCCCCCCGGGATTTTGGGGTTTGTTCCCCCATTCCCGGCCCCCGGGGCCCTCCGGTTGGGGCTCCTGGAGCTCCGGAGCCATCAGGACTCTGCTCCTTCCCCTCGGTCCCGTCGGGATTTTGGGGTTCGTCCCCCCATCTCTGTACCCCATCACCCCTTGGCACCTCCACGGGCACCTCCGGGGGCACCCTAAGTTCCGCCGTGCCCGTGGCTGGGTGCGGGTGGCCCCGGAGCTTTCCCCTCGGTCCCCCCGCTGTTTCTGGGGGGTTCTTTCGGGGTTTTTTTCGGGGTGATTTTGGGGTTTTTGCCCTCTCGGTGCCCCCCACACCTCCAGGGGTTCGGGCTGGGGTCGGGCGGGGCCGCTCGCCAGCGTTTTTGTATAAATTAATAAAGGAAAAAAATGGAAAAAAACCCAAAAAATCCCAAACAGAGGAGAATGGGGGGGATCTTGTTTGTGGGGGGCAGTGCAGGATTGGGGGTTGGGGTCGTGGATTTGGGGTGGGCAGAGGATGGGGGTGCTGGGGGGGATGTCGGGGATGCTGCAGGGGTTCAGGGGGGGCTTTGGGGGCACCAGGGATGTTTTGGGGGGTACCGAGGATGCTCTGGGGGTGCAGGGGATGCTCTGGGGGTGCTGAGGATGCTCTGGGCCTGCAGGGGATGATTTGGGGGTGCAGGGGATGCTCTGGGGGTGCCAGGAATGTTTTGGGGGTGCTGGGGATGCTGTGAGGATGAAGGGGATGCTGAGGGGGTGCCAGGGATGTTTTGGGGGTGCAGAGGATACTGCGGCGATGCCGAGGATGCTCTGGGGGTCCAGGGGTGCTGCAGGTGTGCGTGAGACCCCCGTGGACATCCCAGGGGTCTCACACACCCCCAGTTCCCGGGTGCCCCCCATTGTGGGGACCCCTCGGGCAGAGCCGGGGCTGTGCTTTGGGGATTCAGCTCCTGGGCTGGAGGGGAGACCCCAAAAATCCTGAAAAAAACCCCAAAAATCCTGAGCTTGGCAACCTCCGAAAGGCCTTCGAGGCTTGGAGAAGGTGGGATTTGGGCGTAGTTACAGGGAATTGGGAAAGAGGAAATTCCACAGGGGGTGAGGGCAGGGCTGGAGCGCCCGGTTTGCCGTCCGCACCCTGCAGGAGGCTGCGGGCACCCCGAAAAGTCTTGGGGACCCTCAAAATGAACATCTGAAAAAGGACAGGGCGTGGAGAGGGAGAAAACCAAACCCAAAGTGCTGCAAAGGTCGGGCAGCACGGGTTTGGGGCAAATAAAAGCCTCAATTTTATCCAAAATCCAGGTTTGGGGCAAATAAAATCCTTAATTTGAGCCAAAATCACATTTTCTGATGGATGCAAGGGGCTCACACAAGTTTGGAGCGAATAAAATCCTTAATTTGAGACAAACCCCAGGTTTGGGGTGAATAAAATCCTTCAATTTGAGCCCAAAGCCAAGCTTGGGGTGAATAAAATCCTTTATTTGAGCCAAAACCACTCATTCTGGTGGGTGCAAGGAGCCAGCATGGATTTCGAGCAAATACACTCATTCTGGTGGGTGCAAGGAGCCAGCATGGATTTCGAGCAAATACAATCCTTTATTTTAGCCAAACCCCAAGTTTGGGCTGGATAAAATCCTTAATTTGAGCCCAAATCAGATGATCTGGTGGGCGCAAGAAGCTCACATAGGTTTGGGGTGAATAAAATCCTTAATTTGAGCCCAAATCAGATGATCTGGCGGGTGCAAGAAGCTCACATAGGTTTGGGGTGAATAAAATCCTTAATTTGAGCCCAAATCAGATGATCTGGTGGGTGCAAGAAGCTCACATAGGTTTGGGGTGAATAAAATCCTTAATTTGATCCAAAACCCAGGTTTGGGGTGAATGAAATCCTTAATTTGATCCAAAACCCAGGTTTGGGGTGAATGAAATCCTTAATTTGATCCAAACCCCAGGTTTGGGGTGAATAAAATCCTTAATTTGATCCAAAACCCAGGTTTGGGGTGAATAAAATCCTTAATTTGATCCAAAACCCAGGTTTGGGGTGAATAAAATCCTTAATTTGATCCAAAACCCAGGTTTGGGGTGAATGAGATCTTGAATTTGAGCCCAAATCACATTTTCTGGGATTTTGGAGCCCTGTCCAGCGCTCAGACCTCTCTGGCCTGGCTGAGCCTCTCCCCATCCGGGACCCGAGCTCGCAAATCCCCGTCCATCAATTAATTAACGCTGCTAATTGCAGCCCCGGTGCCTCACGGAGCCAGATGCGATGCCGAGATCAGATCCCGGGCGCACCTGGGGATGCAAAGCAGGAGCTGATTTTTATCCCGGCACGGAGGATCCACCTGCTCCCCATCACCCCTGGAATTCCTCCCCGCGCCGGAAAAATCGCGTCAGCTCAGCCCTGGCCCCGTCCTAATCGCGGTGGGGAGGGAGAAAACCTGTTCTGGTGGTGGTGGTGGTGGTGGTGATGGCGATGGTGGTGATGCAACATCTCGGCAGGGTGGGAACGGCTCCCCCGGAGCCCCGGGGCGAACAGCTCAGCCCTGAATCAGCCTCTCATCACATCTCCTGCCCGTGTCACAACCACGGCCAGGCCCTGCTCTTTACGAGGCATCCAGGGCGTGTTCGGGTGCCCCGAGCGGGCAGGAGCCACCCCGGCCCGGCCCAGAGGTGTCCCCAGCCCATGGGAGATTGGGCTTCCCCTGGTCCTGCACCCCCAGGTGGAGAACTGGGAGGTTTTTTGGGGTCTCCAGGACCTCTAGGTGAAGAATTTGGGGGTGTTTGGTGTCTCCAGCTCTCCCAGATAAACAATTTGGGGGTGTTTTATGTCTCCAGCACCTCCAGGTGAAGAATTTGGGGGTGTTTGGTGTCTCCAGGACTTCTAGATAAAGAATTGGGAAGTGTTTGGTGTCTCCAAAGAAGAACTGGGAGGTGTTTGGTGTCTCCAGATGAAGAATTTGGAGGTGTCTGGTGTTTCCAGCACCTCCAGGTGAAGAATTTGGAGGTGTTTGGTGTCTCCAAAGAAGAATTTGGGAGGTGTTTGGTGTCTCCAGGACTTCTAGATGAAGATTTGGAGGTGTTTGGCGTCTCCAGAGAAGAATTTGGAGGTGTCTGGTGTTTCCAGCACCTCCAGGTGAAGAATTTGGAGGTGTTTGGTGTCTCCAAAGAAGAATTTGGGAGGTGTTTGGTGTCTCCAGCGCCCCTAGATGAAGATTTGGAGGTGTTTGGTGTCTCCAAAGAAGAATTTTGGAGGTGTTTGGTGTCTCCAGGACTTCCAGATAAAGAATTTGGAGGTGTTTGGTGTCTCCAAAGAAGAATTTTGGAGGTGTTTGGTGTCTCCAGGACTTCCAGATAAAGAATTTGGAGGTGTTTGGTGTCTCCAAAGAAGAACTGGGAGGTGTTTGGTGTCTCCAAGTGAAGAATTTGGAGGTGTTTTGTGTCTCCAGCACCTCCAGGTGAAGAATTTTGAGGTGTTTGGTGTCTCCAGATGAAGAATTTGGAGGTGTTTGGTGTCTCCAAAGAAGAATTTTGAGGTGTCTGGTGTCTCCACATGAAGAATTTGGAGGTGTTGGGTGTCTCCAGCACTTCCAGATAAAGAATTTGGAGGTGTTTGGTGTCTCCAGCACTTCCAGTTAAAGCATTTGGAGGTGTTTGGTGTCTCCAAAGAAGAATTTGGGAGGTGTTTGGTGTCTCCAGCGCCCCTAGATGAAGATTTGGAGGTGTTTGGTGTCTCCAAAGAAGAATTTTGGAGGTGTTTGGTGTCTCCAGGACTTCCAGATAAAGAATTTGGAGGTGTTTGGTGTCTCCAAAGAAGAATTTTGGAGGTGTTTGGTGTCTCCAAAGAAGAACTGGGAGGTGTTTGGTGTCTCCAGCACCATGGGAACCTTTCCCAGAGGGATCTTTGGTGGCCTCCAGAACATTCCAGACCCATCCAGGAGCGCCTCCCACGGCAGGAACCGTCCTCCTGTGGCCAGGGCTGGGGCCCAGGAGTCCCCACAGCCCCGGAAGATTTGGGGCTCCCCTTTGCCCCCCATGTGACACATTTCCTGTGTCGCCCCAATTGCAGCCACACCTTCCAGGGAGCCCTAAATGATCATTGTCCTTGTGAAACCCAACCTGAGAGCAGACAGAGGCTCCCTGTGGGCCAACCACGGTGCCACCAGAGGTGCCACCAGCCTGGCAGGACCTGTCCCTTGCCACCAAGCTGGCAGGACCTGTCCCTTGCCACCAACCCGGGTTTTGGCTCAAAGGACGGATTTTATTTAACCCAAACTCGTTTCACCCCCCCTTGCACCCATCAGAAAATGTGGTTTAGGCCCAAATAAAGGATTTTATTTGCTCCAAGCTTGTGTGAGCCCCTTGCACCCAGTAGAAAAAGTGGTTTGGGCTCAAATAAAGGGTTTTCTTCACCCCAAACCTGGGTTTTGGATCAGATTTAGGATTTTATTTGCTCCGAACCCATGCTGGCTCCTCGCGCCCATCAGAAAATGTGGATTTGGCCCAAATTAAGGATTTTATCCACCCCAAAAGTGTTTCAGCCCCTCGCACCCACCAGGACAAGTGGTTTGGGCCCAAATTAAGGATTTTATCCACCCCAAACCTAGGGTTTGGCTCAAATTAAGGATTTCATTCTTAAACCCATCCCCAAATTTATTTGCCTTAAATTTGGCTCAGATTAAGGAACTTGCCTTAAATTTGGCTCAAATGAAGGAATTTATTTGCCTTAAATTTCCCAAACCTGTTTCAGTCCCTCGCACCCAGCAGAATGAGTGATTTTGGCCCAAATGAAGGATTTTATCCACCCCAAACTTGGGTTTTGGATCAAATAAAGGATTTTATTTAACCCAAACTTGTTCCAGCCCCTTGCACCCACCAGGAGAAGTGGTTTGGGCTCGAAGTGAGGATTTTATTCATCCCAAATGTGTTTCAGCCTCCCGCACCCACCAGATCATCTGATTTCAGTTCAAATTAAGGATTTATTTTTGTCCCTGGTGCCCGGGCTGGGTCAGAGCTGGAATAAATGAATTTCCATGAGCAGGGGGGAAATCTGTGCCCTCTCCCCACTGCCGGGACCCCTCGTGCACCCCTTTGGGACCTTTTGGGGTGATCCCCAAACCCCAAAACCCCAAAGGAGCCCCAAAGGAGGCCGGTGCAGGTCCCTGCTCGCTCGTACCTGTCCCAGGTGTGTCGCAACCTCGGGGAAGCGTTTCCCAGGTAAGGCCCCGGCCTGGAAACGCCCCGGGAACGTCAGGGAAGGGTGGGAGGCTCCTTAAAAACCCGGCTGGGCCGGCGGGATGGGTGCGAGGTGAAGGAGAGAGCGGCCGGAGCGATTCCCACCAGCCCGGACGGACGCACGGACACCGCGGGACGCACGGAAGGATGCAGGTGGGGAAAACGGGGGTGGGGAAAATGGGGGGGGTCCGCCCCGGGGACCCTCACGGGGGTGAGGATTTACCTGGGAGCAGCCCCTGGGGTGTAAAGCTGGAGGCTGAGGAGGTGGAAATTCCTGGAATTCTCTGGGAGTGGCTGAGGGGGAACCGGGATGGGCTCGGCGGGAACCGGGATGGAACCGGGATGGGCTCGGGAGGAACCGGGATAGAACCGGGATGGGCTGAGGGGAACCGGGATGGAACCAGGATGGGCTCGGGAGGAACCGGGATGGAACCGGGATGGGCTTGGGGGAAACCGGGAGGGGTCGGGGGGAACAGGATGGGCTCAGGAGAACCGGGATAGAACCGAGATGGGCTGAAGGGAACCGGGATAGAACCGGGATGGGCTGAGGGGGAACTGGGATAGAACCGGGATGGGCTGAGGGGGAACCAGGATGGAACCGGGATGGGCTCGGGAGGAACCGGGATGGGCTTGGGGGAAACCGGGAGGGGTCGGGGGGAACCGGGATAGAACCGAGATGGGCTGAAGGGAACCGGGATAGAACCGGGATGGGCTTGGGGGAAACCGGGAGGGGTCGGGGGGAACAGGATGGGCTCAGGAGAACCGGGATAGAACCAGGATGGGCTTGGGGGGGGACGGGACGGGCTCAGGAGAACCGGGAGGGGTCGGGGGGAACAAGGATGGGCTCGGGAGGAACCGGGATAGAACCGGGATGGGCTGAGGGGGAACCGGGATAGAACCAGGATGGGCTGAGGGGGAACCGGGATAGAACCGGGATGGGCTCGGGAGGAACCGGGATGGAACCGGGATGGGCTGAGGGGAACCGGGATGGAACCGGGATGGGCTCGGGAGGAACCGGGATGGAACAGGGATGGGCTTGGGGGGGACGGGACGGGCTCAGGAGAACCGGGATGGGCTGAGGGGAACAGGGATGGAACCAGGATGGGCTTGGGGGAAACCGGGATAGAACCGGGATGGGCTTGGGGGAAACCGGGATGGAACCGGGATGGGCTTGGGGGAAACCGGGAGGGGTCGGGGGGAACCAGGATGGGCTCAGGAGAACCGGGATAGAACCGGGATGGGCTGAGGGGGAACCGGGAGAGAACCGGGATGGGCTCGGGGAGAACCGGGATAGAACCGGGATGGAACCGGGATGGGCTTGGGGAGGACGGGACGGGCTCAGGAGAACCGGGATGGGCTGAGGGGAACCGGGATGGGCTGAGGGGAACCGGGATGGAACCGGGATGGGCTTGGGCGAAACCGGGAGGGGTCGGGGGGAACAGGATGGGCTGAGGAGAACCGGGATAGAACCGGGATGGGCTGAGGGGAACCGGGATAGAACCAGGATGGGATCAGGAGAACCGGGATAGAACCGAGATGGGCTGAGGGGAACCGGGATAGAACCAGGATGGGATCAGTGGAACCAGGAGAGAACCGGGATGGGCTCGGGAGAACCGGGAGAGAACCGGGATGGGCTCGGGAGAACCGGGAAAAAGGGAATTTGCCATTGGAAAAGGGGGATTTTTTTTTTGGTGTAAAAGGAGGATTTACCAGTGGAAAAGAGGATTTCCTATCGAAAAGGGGGATTTGTTGGTGGGAAAGGGGGATTTGCTGTTGGAAAAGCAGGATTTGTTGGTGGAAAAGGGATCTGCCAGTGGAAAAGGGATTTGCCAGTGGAAAAGAGGAATCTGTTGGTGGAAAAGGGGAATTTCCCGCTGGAAAAAGGGGATTTTTTTGGTGGAAAAGGAGGATTTTTTGGTGGAAAAGGAGGATTTTTTGGTGGAAAAGGAGGATTTTTTTGGTGGAAAAGGTTTTTTTTATGGTGGAAAAGGAGGATTTGCCAGTGGAAAGGGGGATTTGCTGTTGGAAAAGCAGGATTTGTTGGTGGAAAAGAGGATTTTCTATTGGAAAGGGGGATTTGTTGGTGGAAAAGGGGATTTGACAGTGTAAAATCAGGATTTGTTGGTGGAAAAGGAGGATTTTTTGGTGGAAAAGGTTTTTTTGGCGGAAAAAGGGGATTTGCCAGGGGAAAAGGGGAATTTGTTGGTGGAAAGGGGAGATTTGACAGCGGAAAAGGGAGATTTTTTCGGTGGAAAAGAGGAATTTGACAGCAGAAAATCAGGATTTGCCGGCGGGGATGCCGAGCTGGGAGCAGGGAGCGCTGGGGCCGCGCGTGGCTCTGTCCCTGTGTCCCTCAGTGTCCCCCAGTGTCCCCCAATGTCCCCCAGCGTCCCCCAGTGTCCCCGTGTCCCCGATGCCACCCGGTGCCCCCGGCTGGCCCCGGGGCTGCCCCGTGAGTCACCGGCGGAGCAGCCTCGGTGCCCCAGGGCCGGGCAGGGCGCTGCCACCAGGGGGACAGGACGGGTGACACCGATGTCACCCATGTCACCCATGTCACGATGTCACCGGGCGAGTGCAGGGACAGGTGACACCGATGTCGCCGCCAGGTGCCACGGTGCTCCCAAATCCCTTCGGTTCCTGGGCTGCAGATGGAATCCCTGAGCCCCAAAGCCACCCTGGTGACAGTTCTGAGAGTTGGGGACGGTCCCCAGCGCTGGGGTGGCACCACGGGGCACGGGGGTGGCTTGGGAGGACACAGGGACACGTGGGGATAAGGAGGAGAGAGTGGCTGGGCCTGGTGCCACTTCCCCAGCGGTGTCACCTCCCCATGGTGGCAGGGCCTGGTGTCACCTCCCTGGGCCCAGTGTCACCTCCCCATGGTGGCTGGGCCCGATGTCACCTCCCTGGGCCCGGTGCCACCTCCCTGGGCCCGGTGTCACCTCCCCATGGTGGCTGGGCCCGATGTCACCTCCCTGGGCCTGGTGTCACCTCCCTGGGCCCGGTGTCACCTCCCTGGGGCAGGACAGGGCAGGGTCAGGGTGACAAAAGGGGACAGGAGGTGGCACGGGGCAGGTCCTGAGCGAGCAGCAGGGTTGGGGACACGCTCAGATGGCGTCCCCAGAGTGGGGACAGCGCTGGGCCACCCCTCGAGGTCCCTGTGGCGGTGGCGGTGGCTGTCGTGGTCATTGTTGTCCCCTGGAGTGTCCCCACCCCGGCCGGGCAGGAAAGAGCCGTGCCCGGCCAAGGTGACGCCGTTTCCGTGTCATTGTCACCGGGATGTGACGGAGACACCGTCCTGACAGGCCCAGGCTGAGCTTCCCGGTGGGGACAGTGGGGGGACAGGAGGGGACAGGAGGGGACAGCAAAGACAGGGAGGGGACATTGGGGACAGAGGGGAGAGGGGGGACAAGAGGGACAGGAGGGACAGAAGGGGCACGGAGCAACCAGGAGGGGACAGGAGGGGACAGAAGGGGACAGGAGAGACAGGGGGCACAAAGAGCAGCCAGGAGGGGACAGGAGGGACAAGGGGGGGACAGGAGGGACAGGAGGGACAGGGGAGGGACAGGAGGGACAGGAGGGGACAGGGGGGGACAGGAGGGACAGGGGGGGACAGGAGGGACAGGAGGGACAGGGGGGGACAGGAGGGACAGGAGGGGACAGAAGGGGACAGGAGAGGACAGGGGGGACAGGAGAGGACAGGAGGGACAGGAGGGGACAGGAGGGACAGGAGGGGACAGGAGGGGACAGGAGGGGACAGGAGGGACAGGAGAGGACAGGAAGGGACAGGAGGGACAGGAGGGGACAGGAGGGGACAGGAGGGACAGGAGGGACAGGAGGGGACAGGAGAGGACAGGAGGGACAGGAGGGACAGGGGGGGACAGAAGGGGACAGGAGGGACAGGAGGGACAGGGGGGGACAGAAGGGGACAGGAGGGGACAGGAGAGGACAGGAGGGGACAGGAGGGGACAGGAGGGGACAGGAGAGGACAGGAGGGGACAGGAGGGACAGGAGGGGACAGAAGGGGACAGGAGGGGACAGGAGGGGACAGAAGGGGACAGGAGGGGACAGGAGGGACAGGAGGGGACAGAAGGGGACAGGAGGGGACAGGAGGGACAGGGGGGGACAGGAGGGACAGGAGGGACAGGAGGGGACAGGAGGGGACAGGAGGGACAGGAGGGGACAGGAGGGGACAGGAGGGGACAGGAGGGACAGGAGAGGACAGGAAGGGACAGGAGGGACGGGAGGGGACAGGAGGGACAGGAGGGACAAGGGGGACAGGAGGGGACGGGAGGGACAGGAGGGACAGGAGGGACAGGAGGGGACAGGAGGGACAGGAGAGGTTCTCGGCAAGCCGGGACCTGCCCCCGCCGCAGCCGTGAAGCAACAGCGAGGGCAGGGCCGGTAATTCCTGCCGGTAATTCCGGCCCCGGTTCCTCCCTAACGAGCCCCGCGGCACCGAGCGGGACCGGCAGCACCGGCACGGCCCGGCCCGGCCCGGGCGCGGGGGCGGCACAGGAGGCCCCGGGGCTGGGCGAGGCGGGCACGGGGGGCACGGAGGATTTTGGGTGGGCACAGGTGGCACTGAGGATTTTGGGTGGCACCAAGGGCTTTGGGGCGGGCACAGGTGGCACCAAGAATTCTGGGGGCGGGCACAGGTGGCACCGAGGATTTTGGGTGGCACTAAGAATTTTGGGGGCGGGCACAGGTGGCACCGAGGATTTTGGGTGGCACTGAGGATTTTGGGGGTGGGCACAGGTGGCATCGAGCAGTTCTGGGTGGCACCGAGGGCTTTGGGGCGGGCACAAGTGGCACCAACTGGGGCGGGCACATGTGGCGCCAAGGATTTGGGGTGGGCACAGGTGGCACTGAGAATTTTGGGAAGGCACAAGTGGCACTGAGGATTTTAGTGGCATTGAGGAGTTCTGGGGGTGGGCAGAGGTGGTACCAAGGATTTTGGGGCAGGCACAGGTGGCACTGAGGATTTTGGGTGGCGCTGAGGATTTGGGGGCAGGCATAGTCGGCACCGAGGATTTTGGGTGGCACCAAGTATTTTGGGGCCGATGAAGAAGATGAGAACACCCCGCACCCGCCCGGGGCCACTTTCCTTTTGTCAAGAACGGTCTTTCCCTTCTGGGGGTTTGTGCTGGAGCCCCCCGAGGGTCTCACCTGAGTTTTGCCCCCTCAGGGCACCATGGCCGAGTGCACAGAGCTGGAATGGGCCGTGCAGGTGCTGGTGAACAACTTCGACAAGTACTCGAGCCGCTGCTGCTGCTGCAAGAACCCGCGGCGCATCAGCAAGAAGGATTTCCGCAAGATGCTCAGCCGCGAGCTCAACCACATGCTGACGGTGAGCACGGGGGGGCAGGAATGGGGTTTTGGGGGGTCTGCCCAACCTGACCCCGGCCTGAACAGGATCTGAACTTACACAAGCCATTTATAACCCCAGCCCTGGGAGCAGCATTAATAATCAGAGCCAAATCAACATAAAATCACCAATGCACTACTCATCCATCAGCCACATGGGACGGGTTGTAGCCACAGCCCTAATCATAACCCTAACCCTAACCCTAACAATAACCCCAACCGTAACCCTAACCCTAACAATAACCCTAACCCTAACCCTAACCAAAACCCTAACCCTAACAATAACCCTAACCCTAACCCTAACCAAAACCCTAACACTAACAATAACCCTAACCGTAACCCTAACCCTAACAATAACCCTAACCCCAACCCTAACTGTAACCCTAACCCTAAAATTGCAAATTGACGACTCATCCGTCAGCCACTTAGGAAACTTCAGGTCCTCCTGTGGTGTCCCCTCTGTCACAGCTGTCCTGGGCTCTGTCTCACTGCTCTGCCCCTTCTCTGAGGGTTTGGGGTTCCACCAGTGGGATCTGCACCTGCTGCAGGGCCAGAAAGGGAAACTGGGATATGCAAACAGCAAAGTCATTGAGAATGCCCAAACACTAACCCAAACACAAATCCTAACCCAACCCTAACCTTAACCTTAACACTAACCCTAAGCCTAACCCTAACCAAACGCTAACCCTAACCTTAATCCTAAACCTAACCTGAAACCTAAACCGAAATTCTAACCTGAACCCCAACCCTAAACTTAAAGCTAACCCTAACCCTAACCCAAAACCCAGCCCTAAACCTAACCTAAACACTAACTGTGTCTGTAACCATAACCCTAACCCTAACCTAAACCCAGATTTAAACCTTAAACCTAACCTTAAATCTAAGCTTAAACCTAACCCTAACCCTAACTCTAACCTTAACTCCAACCTTAACCTTACCCTAACCCCAAACCTAACCCCAACCCTAACCCTAACACTAACCCCAACCCAAACCCAAACCCTAAATTCTAACCCTAACCTTAACCCTAACCCCTACATTTCACTTAAATCAAAATGGATTTCTACCCTGGAAAATTTCCACTCCGGTTCCGACGCCACATTACACCCAAAACTCCACTGTGACACCACAGGACACGGGGAACCGCCGCGCCGCCGACAAACTCATCTGCGACCTGGATGAGAACAAGGACGGGCGCATCAGCTTCGAGGAGTACTGGACCTTGATAGGCGGCATCGCCAGCCCCATCGCGCAGATCATCCGCCAGCAGGAGCAGAGCGTCAAACACACCAAGTAGACGCTGCTGGAGCCCCCCGGAACCCCCCAGCTCCTCCCATTCCCCGCTTTTTAAATTTTATTTTATTTTATTTTATTTTATTTTATTTTATTTTATTTCATTTTTTGTTTTTTTTTTGTGCCTGCCCCGAGCCTCCGGGACCCCCCAGCTCCTCCCATTCCCCGATTTTGTTTTCTCTTCTCCTCAGGTTGTGGCAGATAATTTAACAGCATTGGATGGCGTTAAATTTCATACCTTGAATCGCGTTTGAGATTTTAGATTGAATTATGTCTGAATATTCGTCATTTTCTTAGAGGATGAATCTCCCCAATGCTGTGGGGCGGGAATTTTGTCTGTGCTCAGAAATCCCAACACTCGGGGGTCCCCCAAACTGGGGGGGGGGGGTCTCTTTTTCTCCTTTTTTTTCCCCAAAAAAACCTTGGGCAAAGGGGCGGTTGTTTTTTGCTGGGTTTTTCGTGGTTATTTATTGTTTATTGCAGCAATAAAGTTTGGAGGAGCAGCTGGTGATGCTCAGATTTTATTGGGGAGGGGGATTTGGGGGGGGTCTCTGCTCTGTCCCCCACCTGTGGTGGTGTTCACAGGGGGCCCAGATGAGGGAAGAGTTGGGAATGTTGATTCCGTGTTTCAGAAGGCTTGATTTATTATTTTATGATAGATATTATTTTTATAATATTTATTTATTTAATTAAATAACATATTATTATTTACACAACTTATATATTTAATATACTTATATATTATATATAATATAAATATATATTATATTAGATATAATATAATATAATATATATTATAAAAGATATAGTAATATTTGATTATTATAATAAAATATTATTATGTAATAAATATATAAAATATACATAATGAAATATATTATGAATAATAAATATATATTTAATATATAAATTAGATATAAAATATAAATACATAATATATATAAAGTATATGACATATAATAATAAATATGTAATATATAAAATAAATATAGAATATAGAATATAGAATATAGAGTATAGAAATATATATTTATATATCTAAACATTATTTATATAAATATATATATTTATATATATAAGTTAATATAATATCTATTAGATATTGTATTTAATCTATACTAAAAGTATAGAAGAAAGCGTTTCATCAGAAGGCTAACAAGGAGTAGAAAAAGAATGAATAACAAAATCCTTTTATTCAAAATTATTAAACAAAATCTCACCAGAGAGAGCCACATTTGGACTGTGATTAGCCATTAATTAAAAACAACCACGTGACACCAATCACAGATCCACCGACTGCGATTAGCCATTAATTAAAACAACCACATGAGACCAATCACAGATCCACCTGTTGCAGCAGATAATTATTGTTTATATTTTGTTCTTTCTCGGGAGAAAAAAATCCCCCAAAAAATGATTTTTCAGAAAATATTCGAAATTTTTCAGGAAATAACCCAACTTCCACCCTGGGCACGCCTCGGCCGGGCTGGCGGCAGCGCCAGGAGCCACCACGGGGTGGCACCAGCACCGCGGCCAAACCTGTCCCGGGAGGTCCCTCCGTGTCCCCTCCGTGGGACATCCCCGGGCAGGGACACCCAGGGCTGGCCCCCATCGTTAATGGGATCTCACAGCAATTAATGGGATCGCACAGCTCACTCATTAATGGGATCACACAGCTAATTAATGTGATCATACAGATCATTAATGGGATCTCACAGCTCACTCATTAATGGGATCACACAGCTAATTAATGTGATCATACAGATCATTAATGGGATCTCACAGCATGTTAATGGGGTCTCACAGCTCATTAATGTGATCTCACAGCTCGTTAATGGGATCTCACAGCAATTAATGGGATCTCACAGCTCACTCATTAATGGGATCACACAGCTCGTTAATGGGATCTCACAGCTCGTAACGGGATCTCACAGCTCGTTAATGGGATCACACTGCTCACTCATTAATGGGATCGCACAGCTCCTTAATGGGATCACAGAGCTCATTCATTAACCGGATCTCATAGCTCATTAACAGGATCACAGAACTCATTAATGGGATCTCACATCTCAATAATTAACGGGATCTCACAGCTCGTTAATGGGATCCCGCAGCTCACTCATTAATGGAATCACAGAGCTCACTCATTAATAGGATCTCACAGTCCATTAATAGGATCTCACAGTTCGTTAATGGGATCACACAGCTCGTTAATGGGATCCCAGAGCGGTGGAATCTCATTAGTTAATGGGATCATTAATTAATGGGATCCCGCACCCCCCGAGCCTCCGCGTTGTCCCGTGCGAGCCCGGCCCGGGCTGTCCCCGTGGGAACGGGCGGGGCCGGGCTGAGTCAGGGCCGAGGAATCCCCGCGGGCGCGGCCGGGCCGTGACTCACCCGGGGCGAGCCGAGCCTGGCCAGGCCGGGCCGTGACTCACGGGGGGTGCGGGGCGAGCCGGGCTCAACCGGGCTGAACCGGGCTCAACCGGGCCGGGCCGGGCGCGGCTCCCCCGGGACCCCGGAGATCCGGGCTCGGCCCCTCCCCTTCAATTTTATTTTATTTTATTTTATTTTATTTTATTTTATTTTATTTTATTTTATTTTATTTTATTTTATTTTATTTTATTTTACTTTATTTTATTTTATTTTATTTTATTTTTTTGCCAAATTTTTCCCACACCCAGGAGGCCCTTCAATTTTATTTTATTTTATTTTACTTTGTTTAGTTTTATTTTAATCATTTTGGGGACCAATTCCCCAGTTTGTGTCCCTTTCCCAGGCCTGGAGGAGAAGGGGGAACAGGGAAGGTCTTGTTTGTGGCCCAAAGGGGATGCCCCGTGTGGGATCGCAGAGAATTTGGGGTGTTCTGTTCCCCAAATGTGCCCGGGAAAAGGGGCAGCTCGTTAATGGGGTCACAGAGCTCGTTAATGGATCACACAGCTCACTCATTAATGGGATCACAGAGCTCATTAATGGGATCACAAATCTTACTAATTAATGGGATTGCACAGATCGTTAATGGGATCACAGAGCTCATTCATTAACGGGATCTCACAGCTCATTAATAGGATCACACAGCTCACTCATTAACGGATCTCACAGCTCATTAACGGGATCACAAAGCTCATTAACGGGATCACACAACTCATTAATAGGATCACACAACTCATTAATGGGATCTCACAGCTCCCTCGTTAATGGGATCGCAGAGCTCATTAACAGGATCACATAGCTCATTATCAGGATCACATGGCTCATTAACAGGATCACACAGCTCGTTACACAAAAATGAGGCGCGGGTGAAACCCAATGTGAGGATCAGCCGGGCATGTGGGGGCTGCCCTGGGGGCAGTGCCACCCACCCTGTCCCACCCTGTCCCACCCTGTGCCACCCTGTGCCACCTTCCCAGGCTATAAATCCCCTCCATGCCCCGCTGCCCCATCCCAACCTTTGAGGAACCGATCCACGCTCAGCCGGTGAGTCCCTGCTGCCTTTTCCCCTTCCAGCACCCCAAAATCTGCCCAGAAGCTGATGGCAGCCCCCGATCTGTGTCCCCAGGTGTCCCCATGGCGTGTCCCCTGGAGCAGGCCATGGCCCTCATGGTCACCACCTTCCACAAGTACTCGGGCAAGGAGGGCGACAAGTACAAGCTGAGCAAGGCCGAGCTCAAGGAGCTGCTCAACAAGGAGCTGCCGGTGTTCGGGAGCGTGAGTGGCCTTGGGGACATCCCGGGGGTCCCTCGGGGGTGGAGGGGCAGGAGGGACCAGCCCCGGGTCCTTCTTTGGGTCTTCGTCCTGGATCTTTGTCCAGGGTCTTTTCTCTTGGGTCTTTGTCCTGGATCTTTCTCTGGGTCTTTGTCTCGGGTCTTTGTCTTGGGTCTTTCCTCCTGGGTCGTTCTCTGGGTCTTAGTCTCGGATCTTTGTCTTGGGTCTTTGTCCTGGATCTTTCTCTGGGTCTTTGTCTCGGATCTTTGTCTTGGGTCTTTCCTCCCGGGTCGTTCTCTGGGTCTTTGTCTCGGATCTTTGTCTTGGGTCTTTGTCCTGGGTATTTCATCCTGGGTCTTTCTTTCTCTGGGTCGTTCTCTGGGTCTTTGTCCCGGGTCTTTGTCCTGGATCTTTTCTCTCCTGGGTCTTTTTCTCCCAGGTCTTTCTGTGGGTCTTTTTCTCCCAGGTCTTTGTCCCGGGTCTTTTCTCCTGCGTCTTTTCTCTCCCGGGTCTTTCTTTCTCTGGGTCTTGGTCCCAGGTCTTTGTCCCGGGTCTTTTCTCCTGCGTCTTTTCTCTCCCGGGTCTTTCTTTCTCTGGGTCTTGGTCCCAGGTCTTTGTCCCGGGTCTTTTCTCCTGCGTCTTTTCTCTCCCGGGTCTTTCTTTCTCTGGGTCTTTGTCCCAGGTCTTTGTCCCGGGTCTTTGTCCTGGATCTTTTCTCTCCTGGGTCTTTTTCTCCCAGGTCTTTCTCTGGGTCTTTGTCCCAGGTCTTTGTCCCGGGTCTTTTCTCCTGCGTCTTTTCTCTCCCGGGTCTTTCTTTCTCTGGGTCTTGGTCCCAGGTCTTTCCTCCTGAGTCTTTTTTCCCAGGTCCTTCTTCCAGGTCTTTCCTCCTGGGTCTTTTTTTTTCTCCAGGTTTTTCTCTCTGGATTCTTTCTCCCGGGTCGTTCTCCCAGGTGTTTTTTCCTGCATCTTTCTCCTGGGTCTTTCTCTGGTCTTTCCTCCCAGGTTTTTTCTCTCCCAGGTCTTTCTTTCTCCTGGGTCTTTTTCCTCCTGGGTTTTTTCTCCCGAGTCTTTGTCCCGGGTCTTTCTCCGGGTCATTTCTCCTGGGTCTTTCTCCCAGGTCTTTCCTCCCACGTCTTTTCTCCCAAGTCCTTCTTCCAGGTCTTTCCTCTCCTAGGTCTTTTCTCTCAGCTCTTTCTCCTGGGTCTTTTCTCCGAGGTCCTTCTCCCTGGTCTTTGTCTCTGGTCTTTCCTCCCAGGTCTTTGTCCTGGATCTTTTCTCCTGGGTCTTTTTTCTCCCATGTCTTTCTCTGTGTCTTTCTTCTGGGTCTTTCCTACCGGGTCTTTTTCTCCTGGGTCTTTCTCTGGGTCTTTTCTCCCAGCTCTTTTCTCCTGGGTCTCTGAAATTCTGAAATCCCTGGAGAACAGGAGGAACGAGGTCTGGAGAGGCTCAGCCCCAAAGGAAATTTGGCTTTTTTTGAAACCCACAGAAATATTTTGTTTGGCAAAGGAAATCACGCTCCCATTTCCCTTTTTTTCATAATTTCTTTTTTTAACCCTCACTTCCCTTTCTCAGCTTGTGGTTTCAACTGGGAGGCAAAAATTTTTTTTTTTGCCAAATTTTTCCATGCTCTGGAGGCCCCTCAATTTGATTATTTTATTTTATTTTATTTTATTTTATTTTATTTTATTTTATTTTATTTTATTTTATTTTATTTTATTTTATTTTATTTTATTTTATTTTTTTTTCCAAAATTTTCCACACCTGGGAGGCAATTTAATTTAATTTTAATTTAATTTAATTTAATTTTGTTTTTTTATTTTATTTTAGCCAAAATTTTCCACACCTGGGAGGCAATTTAATTTCATTTTATATTTTATTTTATTTTATTTTATTTTATTTTATTTTATTTTATTTTATTTTATTTTATTTTATTTTATTTTATTTTATTTTAATATTTCTGCCAAATTTTTCCACACCCAGGAGACACTTAAATTTTTTTTTTTTGGCCAAATTTTTCCACACCCGGGAGGCGTTTTGGCAATTTGGGCACTGCCCATCTCACCCACCAAGGCCAAAACCCATCCCTGAGGCAGAGGAGGGGAGAAGGGCGGGGAAGGGGCGGCCCCTCCCCTCCAACCCTGCCCCAAACCCTCTCCCCGCACAGAAACAAATGGACGAGGCCGAGTTCAAGCGGCTGATGAACGACCTGGACCACAACAAGGACAGCGAGGTGGATTTCAAGGAGTACGTTTGCTTCCTGGCCTGCATCACCATGGGCTTCAACGAGTTCTTCAAGGACGACCCCAGCAAGCACCGCAGGAAGTGACCCCGGGATGACCCCAGAGTGACCCCGGGATGACCCCGGAGCGACCCCTCAAGTGACCCCGGAGTGACCCCCTCAAGTGACCCCCTCCCCGTGCCCATCCAGCCCTGAGGGGCTTTCAATAAAAGATTTTCCCTGATCCTGGCTGAGTTTTGGGGTTCTCTTCAGGCCTTACCCCAATCCTGCTCGATTTTGGGGTTCTCTTCCGGTTCTCCCCCAGTCCCGCTCAGTTTTGGGGGTTTGTTCAGATTTTCTCCCAGTTCTGGGGTTCTGTTCAGGTTCTCCCCAATTCTGGCTCAATTCTGGGGGTTCTTTTCAGGCTCTCCCCAATCTTGGCTCTGTTCTGGCGTTCTGTTCATTTTTTCCCCCAATCCCAGTTCAGTTCTGGGGTTCTCTTCAGGTTTTCCCCCCAATCCTGGCTGAGTTTGGGGTTCTGTTGGGCTCTCCCCCAATCCTGGTTCAGTTTTAGGGTTCTGTTCTATTTTTTTCCCCAATTCTGGCTCAGTTTTGGGGTTCTGTTCATTTTTACCCCAATCCCAGTTCAGTTCTGGGGTTCTGCGCAGATTTTCTCCCAGTTTTGGGGTTCTGTTCAGGTTCTCCCCAATTCTGGCTCACTTTTGGGCCTGTTCAGCTTTTCCCTAAATCCCAGCTGAGTTTTGGGGGTTTGTTCTTTCCCCCCACCCCAATTCTGGCTCAGTTCTGGGATTCTGTTCATTTTTTCCCCAAACCTGCTCAGTTTTGGGTTTTGTTCAGATTTTCAGATTTTCTCCCAGTTTTGGGGTTCTGTTCAGGTTCTCTCCAATCCTGACTGAGTTTTGGGTTCTGTTAATTTCCCCCCTAATCCTAGCTCAGTTCTGGGGGCTCTGCTCAGTTCTGGGGTTCTGTTCAGGTTCTCCTCCAATCCTGGTTCAGTTTTGAGGCTCTGTTCAGGTTCTCCCCAATCCCAGCTGAGTTTCTGGGGTTCTGTTCACTTTTACCCCCAATCCTGGTTCAGTTTTGGGGTTCCGTTCGTCTTTTTCCCCTCAATCCTGACTGAGTTTTGGGGTTCTGCTCATTTTTCTCCCACCCCCACCGTGCCCAGCCTGACTCACACCCTCCTCCAGCTCTGTGGGATTTTCCACGGCGTGGCTCAGCCCTGTGGAGGGTTTATTTTGGGACAAATCTGAGCAAAAACAACCCTTGGATGTCCCTTGGAACCTTCTGGCCGGCTCGGGGAGGGTTCAGGGTTGGTGCCCACCAGGGCTGGGGGCACACCAAGCTCCCAGATTCTCCCTAAATCACCGAAGTCCTCCCCAAATCCCCCCAGGTTGTCCCCAAAGCCCCCAGATGCTCCGCAAAGCCCCCAAATCCTCCCAAATCTCCCAGGTTGTCCCCAAATCCTCCCCAAACCCCCCAGGTCCTCCTCAAAGCCCCCCAAATCCTCCTCAAATCCCCTAGATTGTCCCCAAAGCTCCCAGATTGTCCCCAAATCCCCCAAATCATCCCCCAAAACCCCCCCCAGACCCTCCCCAAACCCCCCCAAATCCTCCCCAAAGCCCCCCAGGTTGTCCCCAAATCCTCCAGGTTTCCTCCCCAAGACCCCCAAATCCTCCCCAAATTCCCCGGGTCCTCCCCAAAAATCTCCCAAATCCTTCCCCAAATCCTCAAATCCATCTGGGAAGGGTTGGAGGACACTCAGGGGCTTTGCCAGGGTTTGGGAACACTCGGGGGATTTTCTGGGATTTGGGGGGCACTCGGGGGTTTTGCCAGGGCTGGGGGGGGACCCTCGGGGCCTTTAGGGGACCCTCGGGTTCTTTTCCAGGGCTCGATGTCGTGCAGAGCCCGCTGCGGTGCCCCCCCGGCTCCCCCACACGTGCCCGGGCCACGGGAGCGGCTCCGTTACACAAGGGAAACGCGAAATCGCTGCCAAGAGGCTGGAAAAGGGCAAAAAAAAACCCCAAAAAACCCTCGGCACAAACCCCGGCTCGGCACCAACCCCGAGACCCAACCGGACCGAGCTGGGGCCCGGCCGGGCCTCGGGGTGGCACCGGGTGGCACCGGGGGGCACCGGGGGGATTTGGTGCCCACCCCGCACACCCCGGACCCCGCGGGGCCCTCCCGGCCCTGGCAAAGCCCCCCGAGTGTCCCCCCAGACCTCCTCAGATGGATTTGGGGGCTTGGGGAGGATTTGGGGGCTTTGGGGGAGGACCTGGGGGCTTTGGGGAGGACCTGGGGGCTTTGGGGAGGATGTTGGTGACAAAACCGTGGCAGAAACCGCGGCTGCTCCGACGCTCAGGGTGGCAAATTCACCCAATTCACCCGTTTTTGCTCCTCCTAACCCAAAGCCACCGCCCTTGGCAAGCTTGGAGCTCCCGGGGTTTCCTTTCTCCTCCTTTTCTCCTTTTCCAGCCGGCTCCGGGCGGGCTCGGGAGCGCCGCTGACTCTCACGAGATGTGT